>OX336398.1:36548633-37748633 GCA_946902985.2 Meconema thalassinum | reverse complement strand
ATCTCCTTTTTGATGTTTTTGTTTTTTGCCGTCAGTGATCCATCATGTGTGATATTTCTGAATATGTACGATGATGTTTTTGGATTAAACCCACTTTGTTACCTCTATGTACTGTTTAACCAGAATGAAGTATGGTGAGGGGTTGGTAACAAGTGTCCACGGACTATTGTGACGTACAAGCCCACCTTCGCCTGGATTATTAAATGAGAAAATATTCTGAACCGTTTCATAGAAAGCCGACGGTTGGTTTCAATTCCTGTTTTCCTCAGAGAGGGGAAGTTCCCTGACTGCATGGCCTGCATCTCGAACTTTTGTGATATTTTAAATAAACTAACCTCCTTTCCTCAAGCCATTTTTTATGATACGACTGCATTTATGAACGCTTTTGAAGTAGGCAATGAGTTGGAGCGAATCTATTGAAATGTAAGTCAACATCACTGCAGTTAGAACTGCTCCAGGCATTCCTTTGTCTGGTGAACTCTACCGGTGATTCCTCAGGGAGATACAAACACTGGCCTAGTTCCTTGAATCTTTTCCAGTTTTACAACGGTGAAATCCCGGCACTGTAAAATCATGCCCTTCATTGTCAAAAGAACGTTTATACAATTCGGTGTCATATCATACATCGCAGTTCAAGGTGGCTGGAGATGAGTGCCTACAACATCAAGAAAGGTTTCCTAATAAATCCAACCAGGATGTTTAAACAACACCTCGGGCAGCCTTAAGAAGGAAACATATGATGGCGTATTGCATTACTTTTCACCTTTGTTGAAACTAACTGCTGTTGATATATAATGTAAATACAGTCGGCCTACTGCTTGCGTTATGTAGTTGCAAAATGTATGTTAATTTAACAGCCATAATCATAAATTCATGAAGAATATTTTTGTATGACATAACGTGATTTATACGTTCATTGTTAAAAGCTGTCAGGGTCAAGACACTTGTAAGTGACCTGTGAGACTGAAATGGGACAAGAAGTTGAATTAGCTTATTGCTTATTACATATTATTCCTTCAGTCCCTAAACCTATGACTCCCTTTATTGCACTGTTCACCACATTTTCCATCACACTTAGATTTACTAGACCTATAAAGGAATGATGGCTTTTTTAAGATAAAACTTGTATAATGCAGTAAAATACGCTGGAGAATAAGAAAGTAGGGGCAGATTACCTCGGTATTCCGCCCCTAAAAGCCACAATAACGTACTAACTAAAACAAGAAAGTAATTTCAGTCAGTGGAATAGCTAATATATCCTCACTTCAAATTGAGCTGTGCTGTAAAGTTACACTATTTGTTATTAATTTTGTAGGAGCGTAAGATAACATCTCAGTAATTAATGATTCATTTTTCTCGCTAGGTTATAAAAGAAGAAACCCATGATGACGAGAGGGATCCAAATACAAATCATCCAAATGAGTAAGTAGACAACAAAATATGGAAAGATATTGTTTTATTGTGAGTGCAAACTAAAAATGAAGGCTTTGGATAAGTTATCCTCTTTTTATATCTGTCATTGCAACATATTAATTTGTATTTCTCTCTGACATAAGTGGATAATGTTATTAAGATTTTATTTAGCAGCCCCAAATCGTACCATTCTCATTCCGAGTTTTCACTTTTGAAAGTCTTTCAGTATATATATGGTATCCAGTATGAATGTTTATGAGATGATGGGAACTGTTTTTGAAGTGTGGAAAACACTATCACTTGTTGCAGTGACCAGAAAATTTCTGTGATGTGAGTTTGTAAATTAAAAACCACTACTTTGAACTTCCTCTATTGTGTTCCTGTATCCAGGGGATTTGTTTTCAATCCCATAACTGTCTTCTGTTACTGATTAAGCCAAATATGTAAATGTAAAGAGATTCCTTCTCACCCGATGGTTCTACTTGTAGCAACCATATCAAAGGTCAATCACAAGTAATCTAAGCCACAAAATAAAATTATGCATTATACAGAACAATATAATCAAGTATATACAGACGATGAATTGAAATACGGTTGGTACAATACAAAAACACTCATAACAATAAAACCATTACTCTCTTTTTCTACGGTACTGAATTTCTGTTGTAATACAATATTCTGAACCTTGTGTGGCAGAACCCCAGCCATTCTAAAAGTGGTTTTTCATTGTTTCCGCACTATTACTCCAAGAAATTGCTGGGATGGTACCAAAATTCAGGTCACGGCCACCTCCTACCCAAACCTTTGCCCCAATTACAAATACACTATTTTAGCCATCACAATAACACAGGTTATGGGATATGTACAAGGGGCTCGATGACCATAATATCGTAAGGCACTTGAATGAATCATCATTAAACAACAAGAATGCACTGTATATACTCACCTGGGTGTGACCAACGCCTGGCACATTTGCGCCTGCGCTCTACTTCATACGAAACATGAACAACAGAGAGGAAAAAATGTTTTGGTCATAATTTAGGCCTGAATTATTTTACCGCTCTATTACAAATGCAATAGATTTAATGTAAGTTTAGTATTTTTCTTTTAAATTGTGATCCTGATGAACAGCCGAAAGAAAGTTAAGGCTTCAGTGTTTGTGAAGTAGTCAGATGATAATATTGATAATATTGATGAATGATGGTGGCTCAATACAATAGAAAGGAAATAATCTTATCCGTTGAAAGCAAAGTATTGTTATATGATAACATGCACCATGCATGGTATATGTGCTGGTATATGGGCACATGTAAGAAAAAAAATGTTGGTTTGAGGAGCGTTGGTAAATTTTACAGCTGTTCTACCCTAAAATATCTACATAATTGCAGCCTAAGTGCTTGACTGGTAAAGGGGAAGGTTAATTCACCACCTTTGCTTTATAAAAGGTCACACATAATCCTTTTTCATGTTACAAGACGAAAAGAACCTGTGAAAAATAATATACGCAGCTACGCCTAAAACGTCAAAGACCAAATATTCGAACCCTATTACCATACCTAAGCATATGTTAGACGGTGCTCAAGACATTTGTGAACGTAATTTTGTGCTTAGAATCGGGATTCTGATATGAACATGGCACTCAATTTATTTTTAAACTAAAATTGAAAGGAGTCTAAACGAACCCAGTGTTATTGCGGACGCTTTTATTCGCTCATCACTTTTTGAAATTGGCCCGGGTCTAAAACCTTTAGAACCATGCTAAAGAACTCAGTGTAGAGTTGCTAGATTTGACGAAGATGGTCAATAACCGATGTTATTTGTCGAAGGGAACGATAATACCCATATATATTATAATTTTGAGTTTGTGTGAGTGTGTGTTTGTTACTTCTTCACACTAAAACGGCAGGACGGATTTGGATGAAATTTGAAATGGAGATAGCTAATACCCTGGATTAACGCATAGGCTGCCTTCCATCCATTGGAGACCTCTCCATTCCCTGCAATTAGGCCCTTTGGCACAAATCTACACCGTTTTACTGATCTGAACCAAATTGTGTACACTTACCCTTTGGAACCCAAGGAGTAACACTGTCTACTTGAAATTTGGGCAGACCACTCCACTCTGTGCATTTTTGTCCTCCGGCTCAGATCTAGACTGTTTCACCGTTCTGAGACAAATTTTACGTGCTTACCCTTTGGATCCAGACGAGAAACTCTATCTACTTTAAAGTTCGGACAACCCTCACCATTTCCTGCATTTAGGCCCTTTGGCACGAATCTTCACCGTTTAACTGAACAGAACCTAATTTTACGCACTTGTCTTTTGGGACATTCTGGATTACACTGTCTAATAGAAATTTGAACAGCCCTCTTTTTCCCTAGATTCAAGTCGTTTGGACGAATCATAACATTTGTCGAAAGACCCGTCTAGGCTCATTTTAAGCTTCGCAATGCATGAAACAAAATTCGCGACTTAAAATTTGAATCAGTTCGGTGAAATGGTGTAGTTATATTTAATAGGGCTCATATTAAGCCTTGCATGGCAAGAAACAGAAAACTGAACGTATGATTTGGCCATATTGCTGAAACGGTGTAGATTTGCAGACTCCAGTTTAATTGTTAATTGTTATTGAAATGTTATGTATAATTATGTATTTGTTATGTATACCCAATTTGCCATCGGGGGACACACCCCCAATTGCAAATAAATGAATGAATGAATGAATACCAGACAAATGAGCTCGACAACCATGTTCTATGACTCTAAAACCACCCTGTCGGAAGCATTTCGGTGTTGCAGTAGGGATCCAGAGATGCTGGGAATTGAAGTGTAACTGTGGGAATATTCAAATGATTCTATTGATTGCTGGATCACGTCGCTCGTGTTCTGGTGTAGAATTGCGAAAATAGTTACATCTTACGCTGCTTACAAATTGCAGTCACGGGGAGTAATAAGTGCAAAAAGATTTCTTAGGCCCCTTAAAA
Organism: Meconema thalassinum; assembly: GCA_946902985.2. Lineage (NCBI taxonomy): Eukaryota > Metazoa > Arthropoda > Insecta > Orthoptera > Tettigoniidae > Meconema > Meconema thalassinum. Next base: position 37,744,235 of record OX336398.1, on the reverse strand, counting down.
CAGTTGTAGAGAAAATATTACGCCTCTGTATAAGTGCGATGGTATTGGAGCAGGACATTGAGGTTATCAGATGCAATAAGTGTTCGTGCTTTCAAATTTTCTTGATGTACACTGATCATTATCTTACAGCGCTATGTGGCAAATGAAGACACTATTGCTCTCTACTTTTCTAACAGCCAATGATAATAGGCAGCGTCTTTTATTTCATGTATACTAAATTTCGTGTGTCAGAACTGTAGTTAGTAAATACCTGTTTCCCTGTTCATTGTTATCATTATCTTTAGGGGACAATGTCTTGGATATTACGTCCATTATGTTACTTATCACCAACACAAACATATTTTAACGTATTTCTTGGTGTTACTGTGTAAGTTTGATGTGTCAGCTCAGTAGTAGCATTCATTATCATCCATAAAACAAATACATAAATGCACCGGGCGAAGCCGAGTACTACTGGTAGTAATAATAATATTATGGTCGTGCGGAGGATAGGACCACTTCGTATCGCTGCCCGTTAGCGATTGCCCGCTCGCAGCATAGAGTTGTGATTTAGTGTGTCGGTGGGAAGCGTCTTGCCTATGTAGTCTACGCTTTATATCGCCAGGTAGTGTGACAGCCGTGAGGATTAACTCTTGGCACAGCAAGGTGGGAAATTTGAATCAACCTTGGGCAAACATTTTTGCCACTGTTGCTGCTGGATTCAAGATTGAAGGTTCGAAATTGGTAATGGCAACGCAAAATTATAAGCAGCGCTTGGAAAAATAAAGTCAGCGCTACAAGATTATGGCAGTGTATGAAGAATATTGTGCAGATTAATCGTTTGGAACAGCCAGCCTCTGGGCAGTCCACAGCCCGCTGAACCCTTTCATCCGGCCCGCCTGATCTTTGAAAATGTATTTCTTTTGTAATCTGTAATTCTGAAGTAAGCAATTTTTCAACCCGCGACAATGTAGTGCAAACATTTTCTCTCTGGGCTTGTTAATTCTGTTAAGAGATGCCTTGGCGCCGACCACCTTGCATTCTTTGTGGATACTACCTGTCACTTGAATAAGTTGAATTCAAAGCTGCAAACACAAGGCCAATTGGCTCATGAACTAACGGACATGTTAAAACTTATCACAGGGAACTGAATGTATGGGAAAATCAAATGAGAAATGCAATATTACCTATCACTTTCAAACTCTGTCCGGGCGCTTTTTACGCTGACTCATTGGCAGATGTGCATGAAGATGTCAGATTTAGCGACTTGAGAAAGGAGGAAGTGAATTTAAGTATTCTCTCATCACCATGCAGCAGTGACGTGATTAGTGTTCCTGAAAATTTCCTCATGAAACTTACTGAACTTAAGGGGGATGTGGCTTTGAAAGGAGTATTAAAGGACACCTGATGACGAGAATTTTATATCAAACTTTCCATACAAGAATTACCCTAACTTAAGGAGGATGGCATTGTTTGGCAGCACGCATCTAAGTGAGCAACTCTTCTCGTGCATGAAGCGGATTAAGTTAAATCCAAACGGAGGGGAAGGATAACTGATCTCCACCTTGATAACAGCCTCCGCGTTCGAACATCCAGTGTACCAACGAACGTTGAGAGACTGGCTCAAAACACGAAGGGTCAAGTTTCCCAATAAAATAGGAAGTAAATACATATGCATTTTCTAAGGTAAATGAAATTATTAATTACCGTTATAATGTTCCTTTTTGTGTTTTCGCGATGTTAATTTGTAATGCTGGAGTGTCTTCATTAAATGTGGCTTCTACGTTCTTGTGAATATTTTATGCATTGTTAAGTAAGGCCCTCGACGTCTCTAATTCCTCTGTGTTTGGCCAACCTCGTGTGTCCCGAGTTGCACATGCCTGGTGTAGATAGTAGTCCAAAACTGTACCTGAGGCTGTTGCGGGCACATGAACCCTTGAACAAGGTGGTGGCTTGTCCGGCAAATTTTAGCGGAGGAATGTGGTTGCAGTCGAGGTGCTGGCTCAGGTTGTGGACGAAAACCTATGTAACGACAGCACGAAGCAGCGCAGCTGTAACTGGAGACAAGGCAAAGCCAAGGTGCAAACCGCAGAACAGATGTCTTGCACAATAACATGGTTTGTGCCAGCAAGAAGTCGACTGCGCGCAGGTTTGCCCAGTGAGGGCTCTGGGAGTCCAGCAGACCGCCGCCCCTAGCTCCGGACTGAACGGCTGCTTGTCGCCCGCAGACTCCGAGAAAATACCAGCAGAGCTTTTAGAATATAACTACACACGCCAGCAACCTATAAAATCTCCATATATCACGGCTTACCACACTATCGCGTAATAATTTACCACCAGAGAGACGAAATCCCGCTGTGGTAGCCTCTCGTGTTCTCTTGCCGTAGCCATGCAGAAACTAGAACCTCGTCTTCTGCACTTACCGGAATATTTGTGTAAAAGATATCATACTGACACTCTGTCATTACTCAACTCGTGTACAATTATGCACACTGAACTGTTATGTCACCCTCGACTGACTCGCTGATTTATTGCATCCAACGTTGTTGACTGAATGCACTGTTGTACACAAGTCACTGAATTGTGCGGCTTTCCGTATACATATAGGAGGATAGTGTCGGAGTTGGAGTCAAAACTATAGACGTTACTAGACTTAACTAGTATCTTGTTGGTTTTTCTCGAGAGTCCAACGCCATCTCTTGAGCTCCTCTGCGGTCAAACCTCCTGTCGTTAGTACCACTTGCACATGCCGTCAACCCGCAAGCAAATGGCCTCAGTCAGGTGGTGAGCAAAAAGAGGGACTGAAGAGTTTAGTGGACGGATGTACGAAAAATCGATGTATTCTCCACCATGTGACAGTGTCTTGAAACTTCTAATCAGATGCATATATCAATGTGGAGCATTGTTAATTTGACAGTGATGTGGCAGATTCCATGTAAGTCTGTCTTTATTAAAGTTTAACCATAGCGTATAGAAGATAAAGTGCGGAGACTCCTGACTCTGCGCATCTTTAGTATGGGCAGTAGCTGCGTCCGCCTACAGACTGCGCAGTGGAGGGCTGTTGCTGGCTGGAGACACTTTCTAAGCGCTCGCGAGTTTGAAACACAGAAATGCTGCCGTATTTAGACCTTATTTCTTGGTATTCAAAAGTGTATAATATCAAGAAGCGATAGTAAAATAATGCATACGTGTATGTGTTATGATAATCCGTGGTGACACTGCTGTGTTTAGTATTTATGAGCCTTTACACTTACTTGTTTATATTTGTTGTGTGGAGTGAATTATAACCTTGTAAGATTCGTCAAACAAATCGGTGTAATTGATTATGCCGTGATGTTTTGTTCCCGTGGACCGATCTGGTTACGACAAGTCACCTGCAACTATTAGGCACTTTTTAGCCCTCCGAAAGCCGTAAATTTATTTAAATGGCCTAAGGCCATTCTAAAGAAACTCGTTGAATTATCAAATAAGTCTGATGTATGTGACAAACATGTCTCCGTTGATATCCTTCATAAAACGGACGCTTTAATTATAGAGGAAAGACAGTCGAAATACGAGAATAAGATTGAGTTTGAAGCCAGATGCAGTCTCACACATTTTTCCAAACTTGGTGAGATATTTCACCACGCAACAGAACGCACGCAAATCTCCTCATAAGGGGAATGTGAAAAAAAACCACACACATCGAATTCTTGTACCAATATTTCGGCAGTCAGTTCGCCAACCACCACCACAATAAAGGACATTGGCTCAATAAATGCCCTCACTTAACTAACTAACCCGTCCGACAGTGTTTCAATATTCTTTAACAGGTAGTCGTTGAAGGAAACTGTAATCCCACTGAAATTTGAGGGGTGATATACTTTATGAGTGTTTGGACAGCATTTATGAGATAGTTTTAGGGCCATGTGATTCAGGACGTTGCATGGAACATAAACTGGACCTTAAAGGAAAACTTGTTTTTCATTTCGTGAAGTGCCGAATTTCTTTCGACGAAAGAAATGAGGAAAGAGCAGTCATCTGCCAAGTTTGCAAATCGTCGTGTAATCTGTCCAAAGTTTCGGACAACGTGCAGCTATAAGTTACATGCGTCAGTTTACATTATATTTACTGTATTTCTGGAGCTTATGATTTTTACACATTCAGTTACATTTCGATCCCCGTCAGATTGTTTTATGTCCTTATTATATGAAACTATGACGTAACCTGATGTTCCATAATTAAGTCAACGGACGTCATCGCTTTATATACTCAGTGCGGATAACTTTATATTTGGGTCATGTTGTCTATTACTACGTAATGGAAGCTGACAACTGAAAAGTAACATTCAACTGCTGGTTTTGATACCGTCCGCCTTCAGCGCGAGCCGACGCTAGAGCCTCCTAGCGGCTGGACCATACAAACTGCACAATTCACGTCACTTCCTCTTCTGTACGATATGGATTAACTAACGCTGGCGGTGAAGTATGTGTGTTAATAGTATAACTTTGAAATGATATGTAATTGCTTAGTTTTTAATACATTAATCCGAAAAGGAGAAACAATACAGTCCTTGCTTTACTTGTCCCTCAGATGGTGACATTTTTAACAATCTGTGCACTGCTGCAAACAACGGGAAACTATAGCCGTAACGTTATTGCCGACGAGATAAGGAGGAATAAGATGATCATAAATTGACATCGTTATGGTCATGCTGATTTTGCAAGATCTGGCTTTTGATTGCAAAACAAACTTTGTGGCCAACATGTATTCTGACGACAATCCGGTTGTTATGATTTATATGGCACAAGGAGGAACTACAATGTGAACTTTTAAAAATAAGACAACAAAATCCGTAGAAGGATACTTTGGGAGTAAACATAGACACAGTTGGTGATCACTCAGGGTGTATTAGAATTAATGGATGAAAAACTGAAGAGCATGAACGCACGAAATATATGGGTGAAAGCATATCACAGGCCCCTGAAATTTGAGGTAACCAAAAGGCGATTGCTCATCATGTATCGGTTAGCATAGTTGTCTGTCAATACGGATGTTGGGATTCGATTTCTGGCTCTACCACGAATTGTAATTCTGGTCGGAGGGCTGAATCGGGGTACACTCAGCCTGTTGGAGAAAATTTGAGAAGAGATGGATTCGATTCCCTCTCCAGCCTTCCACAAAGTTATTGTTCCGTGTCTCCCATTTCTTCTCCAGATTGGGGTCTGAATTTGATTGGCCACTAGAAGGCCTATATATTTAAGAACCAACAGACATAGGTGTTATCTCTGAGTTGCTAAGTTGCATAGGGGCTCAGGATCTCATTTGTTTATTTCTCTTATAATTAAGGTGAATTTCTTGACAGAGTTACAAAAGATTGTTTTCAGGAAGTACATACAACATTATTCCCAAATCTAGCAAAGTAGGAGCTGACGGATGGGAAGATTATCATACATGAATTCTATGATTCATGCTTCTAAATTTCTGACTCGAGTATTTTACAAGATAATGTAACGACAGCCCGGTTAGACGGAGATCAGTTTTATTCAGCAGAAGCGTAGGATTAAGGGAATCTTCACTACGTATTGGACTGATGTCGGAAGGTAGAATAAGGAAATAGAAGGGAACGTTCGTGGCATTTTTAGACTTAGATAAGACTGTTAATTTCTTTGATTGGAGTAAATGATTTGTCATTTTAAATAGGATTGGATTAAGATCGAGCGATAAGAGTGTGCATACAATCAATACTGAAACCAGTTGGCAGTTATTACTCGTACCTTTCAATCTATTCGTTTAGCAAATAATGAAGGAAACGAGAAAGAAAGGGATGGTAGGAATAAAGGATCATGTCGATTCATGTATTTGCTAACGACAGTCATATTAGCTTGCGGAATTGAATGTTGGTCTAGCCAGTATAAACTTGTAGCCAAGAAAAGAATTTCTGATAAAATCAATGTATATAAAACAGAAATAATGAAATACAGGCGAAAGAAGTGAAACATCGGAAGCAATTGGAAGAGTACAATCGCCACCACAGAGAAGATGTCGCTCAGGGATCTCCAATCTCACCTGCTTTATTCAACCTGGCAATAGATGATACTATCAAAGAACTCACAGATCAGGAGATCATTCAAGAGTATGGGTATCAGCTGTCATCTGACGTTGAAAATGTTTCAGCCTTAGCGTTTGCGGATGATATTGTATTAGTGGCGAAAGATGAAGCTTCGGCGCAGGAACTCTTAAATACCGCCGTTAATAGTTTATCTGCTATGGGTCTTTCCTTGAATCCTTCAAAATGCAGAATGATCAATATTAAAGAAGAGACCTTTGTCAGAGAAGTGCTGTGACACTAGGAAATACTGCTTTGACATGTGTAAAATCTGGGGAAACCATAAAATATCTGGGAATAACTTTTGAAGATGAAATTGTGTTTGACGAGAGCAAGTTGATAAATAGTTTAGAAAAAGACTTGAATTCTCTCACAGTTTCTTGTTTACTAAAACCAGACCAAAAGTTAAACATAATTAATCAATACATTTGGCCAAGTCTGATTTATACAATACAGAGTACACCGTTAAATAAATTTTCATCAAGTTTTCTGGTCGATGTTGATAAACTTTTGCGATCAACTATCAATGAAATCATTGGGTTACCACATGACTGTCCCAATGATATGTTGTATGCATCCAGGAATGTTCGGGGGCTGGGTTTAGTTAATGTTGAATGGGAAGCATATATACAGCATTTTAATATAGTTCAAAAGTTACTCAGAGTGGAAGATGTTCATTTAGATATTTGTCGAAATCTTGACGGGGAAAAGAAAGAAATTCTTCAATATTTTAATTTTCCAACTAGTGATTGCACAGAATCAAAATCAGGACGTTGGGTACGAAATGAGCTTCGGAAACGGTCATTTGAAGCTTGGTGCAAACTTCCTCATGAAGGTAAAGGAGTGGAAGTTTATGACAACATCCTAAGAACAACTCGTGGATAAATAACAGAAAAGGCTTATCGTGCTCTGAATGGACGAATGCCATCAAAATGTCTTGCAACATCTCAGCGGTGAGAGCTGTGCCGGGGAGAAGTCAGCACACCACCCTATGCCGACTACCAGGATGTAACCAACCAGAGACGCTAGGACATGTCCTGGGCCAATGTTCTAAAGGAGAACTGTTACGAAATTCCCGCCATCACCGAGTTCGATCATCAATTGCCACTTCCCTGAGGAAATTGAAATGGGAAGTTTATGAGGAAGTGCATTGCATTTCGGAAAATGGTAGTCACCGTAGAGCAGATATCGTTGCCATTGACTGGAAGAATGGAAGGGGTTTGGTCCTGGACCCCACGGTACGAATGGAAGTGGACATTCCGCATGCCGTTCGAGTCAACGAGGAGAAAGAGGCTATTTACCGACCATGCATACCTCACTTGAGTGAGAGATGTAACTTACCTAAAAATGCATGGAAAGTGAATGGCCTTCTATTCGGAGCTCGTGGAACATCTTATAAGTTCGTCGTGGATATCCTCAAGAAGCTTGGCATCATCGAGGATGATCTTGAGAAGATCTGCTTGGGCGTATTGAGAGCTTCACTCAACCTGCTACATAACCATTTATATGGTATATCGTAATGACGTATGTACTGTAGAGCCAACAATGTACCTACACTGTATTCTGGATCGTTATGGTCTCCCGGAATGCCGGGCGGATGTCCTTCAGGAAATATATATATAAGGAAGCGGGTTGGGGACCGAAATTTCATGAGTTGCTTCAAACGGGAAAGAAAATTTTGATTAACAAACAGTGTAAACAATGATAAAGGAATATTATAAAAATCTACTAATTTAGTAGTGATATCAATATGAAGGGTATCTAAACTTCTCAAAGAAGAGTAGTGTGAGGGAAGGGGTAACCCGTGGCCAAATACAAGATTAGGCAGGAGTTACAAATATAATCAAGCTCAAAGCTTATATGAAGAAAAATAATTGTTGTGCTTGATGAGAAGAATTAAATCTCACACACGGACAAAAAATGATTTCATAAGACTATATTTTCATAAATGAAAAATAGGCTAAAAATGGGAGGACTTCTCTTGGATAGAACCTCAGATTTACCGAAATAAATACTACTAAGATTATTTAATATACTTAATTTAAATCTGTTAGTAGAGGGTGAACAGGGGAGAATTTGATAGTTTCAAAGCTATTCCAATCTTGATCATTGATGTAATTATTGAGTTTGACAGATTGCTGTTGTTTTATTCTTCAGTCTTTTGAATGGTTTGATGAAGCTCTCCACGGCTCCGTGTCCTGAGCTAATCGTTTCATCTCTACATAGCTACGACACCCTACATCTGGGACAATCTGTTAAACATAGTCTAACCTTTGGCTACCCCTACAGTTCTTGTCCTCAACCCTTCCTTCCATATTTAAGCTAGCTATCCCTGGGTGTCTTAGTATGTGTCCTACCAACCTATCTCATCTCATCATTAGTAGTAGCCAGATTTTTCTCTCCTATCCCAGTCGTCTTATTACTTCTTCATTTGTTACCCTGTCTACCCATCTGATCTTCATCAGTCTCCTGTAACACCACATTTTATACGCTTCAATTCTCCTCTTTTCTTCTGCTTCAATAGTCCAAGTTTCACTTCCATGTAGTGCCACGCTCTAGACAAAGGCTTTCAAAAATGACAGATTATACATGAAAAGAGAGTAAATCCTCCGTTGCGCCTAGTTAATAGTTGTACTTCTAGATTGAGCATAGATTTGCTCGGTGGTGAAATTGATGTTTGACATCAAGTAAATGATACCTTGCCGGCAAGATAAAAAAAAATATAGCAGATTTGATTACTTTCAAGTATGATAAGAGCTTCATAGCTAGTTTAAAGTAATAATAATAATAATAATAATATTGGTTTTACGGCCCTTTCAACTACTCTGGCTTTTAGAGACTCCAAGGCTAATATATTGAGTAACTTATCTTTGCATGTTGGTTGGCTCACTGGCGTTGCTGATAAAGCAAATATCACTACCTGCCTTTCCCGAGTGTCGTCAGTCCCTTGTAGATAGACCAAGCTGGCTGCCCTTAGAAGAGTGACAAGGGGAAAGCTCCCGACTAGTGAGGTGATGGAGGGGTGGAGGGTGATAGAAGGATTACTTCAGGGTCACAAACCTAGAAAACATAAATCTTTGAAGGACACAAATTTGTTTCCTTTGACGCAGAGTCCAAATAATTTAGAAGTGTGCAGGTTGCAATCTGTAGAGGCCGAGTCGAAATTCCAAGCGTCATAAGTAGTCGGTGACAACGAGTTCTCACGTTGACCGTAGGAGATGAGAGAGTTCAGCTAAGTGCCACGTGAGGGCACATTAATGAGAAGTTTGATGATTTTGTTGAAAGAAGGGTAATGTGTCTCGTTCACTAAATCACACATAACACAGGCATGAGCAAAACCACAAGGAGAGAGCGAAAACATAGAGAAATCTCTGTTGGTGGTTTTCACGGAATAAAAAGATAAGAGAGAGAGCGAAAAACTAGAAAACCAAGATCAAACTACGCAAGTTGTATCTTCAAGGAATATACAACATTGATTGTCAGATGAAGTGCTAAAGGAAGTTGGTGCCTCCTGGTACTTATGAAGCAATATGGACCAAGCTAATGAGATACATAAACGATGGGTTGACATATGGTAACATCTTATATAGATGCTGCCAGTGGGAAGCGGAGCGTGGGGCTGTAAGTATGTTAATTCCTTCTGCAGGAAAGGGAAAATGGAGCATTTGAATGTGGTGTTATTGGAGAATGTTGGAGATAGGGCGACTAGATACAGTAAGAAATGAGGGGTAATGGGATCAAGGGGGTTAGATGATTCAAGTGAGTGGTAATGAAAGGAAGACATTAGTAGGGCTCATATTTTGGCACGAGGAATAGCAAATTTTCATTAGTAATGGAATCAGGAGTAAAGAACCTGAACTATAGGCCTTAAACAAGGTTAGAATATGTAAAAAATTAATTCGGTTTTAGGGTTAAATGGCAATGTAAAGAGGAATTATTTATCTTAACAATGGGAGAAATGGAGTGCAGCATTGAACTCAAACATCAATGACAACAAAAACAAACATAACGACAAAAGTAAAGTATTGTTTTCACTCAGCATTTTAGCCGCTTTGCGAGACTTCAGCTCAATTATGCGCAAGAAGAGACGCTATTACATAAATATGCTCATCGGTGATCCGTAGGTGATGATCAGCAGATACGCAAAGTGTGTAATCATAAAAACCTTGTGCTTTATTGCATCTGGCATGCAGAACTCTAACGGCTTTGGTTCGGAAGAATATGGTTGCTAAGAAACAATCCCTACTTACTCGTGCTCACACAGCTCTCAAATATGAATTCAATTGCAAAACATTCAGACTGTTTGAAGTGCATATTATTGAGCAATGAAAACGGAATCAGATCCCGATAATTCTTAAAGTCTTAGCTCCTGGTAGCGATATTAATGAAAGTTGCCCCAATAATAATTTCACTACTTTGATCTCTATACCTTGGAATTATTTCACTTCCTATAATAATGTACCATACTTCAAACTGTTAGTACTGACTATTTCAGGTTGATATGTCCAGATATGTTGGATCCGGCTGCTATGAAGATATATGAAGTTGGGAAAAGTGGAAGACAATATACTAACACTGCCTCTACAGAAGAATGTTGTATAATGCAAAATTTGAAAATATTTCCATGTAACGCGTGCGAATCCAAATTTACGCTCAAGGGAAATTTGAAGCAACATATGCTAATCCATAGTGGCCAGAAACCGTATTCATGCGCTGTGTGCAAAGCCAAATTCATCAATAAAGGAAATTTGAAACAACACATGCTTATCCATAGCGGCGATAAGCCGCATTCATGTGGCGTATGCGAAGCAAAATTTGCTTCAAGTTGAGATTTCAATAAACACATTCTTATCCACACCGGCTACAGGCCGCATTCATGTAGCGTATGTGAAGCCAAATTTACTCGGAAAGGAACTTTGAATAAACACATGCGAATCCATAGCAGCGAGAGGCCACATTCATGTAGCGTATGTGAATCCAAATTTACTCGGAGAGGAACTTTGAATAAACACATGCTTATCCATAGCGGAAGGAAGCCGCATTCATGTAGCGTATGCAAAGCTGAATTCACCTACAGAGGAGATTTGAAGACTCACTTGGTAATTCATAGCAGCACGAAGCCATATTCATGTGCCGTGTGCGAAGCCATTTTCTCAGAGAGGAAATTTGAAGACACACATGCTAATCCATAGCGGGGAGAAGCCGCATTTATGTAATGTATGTGGAGCCAAATTCAGCCACAAGGTAAGTTTAAGAACGCACATGCTGATCCATAGTGGCGGGGCGCATTATTCATGTGACGTGTGCGAAGCCAAATTTACGCGAAGAGGAAATTTGAATCAACATATGCTAATCCATAGTGGCCTAAGGCCATATGCATGTTCCATGTGCAATGCCAAGTTTAAACAGAAAAAACATTTGAAGTCACACATTCTTATCCATACCGGAGTTACGCCTTATTTCTGTAACCTGTGCGATGCCAAATTTACCCAAGGACGAAATTTGAAGAGACACTTCCTAAGCCACGGCCACGAGAAGCTTGACTAAAGTACCAATTGCGAAGAAGTTACTCTCAAAAGAAGATTTATGAACAAACATCCTAAACGATAAAGGACGAACAAGATTTCATTTAGTAAATACGATGTGAACCAAGCTCATAGGGGACATTTAAGACACATTTCCTAATAATAAGCATATTCAGTAGCAAATGATATCTGAAGACACACATTTTTACTCATGATGTAGTTTCCTACTTACCAATTTCCTCTGTGCATTAGCCCTTTACAGAAACATTACCCCTTACCACCTCTTCGTTTGTTACTCTATCTACCCATCTGATATTCAGCATTCTCCTTAGCAACAAACTTCTGGAGCTTCTTTCTCTTATTTTCTGCTGCGGCGACAGTCCAAGTTTCAATTCGTTGGAGTGCCACTATCCAGATAATTGAAAACTATAGTTTAGAAGCCTAATTCTATATTTAATATCTTCGCAATTATTTTATGTATAAATATCTTCCTTGTCCGAGTGAACCTACTTTTTATTTCTTGATTCTACAAGATCTACTTTCTAATTTTCTTCATTGTTTGTTCAATGTAAAGGTTGAAAATTATGGGTAATAAGCTGCACCCTTGCTTTACACATTTATGCATACCAGAAGCTCTCTTATGTTCTTCAGCTTGTATGACTGCCGTCTGATTTCTGTACAGATTGAAGATGATTACATTATTCAAATCCATTTCAGTATGTCGAACAACATACTAAATTCAGCGTTATTATAAGCATTTCCACTGACTCAAATGCCACGAACGTTATTTTATGTTTACATATTCTACCTTCCAAGTTCAATCAAAGACTTACTACGGATTCCTTAGTTCCGATGTTTCTCCTCACACAATGTTCATCTTGACCAAACTCGCTTTCTCTCTTTCTTTCCATCTTGGAAATCATTCTAGTCTTGTTCCTTAAAGCATTAGCGATCACGCTGATCACGCGCTATATATCAGCTTCTGTTTTCTTCGGTATATGGATGATAACATTTTCCTTAAAATCAGGGAGCATCTGTCTCATAAATCCTACATCCTAACGAAATGATTTGGGCCCAATTCAGTAGTTATGCAGAGTAGCAACTCTGTCAGTATATCCTCTATTCCTTGTGTTTTTTTCTGCTGAAAGCTCCCAGTGCTCTATCAAATTTAATTCTCCGTATTAAATCTCTTTAAATATCGTCATCAACTTCCTCATTTCCTTCCAGAACATGATCCTCAATATCTTTACCTCTATACTGTGCCCGTTGAATAAAAGTTGCTATGGAACCATCGGCCGCAGATGACCCCTCTGGTCCGCCATCCTCTAGGCCCACACTGTCACAGGATCGGGTGTGTCCTTTAGCCAGCTCCGGCGCGAGACTGATAGCTCAAGGCGATCAGGTAAACAGGGAGAAAGTTATAGACATGCCCAAGGAAACACACCCCCAGAACGCAAAGCTAAGAAATAATAAGTCCAGGTTTATGTAAAAACTGGTTAACAATCTTATATATCATACTAATATATAAATGAGATCGTGTTTGTCGTCCTGTCTGTCTGTTACTTAATCACGCAAGAACCACTGGTCCGATTGAAATGAAATTTTGCATGGATGTAGCTGATTTACCAGGTTTACACATAGGCTAATTTTGATTTCGATATCTTTCACTATTTAAAAATGGCGACTATTTTCATATTTCCATTTCAAATAAAAAGAGAACGCTAGGAAATAGCAAACGTTTGATGGCACAAACGAGATTTAAAATTAAATTTTCTATCCGAAAGGTCCATATCACTTTTCGTGTTTCCAACGGTTAGCGAGTAAACCCCACATTTGTGACGTCACTACACCGTTTGGTTTCAAAATTTCATATTTCCATTTCAAATAGAAATGGTCTGATTGAAATGAAATTTGAATGGTTGTAGCTGATTTACCAGTTTTACACTTAGGCTACTTTTGATTTCGATATTTTGCACTATTTAAAAATGGCGACTCTATGCATATTTCCATTTCAAATAAAAAGAGAACGCTACGAAAAAGCAGACTTTTGATGGCACATACGAGCTTTAAAATTTAATTTTCTATCCGAAAGGTTCTTATCACTTTTTGTGTATCTACAACGGTTAGCGAGTAAAACCCACTTTTGTGACGCCACTACACCATTTGGTTTCATAATTTCATATTTCCATTTCAAACAAAAAAGAATGCTAAGAAATAGCAAAATTTTCATGGTATATGTGAGCTTTACCAGGTTTACCCATAGGCTACCTTTCATTTCTATATTTTGCACGATTTAAAAATGGCGACTATTTTCATATTTCTATTTCAAATAAAAAGAGAACGCTAAGAAATAGCAAACTTTGATGGCACATACGAGATAAAAAATTTAATTTTCTATGCGATGGGTCCTTATCACTTTCCGTGTATCTCCAACGGTTAGCGGGTAAAACCCACATTTGTGGCGTCACTACACCATTTGGTTTCAAAATTTCATATTTCCATTTCAAATAAAGCAAGATGTTCAGTAAAGAACATATAGCCTACTTTCTCCTAAATGTATGAGTATAGTTATAACTCGTTGTTATTATCAAAGAGTATAATAGAATCATTTCTTGGTTGAAGACCTTAGAAACTATTTACCTCTACCAAACGCCTCAACCTAGAAAAAACTACTACCATCATTGAAGAAAGATAGATAAGAATTATCTCAAGAATGTTATGGATCTGGAGACATAATCGACCGGACTGGCTGCGTGGCTCAGCGGTAACGTTCTCTCTTGCTGGGCCCTAGGTTGCCGGTTCGTATCCTGGCGCAGTCAGCTGGCATTTGAGGGTGCACAAATGCGAGGGAGCCGTGTCACTAGATTTACTGGCACGTTAAAGATCCCCTTCGGGCCAAAATTCCGGCACCCCGGCGTATCTAAAAGCAGCAAAAGTTAAAAGGGACGTAAAACAAATAACATTATTATTATTGTTATTATTACATAATCGACCTGCCGTGGGCAACATCCAACTTTGAGTTGAGGCATGTCTTTACACGTCTGGTTGTGCATGGCTTTCACAACCCTAATTGAATTAACAAATCTTTCCATGACCATACAGAGACGTGTGTATACAAACTATGTGGATATTTTCGATTGCTATTGGCCTGAAATAAAAGTATTAATAACCTGAACTAGCACCAGCGGCTAGAATTCAGTTACTATGTGAAATCGTTTTGTTCTTTACTTCAAATAACATTTTCAAATAACGCACAATAGGCTGTTACAAACCCTTTAAAATAAGAAGTAAAAATGTATCATAGTATCATCTTGTCATTCTTCAAATTCGATGCGCAAAGAATGCCAATGGTATACTGTCAATGGAGTCCCATGTAGACCAGTCGTGAAATCTAGTGGAGAAATATCGAACAATATAATCCTAACAGGGCGAGTGCATTCTAGCAGCCATAAGAAGAAACTTTTCAATAAAATATGGAAGTTAATAAGTAGGCCGGCGTGCAGTTACCTTTTTGGCTGCTAGATGTCTCGAGCAAATCTGCTGGCGAATTATGTTTTAATTAAATATATGTTTTGAACCGTAATATGCACAATATAACGCTTAATTTTAAAACGTCTGAGTCATTACAAAGCAACAAATATATAAAATTTCAAGCAAGAAACCTAACACTGATGGGGTTTGAACCATAGGCATATGAATGATAGACGAACGCTTTACCACGGAGCCATTTGTGCCAACGAACATTGATCTATATAAAATGACTTACATAGAACTTGTTAGCAAATAATGATTTAGACCTAACGATTTCTTCATTGGAGTATATTATTTATCTATAAAGCATTTCATACAAAGTTTATTTATTTTGTATCAGTACGCTATATTGCATGCAATACTCAAATTAGTGAAATATAAGTCAGGCACAAGATATCCGCTGCCATCTTGTCTTCTTACCGAGACGGCTCAGCTTTTTAAAATCACTTCTGCACTATAGTATTACAAAATAAACTTTTAATTTCGAACGTGCCTCTTCCTTTAGAACAGTTAATTCGATTCTCGGCTCGATAATCGGAACTGGTGGGTCCCATGATATGGATTAAAAAGTTTGCATAATTCGCACGGCCGCCATCCTGAAATGGTAAGGCGGATGACCTTGTAGTTTGGTCACAAGACGCGCCCTTTTTGAAGGTATGGTATTACCAAATTTGGTAGAGATCGGATAATTTGGTTAGTTGCTATTTGATTTTACGTTTTGAACGTTTGAGTGGCCGCCATTCAGTTTTGGTAAAGATGGCGGCGATATAAAACATGAGACTGAGGTGCCCTTTGCATGTTCTACCTCTGTACTAAATTTCGTTCAATTCGGTTTCACCGTGTTTGAATTGATAGGGGGGGACAGACATTCAGAGTACACACACACACAGACTCACACACACACATACACACACACAGACAGACACACAATTTTTGGCCCTGTAGTGATCTCATAAGTCTACTTTCATTTTTTGCAAAAATCGAAAGTAGGCTAAAAAGAACGCTAAGAAATAGCAAAATTTTGATGGTATATGTGAGCCTTAAAATTTAATTTTCTATCCGGACGGTCCTTATCACTTTTCGTGTATGTCCAACGGTTAGTGAGTAAAACCTAAATTTGTGCAATAAAACTCGGTCAACACCCAGCGGTGCAGTCTATCTGTCTATATATAAAAATTAAAGTTTGCCTGTTTTTTTCTGAATTTCTACGGAAATTTGAGGTATTTGCGCGTTTCAGACTGTTTTATGATGGATGCGCGCGAATTTTTTTGTCCGTCTATTTGTCTGTGGACAAATTTGTTCCCTTATAACTCGAGAACGGCTGGGTGTATCAACGTAAAATTTGGTACAGATATCCATCAGAGGCACGACATTAATCATTGTTGTAACTCCTCTCCGTACCTCCCACAAAATCGGGCCTACTCCTTTAAAATATATGCTAAAATAGGCGTAGATGTACGTGACAAAGCTAATTTTGAGCCCCTCAATGTGAAAGACAAAACTCGGGGGCCCTAAAGGGCCCATGAAAACCACATTTTAAGGCCTTAAAATCAACATTTTTTGAGATATTCCGAGAAAACGAATTTCATTTAATAAACTAATGAACGAATGCAAGCCGGTAACCATGGCAACAGATTCTCTGAGGTCCATCCATTGCAATTCCATTAATTACATTAATGTGAAAGTTGGCAAACGGCTAGAATGTTATCACGGAACCAAATTAAGCTGTAAAATTCATCAATACCTATAATGCGCTTAAGGGGGTCAAGGGGTACTCTAGAATTTTTTCGCGCGATTTACACCTGCGGGTGTGGTCTGGCAGGTATATTATATTCCTATCCCTATATTATATTAGTATTATAATATGGCGTACAACGACGAGACAAAGCCCCTCGCTGCCAGAAACAAAACCCGGGGGCCCTAAAGGGTCCTCGAAAACTACATTATAAGGCTCTAAAACCAACAGTTTCTGAAGTATTCCCAGAAAACTAATTTAAACTTAATTGAACAAACTAATGAAGGAATGCAAATCAGTAACCATGACAACATTATCTCAAGGGGTGGCATCCAACTGTCCATCTAATTCTGTAAGAAGCAATGTCACTCCATTTATTACATTTCTGTCAAAGTTTGCAAATGGCTATTAGGTTATCACGGAACCAACTTAGACTGTATAATTCATCAATGCAATTAAGGGGGTCAAGGGGTAACCTAGAATTTGTTCACACAATTTTCACGTACGACATATAGTACAGAAGGTCTATTATATCTCCAAACAGCAACATCATTTTCAAAAATTCCTGAATTGAATCAGCATACTTTGCGGCTTTAAGGAATTTGGGCCAATTGAGGCTAAAGAACCTGAATTTGCATGCACCACAAGCCTTTATAATTTATGAAAGGGGTCTTCCTGTGTATAGGGACATAACACAACTTAGAGGGTCAGTTTTTATGTGACGTGTATTGCGTTCCGTCTACAAGGCTTTCAATTCTATTTCACGTCTTGAAGTAAACGTTAGTTGAATTTAGTTTGAGAACACATTTTAACTCATCAATTATTTTTTATTTACTTTTTGTCGTCATACGGGTTCATCGTAAGGATGATTTTGTTTGATACTGTGTGGTAGATATACCCATATTTGGATATCTGGGTGATATGTTGTAGACAATAGAATTGTCTGTCTGTCCTTCTGTGTATCTTTATGTACGCCTATAACTCGTGTTCGGATGCTTGGTGCATCGTAAAATTAGGTATGGCATCCATGAGAGTCAATACACCAATCATTTATAAAATTCTTCACCGTAGTTTTCATTCGGTAGAAAGGTGGATATAGGGAATACTTCTCAAAATACATGCTAAAATAGGCGAAATATAAAAATTATCCTAGAAGGACGACTTGAGCATATGTTGCGCTTCTCAACGTGAGACACAAAATTCAGGAGTCTATATAGGGGGTCCGAAAACCACATTTTAAGGCCCTTAAATTAACAGTGTGTGTGATATTCACAGAAAACTAACTTCGTTCTTATAAACTTATGAAGGAATGACAAACCGCTAACCATTGCAACAGTAGCTCAATCGATAATGTCTGGTGTTAACACCGAACACCGTTCGAAGAATGAGTACTTCTGCTAGTATATATATGAAAAGGAATCGAATAATACTCGTGCTTTCTTCAAAGCAACAAGAACTATATATGGGTCACATTATCATGGTTTGAATCCTCTGCAGTCTAAAGATAGCACGGAACTTCTTAGAGACACAAACTCCATTAATTCCCGTTGGAAAGAACATTTTGAAGATCTACTCAACAGGGACACACAGGATGATAATAATATTTTCATCCGACTTCATCAGAGACCTCCTAAAGACCACCTTGATGATCCTCCGCCTCTATCAGAAATTGAATCTGCCATCAATCAGCTCAAAAACAATAAAGCATCAGGCATGGATGGGATTCATGCTGAGCTCTTTAAAGTAGGGAATACTATTCTAGTTCATCACATACACCAACTCATAGTTGAAATATGGACTACCATTACCATACCTAAAGACCTAAGGGATGCCTCGATAATAACCATCTTTAAGAAAGGTGATAGGGCACAATGTGGTAAATATCGAGGTATATGCTGGTAAAATCCTGGCCAACGTCTTATCCAAGCGTTTGAAGCTGTTGGCCGAAGAAATACTGCCTGAAACTCAGTGTGGCTTTCGACCTAATCGAAGCACAACTGATATGATCTTCTGTGCTAGGCAGATACAGGAGAAATCCAGAGAGCAAGGACGCCCTCTATATATGGCTTTCATAGATATTGTTAAAGCATTTGATTCGGTCAATCGAGAAATGCTATGGAGGATTCTTGCCACACTTGGCTGCCCCCCAAAATTCATTCAGATTCTTCGATTACTACATGATGATATGAATGGCACGGTCCTTAACAGCAATGGCCCTGGAGAGCCATTTAAGATTACAACGGGTGTCAAACAGGGATGTGTGATTGCCCCCACACTCTTTTCAATATATGTTAGTGTTGTACTAAATTTGGTCCAAGAAAAGATTCCAAAGCGTGTAGAAATTATATCCAGGACAGATGGAGGTTTATTCAATCTCAACAGATTACGAGCAAAAACTAAAGTGTCAGCTACATCCGTTCTTGATCTCCAGTATGCTGATGACAATGTAATCTTAGCAAATTCAGATGAAGATCTTCAAACCACCCTGAATGTGTTCAACGAGGCATACAGAAGCATTGGTCTGGACTTAAACACCAATAAAACACAGGTTCTTCATCAGCCAACATCACATGACAGGGCTAAGGCTCCTGCTATCATGATTGATGGACATAAACTAAAGAATATAGATCATTTTCTCTATTGGGGTAGTCACCTATCAACAAATGGGAACATTAGCGCTGAGATTCAACACCGCCTCCAATGTGCCAATGCAGCCTTTGGTCGTTTGCTCCTTCGCGTGTTTGACAACCACGACAATAGTATTTTAACAAAATTATACGTTTATCAAGCTGTTGTAGTTCCCAATCTGCCTTATGGCTGCGAAACCTGTGTTACTTACAGAAGGCACCTCTTATCTTTAGAAAAATACCATCAACGATGCCTTAGGAGAATTCTTGGAATTAAATGGCAAGACCGGCGCACTAACACAAGTGTTTTAGAGGAAGCTAGCACTATTAGTATACAGGCTCTCATTATAAAACACCAACTTCGATGGACAGGACATGTAGTTCGCTTGCCTGAGTCCCGCCTCCCAAAACAAATCTTATATTGCCAGCTGAATATCAGTCAGAGAAAGCAGGGTGGGCAACAAAAACGCTTCAAAGATGTTCTGAAGACCAACTTGAAGAAATGTCAAATTGATACAGGTAACTGGGAGGCTGTCGCATCCGACCGTTCAGAGTGGCGCCGCAACGTCCACCAAGGACACTTGTTCTTCGAACAAGAGAGAAGAAGGCTTCAGGCTGAAAAAGAAAAGCCAGAAAAGAGCGCATGATTCGCAGAATGATCAACCCCCAAGATCCATTGGCTCCTCAAGACCTTGTGTGCCAATATTGTGGAAGAGTCTGTGGTTCTCGGATCGGACTGTACAGTCACCTAAGAACTCACGCAATATGATTAGGCCTAATGTTGGTTTACAGCGAAGATTTACATAAATGTACCTTGGAAGACAATCATACTCGTATCACGAGTGATTGCCTAAATAATAATAATCATATAAAAAGGAATGTATGTCTGTTCGTCTTTTATGCGTTCATAAACCAATCATCCGATTGCGATCAAATTTTGGTGAGTTGTTGTAGACACTTTCGGTTTGATCATAGGCATAGTTAGTCCATTTCACAATAGATAGCGCGCGAGTAGTTTAAACAAATGCCTAATGGCAATGCGTTCATATACAATTCATCCGATTGCGATCAAATGTTGGTGAGTTAAAGTGCACACTCCCGAGAAATTTATAGGTGTAGTAAATCCAATTTCCAATAGAAGGCGCGCTAGTTGCTTCAACAGAATGGCGTGCGATTCGTTTCAACAAAGTACCACATGCATTCATATATCATTCATCTCATTTGCGATGAAACGTGGGTGAGATGTTGTGTACACGTCCGGGAAGGTTTTTGGCTTAGTAAATCGAATTTACAATAGGTAGCGCACAAGTAGATTCAACAAATGAGCGACGACGCGCGAAGCGTTTCAAAACGTCCGGTATGCGTTCGTATACCATTCGTCCGTTAGCGATGAAACTTGGGTGAGATGTTGTGTACTCTCCAGGGAAGGTTTCTAGCTCAGTGAATCCATTTTACAATACGTAGCGCACGAGTAGATTCAACAAATGAGCAACGACGTGCGAAGCGTTTCAACGAAGTCCCGTATGCGTTCATATACCATTCGTCTGATAGGAATGAAACTTGGGTGAGATGTTGTGTACACTTCATGGAAGGTTTCTGGCTTACTTAATCCACTTTACGAAAGTTAGGGCACGAGTTGATACAACAAATGAGCGACGACGCTTGAAGCGTTTCAACTAAGTCCCGTATGCGTTCATATACCATTCGTGCGATAGCAATGAAAATTGGGTGAGATGTGGTGTACACTTCATGGAAGGTTTCAGGCTTAGGAAATCCACTTTACGATAGGTAGGGCAGGAGTAGATACAACAAATGAGCGACGACGCGCGAAGCGTTTTAACAAAGCCCCATATGCGTTCATATACCATTTGTCCGATACGGATGAAAATTGGATGATATATTATATACACTCTAGGGAAGGTTTCAGGCTTAGAAAATCCATTTTACCATAGGTAGCGCACGAGTAGTTTTAACAAATGAGTAAAGAGGCACGAAGCGTTTCAACAAAGACCCGTATGCGTTCATATGCCATTCATCAGAGGATGGCTTTGAGACAAGAAAGGTCACTGGAGTACGGGATTAGTGAGAGTTCTGCCCCACCCATTTTATTTGTACCCGACTGTACATGTTAAAATAATTAATATCTCTCGAACGCATGGTCCGATTTTGACAAATGAGGTGTCGTTGGACTCGAGTTAACGTCCTCTTTCCTATGGACCACTCGTGATATTTTTGAAAAAAATGTTGAAAATTTTTGTTTTCGAAAGTAGGTGATAGTTTGAAAACCAAACATGATAGAATGTTGTGCAATAGCTTAAACGAACGGTCTCTATGTCCTTTATTTTTATAATAAAACATTTTTATTTTTTACATTTTTTTGAAAAAAGTTCAATTTTGAAATTTTTATATTTTGTAAACTAAAGAGTTAACAAAACATTTTCTTTAACATAAATGAATGGCCCTGACCTCCTCTACGCACAAAATAAATTTCAAGTTTCTAGGACTAAAACCGTGGAGTAGTGCTGACTGGCCTTTTCTGAGTCGCCCCCTACTTTCATATAAACTTTGGACGATATCTCACGAACGCGTGGTCGGATTTCAACGGACGAGGTATTGTTGGCGTAGGGTTGACGTTCTCTTGGGTAAGCATGTGTGTTGGTATTTAAAATTAATTGAAAATATTTGTTTTTTGGATTGGCACTATTTTGGAAACGGTGAATTGGAAAAAAAGTTTGTTTAACGTTAATGAAAGGTGATTATGCCCTCTAGGCGGGCAGCAAGTTTCAAGGGTGTAGGAGGAAAAACAAAATGTTAGCCTACTTTCTCGCGAACATTGGTGATCATTGGCGAATGGATGGTCGGATTTTTACAAATGAGGTGTCGTTGGACTCGAGCTGACGTCCTCTTTCCTATAGACCACTCGTTATATTTTACAAAAAATTTTGGAAAATTTTGTTTTCGAAAGTAGGCGATAGTTTGAAAACCAAACATGATAGAATGTTGTGGCATAGTTCAAACCAATGGTTTCTATGACCTTTACTTTTTATAATAATCCTTTTTTTATTTTTGAGACCTTTTGAAAACACTGAAATTTTGAATTTTTTCTATTTGGAAACTAACACGCTGACAAATAAGTTTGTTCGACATGAATGAAAGGTCCCTACCCCCTCTACCACGAAAATAAATGTCAAGTCTCTAGGACAAAAATCTATGCATTTTTTTTAAATAAAAGCGTGTTTGTAGACAGAGAGCCGGTAGCGCTTGACACATGTTACAACGAGGCGATGACTGGCCATGGTGGATACTGGAAATGGCTATTTCGACGGGGCGATGTATGGCAAAACGAGGGGTCGCTATTCGATTTTTTTCCTATGACAGATGAATGAAGGTGAATATTTCGAAAATCCCTCATGGAGATCATTAAAACAGGTTAGTAAACACTGACCAGTGACCAGACAAAATTCATAATGCTATGAGACGAATAAAAAGCAAGGCTTTTAATAGTTGTTTACAACAGAACTTGCTTTGTATGTATGTATGTCTGACTGGCGGCCAGAACGGAGAAAAACAGAATATCTGTTCGAGAGACCCGCTTGGTGCCTGGCTAGTCGGCTAACAGAATGGAATGTCAGTCAAGCTGACAACACTGCTGTCATATGATAGCAGTTGGAACCATGTGGCAACTCTGTAAAACGGTGATAACGGCTAGCCAGGTGAGCTGACCAGTAGCAGCAGGCAGGGGCCTCGCAGTGAGGAAAGGGGTAGAGACAGGGGAATGGGGGAACACAAAGAGAGAAAACAGGAAATCACGTGACCCACTGCAGAGTGGTGAGGGGGCGGGGCCAGAGACCCGGAGAAGAGGTGAGGGGAGGAGTGGGGGAACCCATGACAGCCAATAGCTGAACGAGTTGTATGTCATTATGGAGTGAATGAGTGAGACGCGGGTGTGGGGAGAGAAAGAGAAACATATATGGACATGCACGAAGCGTGAGCGCCGTACACACAGCTTTCGTACATCATGATTCAATAAAAAAAATAAAAAAGTGCACAGGTTCACACAACATGTAATTTATTGATCCAAGAATTAAACGTAGAGTTAAATCCTAACCATTTGACATATAGTTTATTTCCTTTTTGTTTCAACACTTTTTCCACAAGATAATGCTTAGGAAATGCTGTTTTCTGAAGTTCATGGAGATAAAATCTACCTTTTATGGGTTGATGGTTGAGGTCTTGGAGTAAATAGGTGACTGGAATGTCCAAATTGACTTGACGAATTCGAAATAGTTCAGTCCCCCACTGAGGTGTGTAGCCCTTATTGAAGGCAGACTTAAATTTGCTCACACGAACAAAATCCCCAATTTTCAGTCGGTGACGTTTAGGATCGGCTGTTTTTATGGGGTTAAACAGTTTATCCAGTCGCTGAATATTTTTGGCCACGAGACGTGGCTTGGTCCCAATCGTTCTATGTTTGGTGTCATTGTAACGTGACACTAGCTCAGGTAACATGTCCAACCAGCGATACTGCTCTGAGCGGTAAACGCTTTCCACATATGGGTTTTCAATGTTCGGTTAAAGCGCTTGACCACGCTGGCTTTGAGTGTGCTGTACGTGGTGTAATGGTGAATATCCTTTGATTTGAGAAAACTGAAGAAATCCTTGTTGAAAAATTCTTTCCCCTGGTCGGTTTGTAGCAACTGAGGTTGACGTTTGGAGTGTTGAATAATATGTTGAAAGGCCTTGGTGACCAGTGGACCAGACTTGCGACACACAGGTTCCACAAAGGCCATTTTGGAATAGACATCAATGACGGTCAACATATAGCGTACACCGTCGTTAACGCCAGCATAGAGTATCATTTCAACCAGGACTGTTTGCCAAAGTTTATCTACACCCCGTGAAATCAACTTGAGTCGCGGATAGTGACGCCTAGGTGGGCGATGCAACTCGTGAGCAATACCCACTTTAATGGGTGAGGGCTTAAACAATAAATTTGGCATTTCGAAGTTCTTGTTCAATTTCTTGAATTTCCCAATCTTGACCGGTATGGCTGGCTTGACGTGAAGCATGCAACAACTATAGCCGCTGGACGAGCTTATTGGGATTGTGCCAGTAGGTAACATCCGCAAGGGGTTTTAATGGTTTAAATGTCACTCAGGAAGCGGACACTTAACGACGAGTACTTTGACTGGTGGGAAACATTTTTGAAATGATGGTTTTATATTTTTGAGATATATTGGCATTTACTTGTTGAGCTGGATCATACTGTCTTTTGTGGGCATGGGTATCCAATAAAATGGATTTATATTTGCCAAGGCCCTCTGGCGTATAATCATGGAATGAGGGTGTTCGAGAAAAGAGCAGCTTTAACAGTCCTGGCGTCAATTTATAGTTGATGTTTTAATGACAGCTTTAGTACGAGCAAATTTAATGGATGAATCCCCAATTTTAAAACTATCATCCTCATAGCGAACACCATACGTGGTATCTGTGTTTCCAATAAATAGATCAATGAGATAGGGTTCTAGTGTTGATCCATAATATTTTATTAAAATGGATTTCAGTTGAGCTTTATTTTGAGGGGTGGCCATGACTTGTGAAAACGGAGACGATCTGGAAGGGCAAGGTGTTTCGAACATGGCCAAGGATTTCTTTTTTCTCAAATACTCTGCAAGGGGTGCGGTCTTTTTTTGAGGCGTAAACACTTGTTCCTCGTAATCCTCAACTTCGCTAACACTAGTCAAATCTTCCTGTTCCTGTTCCTCTTCCTCAGGGTCCTCGTGCAGTGTCTGTGTGGCTTGTGAAACGGTGGGTAGCGTTTCTGATGGCTTGATAGAGGGTTTCAACATGGCTTTTAGCGGAGGTGCTAAATGATGTTGAATAAACAAAGCATGATCTGCACGCGATCGTTTCAATTGACGAAACTTCTGGCGAATAGTATTTTTTGCTCTAATAATATGCTTTTTCAATTGACTCTCTGCTAACGCCATGGTGTCTTGACAAATGACTTGACGGGGAATGAGACAGGGCCTTAAATAGCAATAAAATGATCAAACCCTAAGCGATATCGTCCTTGGTTGAGTTCACTTTGTTTGTCAATCACTAAACAGGCATGACGTTGAGTGTTTCAGCACTTGCCACACAATTCAGTAAACATTTGAAAGGTCATATCCGGATTCACATGTTCCTCTCGTCCTGGCGAAA
The DNA here is from genome assembly GCA_946902985.2 of Meconema thalassinum. NCBI lineage: Eukaryota > Metazoa > Arthropoda > Insecta > Orthoptera > Tettigoniidae > Meconema > Meconema thalassinum. The sequence goes on along the minus strand of OX336398.1, from coordinate 37,718,546 downwards.
TTAAACAATGACATTGGCAATGTCACGAATCAACTGTTTGGACATTTTAGAATACGTTTGTCCAAGATAAAAGCAATCGATATGTTTGTGTCGACCCATGCCGAAATAGCTTTGAATAATGCCTTGACTTTCAGTGGATACATCATCGAAAATCATGAGTGAATCAGGCTTTACCTCATCCGGTGAAATAACATTTTCTTGCGTAGAAAATGTGAAATAACCCATATTCTCTTTTTGTAATCCAGACATGACTTGATCCAGAAACACGTAGAGGGGTTGGTACAGAGATTTTGCAAAAATATAAATATTTTGAAAACGCAGACCATTGGGCGCTGTGATGAGTGTTAGCAAAAGATTGGTCTTTCCACAGCCGGAAGGTCCCACAATGATGCAGCGAATGGAAGATGGAAACAGTGAACCATGGCGTTGTTCACGTGATGTAGGACAGAGATGGGAAACCATGTCCCCCACGGGGAATGACTCTTGCTGCTTAATAACCATCATTTCAACTAAGGCTTAGACAGGCTAGCAGGCTGTCTATATACCGGACACCGAGCCTTGTCATAGAAAGAGTAGACTGGTACTACAGGTTGACGATGGATGTCTTTGGACGGGCGTTGATGGCCAAAGCTAGGTCTGTCCCCATACATGATCCTAAACAAGAAACAGATCCTGCTAATAAACACTATGCGAATAGGTCTGTAGTGCCACGCACAAAACAGGGAGATTATGACTTTAAGGGAAAGTGATTAACACATGTAAAACATCCTCAAGTGTCTACAGACGTTACTACAAAAAAGTATATGGATAACAAAGTGTATGAGTTTTATGACAAAGTGCCTCAGCTTACGGTGAATGGCTATAGCGCTAATCACCATCGGATTATTCACGTGGAAGACCCGCAAGACGAAGACGATGTCTGTACCAAGCGTTACGTGACCTATGAAGTGAAAAGGATTTATAAATTTATCCCATCTGTATTTTTAGTGTGACAAATTAAAAACCAGTGAATGACAGAAACCATTTACCGCTAGTCCATGATCAGCACTTTACCGATGTGCTTGCTTCGGGTTTAAGCCACTATCGATTACACTATGATGGAACCATTCACATTAAATAAGGCATACCTGATGAGAACCGTTTACAAATAAAGATAAATGGTCATAGGATGTTGGTCCATAACCATGAAATGGTCAATGCAGGTGACGAATTATCCTTTCATCTCATGTTAACATGGGATGAAAAGCAAGCGGGAAAAACCATAAACGATTTCCCACTTTATGTGGAATTGGAATATACAGCCATGAAATAACAGTCTGACGTTAGTTGTGATGTAAACTTTCTTGTGAAAGGTTGTTGGTCATTATCATCATGGTGAAACAAAGGTATGTGGTGAGAAAGACTAAAAAGACTAAAAATAAGACCCTGTCCTTGGCAAAGCCTGGGCTTACGACATTCGTGGACAAGCCCTTGCGAAAGAAAAAAAGAAAAAATAATGTATTGACCGTAAGGAAAGCCTTTCGAGCAACACAGAGACATGTTAATCCAAAACGTCGGCGACAGGGTTCAAAACAAGGGCGAGTGATTCCCGTCCCCAAACCAGCGGGATTTTTACCTGCTTTATTTGCCGGTCTGGCTGCTCTGGGTTCACTTTAGGGTGGTGCTAGTGCAGTGGCGAAAACCATTAAAGCCGTGCAGCAGGGCAAGCAACAACTCAAAGAAAGTCAGCGACATAATGAAACGATGGAAGCGATTGCTATGGGGCCTGCTATGCCAATTTAAAGCCAGATTTTTTTCAACAAGGATTTGGGATTTCACCATTTCGATATATTAAAAAAACGCAGCCATAGCAAGACATGCCCTGACGCATCAACAAGTGAAAAGCTATGCTAAACAACTAAATCTTTCTCATTTTCGAGGTGTGTTTATGCGAAACCAATTACCCCCACGACCCTGGAAACAGGAATGCGCTGTTGTCAATTTGGATGATCACCGAGGACCAGGAACACATTATGTAGCTTATGTCAAAGAGGGATCCACCGTATGGCAATTTGACAGTTTTGGGAATTTACCCCCGCCCATGGAACTAGTGACCTCTCTTGGAAAAAGGATCAAGATATATTATAATGTGAAACGTGTGCAAACGTTTAACAGACAACAGTGTGGACGTTTGTGTTTAATTTTTTTATGTAAGACCCAGCATAAGCAAAAAAGCCAACAGTATGTCGGCAGAAAGTAAAACGTTTACACTGCATGGACGTGGACCTGAAGTCAGCCTAGACTTTTACACGCCTATCGAATTGAGTGAAAACCCCTATGGTTTGGGACTTGTTTCTCTTGAAACGTACAATCGAATATACAACATACGTGAAAATGTGAACAACAAGTTTTACTATGATGATTCTGTGCTCACCCTGAACTCTGGTGGATACACGATCGATGACATTTATGAACACATTTATGTGGTGTTGATCAATGAATATGGTTTAAAGTCATTTATCGATGGAACGCGCAAGTTTGAACTTGTAGGAAATACCAAAACTCATCGCTGCAGTATTTTCTCCTCATTCAAAATTGACTTTAAAACACGCCCCGATTCCATTGGTCCATTACTAGGATTTAAACCACGCGTGTTGGAGCCCAACAAGAAACATGAATCGGATCATGAATTGAAATTCATTGAGGACAATCATGTGTCGGTAACGTGTAATATTATTTGCCAAGTGTACACCAATCAAGAACCATCACATTCGCTTTATGACTTTATAGTGACATCGCCCAATGGCTATATTATTCGTGAAAACCCTCCAGTGGTGCTTTTTCATTCTGTGGCTGTCGATGGTATTAGTAATATAACATTAAGACTGATCAATAGAGAGCAACAACTCATTGATCTAGATTCTACCACACCAGTGACTTACAAGTTGGTGCTAAAGCCAGTATGAAGTTTGTGTCAAAAGCAACAACACCGTCTAGGAATGGTGTTAGTTGTTTGCCACGTGAATACACGTTAACATCTCAAGACAAGCAGGTTTTACAGCATTTGGGTTACCACGTCAACCTCCATAATGAATTCTATCCTAGAGATAGCGAACCGCATTGAGGAGCAACCAAGAGTGGTAAGAATTGATCTCCATTCCTATCAAGCTCAAACACCTGGACTCAATAACAATAATGAAATTCAATTTGTTATCAAAAACCAAGATATTTACACCCTACCGCATGAAAGTGTCATTCAGATCGAAGGTCGGCTCGCCAAAGCCGATGGCTCTACACCTACCACATCCAAGTTGGCCAATCATGGTTTGGCCATTCTGTTTTCTGAAGTACGTTATTGTCATTAACGATATCGTGGTGGATAGCACTCGAAATGTGGGCATTTCCAGTGTCATGAAACTTACCCCTCTTATAGTGAGGAAGAAGGTAAAGCACATTGCATGGCAGGTTGGTGCCCTGACTCGACCAATGACTGGATGGTACACACCGATGGCACCTTTACTGGATATTTACCTCTTAAACTGATTTTAGGCTTTGCCGAAGGTCACCAGCGCATAATGGTCAACGCAAGGCAAGTGCTTTATCTGGTGAGAGACAGGAGTGATAATAATGCGCTCAAGGGAGCTGACAATGCCCCCATAGATTCAAAAATTCAACTACAACGCTTGCTATGGAAAGTGCCCCATGTGACCCTTGACGATAGCAAAAAACTGGATATACTAAAGATGGTAAAGAGAGATATGCCTCTACCCATGAAATTTAGAAGCTGGGCACTCCATGAGTACCCGCTATTGCACAACACCAACACACACAGTTGGTCTGTAAAAACAGCTCACTATACAGAGAGACCTCTCTACATCATCGTGGGTTTTCAAACGAATCGCAAGTATCAACAAACCAAAGATGCCACGCAATTTGATCACCTGCAATTGAGAAATGCACGTATTTTCCTCAACGGAGCTGTGTTTCCCTATGAAGGACTGGATTTGGATTTTTCAAAAAATAAATTTGGCCCCTTGTTCGACTTGTTTTCTAAATTTCGATGGTCGTATTATCAAAAAGAGAACGGCTCCATGCTGCTACCCCAAGCGTTTAAGGCAAGGGCGCCACTGATTTTCTTTGACTGTTCTTACCTGCAAGAGTCTGTCAAGCCATCCAATATTGACATTCGACTAGATTTTGAAACGCATGAAAATGAACCAGCCAATACGACAGCCTACTCTTTGATTATTCATCACAAACAAGTCAACTATTATCCACTGTCCAACCAAGTGACGAGTGTATAAATAACAGGTCAACCCACGTCAAGCCGCTCAGTCATGTCTTGCTTTAAAGCATCATTAGAAGTCACATCCATGAATTTTAACTCTGAGGAACAACGTTTCAAGACTTTTGCAACATGGCCAGTGCCTTTCATAAACCCTCAACCCTTGGCGGCCGCTGGATTCTACTATTTAAAAACAAGAGATGAAGTGAAATGTGCCTTTTGACCCATCATCATAGACCAATGGCAAGAGAGCGATGAACCCATGCAGGAAAATCAGCGCTGGTCACCTGCCTGCCCCTACCTGTTCAGAATGGAGGTGGGAAATATACCCTGTCATTCAAGCTATCCCTCACTCGTGCCTCTGAGTGATGAAAAAAAACAAGTTACGATACGTGTTGACTGTATGGTGTCAACGGTGCTTCGGCGAGCAGCTCACCGTCAAAAACCCCTAGTTTAGAGACATTGGGACATCATCGGTGTTATGGACGTTACAAACACAAGATACTATATTGTTGTATCAGTTGGTATCGTCCTTATCCCAAAATGACAAAAGCCTGTAAGACGTGTTATGATAATAAAATTATGTAATTCTTAAATTCTTATTTTTTCATGTCCTAATGTCGTACCCTAACCTCAATTTTTTTTTTCAAACTAGCATGGCAGGTAAGTCCATGTCATGATTACACCTTAGTGGCAAATGGTTAGTCAGTCGTCAGTTGAACTTGGTCCAGGCAAGCGGCAACATGTTGCGCACACTCATTGTGGATTGCCAAGGGTTTAAATTGGTGACAACAAATTTATATTTAAACAAGTGGCCATTATCGATTGTACCACGTTTTGGATATCGCAAGCTACGCATTTGCTATTTAAGCCGCCCCATGCTTTTGATTTGTTGTGTGAAAAAGACGCAAACAAACCCAGTGGTTTGAAAATCATAAGCAACTAGACTGGAATCAAGGAACCATTTCCTATGAATATTTGAACGTGGTCATGAAAGCACACTTGTCCTCGGCCAATGTGGTATTTGTGAAAGGAAATGAAAAACGTGAATGGTTGCAACCATTTTTGGCGTTTTACTGTCAATGTATCGACCTCATGGACCTGGGCTGCCCCTCCCTGCAAACGCTGATGGATACTTGATCCTGTGGCAACATTATCCGTACAGCCCTAGCGCATACGTGGCATCTCTTTCATTGGTTAACCACCCATGCCTGCTGGGAGTTGTTGAACAAAATTATAACTCAAGATTTACCTGTGAATGACGCCAGTGAGATTTCTACAAGCGACGTGTAAACATCTACAACACGTGATACCATGGAGAAAGGCAATGCTACAGACAAAGCCATCGGGAAGTTCTTTGTGTGCAAAAAGAAACTAGACTGTTTTACCAAAGAGGAACTCTTAGCGTTGCCCAAGTCTTTCATTTATTATGTGGCCGCCAACGCGGTGAAAGAAATCTGGCAACATGTACCAAAATCATGGACTCAAGACCCTGCGTTGAGTGAATTGCAACCCTGTACGGATTACGATCACCATAAGCAAGTGGCCATTGCAAAAATACCCTCCATGCGTCAGTGCGCGACTTGTCAGCTAGTGAAACTGTATCACTGTCATAAAAGCCGTGTAAAGACTTTGTTGAATCATCCCACGGGTGTCATGGCGAGAAAATGCAACAACAACAACAACAAACACAATCATCGTCCACATAGGAGGAGGAGGAAGACCAAACCTTTTCACCATCGATGGAAAAGGATATGCCTGACCTGTACTGGCAATGGCGTCATTGACAAAGTGATTCAATACTTACCTTTCGAAATCCATCTTCCAGATTATCGTTTTTGTGGCCCTGGAACTCATCTTGAGAAACGTTTGCAGCGTGGTGATGTACCCATTAATCTTTTGGATCAAGCATGCAGAGAACATGACCTATCTTATCGCCATAGTCATCCTGGTTTAAGACATGTGGCAGATAAATTGTTATTGAAAAATGCTAAAAACGTTTCACATCCTGTGATGCCTCAGTGGGAGAGAGGATGGCAGCCCTGATTGTCATGAGTGCTATGAAAGGAAAGTTGATGATGCATGGACACGAACATTAAGGAATTGAGTATTAAGGAATTGAGATGTGTTTGTATTCTATTTTCATTTGTCAATCCCTATGGTTATGAAATAAAAACAAAGGTTTACCAGAACACAATGTTCCATTTTAATTTAAAAGAAATCATGATGTTGATGGGCTGATCTTTTCATTTTCACATTTTCACACATTGCCATTTGCCAATTTGCAATTTACAGTTTTTAAAAATGTCTGTTTCAAGCTTTGCGTTTTTGATGATATGGATTCTCTATTTTGTTGATGACCCTTTTTAAAATGTCTGTTTTATGTTTTTGAATTTTTATATTTCACACATGAGCATTTCCAGTTTTTAAAATGACTGATTTACGTTTTTGAATTTTGGTGTTATCGAAACATGGATTTTCCATTTTGTTGTTTTGTCATTTTTCCATTTGGTATATGTCGAAAGTTGAGATTTTTCAATGATGTTAATGCGAGTGCTTGACCATGATGATGATGATGCAGTGAGTTTATGTGTGTTTGGAGAAACGTCGAGGTCTACGACTAGTGCAGGTAAGACTGTTTTTTACAAAAATAACGTATATTGACCGCTACATTTTAAAGAAAAAACAAAACTATTGAAAACAAAATGAGTATATAAGTGACAATTTCCCCCTCCCCACTCATCCGACCTCACCGTGTTTTCTCTGGTCATACAAACACACACCAGCTTTTACTCTACTCACACAACCATACCTGTCTTCTGGAACAAACACAACCACTTTATTTATTCCCAAAAGCACATTCTCCACATGCGCACTCATCCCAAAAGAACTTTTTTTTAACTTTCCATTTACGATTTACATTACAAAAAAAGTTACTAAAAATATATTACTTATTTTATATTTACAAAAACTACAACTTTGTACAGCTTTAAAAGAATCAAACTATATACCATTTCCAATTCCCAACTCTGTTAAATTTAAAGTAAAAAATAAAAATAAGGTTGCATAGAACTTTTTTTAAGAGCAAAAGGTAAAAGTGAGTTGCCACTGTTTGTAAAAAAAATACTATTTACAATGACAAAAACCAATATTTACAAAATACTATATCTTCAATGTACAAAAAGCCATGTACCTAAACGAACAAACAGTGAAATCATACCTCCTCCTCCTTGCGGTCATAACCCCAGGGCAGGTCATCAGCCTACACACGTTTGTTATCCATGGAGGCGAGGGTGCGTTTTCTCTGTTCCACAAGATACAAATTATGGTTGCTGGATTGTATCCTGCACTGTGTATGGGACATAGCTTTCCCAGTGCGTAAAACCGCCAAGTAATCGTCTACACGTAGCGATTTTATCACTGCCCTACCTACACCTTTCGCTCTTTTGGCTTCCTTACAGTCTAGTGTGCGATAAGCACACATTTTCGAAGCCAATCCTACGATTTCCGTCATAATGGAATCACCGCATTCATCTTTTAAAACACCCATTACCTTCTTGTTTTTATGGGCAGCTGAAACATGTTGTCAGCACTATACGAAGAGGTGTCGAACCAGTCACTATGCTGCCTCATGACGTCATAGGGGCTGCAGTGGCGAATGTGGTAAATGAATGAGTCCGTATCCATATACAAAAGAGAGACGTCTTCAAAATGGCGTTTAGCAAACTGATAGTGGAATCGATACATGACCGATTTAGAAAAGTCTACAATGACTTGGCCCAAGTAAATGGGCTTATCCATGGTGACGCTGGTCTTACTCAATTCAATAGTGGCCAAATCCTAATCGATAATGTTGATCGATTTGAAATTTGGCATAGCAATGTACCGCCGGACACCCCACCGCCCCTCCCAGACATTCACCAATTTAATGTCGCGGTATTTGCGGACATTCTCCATGGACTTGCCATAGATGCAGTTTAATTTTTTTTAAATAATTTCAAACTGCTGTGTTGCCATTTGTCGGTGCTCTGTGTTGAGTTGCATGTATGGCTTGAGCAATGGTTTTTGAGCTAAAGAAATACCCCTGTGAATTTTCTTCAACACTAAGCCTTGGGCGAGGCATTGCACCAACATTTGGATATGTAGCACATACCGATTTTTGTTGTAAAGTGTGCCCATGAGATTTTCAAATTTCACTTTACTGTCAGGGGGAACCATTTGCTCAAGGCAGAATGGGAAATTGGCAGGTTCATCATACAAGGATGATGGATATTCAATATCCACTTCTAGGACATATCTACGGCCTGTTTCTTGGCTAGCCATGTTTACATCAAATTCGGACACTTGTTTCTCTGTCAGCCAAGCAAACTTCCCATAGCGCAAAGGCTGACTCATGGCGTAGCCGTACAAATTATTCACGTCATAGTACATTAAGTACGATTCTGATTTGTCTGGTGAATAATCAGGCATGTAGACATTGTTCGCTTCGGCATGGCTCTGGTTAAGTGTCACAAAGCCACCGCGAATGCCCTTTTCAAAAAATAGAACCATGTCTACATCATTGAGTAAATCCAATTCCACTTGAGTATATTTCAAAGCGGCATCAAACGAGAGCCCAGGACTCGTATAATAGTGAGCCGGATCAAGACCATAAATGTGTTGACACAATTTACGGAATTTTTCAAACACATCGGTGAGCAGCAATACATCCAGTGTTAGGTAATGCATAGCATATTGACTTAGCGTCTTCATGTCTAACACTCGCAAAACTTGACATGCATGTGCATAGTCTTCATCGGAAACGGTACTGCGTGTAAGTTTCGAGTGAAATTTGTCTTGTGGTGGGAGTTTTGTGTGCTTTAACACGTCCCAGCTGTTGCAGAAATCATACGGGAATATACCATACCGAATGCACAATTGAAATTGCTTAGGATCATTAAAATGCATTCTGGTATTTTTTAATTCCTCTTCATCGAAGCCATTCACAAGACTGTCTAGCGAGGATGCCATAAACTTAAAGGAATCCAAAAATCGAATGCTAAAGTTGCTCAACCGCCATGTCAGGGCTGTAAAACGCTCATCATTTTGGGGGATAATGGTAAACGAGCCCTTGTTGACATGACCCAATTTACGAATCAAAAACTGAATGTCATAATTTGCCAGATTGTGGAAAAAGACACTGATGAAACGAGGAGCTGAAAAGTTCAAATTGCATTTACTATGTGCATTTACGGTGTCTTCAGCACTGATCAGTGGCTTTTCGCAAATAAGGCATGTCGTGGCATGCTCATACCGCTGCTGCTGTTGTGGCGTTAGGCTCATGGGTACTGGGTGGTCTAGTAATCCCTGTACATGGTTGGCCAACTTAACAAGTTCATCCAAAAACAATCTGGCACAATCTGGCCCCTCACGGTATTTGTAAACGGATTGTGTGGGGTCATAGGCACACACCACATTAAATCCTATGGAAAAAGGTTCATGTTTTTGAATGGGTGTGGTTGAGCTCATGGTGGGATCTGGTTCACATCCCGCCATGGGTGTGCAGAGAGCTTCAAAATCTGCGTACACCACATAGGGAACAGTGTCACGCTAATGAATGTCCTTAAACTTTAACATAGCCTTGTCCCCTTGTGGCAATATCAGTCTCACCGCTTCCTGAGAAACACAATCTACCCTATGACGTTCCAAAAGTGTAGGGATTGTAAAATATTGCAGACAACGGTCGCAAATATACTTCTTACCATTATGCTTGGACGCTTGACTGCTTAGCAATCTACTTAAGCTTTTAATTAGGCAATAGTGATTCACCTCTCCCACAGATAACTATAAAATATGAATGTGGTGTCGTTTCGGTTCTTTGTGGTATAAAGAGGACCAACAATCTCATCACCATCAAGGCCATACACCATGAACAAAAAGTCCTGGTTATCTTGTTCAAACCTATGGATCTCGGTTAAGTCCACAGGTAACGACACTCTAGTTAAATATAATGTTTGTTTTAATTCATCAAACTTGGCCTTGTACTTTACTGGTCTGTTAACATTACGATCTTGAGCTGGCTGCAAATATGCAGCCACAGCCCACAGAAATCAATCATTGTCCTGGTTCTCAATATTCACCACCGCCTTTTTCGAAGCTATTGCTGGTGGTATGCCAATAAAGCTAGACCCAGCATTCAACGGGTTGAAATGACAAATGTTGATTTGTAGGTAATGGATTTTGTCTAACGCTAAACCACTAGGTCCTTGTTGCAGTTTATCAAATTTTGATAGCAAGGCATTCACCACATGGCTTTGATACCACTCGTTCAGATTATTGGCTATCAAAAGCTCTTGCATTTTACTGCAAATATAAAATGCTTTTTTATGCTCACCGTCCTTGTTTTTATATATGAAATCGCACACGAGTTGTGTATTGACCTTGAAAGCCGTATGCAACCTCTGCGCTGTACAAATTTGTTCTTAACAATTTCAAAACGTTATTCGATAAAGTATTTTGGGATTAAACTATCTCTAACATTCACTACGCGGCCAGAGCAAAGACGCTTTTTAAAACTGGATTCAATGGGTTCCCAAGTTAAGCTATCTGCAGTGGCAAAAGACATTATTAATATAAAAAAACAATCTCACCCAAGTTTTCAGCCGTAGACTGCCTGGTAAACAATGGTCCCAAACACACCCGTTCTCAATCAGCAGTGGTCAAGCGTTTTCCAAGACACACTAAAAAAGAAAGAAAATAAACCACTATGAGTATATCCATTCCAAATAGCACCTTTCATAAACAAAAATAAATAAAATATAAAAAACAGGTTTTATATATAACCAAAAAAATCTTACCTTGCTTTGTAAAAAGCCCTGCGTTTGCCTTCTCCTAGGTTCGAGTGGAATGAGGTTTCTGACTCCCACAACAGGTATGCCGATTATCTAAAAAAAAAAAAAAAAAATCCATCAATCAAATGTTAAACCAATAATCATTTAATCATTGATTAGCATAAAATAAACTAAACAGTGTTATTCCAACACTTACCTCAAATATATAATGTATCCAATATAGTAACCAACTGGGGTTGAGCACACGAATGCAATCACTTTTAGACACATACGACACAGCCTATGTTTACACTGCAGCGTTTAAAACAGTAATGACTGACTGTGTGTCATATCATGATCAACACTCTAATACCCCCTGCCCTCCTCTCCTCTCCTCGCCCAGCCCTTCGCCCTGTGTCCCTCTTACCACAGCTGTTAACATCGCTCTTGCCCTTGCACCGCCTTGTGCTTTTACGTTAAACAAAATAGCAGAGTTATGAGGAATACAGTGGAAGCGAAAACAACAAAAACTAAACAGGATTACGTAGGGAACGAGGAAGGAATACTTCTTTCGATGCATGCTGGGCCCAAGATTCCGAATCGAAAGAAAGATGACTTCCTCAGAAAGTAAGCCAGAATAAATGTTTAAGATAACATCAAAAGGAAAAATTAAACTTAAGTAAAAGAGCAAGGGTCCAGAGACCGTGTTAGTCGTAACTTCGCTACAGTGCGAAGCCAAGACTAAGTCGAATCGAAAGACAAACGAGGAACTCAAATACGAGAAATCATAAGACAGAAGCAAATATTGTACTTACTGAATAAAAATATATTAATAATAAAATAAACACATGTGTACTGATTACAAATTAGAAATGAAAATAAAACACGAGCAACTTAAATATAAAATAAAAGGAATCTAGAAATAAATTCAAATCATAATAGCAACTAATTGGAAACCCGATTCAATAATAAAACTTAAAAAAGATGAAGCAAAATTAAAGAAATTTGTGGGATAGATTACAAGAACGACTACTCACAGAGATGACATGATCTGGACTAGAATGTCCAGCGCCAAAAACAGAACTAACACGCTCATGATGTTGTGAAATCATGGGGTAGGGGGTGAAAGTGGTGGGGAGTGGAGGAGTGCGTATGTAGGGAAACGGGGGGTGGGAGATGACACTGAGTTACGTAATATAACGAAGTCAGAGGAAGTAACACAAAATTAACACATAAAAATAAACGAAATGAAAATTACATTAAATTACTTGACATTACCGGGACAGGAAATAAAAGAAAAAAATCTATCAGCTAAGAAATATGCTTCGTAGGAAGATGTAGGCTTACACCGAGGTAGAAATGCCGAATCACAACGACATACGATGAAACAAAGAAAGTAATGTGGTGCATGGACAGTGATTAGCACTATGACCATCGCTCACATACATTTCAATAAAACAGAGGGAGGATCTGACTGAAGACGTGAGACTCAGCTCCATAACTTCGTCGATTCCATCCACAAAAACAAGGCTCTGATGCGACAATCCACCGGAGGTCGTCATAAAAGAACGCCGAACCAGGTGGTGACGCAATACAGAGCATAATTAAGCCTCGTAGAAAATAGCAGATATTTCAGACCTGAGAGATTTACGTAAAAATAAAACCGATTACATGAAAGGGAGGGATGACAAATAAACACAGAGGCTTCGCTAAACTAACGTAAACAAAGGCGAAGGGACTTGGGTTCATGGATCGAATTCACATCATCATAAGGAAGGGAAATTGTAAGTGAATCAAAGGAGACACAAAAATAAAATAAAAAATGGATAAACCGAAATTCAAAATGACCTCAAGTTAGATAAATTCAATGACTGAATCGTACTTACATTTAGTTGCTTTCTGGGTGCGGGCAAAAGCCCGACACGTGCACACACGTGTCTTACATTACGGCTCCAATTGGAAGGGTGACCTTTTCTTAAGGAACGCAGTAACGCGCCCGAGAAAAATAAGACGCAGAACGCCCCCTCTCCAGAACATGAGGGGGGCCAATGGAAGAAGCAAAGCTTAGCAACAAGTTATGATTCAACCAATGGTAAAACTGTGTCAGTAGGGATGAAAAGTTTCACCATCTGGTGAAACGTTTTCGCAGAATTACTAAGTTTGAACGCAGTAGGCGAGATAGAGAAACGTATGTCACAATAATGCGACATGAAGGAAATGATGATAATAATTATAATATGACCAAAAAATAATGAACCAGATAAAAACGGTTCAAAATTCCCTTGCTCTCCCAAAAAAAAAGAATTTTCCTGGCCTTGGAAAATTTCTTTTTTGTACATATAGAGAGGCAAAAAAATCATAAAGGGGGAAAAATTGAATACGAAAAAAATGGGTACTAAAGACCTCTAGAAGAATACAACAAAAAAATGAACAGTGGACTAATCTGACCGTGAAATGAAGGTGGTACCCCCTTCATTTCTCGTCAACACTAGCCACTAACGTCAAAAGTACTGCGTTCAAAAAGAAATACAGTGAGTTCATATTTTAAATAGTGATCATTGTTCTTGCTAGTTCATGATGATGCGGATGTCGAAATCTTCAAGATGGACGTTACGCCGAGACTGCCAATCTCTCCAGTCTCTGATGAGAAAAGACAGACAAAGTTAAATCGTGATCACTTTTTAAAAAAATACAATTGGGACATCCTGTATATAGGACCGTTCGTTCGGTCAACGAGGCATATGCAATAGTGTCATAATGTCTTCGAAATGGAAAGTACTCCCCTTTTCAGCAGCTGAAAATAAAGCCATGTATAGATCCAGTGGGGGGTGACTGGTCCGTTAACTAGTTCCGAGAAGACCCCAGCGGTGTTAGCCCAGGTACACAAAGACTGTTTGTTGTTACTCGCAGTCCATCTGGACGGTTGCTAGACAAAACACGACATTCTAAGAACAATTGACAACTTAAAACAAAAACAAAATACATGACCTCACAGTAAACATGAAAACCAAGATGATACAAAAGTACATGATATCTCAAAACCATGGCACAAAAAAAAATCAATTACATCAATAAATTTAATATATATCCAAAGTTCCTACAAGGTAAAGCAGGAAGTGTTGAAGGGTCCTTGTCTGTCGCCGAACAATAGGAGTTAAGCCGAGGAGCAATACAAAAGAGGAGTAGGTGTGCGGTTTGCAAATAGTGACCGACCAGGTATATGCTGATGGCCTCAGGCAAAGATATAGCTCGACAGAGATGTCAAGTATTCACGACACACTCGCGTACGAGAAAGAGGCCACGGGTGTCTCCTGTCTTGTCACAGGAATAAATGAAAAGGAAGCACACGAATTAAAATCTGAATAGGCACACATGCTAGGTTGGTTATTAAGGAGCTCGGGCATCCAATTAGAATAAAAAGAAAAAAATACAACATTATAGCGAGGTGAAATTCACAAGATCATTTGACAATTTTTTTTAACTGCGTGACGTGGGCCGAAGTCACTGAATTATCGTGATCGTCCACCAACTCAACTGAGACAGGATTTAAAAAACGTGCAATAGTCTTGGGAGTTGACCAACGTAAGCACAGCTTACTGGAAATGTGTTTGGTAGCGTCACTCAAAGGATGTAAACGACACAAAACTTTGTCCCCAATTTGGAATTTAACATCATGACGGCCTAAGTTGTAACGCTTCGCTACTCTGGCTTTTGCTTTCTTGAGGTGACCGGTGGCGATGGCCCAGTTTTGAGCAACAGAGGTAGTGCGAGAGGGTTCGGAAAGATATTCAATATTCCATTTGAGCAGCAAGGGGTCGACAAGCGTTCGGCCTAGGAATAATTCAGCTGGAGTAGTTTGAACGGACGAATGGAAAGAGGCATTGAACCCGAGACTGAAATACTGTAGGTTCGTATCCCAGGAGGTTTGATCGGCATTGTGAAAAGCGGACATACAAGCCTTCAAGTTTTTGTGAAAACGCTCTACGTGATTTCCCTGCGGTCGATACGGTGACAAGAAAATATTTGGATGCCCCAGTTAAATACCATAGTTTCAAAAGCTTTGGAACGGAACACAGAGGCGTTATCTGACACAAGGTACTTGGGAGGACCAAAAACTCCAAATATATATCTAGACAAGAAATGGATAGTAGTCTGAGAAGTGATATTCTTTACTGGAAATAACCAAACAAACTTCGAAAAACCATCAATGACAGTTAAAATGGCTTGATTGCCAGATTTTGATCTCACGACTGGACCAAAGTAATCAATGAAATGGCGTTCGCCGGGACGAGTGACGATACCAGCTTGGTGGAAGCCTACACGAGTGTTCTGGGCAGGTTTAGAACGCTGGCAGGATAAACGTCTTCTGACATGAGCAAAAGCATCTACTTTAATTGAGGGCCAATAAAATTCACCGGATATCTTACGGAAAGTGCGTTGCATCCCTGCATGAGTTCCCAGTGAAGAATCATGATAATATGTCAAAAGCATATCACGTACTGCTAATGGAGCAAAAATTCTAAATTTAGAAGAGTTAGGAAGAACATAGCCAATGACATCATTTCGAACACAAAAGTTGCTTACTGCCGGATCTTTGTTTGCAAATTTTGCACGGAGGTCAGTGCAAAATGGGTCCTCAGACTGGAATTTCCGGATATCCACAAAAGACCAAGGACAATGTTGCAAAAGGAAAAGATTTTCTTGAGGTGGTGTACTGATAGAAACGCTCTCGATTGGAGTCCTAGGGGTCTCTTCAAACATGCGTGACAGGCAGTCAGCTACCGGGTTCTCGCTCCCTTTTACGTGGATGATATGAAACTTAAAAGATGACAACCTCAAAATCCACCTGTTGATGCGTCCAAGCTTTTTCACGTGAGAAAGACTCCATTTCAAAGCCTCATTGTCGGTAAAAACAGTAAAGTGACGGTGTTCCAAAAAAGTCCTGAATTTTTCACATCCAAAAACCACAGCAAGACTTTCCTTCTCGAAAATTGAGTAACGTCGTTCATGTTGATTTAACATACGACTCGCGAAGGCCACTGGTGCAAATTTTCCATCCACACGCTGGCTCAAAACACTAGAAATGGCCAAATCACTGGCGTCACATTGTAAAAAGAAAGCTGATTCGAAATCAGGCGTGTGCAGTACTGGTGCTGACATAAGGGCTTCTTTCCAAACATTGAAAGCTTTGTCCTGTTCTGGCCCCCACACAAATTTCACATTCTTCTTTTTGAGAGCATTTAGAGGTGCCGAAATGTCAGAGAAGTTTTTGATAAAACGAGAATAGTACGTGAACATACCCATTACTCTTCTCAAGGCCCTAACTCTGGTGGGTACAAGTAACTGTTGAATGCAATCTGCGCGCTCGGGGATGACACGGATACCATCGGCTGACAGAATGTGGCCCAGAAATTTAATTTGAGTGCAGCCCAAAGAGGTCTTTTTTGGAGTGATAGTGAGACCGGCCTTCCTGAGGCGGGAGAAAACTTCCCTAAGATGAACGACATGTTCCTCAAAAGATCTGCTGTATACGACTAAATCGTCAGGATTATTAAATACAAAATTGAACTTCAGGTCTCCCAAGATGTCGTCTAGCACGCGACTGAGAACTTGCGCCCCAACAGCTATGCCCATCGGGAGACGCTTAAAATTATATAATCCGAAAGGGGTGTTAAAAGCAGTGAAGTCGCGACTCTCAGCATCCAAAGGAATCTGATAATATGCACTCTTTAAATCAATCATCGAATACACATTGGCCCCGTGGAAATGCTGAAAAGCACTCTTAATAGTAGGCAGTGGGAAATTATCAAAGACTACCTTCTTGTTCAATTTTCGGTAGTCTACGACCAGATGGTACTCGCCCTCTTCTTTCTTGGGAATTAAGAAAGCAGGAGACCCCTAAGCTGATTTGGAAGGAACCACTACTCCCCGATCTTGCAAATCATTGATATACTTTTTCATGGTCAAGAGCTTGGGCGGATTACAAGGAAATGAAGGGCTTCGAACAGGTACATTGTCGCTCAAGTCAATGTGGCATTCGTAATTTACAGCAGAACCTAAATCTTCTGTGAGGACATCGGAAAATTCCTCAACTAAATCATTCAGAGTATCACGTTGCTCGGACATCAAAGTTAATGGAAGATGTACGGAAAATACAGGAGACACATCAACGTAGTTAGAAGTACATTCTTCAAAGGGGAACATTTTATCTGAGCGAAATTTGAAACAAAATGAATCGTTAATAAAATCCGACTGCATGCCAGTTTTATGCATAAAGTCAATTCCTAAAATACATTGAGTGGAGAGATTGTTAACCACATGAAAAACATGTTTCCAAGAAAATCCGTGAATTTTAATGCGACATAGAATAGTTTCGGCAACGTCGATAACTGACGATCCCGCCGAGAGGAACTGACATTTATTCTGTAGGAGACGTTTTTGCGAAGCTCGAATGCTATCTGCCACTGAACGGTGAATGAAACTTCTGGTGGCGCCTGTATCCAAAACAGCAGGTGCCGAGACATTATCGAAATTTACTGCGACTCCTGGTTGTAACACAACATCAAAATTTGATGCATTGTCAAGTTTGGATGGAGGACTGCTCCGGGAATCGAACTCAGAACACCTCCCTATGAGTTTTCCTGGTTGGAATTACAATTCGGACAGGAACGAGTCGTGGCCTCATTCATCCCACAGCCAGAACAGAATTTTCGGCGTTTTAAAGAACACATTTTAAAATGATGTCCAAGTTCATTACAGTTCCAACAAGTTATTCGACCAGAAGAATCATTGCGTGTGATTGTTGTTGGGTTGTTTGTAGTCCCTTCACGGGAGACAGCAGATGAATTACGAGCCACAGAAGGGCTTGGATTAGAATTCCTAGAAAGGGACTCAGCACGGCGAGCGGACGGCTTAAACCGTAAGGTGTTGTCTTTTGTTCGGTCGACAGCTGGGCTAGACACTGTTGTCTGGTGGGAGTAGGCTAACTCGGGGAAAATCGTATTATCGGCTCTTGGAGGTGGAGTATAGTTCGAACAGGCTCGTGCATTTGATTCATACTCACGGCCTTGCAATATGATGTCTTCGATGGAAAAAACAGATGTACGCCGAATGAAGTATTTATAAGTGGGATTTAAATTCCTGTATACAATTTCCAACAGATCCCTGGGATGAAAGGGTTGGGGGAGGTTCGCTGCTAACAGACGGACTGAGGTCACATAATCGTCGATCATCTCCCCAGGAGCCTGAGTACGGGAGTATATTTCTTGTTTGAGAGCGAAATCGAAATCTTGTGGCGTGAAACGGTCCTTAATGCACTCAACAAATTCGTCCCATGACTTATAAAAATTTGGAGAAGTGCGATGCCACATCAGCGCTTCTCCAGACAAAAGAATAGGTAAGCAACGTACAATACTGTTGGGATTAATATCGTGACAATAACACAATTCCTCCACACGTTGGATAAAACAAAAACCTGATGAGGTATTGTTTTCTCCGGAAAACGTCAAACCCCACCTACTCACTACTGATGCAACATTTTCGTTGTGGCGAGCAATATTAACAGTACCAACAGGGGCGATGGAGCAATCTAAAAGGGGAGGATCTGTCATTAGCAGGTCCTGTGTCGTATCTTGCAATAGTGGCGTGGGCATTGTTAAGGATTCATGGCCCATAAAATTTAACTCCTTTTTGACGGGTGGGAATTCTGACTTAGACATGACAATAGACAAAAAGAAAAGTAAAACACTTTAACTTAGTAAAATAAAGGTCACAATACCGTAATGTGTGCTATTCCAGCGTTGCGAAGTACTCACTAACTTGTGGCACTCTTCACCTCGGAACTAGATTCTTTGGATGTCTCTTGTTCACTCGAGAAATGCTTTCACACTCCACACTTTCTTCGGGGATGGGGGAACAATTCAGTACAGGTATCTTAACTCAGAAAGACAACATTGTAATAATTGAAAAAAAAATATAAGTTTGGTAACCTAAAGGGGACGATTTCGTGCTTAACCATGCTCTGCCATACCATTTTCACCGCCTTGTGCTTTTACGTTAAACAAAATAGCAGAGATATGAGGAATACAGTGGAAGCGACAACAACAAAAACTAAACAGGATTACGTAGGGAACGAGGAAGGAATACTTCTTTCGATGCATGCTGGGCCCAAGATTCCGAATCGAAAGAAAGATGACTTCCTCAGAAAGTAAGCCAGAATAAATGTTTAAGATAACATCAAAAGGAAAAATTAAACTTAAGTAAAAGAGCAAGGGTCCAGAGACCGTGTTAGTCGTAACTTCGCTACAGTGCGAAGCCAAGACTAAGTCGAATCGAAAGACAAACGAGGAACTCAAATACGAGAAATCATAAGACAGAAGCGAATATTGTACTTACTGAATAAAAATATGTTAATAATAAAATAAACACATGTGTACTGATTACAAATTAGAAATGAAAATAAAACACGAGCAACTTAAATATAAAATAAAAGGAATCTAGAAATAAATTCAAATCATAATAGCAACTAATTGGAAACCCGATTCAATAATAAAACTTAAAAAAGATGAAGCAAAATTAAAGAAATTTGTGGGATAGATTACAAGAACGACTACTTACAGAGATGACATGATCTGGACTAGAATGTCCAGCGCCAAAAACAGAACTAACACGCTCATGATGTTGTGAAATCATGGGGTAGGGGGTGAAAGTGGTGGGGAGTGGAGGAGTGCGTATGTAGGGAAACGGGGGGTGGGAGATGACACTGAGTTACGTAATATAACGAAGTCAGAGGAAGTAACACAAAATTAACACATAAAAATAAACGAAATGAAAATTACATTAAATTACTTGACATTACCGGGACAGGAAATAAAAGAAAAAATCAATCAGCTAAGAAATATGCTTCGTAGGAAGATGTAGGCTTACACCGAGGTAGAAATGCCGAATCACAACGACATACGATGAAACAAAGAAAGTAATGTGGTGCATGGACAGTGATTAGCACTATGACCATCGCTCACATACATTTCAATAAAACAGAGGGAGGATCTGGCTGAAGACGTGAGACTCAGCTCCGTAACTTCGCCGATTCCATCCACAAAAACAAGGCTCTGATGCGACAATCCATCGGAGGTCGTCATAAAAGAACGCCGAACCAGGTGGTGACGCAATACAGAGCATAATTAAGCCTCGTAGAAAAATAGCAGATATTTCAGACCTGAGAGATTTACGTAAAAATAAAACCGATTACGTGAAAGGGAGGGATGAAAAATAAACACAGAGGCTTCGCTAAACTAACGTAAACAAAGGCGAAGGGACTTGGGTTCATGGATCGAATTCACATCATCATAAGGAAGGGAAATTGTAAGTGAATCAAAGGAGACACAAAAATAAAATAAAAAATGGATAAACCGAAATTCAAAATGACCTCAAGTTAGATAAATTCAATGACTGAATCGTACTTACATTTAGTTGCTTTCTGGGTGCGGGCAAAAGCCCGACACGTGCACACACGTGTCTTACATTACGGCTCGAATTGGAAGGGTGACCTTTTCTTAAGGAACGCAGTAACGCGCCCGAGGAAAATAAGACTCAGAACACCCCCTATCCAGAACATGAGGGGGGGCCAATGGGAGAAGCAAAGCTTAGCAACAAGTTATGCTTCAACCAATGGTAAAACTGTGTCAGTAGGGGTGAAAAGTTTCACCATCTGGTGAAACGTTTTCGCAGAATTACTAAGTTTGAACGCAGTAGGCGAGACAGAGAAAGGTATGTCACAATAATGCGACATGAAGGAAATGATGATAATAATAATAATAATATTACCAAAAAATAATGAACCTGATAAAAACGGTTCACCCTGCAATTGGCTATGACAATGGTAGGGGTAGGAGTTATACTCGCCTACTGCATTACTTCTCTGACGTCGTTGCGATATTGTTCGACCTCCAAGTGACCTCTACGTCACTGTAATTTTCCATCGGCCTGTTGTCCCGTCCGCTTACATTCCTGAATCACGATAACATGTTACAACCTGCCAGCCAGGCTCCAAGCAGGCCTCCCGAGCAGATATTCTGTTTTCCCATTCTGGCTGCCAGTCAGACATAGAAAAACAAGTTCTGTTGTTGTCGACTATTTTTATTCGTCTCATAGCATTATGAATTTTATCTGGTTACTGGTCAGTGTATACTAACCTGTTTTAACGATCGCAATGAGGGATTTTCGAAATATTCACCTTCATTCATCTGTCATAGGAAAAAAAATATCGAAAAGCGACCCCCGTTTTGCCATACATCGCCCCGTCGAAATGGCCATTTCCAGTATCCACCATGGCCAGTCATAGCCTCGTTGTAACATGTGTCAAGAGCTACCGGCTCTCTGTCTACAAACACGCTTTTATTTAAAAAAAAATGCATAGTTTTTTATCCTAGAGACTTGACATTTATTTTCGTGGTAGAGGGGTAGGGACCTTTTATTTTTTGTCAAACAAACTTATTTGTCAACGTGTTAGTTTCCAAAATAGTAAAAATTCAAAATTTCAGTGTTTCAAAAAGTCTCAAAAATGAAGAATAGTATTATTATAAAAAATAAAGGTCATAGAGACCATTGGTTTGAACTATGGCACAACATTCTATCATGTTTGGTTTTCAAACTATCGCCTACATTCGAAAACAAAATTTTTCAAATTTTTTTTTAAATATAACGAGTGGTCTATAGGAAAGAGGACGTCAGCTCGAGTCTAACGACACCTCATTTGTTAAGATCGGTCCATCCATTCACCAATGATCACCAATGTTCGCGAGAAAGTAGGCTTTCATTTTGTTTTTCCTCCTACACCCTTGAAACTTGCTACCCGCCGACAGGGCATACCCATCTTTCATTAACGTCATACAAACTTTTTTTCCAATTCACCGTTTCCAAAATAGTGCCAATCCAAAAAACAAACATTTGCAATATTTTTTTCTTAAATACCAGAACACATGCTTAGCCATGAGAACGTCATCCCAACGCCAACAATACCTCGTTCGTTAAAATCCGACCACGCGTTCGGGAGATATCGTCCAAAGTTTATATGAAAGTAGGGGCGACTCAGAACTCTCCTTACCCCACTACTGCACAGTTTTAGTCCTAGAGACTTGAAATTTATTTTGGGGGTAGAGGGGGTCAGGGCCATTCATTTATGTCACACAAATTTTTTTGTTAACTCTTTAGTTTCCAAAATATAAAAATTTCAAAATTGAACTTTTTCAACAAAAAAAATGTTTTATTATAAAAATAAAGGACATAGAGACCGTTCGTTTAAGCTATTGCACAACATTCTATCATGTTTGGTTTTCAAACTATCACCTACTTTCGAAAACAAAAATTTTCAACATTTTTTTTAATATAATGAGTGGTCCATAGGACAGAAGACGTCAGCTCGAGTCCAACGACACTTCATTTGTCAAAATCGGACCATGCGTTCGAGAGATATTAATTATTTTAACATGTACAGACGGGTACAAATAAAATGGGTGGGGCAGAACTCTCACTACTCCCCTACTCACTGGGGTAGCATTTATTGATCTAACGGCAGCCTACGACACCATCAACCATCAAATGCTCCTGCGTAAACTGTATGAAATAACTAATGAGTACCATCTCACACGAATGATCAAAATCTCCTTCAAAATAGACAGTTTTTCGTAGAACTTCAAGGTCAGCGCAGTCGATGGTGGGTCCAAAAGAACGGATTACCACAGGGCAGAGTTCTAGCTGCCTTATTATTCAACATTTATACCAATGATCAGCCCCTGCCAAATAACACACGAAGTTTCATCTATGCAGATGATCTCGCCCTTTCCTGCCAGAGTGAGACTTTTGAACAGGTGGAGTTTAATATCAACGCTGCTTTGGAAGAGCTGGACATATACTATCGTAAGAACCAGTTAAAACCAAATCCTAGCAGAACACAAGCGTGTGCATTCCACCTAAAACACAGACAGGCCTCCAGGAAACTTCAAGTGACCTGGAGAGGAGTGCAGTCAGAACAAAAAGTATCTGCTAGGAACAACAGTTTGCGCAAAGTCACTGGATCATCCTGGGGTGCAGCAGCAAAAACAGTCTAAACTACAGCTTTAACTTTGTGTTACGTGGCAGGTGAATATGCTAGCCCAGTGTGGTATAATTCTGCACATGCTTAACAAGTTGATATCGCCCTAAATGAGTCTTGCACACTCATCACCGGATGTCTGAAGCCTACACCGCGGGATAAGCTCCACTACTTAGCTGGAATTGCCCCTCCAGACATCAGGCGCGAAGTAGCTGCACAGAGAGAAAGGTATAAAGCATCTACCTCCGATAAACATCCCCTACGTAATCATCATCCTCCTCCAAGACTGAAGTCCAGGGAAAGTTTCATGGGGGACAACAGTTAACATTGGCCAACGGATAAATTCCCGGTTATCTGAGTGGAAGATGAGATCTGAACACCATTGGATGACACCATCGGAACATCTAGCTGCTGTTTTCACTGAAGAATGGCCAGTTTGGAAAACTCTGAACAGGCTCAGAACAGGGGTTGCAAGGTCAAAAGACAACTTGAGGAAATGGGGTTATTCCACATCATTAACCCTCTGCGAATGCGGGGCTCAACAAACTATGGACCACCTATGCCAGTGCAGATTATGTCCTGCAAGATGCACCATCGGTGATCTGATGTCCGCAAGATCTGAAGCCATAGAAATTGCCCAATAGTGGGCTAAAGTTGCTAAAACTGTCATCTTAGTTTTGTTTTCCTACTTCATTTAACATATTTTCTTAACGTAATATTACTTTCAATTTCAAATAGTTTGTGTTATTCTTATTATGTATATGTACATATCTATGTATTTTTTGTATGTTAAATAGTCTGATGCTTTTGACTCGAGCAAATAATAATCAGATTGCGATGAAACTTTGATGAGTTATTCTGTACACGACAGGAATGTTTTCGACCTAGCAACTTCATTTTTCAATAATTTGCGCACAAGTAGATGCAACAAATGTGTGACGACGCGTGAAGCGTTTCAACAAAGTCCCGTATGCGTTCATATACCAGTCATCGATCGCGATGAAACTGGGATGAGTTGTTGTGCACACTCTGGGATAGTTATAGGCGTAGTTAATCCAATTTATAATAGATAGTGCGCAAGTAGTTTAAACAAATGAGTGATGGCATTGCGTTCATAAACAATTCATCCGATTGCGATCAAATGTTGGTGAGTTGTTGTGCACACTCCCGGGAACGTTATAGGCATAGGTAACCCAATTAACAATAGATAGCTCACGAGTAGCTTTAACAAAATTGATTGCGATTCGTTTCAAAAAATTCCCACATCTGTTCATATACCATTCATCCGATTGCGATGAGATTTTGGTGAATCGTTGAGTACACTCCAGGGAAGGTTTCAGGCTTAGTAAATCTGTTTTACAATAGGTAGTACATGAGTAGATTCAACAAATGAGTGACAGCACGCGAATCGTTTAAACAAAATCCCGTGTGCATTTATATGCCATTCATCCGATTGCGATGTAACTTTGATTTGTTGTTGTGTACACGCCAGTGAAGGTCTTCAACTTAGTAAATCCATTTTACAATATTGGTAGAGCACGAGTAGATTCTACAAATGAGTGACAGCTTAACGAATTGTTTAAACAAAATCCCGTATGCGTTCATATGCCATTCATCTGTTTGCGATGAAACGTTGATGAGTTATTGTGTACACGCCAGGGAAGGGTTTCGACTTAGTAAATCCATTTTACAATATATAGCGCACGAGTATATGCAACAAATGAGTGACGACGCTTGAAGCGTTTCAATAAAATCCTGTATGCGTTCATATGCCATTCATCCGATTGCAATGAAACATTGGTGAGTTGTTGTGGACGTTCCAACGAATGTTTCTTAATTAGTTAATCCATTTTACGATAGTTTGGAGGCAGTTAGCGGAAATTGAAAAAAATAATTGTGTATCCAAAACCACTTCGAGAAACATCATTACAACGCCAACACTTACTTTGATTGGCGTTGCAACGCATGCCGGGTTCAGCTTGTTTATTATATAAATGGACAAACCCTTATCCTACTCCAAAGGTTTGAAAAACTCGGCTAGCCCGCTAATCGAATAAGCAATAAAAATGATATGATCCTTATCTACAATAAATTAAGACCTTTGGATGTCCTTTGTACAGAAGAAATACGTGAAAACAAAACTAGCAGTGTGATACGTAAATAATACCTTAAGCAAATACAGAAACCCAGTTACGAATACTAATAGTGACAGGCGATGAATTTACTGCAACGCAAGACATTTGATTTGTTAACAGGTTGAGGATAATTTACATTTACAGCACCAATAATCATAACTGAAGTTATTGAGGTGTCACCCCCAACATTTACATTTATAACAATTTGTTTATCTAGTCCTGACGGAATTTATGTATACGTGTCCAGAACATAACATATTATAAATATATATATACAAAGATTACAAAGTATATGTGCATCTTTATATTCCACGTGATGCCCAGATTTCCGCTGCACGAACTGCCTTATCACTGGCGGCTACCAGATCGTTGACGGAATGAAAATATCGGATGCTAACCATCCGTTAACAAAACAAATCTATAACAAACCAGCATAAAAATAATTTAATACACACATGTGGAACAGGGTTAAATAAATGAAGCACTCTTAAAAGTACAAGTACACATTTTCTTACTACCTTGCCTACTGTGATCAGGTTGCGCCTGATGGTCATCTAAGTGCGCCTACTCTGATCAGGTTGCGCCTGATGGTCATCTAAGTGCGCCTACTCTGATCAGGTTGCGCCTGATGGTCATCTAAGTGCGCCTACTGTGATCAGGTTGCGCCTGATGGTCATCTAAGTGCGCCTACTGTGATCAGGTTGCGCCTGATGGTCATCTAAGTGCGCCTACTCTGATCAGGTTGCGCCTGATGGTCATCTAAGTGCGCCTACTCTGATCAGGTTGCGCCTGATGGTCATCTAAGTGCGCCTACTCTGATCAGGTTGCGCCTGATGGTCATCTAAGTGCGCCTACTCTGATCAGGTTGCGCCTGATGGTCATCTAAGTGCGCCTACTCTGATCAGGTTGCGCCTGATGGTCATCTAAGTGCGCCTACCCTGATCAGGTTGCGCCTGATGGTCATCTAAGTGCGCCTACTGTGATAAGGTTGCGCCTGATGGTCATCTAAGTGCGCCTACTGTGATCAGGTTGCGCCTGATGGTCATCTAAGTGCGCCTACTGTGATCAGGTTGCGCCTGATGGTCATCTAAGTGCGCCTACTGTGATCAGGTTGCGCCTGATGGTCATCTAAGTGCGCCTACTCTGATCAGGTTGCGCCTGATGGTCATCTAAGTGCGCCTACTCTGATCAGGTTGCGCCTGATGGTCATCTAAGTGCGCCTACTGTGATCAGGTTGCGCCTGATGGTCATCTAAGTGCGCCTACTCTGATCAGGTTGCGCCTGATGGTCATCTAAGTGCGCCTACTCTGATCAGGTTGCGCCTGATGGTCATCTAAGTGCGCCTACTCTGATCAGGTTGCGCCTGATGGTCATCTAAGTGCGCCTACTCTGATCAGGTTGCGCCTGATGGTCATCTAAGTGCGCCTACTCTGATCAGGTTGCGCTTGATGGTCATCTAAGTGCGCCTACTGTGATCTGGTTGCGCCTGATGGTCATCTAAGTGCGCCTACTCTGATCAGGTTGCGCCTGATGGTCATCTAAGTGCGCCTACTCTGATCAGGTTGCGCCTGATGGTCATCTAAGTGCGTGTAAGCTAAGGCAGTAACTGCGAGGTAAAGACCACGACCTATGTTACATAAAGGCTGGATATCCACTCCTCACTGGGGATACGTGGCACCAGCAAACGTCCAAGTCCTGACGTGTCAGCTCGTCCTAAACATGATTATAAAAAATAAATAAAGTCAATATCAGCTGCTCCCGAGGTGTCGGTCATAAAAATCAATTCAAGTTCAAATTTAGATTATTCCATCCTTTATTTAGAAGTTCAGTTGAGTGGAATTATTGTTGTGATTTATTTTCAGTTTAATTGAGTATCATTCCTATCATACCAGTTTATATCCCTAATGACCATTTACGACACCTGGCGATGACAGCAAAAAGCACAGTCATGGGTGTCGACCTCATAGAAAAATAACTATCATCCTAAAAAGTTGGGCAACACTGTAACACTCGCTATTAATAAGCGGAAACCTGCAGCGCAGAGCTTGCATACCTTCGGCCAATGATCAAAAGCGAACATCATTGCCTGCAAAATGTAGAAAAATATGGGTGATAATATCCATCCCATAATTAAAATTGTCTCTTATAGACAGAATAATAACATCGTTGAAAAATTTATACTTTTTCTGGGCAGGTCTTAAAATATAATAAAATGTGGGTATACTTGTATAACTGCCATAGGTTACTCAAAATGTATATTATCACATGTCTACCACTCTTAAATAACTGAGTGTAGTCTAAATGTTGACGGGAATACATCAATAACTCATTGAATCATATAGGGTTATGAGCTCTGAGCTCAATTCACAACCGAATTAACACGGGCAGCGAATGTAAAGTTATGTTAAATCAAATCAGTCGCTGTCTCACAATATTACGTAGCCTGCCCAAGGACAAACATCTGAGATGCGCATTGATACGAGTAAGCGCGTCTGTCAGCTCACCGCGGTAGCCTGCCCAAGGACAAACATCTGAGATGCGCATTGATACGCGTAAGCGCGTCTGTCAGCTCACCGCGGTAGCTTGCTCAAGGACAAACATCTGACATGCGCATTGATACGAGTAAGCGCGTCTGTCAGCTCACCGTGGTAGCCTGCCCAAGGACAAACATCTGAGATGCGCATTGATACGAGTAAGCGCGTCTGTCAGCTCACCGTGGTAGCCTGCCCAAGGACAAACATCTGAGATGCGCATTGATACGAGTAAGCGCGTCTGTCAGCTCACCGCGGTAGCTTGCTCAAGGACAAACATCTGACATGCGCATTGATACGAGTAAGCGCGTCTGTCAGCTCACGGCGGTAGCCTGCCCAAGGACAAACATCTGAGATGCGCATTGATACGAGTAAGCGCGTCTGTCAGCTCACCGCGGTAGCATTCCCAAGGACAAACATCTGAAATGCGCATTGATACGAGTAAGCGCGTCTGTCAGCTCACCGCGGTAGCCTCCCCAAGGACAAACATCTGAAATGCGCATTGATACGAATAAGCGCGTCTGTCAGCTCACCGCGGTAGCTTCCCCAAGGACAAACATCTGGGATGCGCATTGATACGAGTAAGCGCGTCTGTCCGCTCACCGCGGTAGCCTTCCCAAGGACAAACATCTGACATGCACATTGATACGAGTAAGCGCGTCTGTCAGCTCACCGCGGTAGCCTTCCCAAGGACAAACATCTGACATGCGCATTGATACGAGTAAGCGCGTCTGTCGGCTCACCGCGGTAGCCTGCCCAAGGACAAACATCTGAGATGCGCATTGATACGAGTAAGCGCGAGTGTCAGCTCACCCCGGTAGCCTTCCCAAGGACAAACATCTGAGATGCGCATTGATACGAGTAAGCGCGTCTGTCAGCTCACCGCGGTAGCCTCCCCAAGGACAAACATCTGAGATGCGCATTGATACGAGTAAGCACGTCTGTTAGCTCACCGCGGTAGCCTTCCCAAGGACAAACATCTGAAATGCGCATTGATACGAGTAAGCGCGTCTGTCAGCTCACCGCGGTAGCCTCCCCAAGGACAAACATCTGGGATGCGCATTGATACGAGTAAGCGCGTCTGTCAGCTCACCGCGGTAGCCTCCCCAAGGACAAACATCTGGGATGCGCATTAATACGCGTAAGCGTGTCAGTCAGCTCACCGCGGTAGCCTCCCCAAGGACAAACATCTGGGATGCGCATTGATACGAGTAAGCGTGCCTGTCAGCTCACCGCGGTAACCTCCCCAAGGACAAAAATCTGGGATGCGCATTGATACGAGTAAGCGCGTCTGTTAGCTCACCGCGGTAGCCTCCCCAAGGACAAACATCTGACATGCGCATTGATACGAGTAAGCGCGTCTGTCAGCTCACCGTGGTAGCCTCCCCAAGGACAAACATCTGAGATGCGCATTGATACGAGTAAGCACGTCTGTTAGCTCACCGCGGTAGCCTTCCCAAGGACAAACATCTGAAATGCGCATTGATACGAGTAAGCGCGTCTGTCCGCTCACCGCGGTAGCCTTCCCAAGGACAAACATCTGAAATGCGCATTGATACGAGTAAGCGCGTCTGTCAGCTCACCGTGGTAGCCTCCCCAAGGACAAACATCTGACATTCGCATTGATACGAGTAAGCGCGTCTGTTAGCTCACTGCGGTAGCCTGCCCAAGGACAAACATCTGACATGCGCATTGATACGAGTAAGCGCGTCTGTCCGCTCACCGCGGTAGCCTTCCCAAGGACAAACATCTGACATGCGCATTGATACGAGTAAGCGCGTCTGTCAGTTCACCGCGGCAGCCTTCCCAAGGACAAACATCTGACATGCGCATTGATACGAGTAAGCGCGTCTGTCGGCTCACCCCGGTAGCCTTCCCAAGGACGAACATCTGCCATGCGCATTGATACGAGTAAGCGCGTCTGTCAGCTCACCGCGGTAGCCTTCCCAAGGACAAACATCTGAAATGCGCATTGATACGAGTAAGTGCGTCTGTCAGCTCACCGCGGTAGCCTCCCCAAGGACAAACATCTGAGATGCGCATTGATACGAGTAAGCACGTCTGTTAGCTCACCGCGGTAGCCTTCCCAAGGACAAACATCTGAAATGCGCATTGATACGAGTAAGCGCGTCTGTTAGCTCACCGCGGTAGCCTTCCCAAGGACAAACATCTGAAATGCGCATTGATACGAGTAAGCGCGTCTGTCCGCTCACCGCGGTAGCCTTCCCAAGGACGAACATCTGACATGCGCATTGATACGAGTAAGCGCGTCTGTCAGCTCACCGCGGTAGCCTTCCCAAGGAAAAACATCTGAAATGCGCATTGATACGAGTAAGCGCGTCTGTCAGCTCACCGCGGTAGCCTCCCCAAGGACAAACATCTGAAATGCGCATTGATACGAGTAAGTGCGTCTGTCAGCTCACCGCGGTAGCCTCCCCAAGGACAAACATCTGGGATGCGCATTGATACGATTAAGCGCGTCTGTCCGCTCACCGCGTTAGCCTTCCCAAGGACAAACATCTGCCATGCGCATTGATACGAGTAAGCGCGTCTGTCAGCTCACCGCGGTAGCCTTCCCAAGGACAAACATCTGACACGCGCATTGATACGAGTAAGCGCGTCTGTCGGCTCACCACGGTAGCCCGCCCAAGGACAAACATCTGAGATGCGCATTGATACGAGTAAGCGCGTCTGTCAGCTCACCCCGGTAGCTTTCCCAAGGACAAACATCTGAGATGCGCATTGATACGAGTAAGCGCGTCTGTCAGCTCACCGCGGTAGCCTCCCCAAGGACAAACATCTGAGATGCGCATTGATACGAGTAAGCACGTCTGTTAGCTCACCGCGGTAGCCTTCCCAAGGACAAACATCTGAAATGCGCATTGATACGAGTAAGCGCGTCTGTCAGCTCACCGCGGTAGCCTCACCAAGGACAAACATCTGGGATGCGCATTGATACGAGTAAGCGCGTCTGTCAATTCACCGCGGTAGCCTCCCCAAGGACAAGCATCTGACATGCGCATTGATACGAGTAAGCGCGTCTGTCAGCTCACCGCGGTAGCCTTCCCAAGGACAAACATCTGAAATGCGCATTGATACGAGTAAGCGCGTCTGTCAGCTCACCGCGGTAGCCACCCCAAGGACAAACATCTGGGATGCGCATTGATACGAGTAAGCGCGTCTGTCAGCTCACCGCGGTAGCCTCCCCAAGGACAAACATCTGGGATGCGCATTGAAACGAGTAAGCGCGTCTGTCAGCTAACCGCGGTAGCCTCCCCAAGGACAAACATCTGGGATGCGCATTGATACGAGTAAGCGCGTCTGTCAGCTCACCGCGGTAGCCTCCCCAAGGACAAACATCTGGGATGCGCATTGATACGCGTAAGCGTGTCTGTCAGCTCACCGCGGTAGCCTCCCCAAGGACAAACATCTGGGATGCGCATTGATACGAGTAAGCGTGACTGTCAGCTCACCGCGGTAGCCTCCCCAAGGACAAACATCTGGGATGCGCATTGATAGGAGTATGCGTGTCTGTCAGCTCACCGCGGTAGCCTCCCCAAGGACAAACATCTGACATGCGCATTGATACGAGTAAGCGCGTCTGTCAGCTCAACGTGGTAGCCTCCCCAAGGACAAACATCTGAGATTCGCATTGATACGAATAAGCACGTCTGTTAGCTCACCGCTGTAGCCTTCCCAAAGACAAATATCTGAAATGCGCATTGATACGAGTAAGCGCGTCTGTCCGCTCACCGCGGTAGCCTTCCCAAGGACAAACATCTGACATGCGCATTGATACGAGTAAGCGCGTCTGTCAGCTCACCTCGGTAGCCTTCCCAAGGACAAACATTTGGAATGCGCATTGATACGAGTAAGCGCGTCTGTCAGCTCACCGCGGTAGCCTCCCCAAGGACAAACATTTGGAATGCGCATTGATACGAGTAAGCGCGTCTGTCAGCTCACCGCGGTAGCCTCCCCAAGGACAAACATCTGGGATACGCATTGATACGAGTAAGCGCGTCTGTCAGTTCACCGCGGTAGCCTCCCCAAGGACAAACATCTGACATGCGCATTGATACGAGTAAGCGCGTCTGTCAGCTCACCGCGGTAGCCTTCCCAAGGACAAACATCTGAAATGCGCATTGATACGAGTAAGCGCGTCTGTCCGCTCACCGCGGTAGCCTTCCCAAGGACAAACATCTGACATGCGCATTGATACGAGTAAGCGCGTCTGTCAGCTCACCTCGGTAGCCTTCCCAAGGACAAACATTTGGAATGCGCATTGATACGAGTAAGCGCGTCTGTCAGCTCACCGCGGTAGCCTCCCCAAGGACAAACATCTGGGATACGCATTGATACGAGTAAGCGCGTCTGTCAGTTCACCGCGGTAGCCTCCCCAAGGACAAACATCTGACATGCGCATTGATACGAGTAAGCGCGTCTGTCAGCTCACCGCGGTAGCCTCCCTAAGGACAAACATCTGCCATGCGCATTGATACGAGTAAGCGCGTCTGTCAGCTCACCGCGGTAGCCTTCCCAAGGACAAACATCTGAAATGCGCATTGATACGAGTAAGCGCGTCTCTCAACTCACCGCGGTAGCCTCCCTAAGGAGAAACATCTGACATGCGCATTGATACGAGTAAGCGCGTCTGTCAGCTCACCGCGGTAGCCTTCCCAAGGACAAACATCTGAAATGCGCATTGATACGATTAAGCGCGTCTGTCAGCTCACCGCGGTAGCCTCCCCAAGGACAAACATCTGGGATGCGCGTTGATACTAGTAAGCGCGTCTGTCATCTCACCGCGGTAGCCTCCCCAAGGACAAACATCTGACATGCGCATTGATACGAGTAAGCTTGTCTGTCAGCTCACCGCGGTAGCCTTCCCAAGGACAAACATCTGAAATGCGCATTGATATGAGTAAGCGCGTCTGTCAGCTCACCGCGGTAGCCTTCCCAAGGACAAACATCTGACATGCGCATTGATACGAGTAAGCGCGTCTGTTAGCTCACTGCGGTAGCCTGCCCAAGGACAAACATCTGACATGCGCATTGATACGAGTAAGCGCGTCTGTCCGCTCACCGCGGTAGCCTTCCCAAGGACAAACATCTGACATGCGCATTGATATGAGTAAGCGCGTCTGTCAGCTCACCGCGGCAGCCTTGCCAAGGACAAACATCTGACATGCGCATTGATACGAGTAAGCGCGTCTGTCGGCTCACCCCGGTAGCCTTCCCAAGGACAAACAACTGAGATGCGCATTGATACGAGTAAGCGCGTCTGTCAGCTCACCACGGTAGCCTCCCCAAGGACAAACATCTGAGAT
Source organism: Meconema thalassinum (assembly GCA_946902985.2). Classification (NCBI taxonomy): domain Eukaryota; kingdom Metazoa; phylum Arthropoda; class Insecta; order Orthoptera; family Tettigoniidae; genus Meconema; species Meconema thalassinum. Next base: position 37,685,389 of record OX336398.1, on the reverse strand, counting down.
GCGCATTGATACGAGTAAGCGCGTCTGTTAGCTCACCGCGGTAGCCTTCCCAAGGACAAACATCTGAAATGCGCATTGATACGAGTAAGCGCGTCTGTCCGCTCACCGCGGTAGCCTTCCCAAGGACGAACATCTGACATGCGCATTGGTACGAGTAAGCGCGTCTGTCAGCTCACCGCGGTAGCCTTCCCAAGGACAAACATCTGAAATGTGCATTGATACGAGTAAGCGGGTCTGTCAGCTCACCGCGGTAGCCTCCCCAAGGACAAACATCTGAAATGCGCATTGATACCGGTAAGTGCGTCTGTCAGCTCACCGCGGTAGCCTCCCCAAGGACAAACATCTGGGATGCGCATTGATACGAGTAAGCGCGTCTGTCCGCTCACCGCGGTAGCCTTCCCAAGGACAAACATCTGACATGCGCATTGATACGAGTAAGCGCGTCTGTCAGCTCACCGCGGTAGCCTTCCCAAGGACAAACATCTTACACGCGCATTGATACGAGTAAGCGCGTCTGTCGGCTCACCACGGTAGCCCGCCCAAGGACAAACATCTGAGATGCGCATTGATACGAGTAAGCGCGTCTGTCAGCTCACCCCGGTAGCTTTCCCAAGGACAAACATCTGAGATGCGCATTGATACGAGTAAGCGCGTCTGTCAGCTCACCGCGGTAGCCTCCCCAAGGACAAACATCTGAGATGCGCATTGATACGAGTAAGCACGTCTGTTAGCTCACCGCGGTAGAATTCCCAAGGACAAACATCTGAAATGCGCATTGATACGAGTAAGCGCGTCTGTCAGCTCACCGCGGTAGCCTCCCCAAGGACAAACATCTGGGATGCGCATTGATACGAGTAAGCGCGTCTGTCAGCTCACCGCGGTAGCCTCCCCAAGGACAAACATCTGACATGCGCATTGATACGAGTAAGCGCGTCTGTCAGCTCACCGCGGTAGCCTTCCCAAGGACAAACATCTGAAATGCGCATTGATACGAGTAAGCGCGTCTGTCAGCTCACCGCGGTAGCCCCCCCAAGGACAAACATCTGGGATGCGCATTGATACGAGTAAGCGCGTCTGTCAGCTCACCGCGGTAACCTCCCCAAGGACAAACATTGGGATGCGCATTGATACGCGTAAGCGTGTCTGTCAGCTCACCGCGGTAGCCTCCCCAAGGACAAACATCTGGGATGCGCATTGATACGAGTAAGCGTGACTGTCAGCTCACCGCGGTAGCCTCCCCAAGGACAAACATCTGGGATGCGCATTGATACGAGTATGCGTGTCTGTCAGCTCACCGCGGTAGCCTCCCCAAGGACAAACATCTGACATGCGCATTGATACGAGTAAGCGCGTCTGTCAGCTCAACGTGGTAGCCTCCCCAAGGACAAATATCTGAGATTCGCATTGATACGAATAAGTACGTCTGTTAGCTCACCGCTGTAGCCTTCCCAAAGACAAATATCTGAAATGCGCATTGATACGAGTAAGCGCGTCTGTCCGCTCACCGCGGTAGCCTTCCCAAGGACAAACATCTGACATGCGCATTGATACGAGTAAGCGCGTCTGTCAGCTCACCGCGGTAGCCTTCCCAAGGACAAACATTTGAAATGCGCATTGATACGAGTAAGCGCGTCTGTCAGCTCACCGCGGTAGCCTCCCCAAGGACAAACATCTGGGATACGCATTGATACGAGTAAGCGCGTCTGTCAGCTCACCGCGGTAGCCTCCCCAAGGACAAACATCTGACATGCGCATTGATACGAGTAAGCGCGTCTGTCAGCTCACCGCGGTATCCTCCCTAAGGACAAACATCTGTCATGCGCATTGATACGAGTAAGCGCGTCTGTCAGCTCACCGCGGTAGCCTTCCCAAGGACAAACATCTGAAATGCGCATTGATACGAGTAAGCGCGTCTCTCAACTCACCGCGGTAGCCTCCCCAAGGACAAACATCTGACATGCGCATTGATACGAGTAAGCGCGTCTGTCAGCTCACCGCGGTAGCCTTCCCAAGGACAAACATCTGAAATGCGCATTGATACGAGTAAGCACGTCTGTCAGCTCACCGCGGTAGCCTCCCAAGGACAAACATCTGGGATGCGCGTTGATACGAGTAAGCGCGTCTGTCATCTCACCGCGGTAGCCTCCCCAAGGACAAACATCTGACATGCACATTGATACGAGTAAGCTTGTCTGTCAGCTCACCGCGGTAGCCTTCCCAAGGACAAACATCAGAAATGCGCATTGATACGAGTAAGCGCGTCTGTCAGCTCACCGCGGTAGCCTTCCCAAGGACAAACATCTGGGATGCGCATTGATACGAGTAAGCGCGTCTGTCAGCTAACCGCGGTAGCCTCCCCAAGGACAAACATCTCAGATGCGCATTGATAAGAGTAAGCACGTCTGTTAGCTCACCGCGGTAGCCTTCCCAAGGACAAACATCTGAAATGCGCATTGATACGAGTAAGCGCGTCTGTCAGCTCACCGCGGTAGCCTTCCCAAAGACAAACATCTGGGATGCGCATTGATACGAGTAAGCGCGTCTGTCAGCTCACCGCGGTAGCCTCCCCAAGGACAAACATCTGAGATACGCATTGATACGAGTAAGCACGTCGGTTAGCTCACCGCGGTAGCCTCCCCAAGGACAAATATCTGAGATTCGCATTGATACGAATAAGTACGTCTGTTAGCTCACCGCTGTAGCCTTCCCAAAGACAAATATCTGAAATGCGCATTGATATGAGTAAGCGCGTCTGTCAGCTCACCGCGGTATCCTCCCTAAGGACAAACATCTGTCATGCGCATTGATACGAGTAAGCGCGTCTGTCAGCTCACCGCGGTAGCCTTCCCAAGGACAAACATCTGAAATGCGCATTGATACGAGTAAGCGCGTCTCTCAACTCACCGCGGTAGCCTCCCCAAGGACAAACATCTGACATGCGCATTGATACGAGTAAGCGCGTCTGTCAGCTCACCGCGGTAGCCTTCCCAAGGACAAACATCTGAAATGGGCATTGATACGAGTAAGCACGTCTGTCAGCTCACCGCGGTAGCCTCCCAAGGACAAACATCTGGGATGCGCGTTGATACGAGTAAGCGCGTCTGTCATCTCACCGCGGTAGCCTCCCCAAGGACAAACATCTGACATGCGCATTGATACGAGTAAGCTTGTCAGTCAGCTCACCGCGGTAGCCTTCCCAAGGACAAACATCAGAAATACGCATTGATACGAGTAAGCGCGTCTGTCAGCTCACCGCGGTAGCCTTCCCAAGGACAAACATCTGGGATGCGCATTGATACGAGTAAGCGCGTCTGTCAGCTCACCGCGGTAGCCTCCCCAAGGACAAACATCTGAGATGCGCATTGATACGAGTAAGCACGTCTGTTAGCTCACCGCGGTAGCCTTCCCAAGGACAAACATCTGAAATGCGCATTGATACGAGTAAGCGCGTCTGTCAGCTCACCGCGGTAGCCTTCCCAAGGACAAACATCTGGGATGCGCATTGATACGAGTAAGCGCGTCTGTCAGCTCACCGCGGTAGCCTCCCCAAGGACAAACATCTGAGATGCGCATTGATACGAGTAAGCACGTCTGTTAGCTCACCGCGGTAGCCTCCCCAAGGACAAATATCTGAGATTCGCATTGATACGAATAAGTACGTCTGTTAGCTCACCGCTGTAGCCTTCCCAAAGACAAATATCTGAAATGCGCATTGATACGAGTAAGCGCGTCTGTCCGCTCACCGCGGTAGCCTTCCCAAGGACAAACATCTGACATGCGCATTGATACGAGTAAGCGCGTCTGTCAGCTCACCGCGGTAGCCTTCCCAAGGACAAACATTTGAAATGCGCATTGATACGAGTAAGCGCGTCTGTCAGCTCACCGCGGTAGCCTCCCCAAGGACAAACATCTGGGATACGCATTGATACGAGTAAGCGCGTCTGTCAGCTCACCGCGGTAGCCTCCCCAAGGACAAACATCTGACATGCGCATTGATACGAGTAAGCGCGTCTGTCAGCTCACCGCGGTATCCTCCCTAAGGACAAACATCTGTCATGCGCATTGATACGAGTAAGCGCGTCTGTCAGCTCACCGCGGTAGCCTTCCCAAGGACAAACATCTGAAATGCGCATTGATACGAGTAAGCGCGTCTCTCAACTCACCGCGGTAGCCTCCCCAAGGACAAACATCTGACATGCGCATTGATACGAGTAAGCGCGTCTGTCAGCTCACCGCGGTAGCCTTCCCAAGGACAAACATCTGAAATGCGCATTGATACGAGTAAGCACGTCTGTCAGCTCACCGCGGTAGCCTCCCAAGGACAAACATCTGGGATGCGCGTTGATACGAGTAAGCGCGTCTGTCATCTCACCGCGGTAGCCTCCCCAAGGACAAACATCTGACATGCGCATTGATACGAGTAAGCTTGTCTGTCAGCTCACCGCGGTAGCCTTCCCAAGGACAAACATCAGAAATGCGCATTGATACGAGTAAGCGCGTCTGTCAGCTCACCGCGGTAGCCTTCCCAAGGACAAACATCTGGGATGCGCATTGATACGAGTAAGCGCGTCTGTCAGTTCACCGCGTTAGCCTTCCCAAGGACAAACATCTGGGATGCGCATTGATACGAGTAAGCGCGTCTGTCAGCTCACCGCGGTAGCCTTCCCTAGGACAAACATCTGAGATGCGCATTGATACGAGTAAGCGCGTCTGTCCGCTCACCGCGGTAGCCTGCCCATGGACAAACATCTGACATGCGCATTGATACGAGTAAGCGCGTCTGGCAGCTCACCGCGGTAGCCTTCCCAAGGACAAACAACTGACATGCGCATTGATACGAGTATGCGCGTCTGTCAGCTCACCGCGGTAGCCTTCCCAAGGACAAACATCTGACATGCGCATTGATACGAGTAAGCGCGTCTGTCAGCTCACCGCGGTAGCCTTCCCAAGGACAAACATCTGACATGCGCATTGATACGAGTAAGCGCGTCTGTCCGCTCACCGCGGTAGCCTTCCCAAGGACAAACATTTGGGATGCGCATTGATACGAGTAAGCGCGTCTGTCAGCTCATCGCGGTAGCCTTCCCAAGGACAAACATCTGGGATGCGCATTGTTACGAGTAAGCGCGTCTGTCAGCTCACCGCGGTAGCCTTCCCAAGGACAAACATCTGGGATGCGCATTGATACGAGTAAGCGCGTCTGTCAGCTCACCGCGGTAGCGTTCCCAAGGACAAACATCTGGGATGCGCATTGATACGAGTAAGCGCGTCTGTCAGCTCACCGCGGTAGCCTGCCCAAGGAGAAACATCTGAGATGCGCATTGATACGAGTAAGCGCGTCTGTCAGCTCACCGCGGTAGCGTTCCCAAGGACAAACATTTGGGATGCGCATTGATACGAGTAAGCGCGTCTGTCAGCTCACCGCGGTAGCCTGCCCAAGGACAAACATCTGAGATGCGCATTGATACGTGTAAGCGCGTCTGTCAGCTCACCGCGGTAGCCTGCCCAAGGACAAACATCTGGGATGCGCATTGATACGAGTAAGCGCGTCTGTCAGCTCACCGCGGTAGCCTGCCCAAGCAATGTTACATTCTTAGAAAAACCTTAAATTTAGCCAATAATTGAGCTGAGCAAATAAAGTCCTGCATGCCGGCTCAATTCCTATGTACACTGATATTGTAGTCCTATTCATGTAGTTCACAAATTTTCACGGACACTGATATGCATTGTTTGTCACCACCAATGAGTATTACCACGGAGTGATTCCACTCCATTGCAAAGAGCTTGACGCTTGACTGGGCTCCGTTCCCAACTGTTTCATAAAAAAACACTTTTTTTTTCGGACACTACTGTCCCCTATTACAGCATATTCTTATAATAATTATGAACTAAATAGAAATGTCACTCGGCATTTAGAGTGAATGGTAACGACAGTCTTAACACACTGGAACTGTTAAAACAATAACTTTGTGACCTAATTACTGATGTGACTTTTAGCTGTGTCCGAGCTGAACTAACTAAATGTCGGTCTACGTAAATGAACGGCGTACATCCTCACGTCCGTCTAAATGATGCGTGTATTGTCCCAATATAAATCATAGTGTATTCAAAATTATACTGCTTCTCCGCAGGTAAATACATGTACGAATAAAAATGTAGTAAATTAATTGGTGGCGTGATTGCTTGTACAGGTGCCGTCTTGGGTATCTCCCAAGTATTACTTGAAATTATGTGACTTCCCGTAGCCACTGGACCTTTGACCTTGCGTTCGATGTATCAAAACTGGAAACTTTGAAATAACTATGACCCTACCTGAGCTGGTATGTTCAGTGCGGTCTTAATTCTAATCAACAGTAACCTCCACCCATTACATTAGTTGGAATTGGTTTTTGACTTACATACTGGTCATGCCTTACACATCTTTGCCGTTGAGCTCTCTGGCCAAGAGAATATAGGCCTTAGCTCGATTCTGGGCGTTGTACCAGGTCATTGCATACTCTCCCATTTTATGCGGGTTAAAGGCGGCCTACTCCCCCTTCATGGAACGTTTTTATCTCCTCATGCCCATCTTATGAGCACAGACAAGCAGTTCCAACTGGTAGTATTTCGCTTTCATTTTAAAGATAAGTGAAGTTTCACTGCTTTTAGGTATAGGTTCAACTGTGCTTCTATGTATTAAGAATCACACTGAAGTTACACTAGGTAAATATTAACAAAACGGCCATTCATCTACCATTTCCTCTCCTACACGAGAATCGTGTCTATTTCCAGACCTTATCACTTTAGCAAAATTTACCGCTCACAATTCCCTTCGATTCACAGTTCATTTTAATTTGCAGTTAACCATAACTACCTTACCGTAGGCGCTGATTTATAATTCATAATCCGAAAATGGTTTTCTCAGACCACGCGACACGAGGTCTACAAATCTTATTACGTTAACTCGACAACATTCGCCGTACGTATTAATACAGTTCCTTACGGCAATGCCACGGCCTGTAGCCGGATATCTCACTGTTTAAAAGTCTTCTGGACTCCAATTTTACACGAAAGTTTATGCGTTTTCCCGCAGAGCAAAAACGACTCCATCTTCCCGGGAGTTCAACATGATGATCCTCTTCTCACTCGGCGATTCGTGACAGCCTAGATTCCGGAAGTACTACACTATTCGTTCAGCACTTGAAGTCTTTACTTCGCACCTCAACGATGTAAATTACAATAAATGTTCCTAATTTTTCAGCAATTATATTACGGTCATCAGAGCAAGTAGTAAGTTCCTGTACCACTTCCTATTAAAGATGTAGCAATTTAAAAGTATTATTATGTGCCATAAAAAGCAACTCACAGTAAACAACCAAAGTCATAATAGATGAGTGCATGGAGTTTGACCTCTGGATGGTTCATTCTGCATATGTAAATTCGGCATCCAAATATCGGAGAACTTGAATTATCGCCTCATATGAGGCTTACGGGGTCAGTACCACTGCTCTATGTAAGCTATCCGTCTCTTAGTCTATTAATCTCTATCCTGTTTTTCATCAGATTGTGAGTCTTTGGTAAAGCTATAACTACTTTTCCTACCTTCAGACACTTTTCAGATGTCTTCACTCTGCGTTCCCAATTTCATCTCTTGCAATCTTGCTTTTCCACCTTTCAAACATTATTCTAATGAACAGCTTGATCACCAGCCCCTTATTTTGTTCGGTGAAAGGCAACCCAACTAACGCGTATATCATAGTTATCCAAACCAAGGTCTTTAAGCAACCGCGACATATATGGAAGACCACTAACCGTATCCACATCGAGTGCATACAATCTGCACAAATGGGTGAAGCGACCATACCCCTGCTGTGATTGTGGTACATCGAACCAGACCATCAGGCGCATTCTGGAATATTGCATAATAAGAGCGTACCTAGGTGACCTTAGCGACTTTTTTAATGCTACACCAACGAGCCTGGACTGGATAAATAGACTGGACATAAAGTTATAATAAGGTCGATATCTGTGCTTGTATGTACTTTTTTTTCTTTCTTTCTTTTTTCGTTTTGGCCACTAGGGACCGCGACATCTCACCTCTCTTCTTATTATTAGCCCACCACGCCTTCATCGTTTCAGGATGGGATTTCTTCCATTCATCCGATTGAACATATCTCTTGCTCGGTTTTACTTCCTCTTGATGAACCTTACGGAGTTTTTGTTTTAATGGGGTTCTGAGCAGGATATCTGATTCAGAAATTTCAAACTTTAAGAAGTCATTATGCACCTCCACCAGCCATAGAGGCATCAACTTTTAGCCTCGGAAGTATGAGAATGGACGGTTGGAGAATCTACTGACTGGCATTCTGAGGAGGTGGACATAGAATGTTATTCTCCTTTTCCGGGTTACACTTGTGATCTTTTGAATGTGGGAGTATATTTCTGAATTACTCCAGAGCTTGTAACCTCAATCTGTGAACTTAGGACCAAGAATTGTCCTTATGATCTTTCTATCCTTAACGTCATTTCTCTCGATCGGGCCAGCTGCGTGGTTTGTTAGGCATTCCGCTGCATACAGTGCTTCCGGTCTAATCGCAGTTCGATAATGTCTTAACTTTGGATTCCTAGAGATGGACAATTTATTGTGCAGTTGGTGTGTGAGGCGGATGGCTGTTTCGAAAGTATTGACTCGTGTTGATATGGCGAACTTTTCAGAATTATTTGGCTCCATCCACTAACCATGATATTTAAACTTTTGAACGTTTAAGATCTGGCCGTAAGTGGTTTGAAGCTGAGCTGGAGCTTCTTTTATATTAGAGATTAATTGCGTCTTAGTGTACGATACCTTGAGTCCTATTTTGGTGACAGAATTATGCAAGTAATGCGCAATCATAGAAGTAATTAACTTTTTATTTTATTTTAATTTTTATCGTATGGCTTCGGGTGCCGGGTGCAAGCTTTGTAATTTTACACCCAGAGGGTGGCTTGCATGTCGAATTTCGTTGTTCCTTATATCACTATGAAAGTCAAGGAGGTTAGGTATCTAAGCTCCTTGAACACTATAGCGCTTTCTAGTAGAGAAATGAGGAACTTTGTGTTGGCGGAAACTCCCGAGATTAATGTTGCCATTATGAACACGGCCTACTGAATTTAAATGGGTTATTTTACATGACAACTTCGTATGACATGCGTGTCGTATTTTTGCCGCCTTTCAAAAATCACTTACCACGGCCAAGAGCGAACCTGAAATCTTGGGGTTAGTAGACCGACACGCTATCCACTCACCCACTGTGACTATTTCTGGAGAGGAAGCTAACAAAGGGAGGTCATCAGCAAATGCGAGGCAACTAATATTGATGTTATCTCAAGATCTGCCTACTTGTACTCCATTAGGAAATCCTATGGATTGAAGAACGTGTCTCCATTCTCTTATGAAAAGCACAGTGAAAGCAGTGGTGATAATCCATCAACCTGTCGATCACCTGATTGATTGCGGAAGGTTTCAGAGATCTCAGATCTGAACTTTACTTAGGAAGTTGTATCAGAAAGATACTCTGGATTATCATTCGAATCTTATTGTCAAGACCAAATTCATGGAACACTTGGAGAAGGGTTTCTCGGTCAATGGGGACGTAAGCTTTCTGAAAATCTACGAAGACGATGACGAATGGTCTAGATCTCAGTTTCTGATAAGCGATGGTCATTTGCAGATTCAGAATCTGTTCAGCACATGATCTGGATTTTCTAAAGTCAGCCTGGTACTCGGCTACTTGTGAGTCTAGTTATTACTCAGCTCTAGTGAGTAAGGCTTTAGAGAGGATCTTATAGGTGATTGGAAGGAGAGAAATGCCCCGATAGTTATTGACGTCTGACTTTTCACCCTTTTATGAAGCGCATGAATAAGAGCTGCGGTCCATTTAGTTGGTATCTCGGTAGTTTTCCAAATCTGTTGGAGAGTTAATAAGAGAGGTTCCAGTGCGCTATCATCCAGGAGCTTCCAGTGTTCTGCGATTACCGAGTCCCCGTCCGGGGATTTGTTATTTTTAGTGAAGTGATGATCTTTCGCAGCTCTGTGATGTCTGGCGGAGAAGGGTCTGGATTAGTTGGAACTGAATTTGAAATTGGAGTGAAAGTCGACTCCGGTGGATCACAGTTGAGAAGTTTTTTAAAGTATATAGCTAAATTTTGACAGTAACACTTGTCACTGAGAGCTATCTGGTTGGTGATCGGGTCGCGGAAGCTCAAATTAGGAGGATTGTATTTTGTCAGATCCCTCTTGAACGTTTGGTAGACATTTCTGGAGTAATGCTTCTGGAAATTCAACTCGATGTTGGTCAGTTCATTTTTTGTGGAATTGTCTTCTTGCGTTCCGAAAAATCGAGAAGTGTTCTTTCTCGTTTCAACGAAATGTTAATATTTATTCTCTGTTTTGTGAGATTTCCAGAGAAGCCAAACTCGTTCTCTGTCATTCAGGGCTTCATCACATTGTAAGTTCCACCAAGGGTGTCAAGGTTTCCGTGTTTGAGGCGCAATTTCGAGAGCTGTTTTTACCATGGAACACTCCAGTCGTTCAAGATCTGGTGAGGTTAGAGTGGGGATTTTTTTCTGAGAATTCATTCTGAAGTAATTTTAGTTTATCTGTGTCGGGGCGAAGAATTATCTGTTTGCAACTTTTCCGTGGGTTTTTCGGAATGAATTTAAACTTCATTTTAGAAATGCAATGATCCGACTCAAGATTGGCGCCTCGAAGGACATTGAAATTCTGTATTTCCTTTGAAGATCCAACAAAAATGGCTGCATGGTCAAGTTGAAATTCTCCAAGTAAAGTGTTTGGAGATGTCCATGTCATTTGCTTCCGTGGTAGATGTTTGAAACCCGTGGATTTTAACACTAGTTAGTTATTCCCACAGAGTTCAATTAAATGTTCTCCATTCCGGTTGGTTCTGGAATGTTTTCGATAATCACCAACTATATGCCTGTATTTTCGTTCTGTATCAATTTTAACATGGAAGTCGCCCAGGAGAACTGTGGCATGTGATTTAGGAATTTTAGATATGATTTCATCCAATGTTTCCCAGAAGATTTCCACAGTCTCCGGGTTCCGATTGTTGTCTTGGTTGATGGGTGCGTGAACATTCACAAACGTGTAGACTGTATTGGTACACTTGACACAACGAGTGGATAGCCTATTGGATATGGGGTTGAAGCTGATGACTGATCCAAGGATTTTGTTACTAACTATGAAACCAGTGCCAAGATGAGGAGCTCCTTTGAGGATTTTCATGTCAGTTTTGCTTTTGAAGACTCTGAAACCTTGAGTTTCGAATGAATCGTTATCCGTGTGGCGTGTTTCTTGGATCGCAGCTATCCGATGTTTGGTGAGGGTGTCTGTTAAGTGTTTGAGTTTGCCGACTTAGAGAAGTGAATTGGCGTTGACGGTGGCACAAAAGTCCACAACATGGCACTTGTGTTTGGATGTGACAGATAGTTCAAGAGACTCCGACTTCTCCTTCAAGAATGAGGGTGCAGACTCCCCAGAATCCTGTCTGCTTGCGACTCCCTGGTAGCTGGTGGATTGTCTACCACCTGGGGTGATATTTCCGTTTGATGCTTCATTTTGAGCAGTTGACAAATGTGCTCAGATTTGTAAGTACCCTTACTCTATCCAAAATACAACTAAGGATGTTAGCGTCAGAGGTCCTATGTTATTATTGGCTACTGTGTTGTGGCTTTAAGCCAACCCTCATCTTTTCTCCGGGCTTCGGACCGGCAACAGCAACTGCTGAGTTACTCAATCCACCCGGCAGATGTATGTACATTATATTATTATTATTATTCCTTCCTTCTTTCATTCATTCTTTCTTTCTTTCTTTCTTTCTTTCTTCCTCTCTTTCTTCGGCATGCCCAACTAAGGAGCGCGATTGAACTTATTTAGCTGATGGCATTACAGTTCTCTTCTGCCAAAATCTCTTCATCTTCTCGCTGTGGCTTCTCTTGCGATCTTCTGACCAGGTTTTGTTGGTGATGGTCTGCAAAGCGGTGATTATCGACTAATTCTCTAAACTTTGCTCTGTCTAGCACAATGTCATCTGCGACGTCCATTTCCTGAAGATCTTTTCCAACTTCAGGTAGCCAGGTGGTTTTGGCAGGGCAAGGTTAAGAATCCCATTGGTCAGTCTCTGATTTCCCATCCTGAGGATATGCCCATAAAATGTTACCGTCTTTTCCTAAATGTGTCTGAGATTTTCTCCGAGTGCTGGTGTAAGTCTTGGGATTTTATTTTCATCGAGTTTCCTCCTGTACAGACGGGTCCTAAACTTTTTCATAGGATTTCCCTTTCTTGCTTTTCCACATCTTTAATTAATGATCTGGCCATATATCTACAAGAATTTTATGGATTTTCTGAGCGAGAATTCTGCCACCTAATTTCCATATTTCGGCTATTATACCATCTGCCCCTGGTGCTTTGTTAGTTTTTAACTCGAGTATTGTTTGCACAATTTCTTCTATTGTTGGAGGTTCTGAATCTGGATTAGATTCTGATGTTTCAAAAGTGAGTTGGTCAGGAGGAGGCTCACAATTTAGAAGGTCCTTGATGCAATCTGCCAAAAGTTTACAGTTTTCTGTTGTTGTTTGCTTCCAGAGTCCCATCTGGGCGTTTAAAGCACGGCGTTGGTGCCTTATAGCTCGTGAATTCTTCTTTAAACGTTCTGTAAAAGTTCCTGATGTTGTTTTTCTTGAACTCTCGCTCAATTTCTGCCATTTACCTCTGCCCTAGGTAACGTTATTGGACTCTTATAACATTTGATGTCTCCTTCTGGACTTGAAGGCATGCCACTTCTCTGTGGTTTTCCGCGAATTCCAGTCTTGTCAGGGTTTCAGTCTGAGGACTAACGCCTTATCACAGGTATCGTTCCACCACTTATGATTACGCTTGCTTGGTGGCATGCCGGGGCATTTGGCTGCTTTTACCAGTTCGTCTTTAAGTTCTGACCAACTGGTAGCATTTTGCTCGGGGATATTGGCTAGCAAAGTGCTTGAGTTTAGCTTCAGAAATTCTGGATCGATTCGTGGGTTTTGTTGTGATCTACATTTGGGTCTGTTAGGTTGAAACTTCACTTTGATTAAAGATAGGTGGTGATCTGAGTCAATGATACTCTTTTTGACTTTTACATTCATGTTCTCCTTTTGGTTTTTCTTTGCAATGGATACATGGTCTATCTGAAATTCTCCTAAATGGATGTTTGGGGACCTCCATGTTGTTTTCTTGTGTGGACGTGCTAGAAAATGAGTCGACATCAGTATCAGATGAAAGGTTTCACAGAAGTTGATTAGTCGTTATCCATTCTTATTAGTTCTTTTGTGGGCTGGGTAAAGACCGAGAGTGTCTTTATACTTATTTTCTTTGCCTATTTGTGCATTGAAATCGCCCATCAAAATTTTGACATGATTTTTGGGAATTTGGGCTGCTGTTTTATCTAGTAACTCCCAGAATTCTTCCACCTTTTCTTGGTATTTCCAATTATAATTATTTTGTAGGTGCATGAGCATTGATTAGTGAATAGGCTTTGTTTTCTGATTTGATTGCTAGCACAGAAAGTTTTTCAGAAGGAAAGGTGAAACTCAGAACTGAATTTATGACACTTTTCCTTACAGTAAACCCAGTGCCAAATTGCAATGGTTTGTTAGGAATTTGGATTGCTGGTTTGCTTTTGTATAGTCTGTAGTTTCCTGACTCAAAGTGATTTTCATCGGTGTACCTTGTTTCTTGTAGAGCTAAAATTTGGATATTGAGTCTGCCCAACGTGTCCATTAAGTGCTTTAGTTTGCCGGCTTTGCAAAGCGTCTTGATGTTGATGGTGCCAAGAATATGCTTGCATTTGGGACGAAGAGATTTGGGAAGCTCCGATACATTCCCGCATGATATACTCGGTCCCTCAGAATCCGAACACCGAGATAAACTAATACATGTACTCGGGCCTGGGGTAATTGGTTTGTCAACTGACATTTTCATCATGCTAGTAAGTTGAAGGTAACTGGGAGATCGACCGAAGTCGATCCCAAGTATACAATTATGGTATTAAGCCGTAGAGGTTGCCTCAAGATGTGTTCTGGCTCTTATTTTACAGCATTGCGCCAAACCTTCTCCTTTGTCCGGGCTTGGGACTGGCAACTGCAACCACTGAGCTACTCAATTCATCCAGTGGCTACTGCAGGCGGAGTTTGAATTATTATTTTTATTGTGTTTCATGTGTAATGCCACACGCTTCTTAAATAAGTCCTAAATATATTAGTTCCTGCTCCTTTTTTGTCCTTTACCGTTGAGGTCAACCTCGAGAATATAGTAGTAATAATTAGCAGCAGTGTTATTTCAATGGCCTGAAATATATTGCATGATTATAACGAACACAGATCCGAATATCATCACCTCAAGCTTGGACAGGAAGTGTATACGAGTAGATTCTATACGTGCCAGCGATACACCATGGCTCTCAGTAGCTAAGGTGGCTAAATCAAGCATTGCTGAAGTAACGTCAGGCAAGCTGTTTGGTAGCATGTTTGAACCCCGAGCTAGTAGATATTTTTTGCTTAATGCCGTTTATAGTGGATTTACTATATATATGCATATCTGCCTGTTCGAACGAGTGATTTTTTTATTTGGTCCTGAAAAGGACCTTTTTAACTGATGGTACGTATCTAGGTTGGAAGACGACATAGCGATCTGTAGAACGAGTGCAAGGTAATCTGTATATTCAGGGTAGCAAGTGTTCGAAATGTTAACCACCTTGGTTTAAAGGAAAGCTGAGATTCACTCAGGCCGCCGCACGAGTCAAGTCCAAGCCCTCTGTAACACCTGGTTGTAAACCATTCCTCATACTTACGCTGTGTCATGTCAAAGCCCTCTATAACCCCGAGATAAAACACAAACATTTGACAAATATAAAATAGTATTAGTTGGTCCACTTATGAGAAATACCGTAGCGTAGATTTCATTAGACTGGTAACATGACTTTTCTCACTAAATATATGCTGAGAGAATCTGACTTTAGTAGAAAAGAAGCTAACAACTGAATTAGCCTTCTGAATTAATTTTCAGGTTGGACTATTTTTATACAAACAAAATGAAGTGTGTTAATATTCGTGTGGAATTGATTTTCAAATCTTTATCATCTACTCGAGACCAACTTAAATCATCCTGGAAGTGGTTTTCCGTGGCACCCGTCTTCTACTCCAGATAATATGCCACGAGAATATCACACTATTCATAATTCTCATTACTCCATGACAAAATGTTGTTTCCGCTACTTATGATGCTCAGGTGCTCTTTTTAATGCCATCACAACAAAATAAAAGAACATAAAATTTGTTTTTCTTATGCCTGTCCACTAAAGAAAAGTATTCGAACCCATACGAACTTTTTAGATAAAAAAAGTCAAGTGTCCTGCGCAAAAAGTTATCACTTTCTATCTTTGCGTAGTGTATAAGCATACGTGGCTGAAATGGTAACGCGTTGGACTGCGGATGGAAGGACTTGGGGTTCGATACTTGTTAGGGGGAGAGGTTAATAATTTGTTTTCGTTACGTGTGTTCGTCAGTGTCGACCGCTTTACCAATGTCTTACGACAGAAATGATACCAGATGTCACAGTAACCGTAATTATTGAGGATGGGGCACTAGTAATACAGCGAGTAGACGCATTTTCAGGTTGGATTCCATGAACGTTACTTAGTCTTCGAATCTGGTATTACACGAAACATCTTAACATGAACACCTCAAATATAATAACAAGATAATACAAACAGAATTTCTCAGGAACACGTATACTGGCAATCAGAATCTCCTTTGATATGTTGTTGTTTTTGTTTCATTTGAGGGGCTAGAACATCGCGGTCATTTAGCCCCGTGTACTTGGGTCTGGTTTTGTAGACGTTCTCTGATAACCTGCATTATAGCGGTGTTTGTATTAATGTGTCCTTTAACAATTCCGGATGCGAAGTGGGGCTTTGCTCTTTTCAGAGACTCCCTTCAGTGTACTGTAAATATAGTGTGAGGCACTGATAAATAAATATGAAATGCAATTAATTAAGGTGAGGATTGGGCAAGAGGCCAGTTAGAAACCATCCCCGCTTTAGCCTGGTGTAGAAGTGGGAAACCGCAGAAAACCTCTTCCAGGCTGACTAAGGTGGGAATCGAACCCTCCTCTGCTCAGTTTTGGCCTACGAGGCTTAGTGTACCCCATTCAACCCTTCAGAGCAGCAAGAAATTTCTTGACAGAGCCGGGAATCGAACCCGGACTTCTGGGGCGATATGTTATGTTAATATACATGTCAGATTTTTAACTTTCTGCCATTACAGGTCAAGTGGCATAACCTGCTGAATCGATCGTATTCTCATTATAAATCTGCAAAATTCAACGTAATCTTCACAGGAATACATGGTAAGTTAATAAATGTCCCAATGTGACTTAGTAGTTGTGGCTCAATATTACATCCCCACTAAAATAGAGCAACAGCTGTCATTCAAAAAGTATGCCTACGTCTGGATTCGAAGTATCATTCTACCCGTTGTCACCCAGCGAGTCCGGCAGAAACATTACCAATTCAGCCACAACTGCAACGTAGAAACCACGCGCTGCACGTGCACTAGTTACAGTGGCCATCCCACGTCAAACGTTATTATCCGTGTCTAAGTCTTCATTCATGCTTTATGATGTTGATTTAACTTTCTACCATTAAAGATCACGGAGCATAACTATTAATTCGAAGATATTACTTGTATGTGTGTTCTTTCAACGTGCAATAAATCTCATGTTAGTAAAATGGACCTTAGTATGTGTTGCGGAAATCTCCATGGTCGTTTTTCTTGGCTAGATCTATGGCTCAATTGCATTGCCATCACACTGGCAGACCGCAGAGCAATGTCGACCATCGGAAGAAATGAAATGTTAGTTGGGTTTCATAAATCTTAATAATAAGGGTCTTGTGAATCCCTCTGCATATAAGTTATGTCTATTTTATATCGGCGGGTTTTCTTTGCCGTGTGGAACTCTCTATAAACCAGTTGTTTCTGACCCTCTTGGCTCGCGACTTCATTTCTGTCGTTTCCAATGTTAGCCGTGTTTATACAATTCATTATAACCCTGTAATATTTATCTGCCTCTCATTTAAAATATTGTTTTTTTACGTCCTTCATGTTGAATAGGTTGCCTAAATGCTGTATATCTGGCAGCCTATATTTCCCTTTAGATTGATACGTAAATTACCACGTAAATTGCAGTTCGAATCTCGCCATGTGACAATCATTCAAGTTCAAAAAATACGGGTTCAGTGCCCATACTGAATTAATAGTGGAGGTTGTGATTCCTGCTGTCTTCTTCTCCGTATTCACACCTCTCGTTATATTACCCCGGTTTAGGGAGAGGGACCGATGTCATTCGTCACCTAACAACAATCATGCTATTATTTAGAATAGAAGACCAGTTTACTGCTCTGCTAAGAGAAATTGATTTTTTTAAACCTCTGCGCCTCAGGATTCGAGAATAACGCAATTATTACCTGAAGGCACATGTGTACGGAGAGAGTCCATGTGGCGCAGCAGGAGCGAGAGGGGAGGAATGTGGCAGTATTACACGTGAGTGCGTCTCCCACAGTAGCAGTGACCCTCCTTCTCCTCCATTCATTCTTTTATTCATTAATTTATTTGCAACTGGGGATGTCTCTCCCGGTGGCCAATTTCGGTATACATAGCAAGTAAAGGATTATACATAAATATATAATATCAAATAACCTAGAGTATTTACACAAATCTACAGTCTTTTCTGAGCCTTGGAAGTGCTGAGTTAGCTGTTTGCAACCGCAGTGCAGATTCATTTCATTCGCATGCAAAGAAAAGTGTAGAAGCCGTAGTTATAACTTATCAGCGGGGTTTGAAATGTTTTTAGCTTTTGGGTCTCTATTATGGAAAATGCATTTCAAGGTCTTATGTCTATATTAATTATTACTATCATTGATTTAAGCCCACTGCAGAGCGCTTATGACTAGTTCTTCTTCGATGCTCTTTTCCCTTCCCAATATCTCTTGAACTCTGCTGAAAATATCTCCTTTCTCGCCTGCGAAAGGGGCTTCCAACATTTAGGGACTCTTGGTGGAAGGGTCCAAGACTCAACCATAGCACAACATTTAGAACGATCTTATATATCATGGTCAGCAATTCCAGTCGAATCCATGTCCTTTAGTACTTTATTAAGCCTCAATCTTCCAGTCTTGTAGCTTTTAACGAAGGTGAGGATCTTTTTGGTAAGCCTGTTGCTGTTCATTCGTTGTAGGTGCCCTTAGAACTTTAGCCTACAACGTCGCTTACTGGTATTGGCTGATTCTAACTGTTGATATACGTCAGAATTTGATTTCAAAGGGGAGGTTCCAGCTGGGAGCATTCTCGGGCCATGAATTTTCCTGAGGATACGTCTATCGGCTTTCTCCAGGTCATCAAGAGGGTCTCTGCGGCGTACAGAACCTGTGGTCTGACAGCAGTTCTGTAGTGACAGATCTTAGCATTCCTCGAAATGCATTTCTTGTTGTACATTATTGTGGGATAGTTGGTATGCTGCGTTGAGTTTGTTACGCCATGCTAAGATGGAGGTGCCATCTCTACCATTGGGGTGGAACCATTCCCCAAGATAACGAAAGCGATTGATTCTTCTAATATCTGTAATCCAGACTTCACCGCTATCTCGTGCAGAGCTTGGATATCTATGACATCATCGTCAAAGGGGTGTCTCCAGAGTGCCAATTCTCAAAGTATTTGGTCGTTTTGTAAGATATCTGTAATCCAGACTTCACCGCTATCTGGTACAGGGCTTGGACACCTATGAGAGTATCCTTAGAGTTGGCTAAGAATGCAAAGTCATCTGCGAAGACAAGGCACCTGATCTCGATTCTTCCAGTCTCAGCTCCAATGGCAACGGGTTTGATTCCTAGATTCCTCATTGTGCATTCCCAGGTCTTGATGACTTTATCAAGCGCCAGATTAAACAGAAAGGGTGAGAGGCCCTGTCGTACTCCGGTTTTGATCATGAAACTCGGAGATAGTTCTCCTCTGAACTTCACCTAAGAGGTTGTATCCGTGAGAGTCCGTTTGATGAGGGTGCGTGTGTTATAATCCACACCTCCTTCGTGTAGTATTGAGAAGAGTGTCTGGCGGTCGATGGAATCATGAGCTTTTGCGAAGTCAAATTAAACAAATTAGACAAATTAAACTCCTTATACCCAACATCTTCAAACCAGGCAAACGGCCAAAAGTGCAATAATTTTCTCAAAGTGATCTGTTAGTTACTTCTGGAAGAGAATATTCTACATCAAGCACAACAAGTCAGGGATTGACTTGAAACCTAAGAGCGAACGGAGAATATGAACAAATAAAAGTTCTAATTCACCGTCTCTAGTCGAGCTTAGCATTCAACGGGTTAAACACACCTTTATGTTTGGAAGAAGGGTCTAAGATTGCAACAGGTAGAGAGTTCCAGTTATGAATGGCGCGGTTTACGTAAGAATATTGTCACGGCCCAGCCTTCAATTAGGCCTTAACTCCAATTTACCCAAATCCCATAATAATGAACTGTACAGTGCAGTCACTGCTTACATGTGAAGCAACATTGCCTCACGATCACAACTCCCAATAGATAAGTAAGGACCCCAAGAGGCGAACAGATCCAGTTGCACGGACGGACGGACCAGAAGAGGGACTGACAGCGGGCACCCTCCGAATCGGGACGGAAGTCCCACGGGGCCCAACGGCAGCTCTTCTAGTCTTCAAGACCTCACCTCAAAGGTGAGTGTGCTTGACCAATCCTTATTCCCATCGCTCAAACCTCTCAGCACAGACCTGTTACTCGACTGCAAATTAACATTCAAATACCTCTAGACCT
Source organism: Meconema thalassinum (assembly GCA_946902985.2). Taxonomy (NCBI): domain Eukaryota; kingdom Metazoa; phylum Arthropoda; class Insecta; order Orthoptera; family Tettigoniidae; genus Meconema; species Meconema thalassinum. The sequence continues at coordinate 37,665,486 of OX336398.1, read as the reverse complement.
CAATACCTCAATACCTGTCTTTGTTCACTTATTTCGCATGTTCAAGTCAGTCAATCTTTCATCCTCTCGCGTTCGTAATCCACACGACCTTGCAATCCCCACGTCTAACTGTTCGATTTCCAAATCAGTATTCAACATGCACGGTCACCGCTCGAGCACTGACGATGCATATACTTCCACCATGACTTTCCCTGTGACCTTGCCTGCAGGCGCTACGCACAAATCCTTAACGAATTTGAAGCGTAGTTTCCCTCTGGGAAACGCCCCCACGAGAACACCCCAAGCGAGTGCCCTATTTATTGGAGCCGCAGGAGTTAATCCGCAGATAAGACCGGTTTAACACGATCTCAATACCTGTCGCACTCCACAAAAAACTAGAAATAAAACACTGTCCAAAACATTTCCCCGGCCCCTTCATACACTACACTCTCCCCGCCTAACCCCATGTCCTTCAAAACATTCTAAACATCAACACAAACCCCGCATAACCCTCGCAAAGAGAACACACAAGTAGGGGCTGTGGGGGTCCTGACGCATAGCCTACTCTCCTGGTGACGTCATCCAAGGTGGCATATATGACGTCACATGATGTCACAAAGATGGCGGCCATGACGTCGTCATGACGTCACACAAGATGGTGGCCATGACGTTACAAAATTGCTGCCATGACGTCACTAACCTACAAGGTGTGTTCCAAAAGTTCCAAAAATGTTAATCCATAGCCTACTTTCCTGGCGATGTTACAAACAGACATGATCGAAAAGTTCCAAAATGTTAATCCATAGCCTACTTACCTGGTGACTTCGCAACGAGGTGTAATCAAAAATTCCAAAATGTTGACCCATAGCCTACTTTCCAGGTGACGTCTCATACTAACCCGGCAAAGCCGATATCACCCTAACATATGGTTGGATTTTGACGAATGAAGTGTCGTTGAAATCGGGCTGACTCCCCCTTTCCAAAATTTCCCAAAATGTTGATCCATAGCCTATTTTCCTGGTGACGTTACTTACTAACACGGCAAAGCCGATATCTCCCCAACGCATGGTCGGATTTTGACGAATAAGGTGTCGTTGAAATCGGGCTGACACCCCCTTTCCAAAATTTCCCAAAATGTTGATCCATAGCCTACTTTCCTGGTGACTTCACATACTCACCCGGCAAAGCCGATACCTTCCGATCGCATGGTTGGATTTTGACGGATGAAGTGTCGTTGAAATTCGGCTGATAACCTCTTTCCAAAATTTCCCAAAATGTTGATCCATAGCCTACTTTCCTGGTGACGTCAAGATTGGACTAGAACAGGAGTTAACCAAGTGAGGTCAACAGGAAAGAAGACGGAGAGGAGCCCGGTACAAGTTAGTGGAAGCAATGCCTAACACAGCTGAGGCCCTGTGGTCGCTAACCCACGTTCTACTAAATGTGAGCCCCTGTAAAGAAACTTGAAATGAATGAATGACAGATGAAATGATCATGCAAAGTATTGCTTGATTGATCGGTCAGGGAATGGAGTGAGTAAAGTCTCCATTAAACAGTGAGGATATGAAACAGTGTCAGCTGCTAAATCCTGTCACACTCCCCCCCCCCCCTAGGATAATGATTAAATGAATGACAGATGAAATAAAATGATTGTGGATAGTGTTGCAAGAATGAAATAGTGACAGTGGAAAAACGAAGTAGTTAGAGATTGGAAGAGAAAAATAGTTAACCAAGTGAGGTCGACAGGAAAGAAGATTGAGAGGAGCCTGGCACAAGTAAGTGAAAGCAATGCCGAACACATCTGGAGCCCTGTGATTGCTTACACACGTTTAACTAGATGTGAGCTCCTGTCGAGAAACTTGAAACATGACTGCTTGCTCGCATGCATGTAGCGTAACCTTGAGGTAATGAAAACTGCAACTCTAGCTTGATGATAGTGTTAAATTGCACATTCTCTAAACATGCTGCAGTCTTATCATTTATTATAAGCAACTTATGAAAGCTGTAGCGTTACTTGGAGAAAAAAAGAGAAAACTATTTGTGAGGTGTGTATTTAATAGATTAATCTCTTTAAACATTTAAATATAAATCAACGTGTAAGTCATGGATTGAAAAATGGATGAATGGATTGATTGATTGATTGATTGGTTTATTTATTTACAGATAATTGGTTATACCTAATCCAGTTGGCAACAGCAGTTGTTATTAAAGGTGAGTACCGCTTTTAATAACTAAACGTGCAGGTGAGATTTGATGACAACTCTATCCAGTGTCCATATTAATTACTAGATGTCAATGACAATGCAAGTTTGCAAATCCGTGTTAAAATAACTCGACCGTTTGTGATTTGATTAAACGCTCTGGGTTTTCGTGATTTTCCATTTTCACCACCAGGCAAATGCCAAGACAATTCCTTTTCAATAGATTCACAGTTGATTTCATTTTAATATCCAATAATTCATACAGCAGTACATACATCCTATCTAACAGGTAGCATGTTTAGAGAATGTGCAATTTAACACTATCATCATGCTAGAGTTGCAGTTTTCATTACCTCAAGGTTACGCTACATGCATGCGAGCAAGCAGTCATGTTTCAAGTTTCTCGACAGGAGCTCACATCTAGTTAAACGTGTGTAAGCAATCACAGGGCTCCAGATGTGTTCGGCATTGCTTTCACTTACTTGTGCCGGGCTTCTTTCAATCTTCTTTCCTGTCGACATCACTTGGTTAACCCTTGTTCTCTTCTAATCTCTAACTACCTCGGTTTTCCACTGTCACTATTTCATTCTAGCAACACTCTCCACAATCATTTTATTTCATCGGTCATTCATTTAATCATTATCCTAGAGGGGGGGGGGGGTGACAGACTTGAGCAGCCGACACTGTTTCATATCCTCACTGTTTAATGGAGACTTTAATCACTCCATTCCCTAACCAATCAATCAAGCAATACCTGGCACGATCATTTCATCTGTCATTCATTTAATCATTGTCTCAGGAAAGTGCGAAAGGCTTTAGCTGTCAGCAGTGTTTTCCATTCCATTGCTAAATGGGAGGTTCACTCAATCCTCGATCACTCAATCGAGCAACACTTTCCACTATCATTTCATTTCATCGATTATTCATTTAATCATTCCCCCAGGAAATTGTGACAGGTTTTCGCAGCCGACATTGTTTCACGTCCAATAGCTAACTGGTTAGCGCGCTAGGCTTTGGCTTAAAGTATCTCGAGTTCGATTGCCTACTACAAACCATGACATAAGCATCTGCAATTCATGGTTCATTCAAATATCAGCTATTGCAAGCATGGCTATTATCTTGGTCAATGCCAAGCAGTCATGTTTAAGTTTCTTTACAGGGTTTCACATCTAGTGGAACGTGGGTTAGCAATCAAAGGGCCTCAGCTGTGTTCGGTATTGCTTCCACTTACTTGTGCCGGGCTCCTCCCAATCTTCTTTCCTGTCGACCTCACTTGGTTAACTCTTGTTCTCGTCCAATCGTGACGTCACCAGGAAAGTAGGTTATTGGTCAACATTTTGAAATTTTGGAAAGGGGGTGTCAGCCTGATTTCAAAAACACCTCATTCGTCAAAACCAAACCAAGCGTTCGGGAGATATCGGCTTTGCCGGGTTAGTTTGTGATGTCACCAGGAAAGTAGTCTATGGATCAACATTTTGGAAAATTTTGGAAAGGGGATGTCAGCCTGATTTCAACGACACCTCATTCGTCAAAAACCGACCATGCTTTCGGGAGATATTGGCTTTGCCGCGTTAGTATGTAACGTCACCAGGAAAGTAGGCTATGGATCAACATTTTGGAAAATTTTGGAAAGGGGATGTCAGCCTGATTTCAACGACACCGCATTCGTCACAATACGACCATGCGTTCGGGAGATATCGGCTTTAACGAGTTAGTATGTAATGTCGCCAAGAAAGTAGGCAATGGATCAACATTTTGGGAAATTTTGGGAAGGGGGTGTCGGCCCGATTTCAACGACTCGTCATCCGTCAAAATCCAACCATGCTTTCGGGAGATATCGGCTTTGCCGGGTTAGTATGAGACGTCACCTGGAAAGTAGGCTATGGGTCAACATTTTGGGAAATTTTGGAATGGGGATGTGGGCCTGATTTCAACGACACCTTATTCGTCAAAATCCGACCATCCGTTCGGGAGGTATCGGCTTTGCTGGGTTAGTATGTAACATCACCAGGAAAGTAGGTTATGGAACAACATTATTGGAAATTTTGGAAAGGGGGTGTCAGCCCAATTTCAACGACACTCCATTCGTCAAAATCCGACCATGCGTTTGGGAGATATCGGCTTTGCAGGGTTAGTATGTGACGTCACCAGGAAAGTTGGCTATGGGTCAACATTTTGGAATTTTTGATTACACGTCGTTGCGAAGTCACCACGAAAGTAGGCTATGGATTAACAATTTGGAACTTTTCGATCACCCCTCGTTGTAACATCGCCAGGAAAGTAGGCAATGGATTAAAATTTTTGGAACTTTTCTAACACACCTTGTAGGTTAGTGACGTCATCGCAGCCATTTTGTAACGTCATTGCCACCATCTTGTGCGACGTCATTACGACGTCATGGCCGCCATCTTGTGTGACGTCATGGTGACGTCATGGCCGCCATCTTGTGTGACGTCATGTGACGTTACTCTTGTGTGATATCATGGATCTTGTGTGACATCATGTGACGTCATGGCCACCATCTTGTGTGACGTCATGGCCGCCATCTTGGATGACGTCACCAGGAAAGTAGGCTATGTGGCAGGAATCCCACAGCCCCCCTACTCACACACGCTAGGTCCAAAATACTGGTGGAATAGCACCTGGACTGATTTACGTTCAGTACAATCCTGGATATAGCTCCCCCAGCTTCTTCATGCTCAATGCACTCCCGGACAAGAACCAAAACAACCACTTGTATATCGTTCACAACCACACGTACACACAATTACATACACCGACATACAACACTAGTCAAGGATTCAACAATGAACAAAGAGCACCGGAGTCATACTAGACAAACAGAGAAATCCAGCACAATCTTACGACCCCCTACAATCTGTCATGCCCTTATAACAGGCTATCACACACACAATGCAAGCAAACGACCCCTTCACATTAAACACACTCATTTCATCCCAATGCCCAGACACGAACTCAAACGAGATCAAACATCAGGGCAAATCACACACAAGAGGAGAACACATAAGCTTTGAGAGAGAGACTATGTATCCTTTCTTTGTATTACTGACCAGGGACGGATGGGTGTGTAATGTGCGTTATGTCACAATTCACTAGTTTTGAGAAAATCAAGTTTTAAAGTTCAATTCGAAACCCAAAATCGAGCTGTGGAATATAAGTTATTTGAATTATGTCTTCAGGAGCCTAATATTGTTCACAACAATGGGATAACTCGCCATTATAAATTCCATGTAAATTTACGTACTGGTAGTTACGGAGCCAAACAACACGTGGTGTCTCATAATTTATGACTTAACACACTTTGCACACCCACATCACCCCTATATAGGCTAATATAAAGCTCAATGTTGGTTTTTCTGTCTGTTATTTATTTAAATCTACACCGTTTCTCCGACTTGAACCAGATTTTACCTAGTTATACATTGGAATCCTGCGGGTAACACTGTCCACTTGAAATTTCAAACAGACCTCTCCATTCCCTGTATTTAGGCACTTCGGCACAAATCTACGCAGTTTCACCGATCTGGACCACATTTTACGTACTTTCCCTTTGGAACCCGACGAGTAAAACTGTCCACTAGAAATTTTGGACAGCCCTCTCCATTCACTGCATTTAGGCAATTTAGCACTAATCTATACCGTTTCACCGAATTGAACCAAATATTACATAATTGCCTATCGAAACCTAACAGATAACACTGTGTACCTGAAATTCAGACATCCCTATCCATTTCCTAGATTTAGGCCGTTGGGAACATTGACGAAGGATCGAATTTGTAGTAGAAGAAACCATCTAGGCTCATTTTAAGCCTCGCAAAGCAAGAAACATTACTTGGGACGTAAAGTAGTTTAGTTAAGTTTGGTTAAATGGTGCAAATTTGTATAAATAACAGAGAAATGTACCTCAAATCTACGTTTTGGGGCCATAGAGCCAATCTTGTCGGAAGTAGTGTAACTGCAAGAATATTTAAATAAGTCTCTTTTTGGCTGGCATGGCCAAGGACTTGGAACTTATGATCAATGCTTATTAAAGCTAATAAAAATGTATGTTCCACTCTGGAAGACATAATGCTTTTTAACTAAGCTCATAACATACACTGTGAATATCTCCAGTCAGCAAAGCAATAGGTACCGCAACAGGGCATGTCACTAGCTGACAAGCAGAACAGCTGGGAAATGACGATTGACAATAGAGTACGTGAACTTCCAGTTGGCGGGAATTTAGTTTAATATTCAGACAGTGATAATGAGTGATGCTAGGTGTAGGAATTCATTAATAATATTGTTGGGCAACTTCACGAAGAGCGCGAATGAGTAATGCGCTTAGTCAGTCAAACTGACATATCGCTCTTCGCACGCACAGAATGAAGTGTTGAATAGTGCTCAGTGTGGTAAGTCATGACGGGAAGGACATAACGCACTTTGCACACCCGAAATCTGGCCGATGTCAATATAACACATAATACACAACTCAATAACTTCGTAACCGTCCACAATATAACATCACGCGCAAGCAGATCGCCCTTTCTTGACATAACGCAATTTACACTCCCCCCCGTCTTATTTCTCCTATTCTCCCACAGAGCATTCCATTCTACTGGTTGGCTTTTTTTGGAAAAGGAAGGAACCTGTATTCGTCTCATCCTGTCATAGGATATTATTGATGGCCCTCGGAAGGGCCATAGGGGCATCCAGAGGAGGGTGGGAGAGGATTGGTAAAAATCGCTGAAACTCTCATTTCTTCTTTGGAGCTGCCTTCTAGCGAGAAGTCTTCTAAGGCTTAGGGGCAGGTGCCGCACGCTTCTTCTCGGCAGGTATCTTCGAGATGGCCTTCTTGGCGGCTGCTTTCGCCTTCTTGGCCTTGGAAAAGTGCTTCTCCTTAGGGACAGCAGACTTCTCGGGCTTGGCTGCCGAGGCCAGCTTGAAGGAGCCGGAAGCTCCCTTTCCCTTCGTCTGCACCAGCTCACCTCTCCAACGATTCATCCTTCCTCTAGCCCCCGAGTAGGAGGAAAACCTCCCGGTACCAACCCGATAGCCGTGAAAGCGGCAGCCATTTGACCTGCAGGTTGATTTCAACGGGGGGAAGGAAACCTATAGTAATCTGCCTCTGGCAACAGTGCCTGAAAAGTCCTACGGGATTAAGGACCTAAGTTGGGGAACCACCAGGGAGTTCCGGGACAATTAGTCCTGTATCTTCGCGATAGGCCCTGCCTCCTGAGCAGGGTTAGCAAGCCCCACCTAGAGCTACTCTCGTTCCTTAGGGCCCTCCTCCTTGATAATAATCCCTTAGTAGGATACTAAAAGAATGAAAGTAAAGTCTTTTGGAAATTAAATTAGCCCTGGGGATATCTGGCATCTCTAATAGAGTCATATTTGACCTGCAAGACAACAAAACACCATCCTTTACCTCGACTTAGTTAGAGAGACTCCTCACACGTCCGATGCAGAGACACCGCATAAGTATTCGAACCAGGTCCTGAAAGAGTGAGATGAATACGTTAGCATTCAGGATGTTACACTGCCACGAGAGGCCGAAGAGGTCTGTGAGCCTCTCAAGCATCTGTTACGGAGGAGGTTTAATCTGCATCTGCACCTCCCGGGTAACGAACCTACAGCCATCCTACTTGAAAGCTTAGGCCCTTTATGGAGGTCCCCTACGTGTGAGAACACCTCTCTAGTCGTTGTTTGTTTGTCCGAAGAACAATGATATGTTATATGAAGTGCATTTTTGTATTTTGGTTAAGTGTAATGTAAGAAAGCACATGCAATGAGAAAATGTATGACTAAGTAGAAGGATGAATGTATGAGTGAAAGAGAGTGATTGGGAACTGTCTAATTGATATTATTCCTACTAGCTTATTTTGTAAACAGTGTGTGTATTCCCCCTCCCCAAATCCCTCCCTCTTTAAACTCTCTAGTCATAAACTTATTAAAATAAATAAGAGCATATCTCTAAAAGAAAGAACTTTGTGGTACCTGTCTCCACTTATACTCTAGTAAAGCCTTCACAATGACACAGGTTATCAGACATCTCACAACCACACATAAAATTGAAAATAGTAACTATTGGAGTCCATGGTAAGTTGAATTGCCTATAATCCCTAAAACTCGACTGGTTCAGCAAGAGAGTTGTTGCCTCGAAGCCTGTAATTTAGATGCAGCTGTCCCAATCAACATACAAGTACATAGCAAGGACCTAACCTGGAAATAAAAAATCAGATCTTGCTTTCAGTTACCGGAACACATGGGAAGGCTGTAACAAATCTTGTGCCTCTTCTTCGCTTTACCATGTCAGATTAAAAGCGAATGGGAAACAAATTAGAGCATCATTCATCTCACCGATAGGGAAGAATAGATAGAAGTTTCATTTAAAGCCTCGTAGGAAGAATTCGTACGAAGCGAGAGGTTAATTTACGCCGAGCAAGGCGATGGAAAATGACATAGGTATCTTAGACACCAACCGCATTGTGTGTCCAGCATGACATTGCTAGGGATGAAATGCCTATTAAAAACCCCATTGTCAAATTCTTAAATGTTGAAAAAATGCTGAGAATACCTTACGTTATCTATGCAGATTTTGAAAGTATACTGTTACCCTATCAATCATGTCTACCTCATCCTGAGGCACGTTATACAGTGCCACAACAGAGTCATGTTCCTATGAGCTTTGGTATATACGTTAAACCCTCACCTGCTGTGGAAAACATAAAGATAAACCTTCCAAGCCAACCTGTTATTTATCGTGGGCCTGACGCTGCAGAAAAGTTTATGGACGGTTTAATCTCAATAGCTAATGAAATCGATCGCCTTTACACCTTAAATGTTCCAAAGGCCTTAACTCAGGATCAAGAAGCAGAGTTCAAATGTTCTGAAACGTGTTATTTGTGTCAAAAACCATTTACCAAAGAGGACTGGAAAGTCCGAGACCACTGCCATATTACAGGGGAATACCGTGGAAGTGCTCACAATAACTGTAATTTGAAGTGTAAAACACGTAACCCTGTTCCTGTGTTTCTACATAATATGAGTGGCTACGACGCAAATTTTATTGTAAAGCAATTAGGATGTACTACTGAGAGAGTGGATGTTATCGCTAACTCTAAAGAAAAGTACATTTCCTTCACCAAATATGTGGGAAATGTTAAGCTTAGATTTGTGGATACGTTTCGGTTAATGCCAAGTAGTTTGGAACACTTAGTTACCAACTTAACATCATACCCTGAAACAGACAAGTACTTTGGAAAAGAAAATGCAATGCTCATGACTCGTAAAGGGGTATTTTGTTATGACTACATTGACTCACGGGAAAAATTAAGTGAAACGTGTTTACCTCCAAAAGAGGCTTTCTTTAACAAATTAAGTCAAGAAAATGTTAGTCAAGGAGACTATGAACATGCCAAAAATGTCTGGAAACAGTTCAACATTAAAACTCTAGGAGAATATAGTGACCTCTACCTAACTTCAGATGTACTCCTTCTTGCAGACAGCTTTGAAACGTTTAGAAACAAAACACTAGAAACACACCGAGTGGATGCTGCACACTTTTTTACTTCGCCTGGTTTAAGTTTCGAGGCAATGCTCCTTTACACAGGAATTGAACTGGAATTGCTACAGGATTACGATCAGATTCTTTTAATCGAGTCTGGAATACGTGGAGGCATATGCCAAGTGTCTCATCGGTATGCTGAAGCTAACAATAAATACATGGAAACCTATGATTCTGAGAAACCATCGCAGTTTATTACCTACGATGATGCCAACAACCAATACGGGTGGGCTATGTGCCACTCTCTTCCTTATGGTGGATTTCAGTGGGTTTCTCCAGATACTGTTGATCTAGAAAAACTAAAGGAATACGATCCTGTGGGATACATTCTAGACGTTGATGTTGATTACCCATCTGACCTTCATGATCTACACAACGATTTACCTTTCCTACCAGAGTGTACACAACCTAAGGATTCGTCTCTGAAAAAACTAATTCCTCATCTTGGAAATCGAAGGCGATATGTTGTTCACTACATGGCATTAAAACAGGCTTTAGATCATGGTATAAAATTGATAAAAATTCATCGTGTGTTAAAGTTTAAGCAAAGACCTTGGTTAAAGGCCTACGTTGATTTTAATAACAACCTTCGAAAACAAGCCAAAAATGATTTTGAGAAAAATCTGTACAAATTATTCAACAATGCTATTTTTGGAAAAACAATGGAAAATATCCGTAAAAGAATAGACGTACGTCTTGTGACTGACAGCAAAAAGGCAGAAAAGCTAATAGCAAAGCCGACATTTATTGACAGAACAATTTATGGTCCTAACCTAGCTTCTTTCCACATGGCTAAGCGTAACATTGTATTCAATAAGCCTATATATATTGGAATGTGTATACTGGATATTTTAAAAACTCTCATGTATTCCCACCACTATGATGTCCTGCTACCCTATTATGGCATGGACAATCTTAAACTCATGTATATGGATACTGACTCGTTCATTTATTTGGTTAACACCCCAGATGTATATCAAGACAAGTTGGATTTCCTAGAACACCTGGACACATCAGAATATTCTACTAATCACATATGTTACTCCACATCAAACAAGAAAACGTTGGGGAAATTTAAAGACGAGGCTTGTGGACAAATTATAAAAGCATTTGTTGGACTTAGAGCTAAAATGTATGCTTTAGACATAAATAGTAAAGAAATCAAAAAGATTAAAGGTATTAGCAGAGGTGTTGTCAAAAATTTTATAAGCTTTCAAGATTATAAAGGTTGTGTCATGAAAAACAATGTAAAAAGAATACCCATGAACATTATCGCTCCTAAACAACATGACATATCATCTATAAGACTAAACAAAATTGCTTTGTGTCCTGGTGATGATAAAAGAGTGATTAATGCTAATGGTATAGGTACACATGCCTATGGTCATTACTCAATCATTGACCATGCTTAAAGAGTTAAGTTTTGAATATCAAAATCCTCTGCATGCATCTAGCAAATACATAAAACAAAGCAATTTAAAAAATTAAAACAATAGCACTACAAAAATAGAAAAACACAAAAAGAAAATTATATTCATACTAAAAAATAAATGAAAATAGAAAACAAAATAAAAAACAAGATGTTCAGTAAAGAACATATAGCCTACTTTCTCCTAAATGCATGGGTATTGTTATAACTCATTGTCCTTTTCAAGGAGTATGATTGAATGTTGGTTGTAGTAGCTTGTTGAAATACAACGTGCTATAGGGATATTATACATGAATATGAGGTGCCCTTTGCTAGTGCTACCTATGTACCAAATTTCGTTCAATTCGGTTTCACCGTGTTTGAATTGATAGGGGGAATCGATTTGCACACATACTTGGCCACCATCTGCAAACTATTGGGCTGATGTTCTTGCAGTTTGGTCTGAATATGTCTCCCACATAAAGATATGGTGTTGCAAAATTTGGTAGAGACTAGATTATTAGGTTGGTCGTAATTACATTTTAGCTTTTAACATTTGGGTGGCCGCGATTACGTTTCCGTCAAGATAGCGGTGATATAAAACATGACACTGAGGTGCCCTTTGCTAGTGCTACCTCTGTACCAAATTTCGTTCCATTCGGTTTCACCGTGTTCGAATTGATAAGGGGAATCGATTTTCACACAAAGATGGCCGCCATTCGCAAAATATTAGGCTGATGACCTATTAGTTTGGTCAAAGGATGCTCCCTCCATAAAGGTATGTTGTTGCTAAATTTGCTAGAGATCGGATGATTAGGCTAATCGTAATTTGATTTAAGCTTTGAACATTTGTGTGGCCGCCATTACGTTTCCGTCAATATGGCGGCGATATAAATCATGACACTGAGATGCCCTTTGCTAGTGCTATCTCTGTACCAAATTTCGTTCCATTCGATTTCACCGTGTTTGAATTAATAGGGAGAATCGATTTTGACACAAAGATGGCCGCCATCCGCAAACTATTAGGCGAATGACCTATTAGATTGGTCAAAGGATGCTCCCTCCATAAAGGTATGTAGTTGCAAAATTTGGTAGAGATCGGATGATTAGGTTAATCGTAATTTGATTTAAGCTTTGAACATTCGTGTGGCCACCATTACGTTTCAGTCAAGATGGTGGCGATATAAAACATGACACTGAGGTGCCCTTTGCTAGTGCTACCTCTGTACCAAATTTCGTTCCATTCGGTTGCACCGTGTTCGAATTAATAGGGGGAATCAATTTTGACATAAAGATGGCCGCCACCCGCAAACTATTAGGCTAATAACCTATTAGATTGGTCAAAGGATGCTCCCTCCATAAAGGTATGTAGTTGCAAAATTTGGTAGAGATCGGATGGTTAGGTTAATCGTAATTTGATTTAAGCTTTGAACATTCGTGTGGCCGCCATTACGTTTCTGTCAAGACGGCGGCGATATAAAACATGACACTGAGATGCCCTTTGCTAGTGCTACCTCTGTACCAAATTTCGTTCCATTTGGTTTCACCGTGTTTGAATTAATAGGGGGAATTGATTTTCACACAAAGATGGCCGCCATCCGCAAACTATTAGGCTAATGACCTAGTTATTTGGTCAAAGGATGCTTCCTCTATAAAGGTATGTTGTTGCAAAATTTGGTAGAGATCGGATGATTAGGTTAATCGTAATTTGATTTAAGCTTTGAACATTTGTGTGGCCGCCATTACGTTTCCGTCAAGATGGCGGCGATATAAAACATGACACTGAGGTGCCTTTTGTTAGTACTACCTCTGTACCAAATTTCGTTCCATTCGGTTGCACCGTGTTCGAATTAATGGGGGGAATCGATTTTCACACAAAGATGGCCGCCATCCGCAAACTATTACGCTGATGACTTATTAGTTTGGTCAAAGGATGCTCCCCCCATAAAGGTATGTTGTTGCAAAATTTGAACATTTGTGTGGCCGCCATTACGTTTCCGTCAAGATGGCGGCGATATAAAACATGACACTGAGGTGTCCTTTGCTAGTGCTACCTTTGTACCAAATTTCGTTCAATTCGCATTCACCGTGTTCGAATTGATAGGGGGGGACAGACATTCAGAGTACCCACACTCACACACACACACACAGACACACAGACACACACACAGAGACTCACACACACACATACACACACACAGACAGACACACTTTTTTCGCCCTGTGTTGATCTCATAAGTCTACTTTCATTTTTTGCAAAAATCGAAAGTAGGCTAACAACGGTACAATTTATAACAAAAAAGAATATAAAAATTTATTATGTTAAATAGTGTACATGTATTTAAAATAAAAAATATTGTATGGACACTGCTTGTACATTTTTAATTACTACCCACCTCTCTCCACTCCTAATGCAAAACATGTAAAACACAAATTGGAAAATCCATGTTTCCATATTGACAAAATAGAAAAAACAATAAACTGAAATTTTAAAAACTGTAAATGGGAATTTGGTAAATTGACAAATGTGTAAACAACAAATTGGAAAATCCATGTTTGTATAACATGAAATTGAAGAACTTTAAACTGACATTTTTAAAAACTGTAAATGGGGAAATTGTGAAATTAATAAATGTGTAAACAACAAAATGCAAAATCCATGTTTCCATATTATGAAATTGAAAAACTTAAAACTGACTTTAAAAAAACTGAAAATGGGAAATTGGAAAATTGACAAATGTGTAAACAACAAAATGCAAAATTCATGTTTCCATATTATGAAATTGAAAAACTTAAAACTGACGTTAAAAAACTGAAAATGGGAAATTGGAAAATTGACACATGTGTAAACAACAAAATGAAAAACAAGATGTTCAGTAAAGAACATATAGCCTACTTTCTCCTAAATGTATGAGTATAGTTATAACTCGTTGTTATTATCAAAGAGTATAATAGAACTATTCTTTGTTGAAGACCTTAGAAACGATTTACCTCTACCAAACGCCACGACCTAGATAAAAACTGCTACCATCATTGAAGAAAGAAAGAAAGATAAGAAGTATATCAAGAATGTTATGGATCTGGAGACATAATCGACCGGACTGGCGGCGTGGCTCAGCGGTAACGTTCTCGCTTGCTGGTCCCTAGGTTGCAGGTTCGTATCCTGGCGCAGTCAGCTGGCATTTGAGGGTGCACAAATGCGAGGGAGCCGTGTCAGTACATTTACTGGCACGTTAAAGATCCCCTTCGGGCCAAAATTCCGGCACCCCGGTGTCTCTAAAAGCAGCAGTAGTTAAAAGGGATGTAAAACCAATAACATTATTATTATTATTATTACGACCTGCCGTGGGCAACATCCAACTTTGAGTTGAGGCATGTCTTTACACGTCTGGTTGTGCATGGCTTTCACAACCCTAATTGAATTAACAAATCTTTCCATGACCCTACAGAGACGTGTGTATACAAACTATGTGGATATTTTCGATAATATAATCCTAACAGAGCGAGTGCATTCTACCGGCCAGAATAAGAAACTTTTCAATAAAATCTGGAAGTTACCTTTTTGGCAGCTAGATGTCTCGAGTAAATCTGCTGGCGAATTATGTTTTAATTAAATATATATTTTACACCATAATGTGGACAATATAACGCTTAATAACATTTTCAAGTAACGCAAAATAGGCTGTTACAAACCCTTTAAAATAAAAAGTTAAAATGTATCGTAGTATCAACTTGTCATTCTTCAAATTCGATGCGCATAGAATGATAATGGTATAGTAATCAATGGATCCCCACGTAGACTAGTCGGGACATCTAGTGGTGAAATATCGAACAATATAATCCTAACCACGGCCGACTGAATCGAGCTGCGCGTTGTGGGGAGCTCGCATCCAGTCGGCCATGTCCTAACAGCGCGAGTGCATTCTAGCGGCCAGAAGAAGAAACTTTTCAATAAAATCTGGAAGTTACCTTTTTGCCAGCTAGATGTCTCGAGTAAATCTGCTGGCGAATTATGTTTTAATTAAATATATATTTTACACCATAATGTGCACAATATAACGCTTAATTTTAAAACATCTGAGTCATTACAAAACAATAAACATATAACATTTCAAGCAAAAAAACTAGCTCTGATCGGGTTTGAACCATAGGCATTTGAGCAATAGGCTATCGCTCTACCACTGAGCTAATTGTGTCAACGAATATCGTTCTATTTAAAATGACTTACATAGAACTTGTTAGCAAATAATGATTTATACTAAACGATTTCATCACTGGAGTATATTATTTATATATAAAGCATTTCATACAAAGTTTATTTATTTTTTATCAGTACGCTATATTGCATTCAATACTCAAATTAGTGAAATATAAGTCAGGCACAAGATATCCGCTGCCATCTTGTCTTATTACTGAATCAGTTCAGCTTTTTAAAATCACGTCTGCACTATAGTATTACAAAATAAACTTTTAATTTCGAACGTGCCTCTTCCTTTAGAACAGTTAAAACGATTCTCGGCTCGATAATCGGAACTGGTGGGTCCCATGATATGGATTATAAAGTTTGCATAATTCGCACGGCCGCCATCCTGAAATGGTATGGCGGACGACCTTGTAGTTTGGTCACAAGACGCATCCTATACGAAGGTATGTTGTTACCAAATTTGGTAGAGATCGGATGATTTGGTTAGTCGTTATTTGATTTTACGTTTTGAACGTTTGAGTGGCCGCCATTTAGTTTTAGTAAAGATGGCGGCGATATAAAACATGACACTGAGGTGTCCTTTGCTAGTGCTACCTTTGTACCAAATTTCGTTCAATTCGCATTCACCGTGTTCGAATTGATAGGGGGGGACAGACATTCAGAGTACACACACTCTCACACACACAGCCACACACACACACACACACACACACAGACTCACACACACACATACACACACACACAGACTCACACACACACATACACACACACACACAGACAGACACACTTTTTTCGCCCTGTGTTGATCTCATAAGTCTACTTTCATTTTTTGCAAAAATCGAAAGTAGGCTAATAAATACCCGGTTGGGGTAGTGATCATGTTGTACAGTAGCCTATAAGACTAGCATAAGGATAGTTGCATGTGCCCTTATATGCTTTGTGTATGTGCATTAGCCTTTGGATTAGCTTAAGTTAGGTTTGGTAAAGTTAGGTTTGGTGAGGTTAGGTATGTGACTTTGTAGTTTACTCTTTTCGGAAAATGTAAAATCTAAAATTAAAAAATCTTAAATTTAAAATGTAAAATCTAAAAAATGTAAAATGATAAATTCAAAAATCTAGAATGTTAAAATGTAAAATCTAAAATCCTTAAATGAGGTTTCTGTGGGTTAGGTTAGGTTAGGTTAGGTTTGGTTAAAACTAAGTTTATTATTTTTGCTCTTACATTTGCTCTCACTTTTTTACTCACAATTTTTGCTATAATTTTTATTTTTGCTCGCATTTTTAAGTTAGGTTAGGTTAAGTTATGTTAGGTTAGGTTATAACTTAGTTTATTATGTGTGCTCTCATATTTGCTCTTATATTTGCTCTGACTTTGAAGTTAGGTTAGGTTAGGTTAGGTGAAGTTAGGTTAGGTTAGGTTGGGTTAGGTCAAGTTAGGTTAGGTTAGGTTAAGTTAGGCTAGGGTAGGTGAAGTTAGGTTAGGTTAGGTGAAGTTAGGTTAGAATAGGTTAGGTTAGGTGAAGTTAGGTTAGGTTAGGTTAGGTTAGGTTGAGTTCGGTTAGGTTAGGTTAGGTTAAATAAAGTTGGGCTAGGCTGAATGGCAGAGGTATGAATTAAATCCGACTTTTGTCATTTTTGCCTCACAAGACTGAGTGTGCCCCGTTCCACTCGTAAGACCAAAATTAAATTTCTTGGCTGAGCCAGGAATCGAACCCGGGCCTCTGCAGTGACCTTCAAGATTAATAGCCGCTACACCACGAGGTGGACAATATAAGGCTGGTCTTGATTGTACAGGGTCAATCAATAATTACCTAATAATAATTTTTTTTGAGTCGTTTCGGCCATCAATGGACCACGATGTTCTTCACTCATATGATCACTGTAAAGCTTGTTTTCTTGTCTGCCAGTAGATCTTCATTCTTGACGAATGTTCAGCTCTCCTTTCTTCCGTCCACTTGCAGTGAGGGCGAGGCATCACAGATGTTAAAGGGTGGACAGGTTCCTATCCCAAACCAGATCTTGATTGATTCGAGCTTCTGTTAGGTCCTTTTTAACTTGCATCGACCATTTACAATAGGATTTTTTAGAGATTGATGAGTGTATTCGATAAGAAAGTCGATGATGCTCCATCCGTTCCAAATTTCCAAAGAAAGACATTCTGCTTTTTCTCATCACACTCACCAAATCTTCTTTATGTTCAAATAATTCATTGTTATGTCTTCTTCTGTAAGTACCATTATCATTAACAGGTCCTAATATTTTCCTTAGAATTTTCCGATCCTTAAGTTCTAATTTTCTCAATGGGCCTTTGTTTGTCATCTGTAAGCATTCTGCAGCATACAGTGCTGACGGCCTAATTACTGTGTTATAATGACAAAGTTTGACATTCCGGGACAAGCTTTTACTTTTGTAAATGTTTTTGCAGGTTTGAAAGGCACATTCCAATTTGTTACATCTGCTCTCAATGGCAGCTATTTCTGAATTATTAGGGGTAATCCATTCGCCTAGGTATTTAAATTTTCGTACTTTTTTGATTTTTTGCAGACCAATCGTGATGAATTTTGAGGCATCTTTGACATTTGTGATAAAATTAGTTTTATGGAAGGCCACTTTAAGTCCAGTTTTAGCAGCTATGATTTGTAGTTTATTAAGTTGGTCAGTGGCCTCTTCCATTGAATTAGCGAACAAAGCAATGTCATCTGCAAAAGCGAGACAGTTTATATTCAGGTCTTCTTTTTTATAACCAATTCGAATACCATAATTATTTGGTAAGATTGTTAACCATTCTCTTATATTTTTTTCCAAGACACAGCTGAACAGCATCGGTGATCCCAGATCACCTTGTCTACAGCCAGTCTTGATTGCAAAGGCTTCGGACAATTCACCACGAAATTTGACCTTAGAAATTGTGTTTTCTAAGCTTGCTTTGAACAAATTAATTGATTTATTGTCTAGGCCAAACTCACGTAAGGTGTTAATTATTGTGTCTCTATGAATTCAATCATAAGCTTTTTGAAAGTCCACAAAAATCGCAACATAAGGTTTTGATCGTACCGTACAGTAGGAAATTATGGTCTTAATGTTATGAATTTGTTCAGGACAGGATCTTGATTTCCTGAACCCAGCTTGATATTCCCCTAACTGACGGTCTAACATCGGTTCTGCTCTGTTCAGAAGAGCCCTTGCAAATATGTTGTACGTTACCGATACCAGTGAAATACCTCTATAATTATTTGGGTCGGATTTATCCCCTTTCTTATGTATAGGATGAATGATGGCAGAAGTCCAATCCTCCGGCAACTTTTCACTATGCCATATTTCTTCAATGGTTTTCTGGAGACAAATGATGGAGTCATTATCTGCATATTTCCATAATTCAGCCACAATACTATCTTCCCCAGAGGCCTTATTATTTTTTAGCGCCTTGATGATTTGTGTTATTTCTTCGACGGAGGGTGGTGAACTGTCGTGGTATACAACGCTAGGATAGAAAGCAAGTTGTTCAGTAGGTATGTCCGTGTTCAAAAGGGTTTCAAAATATTCTCCAAAAGCTTTAGCAGAGTCTTTATTATTGAGGTTAAGTTTACCATCAGATCCTCGGATGTGAAGAGTAGGGGCGTCGTATTTGGACAGTTGGTGTTTAAAAGTTTGATAGAAATCCCTTGTTTTGTGCCTTTGAAAATCATCTTCAATTTGAATAATTTGTGATTTGAGGAAATTTCTTTTTGCCAATTTTAAAATTTTACAAGTTTCTTTCCTGATGCAGAGAAAGTTCTCAAGGTTCACATCGTCTTTCTTGTTATTCCACTTGATCCAAGCTTTTCTTCTTTCCTCTATTGCGTGATCACATTGACCGTTCCACCAAGGATGCTTGCGCGTTCTATCAAGAGGAATGGATTCCGAAGCCGCAGTAACAATGGCGTTCCTTAAAGTAAACCATGTTCCATCTTTTGGTTTGTTGTGGAGTACTTCCGCAAAAGTGTTGTTATTTGACTTCAGACCACCGATGTTGTACTTTTGCGTTTTCATTTCCTTTTCAACATTCGCTCTCTTGTTCCTAAACGGAATACCTTTCATTTTAATACGGGACAGATAATGATCTGAGTCTATATTCGCATTACGCAGGACCTTCACATTTTGGATTTCACGATCTGATTTTTTTGATATTGCCACATGATCCAGTTGAAATTCACCCATAAGTGGATTTGGATGTCTCCATGTCTTTGCTTTCCGAGGAAGATGTTTAAACGCAGTAGATTTCAAAACTACGTTGTTATTTTTGCAGGTGTCAATCAGCCGTTCGCCATTTTTGTTTGTTCGTTTATATGCAGGATAGTTTCCAACTATATTCCTAAACTTTTTCTCTCTTCCTACTTGGGCGTTAAAATCACCGAGTAGGATGGTGGTGTGATGCGCTGGAATATTGTCAATCACGTCTTCTAATTGTTCTCATATTATATTAGTTTGCTCTCGGTCTTTCTTGTTTGACACGTTCGTCGGTGTATGAAAATTGACCACGGTGTAGGCTTTATTAAGTGATCTAAATGACAATGTGGATAGTCTTCCATTGAATGATGTAAAATCCAGCACTGAATCAACAGCTTTCTTGTGGACTATAAAACCTGTACCAAGATGAGGGATGTTCGGTGTAACTCTTGTGCCAGGTATTCCTTTATAAATTCTGAATCCTTGAGACTCAAAAGCTTCTTCATCACAAAATCGTGTTTCTTGCAATGCAGCGATGACAATGTTATGTTTCTCAAGAACATCCAATGTTTGCTTTAGTTTTCCTATCTGAAGGAGTGAGTTTATGTTAATTGTTGCTAAGTACATAATATATTTCTTCTTACATGACATTGCAGGCTCCCCAGACTCCGCAGGCCTACTAACTCCGCAATATGTGGAGGTGGATTTATTACCACCTGGGTAATTACCACCTGGGGTAGATAATCCAATACTTTGTGTTTCCATCATGAGTGAAGAAAAGAATTGAGAAAGGCTATCCCGAAGGATAGCGGGGTTATAACTGATGAGGTATTAAGCCTCCCAGTATTAAAATCAGCCGCCCAATCTGGAACAGACGCTGTTTGTAGCCACTCAATCTGAGACAGACGCTACCCTGATATGTGTGGACCACATACCTTTTACTCATAATCTCCCGAGCACAAGGAGGCCCCTTCCGCCATTATTACTGTACCGCAGTTCAACCGCTCCACCAACAATGCCGTTGAGGACTTAACCGTAATCCTGGCTAGGGACCCTTACAAGGTACTAACAGCCGGGTCAGCTGGACCTAGGTTTTTTAACGAGGTGTTACTCATCCGACTCCTCCTTCCCCATTTCTTGCGAATAGGGCCCCGGACTTGCCACCGGTATAGTGGCAATAATAATAATAATAATAATAATAATAATAAATATTCCATTTGACAACTACAAGGCAGACATCTCCCTGTGACATCATTGACGGTCTCAGGGCGTGGCGGCCATCTTGCCCATTAGCCCCTGTGCCAGCTCTGACTGTCCCCTCCATAAGAATAACATAGGGCTGGTTGCGCGCGGCGGCCATCTTGCCCATTAGCCCATGTGCCAGAACCGCCTTATATTACCTACTAATGACAAACCTCTAACCATTGCAACAGTAGCACAATTGATAATGTCTGGTGTTAACAACGAAGACCGTTCGAAGAACGGGTACTTCTACTAGTATAATATAATCTTGCTAAGCCTGGCATTTCTGCAGATGGATATTAATAGATGTTATTTTTTCTCAAAATTTCAAAATTGTTATACGGTACTCATGGCAATTTTTTTAAATGCGTCTAATCTACTGGTGGAGTTTACCATCGCCGTTTATAAATCTCAAGCTGTGCTCTTGGTAGAATTGGCAACATTGAGTGGAGTGCCTAAGTTCTGTAAACACCTAAGACCACATGTTAAGTTTTATCCATAAATATCGTTTATTTTGAAATGACAGCATCTATAATCAGTTCGTACTGTCCCCGTTTACCTGGATAGTAGGCTGTCAGATATCCGCCCCCTCAATCGGATTGCCAATTATCAATCGCACCGGCTCAGCTACATCTATGAAAATGGCACTGACAGATACTATCGAGATAAGAGCACAGAAGTTCACAGGAAATCATTGTGGAACACACCAAAATAGACGGGGGTTCATACTTACCGTTACTTACCTCTTAATTATCTCGGGGTTTGAGTTGACAACAGGATCACTAAAGTCTGTTCACACAATAACCTCCACCATGACATTTAAAAATGAACCAGAACGAAGACGAGAACTTTGAACTGTACAAAAGCTTTATTTCTAATAAAGGGTATGATTTTGATAACACAACACAATAAACGTGGCTATCAGTAGCCCAAGTCAATCTGACTACGTCCTCCAGTAGGACTTGCAAAAATTATCATACAACATGATATAAAACATTTTAGCTCCCAAGAGCTCCAAATAACGTAATATTCATAACACTATTGGATTGGAAAAGGACGTAAGGGTGTGACATATATAGAGCATTTGGTTTCCTTTTAATAAACATGGCAATGGTATTTATAGTCGCAAGGCCGGAGTGTGGACGACCTCACTCTCTGAGAACCAGATGTTGGCCCAGCTGCGAGCTACCCTCCAGCCTGTTGCATACTGGTCAAATGCACTCCCTTCTCACGTGCTAAGTTACGTAAGAGTACAGCTTGCTCTCTCAAGCTTTTAAATGTCTACAAGACAACTCACATTATATTTACGCAAATCTTTCAAGTACTTTGCTCACATCCTATTGGATCATTATGTTAATTCCTTAAACTTGTTAACTTCAATCCAAATGTTTAATTAGCTCTTAAATGTTTATAACAAAATCACAAAAATTATTTATAACAATTAGAAATTGTTTATAATATTTGTCAAAGACAATAAAAATATTTTATACACGCCTTTAACATCACTCTCGTTCCACATTATTTTCAAAAATATTTACAGCAATTATTTACAATATTAACATTTAAATTGTTTAAATTATTAATTTAATAAATACATTAACCACAGGTTCATCCGGTTGATAATTTTCATAATTGTGTTTAATATAATCGACCAATGAAGGTTAGTTATACATGTTAATGTCACAATCTGGTTTAATAAAGGTTTTAATAATGATTTGTGACGGCAACCTTCATTCAAAATCTTATCTCAAATTCTTTCAAAACTCGTGTTAATTATAACAGTAAATCACTTGATTTATTTTCAACGAACTATGACAATCTTACTCCAGCGGAAAATCCTTCGCTAACAAGTTAATGCACAAACTGCATTAAACATATGCCCAAAATCATCATATATTAATCTATATGGCATTAAACTTCCACATAACTTACAAAACTTCCACAAATAATTCTTTAACATTTATTCCTGTGGGAACTTCCTTCATATTCAAGGGCATTATATCTCAGCGACTTTCAACACGCGCTGCACTAGCGATTATACATTCATAGTTCCACTTAAAATTTTTTATAATCATTAATTGTTTCAAAACTGTTTTTCTATTTAACCTTCGTGGATTTCATTCATGAACCGAAATGAAGTCAAAACTTGCCAATCACAAACAAATTTAATAGTGAATACGCTTATATACGCCTGTCTGGTCTATCAAAATTTAAGATTAACATCTTAAAAGAAATTGTAGTATAAAAATACTATCTTCAAATAAAGTGCGACTAAAATGCAAAGGAGTCGAATAGAATCCAATTAGACTGGGGAATGCAAACATCGTTCTATAAATCTCTAATTGAGAAAAACTCCTAACAAAAGTACTTGACTTTAATGCATTCAATAATTCCTTATTAAAGTTACTCTTTCACAAAAGTGTCTATGATGCAATGTTCATTCATAACTGACGATAAATGTCTGTGTTGCAATCAATACAAATAACGACTAGTATTTCCAAGATCGTCGACAACGTAAGAGATTTTAACGCTCTAAAATCATTTAAATGTTCTTCCTTCTTGATGATGACAGAAAATTGGTCAAAGTAATTAAACTGGGGTAGAATTACTTTAATAAAATGACACGCTGTCTGAATCTAAATCTGCCATAAAAATCATTAACTTACAGTCAAATCGTGACTACAAAAAATATTAATTACTGAATATTCTAAATATCAGTCTCAACTGATTCAAAATCGTTAACTATGCCCATGACATAACAATGTCTTAATAAATCGTCGAAAAAGGCATAACTCATCAAGGTGTACTGAGAATAAGAATCTCAACAAGAAAATAGGGCAAAAAACATGAGGATAAAAATATGGGAAAAATGGTTGCTCAAACATCATTAATGAACTCAAATACAATAAACGTTCACGACTACCTTATCTGCCGATTGACGTTCCAGAGGAAAATTCCCCAAAGAAGACTGCTGATGGATCCATTTCACCACGTTAAAGCTGAGCTCCATCCTCGAAATAGGAAATAGCACCCTCGGAGAATCGAACTGCTTCCTTCTCCGGAAATCGCTCTGCTCCTCGAAGACGAATAGACATCCTTCCGGCAATAATCTTCTTTGTGAGTCGGGACACCCCTGACCTCTCTTGAAAAATTCCCTGAAGTTCCAGTAGACAATCGCCATGAAGTTTTGTAGAAATTTCCGAAGAAATTATTCATATTCAGAGTATGAAATTGTTTCTATGGCTGTTCGATGGTATTCAGCCTTTAATTACGAAACATGGGTGTAGATGGTATTCACCGCATGTTCGCTTGTGTGGAATAGCAATTAGCGAAGTTCCATGTCGCTATCTTACTCCGTTGAAGTATGTCCCAATTGCAATAAGCCCTTTAGCCCTCCATCTGCTCTTCGGTTGTAGTGTCAGAAGAACAAACTGCCGTATTCAATTGCTCCATTATACTGTATCGTTCTGTAACCAAGCAATCTGAAGTCTTTCTATTCCACTCGCAGCGTCAGCCGTAGCGTTGATTCTGGCTATACAAAAGTGCTTCTCTTGTGGCGAGATAATCACTTTTGTCAGTCGTATAAAACTGCTAATATCTTTTAAACTAATCGGTCGAAATTGTTCAGCTTTTCTCTATTACTGCATGTAGCACTGCACAATACAATTAGCTTATCGGTGACCGCTAACTGTTCGAAGCTAAACTTGTAGAAGCGTTCTAAGGTCCGTTTCAACTTCACCTAGTTTGACTTGGATCTCGTTAATATAGTGGCCTCGCCACGCGTTATAAAGACGATTCTTTTCACTGCTGTTCACTTCGACGTCTCACTATAATGAATGTATAAGAAAAGAACTTTCACAATAGACTTCGATGATCTGAGAATGAGATCTCAGAATGATCAGAGAACGAAAGAGGCTCCTCTCTTCTGCGCAAGCCCTTTTATTAACTTCACGAGGGGCGTTTCCATCCCTTCCAAAGCGTGATACTGCGTCATCGCTAGAAGTTCCAACTTCGTTAATACATGACGGATTTTCAAATTCAAAAACTGAAAATAAATTTCACCAAAATTCCAAATCAATGCTTTTACTGCAAATGGATTTCCACAATTCTGCATTCCAAAAGTAATAAAAATACCATAGTTTCAGCAATCTCCGTCTTCCTTTAAACTATCGTTGATTGGTTCATGCCTCTCCTCCAATAGCATAGTTTCTTCCTCAGGAGAATTCCTCGTTTCCTGCGACTGCGTCGTGAATCTTGGAACATTCTCGACTAAATGCTGACGTCACTGAGAATCTCAGCTCAAGTAACTTGCTGGTATAACATTAACGTCATCCGTGCTTACGTCATGACTACCCACGTCATAACTATGACAGCCATAACTCTCCTTATAATTTCAAATATAGCCACCGTGGTCTCTATATAATTCAATTATGGGGGCATTCTCCTCTCACCACGTTTTAAAAACAGTTGCAAATTGTTTTTAAACTCAATGTTACAAGTATCTCAACTCTCTTGAACACGACATTGAATTATTACTGGCTTACTCTAGGATAGTATCTTTTTAAATTTCCAGCATTGAACTTGCCGTAAACGACATTATTCTCATCATCGTAGAGTTCATAACAGTTGTTTCCATAAGCGTTCGTAATCCTAAACGGCCCCAGGAACACTAATCCAAATTTGGGGTAGATTTTCTTGGACATATCAGCCTTGACAGGTCTGCGTAATAATACAAGATTTCCAACTTGAAAGGGTGTACCAAAACGTTTTCCAGCTACTCTCTTCAATCGTTTCTCTGCTGCTTTCTGGAGTTGTTCCTTTGCCTTGTCAATCCTCTGCTGTCTTCCTATGTCGGGATCTCTCGGTATGTGGTTGAAAAGATTATCCCACGGCCTTTCTGGGTTTCTTCCTAGATGAAGTCGCATTGGCACTTCTCCTGTGCTCTCCTGCACTGTAGAGTTCAGACATTCCTCAATAAGGGGTACAAATCTCACCCAACCAGAATGATTATTTGGACAGAAAATTCGACAGAATTTCGAAAATTCAGCCATATATCTTTCTGAGGAATTCGATTCAGGGTAACGCACGCTTGAAAATAAGTGCTTAATGCCAAGCCTTTCCATATCCGCTGCAAATTCCACGGACGTAAACTGCGTTCCATGATCTGACAGTAGATATTCCGGTATACCAGCTTTAGGAAATTCAGCATTTTTCAGTCTGCTTACTACGTTCCTCGTGTTAGCTTTCTGCATGGGACTCATTGTAACAAATTTTGAGAAAACATCCACGGTCACCAACAGGTATTGGTTACCCTGGTATCCCTTCGGACAGGGGCCAAATATATCCGTCGCCATAAGTTCGTTTGGCTTAGAAGGAATCATCGCCTTCGGTTTTCCCTTTAGTAAAGCAGAAGCATACTTTGCTCTTTGACACTTGTCACAGGATCTAATGACCTTGGCAATGCTGGAACGCATGTTAGTCCAGATAAATCTCTCTTTAAGTGTATTAAGAGTCTTATCTAAACCGGCATGTCCAGTTGCATGATGAGCTACCCACACTAAATTGACCACAAGTTTAGGTGGCACGACTATTCGGAGTTTTGTATGCGCAGAGTCAGCATACTTGCATACAATGTCTCCACTCAAGACAAAGTGTCGTGAATTTCTCCGTGTAGCTTCATAGTCAACATCTGTATTGTCCATGTAACCCTTGAGGAACCTGTACATTTTCCTTATTGGAGCGTGTCTCTTCTGTGACACACCGATTCGGGCTAACCTCCTAACGGTTTCTTCATCTTCTTGCTCCAATTGTACATGGTGTATCTGCACATTTTTAATAGGGTTACGTGATAGAGCATCAGCCAGTAAGTTATCTTTCCCAGGCTGGTGGACGATAGTAGCGTTAAACTGTTGGGTGAACAAAGCCCAACGTGTCAATCTATCACTTGACATGTCAGTTTGCAACATAAACTGTAGTGCTTTATGGTCAGTAATAATGATGACCTTATGTCCCAGCAGGATTTTCTTCCAGGCTTGTAAAGCTGTCACAAAAGCTAACGCTTCAAGCTCTGTCGTGAAGTAGTTTTCCTCGTGCTTTTTCAACTTCCGACTAGTGAACGCAATGTAGTGCTTGTTGCCTGCCTCGTCTTTCTGGTATAAGACTGCACTAATGCCTATTCTCGATGCATCAGACTCAATATAGAACACCTTCTCAAAGTCTGGGTACTCCAGTTTCACATTATTTCTGAGCATCTCTTTTGCTTTCTCAAAAGCCTCGTCTGCAGCGGTACTCCATTTCCATCTGTTGTTCTTCTTGAGTAAGTCATACAGAGGAGCCATAATTTCCGAGTATCTTGGACAGTGGCTGCTAATAAATTGGCATGCACCTACAAATTCTCTGACTTGTTTCACCTTAGTTGGCTTTGGAAATCTCGTGATCGCATCTACTTTTTTCATGTTTGGATGATATCCATCTTTATCAATAGTATGCCCCAAGTAATTTATCTCCTTCTTCAAGAATTGACATTTTCCAAAGTTCACCTTTATATTGGCCTCCCTTAAATTCTCGAACAACTTTCTCAAGTGCACTAAATGTTCTGCGGCGCTGGGTGAAGATACGATTAAATCGTCAATGTAGCAGATTACATTTTCTTTCACTTCGTCAGTGAGCTTACTATCAAGTGCTCGAATAAGTGCTGGTCCACTGTTAACCATTCCAAAAGGCATTCTGGCAAAGACCCATGACGTTTGGTCAAATAGAAATCCAGTGTACTGCATACTATCCTCTTCTAATTGAACTTGATAAAATGAAGACGTCAAGTCAAGAACGCTGAAACAAGCTCTCCCTTTGAATTTCCGAAGCAGATCTCTAATCTTGGGTGGTCTGTCATTTTCTGGAAGAATCTACAAGTTGATGGTCCTGGCATCGAGACAAAGACGTATTTGACCATTACTTTTCTTTACTACTGTGATGGGGTTTATATAAGACGACGCCTGTTTTCTAATAATCCCGTCTACCTCCATTTTTCTGATTAACCCTCGTACTTCTTGATAGTATTTCTCAGGAATGGGGTATATTCTCTTCCGGTAAGGGGTTTCATCTGTCAGCCTTATCTTGTACTTATAATCCTTAATCAATCCAGGCTTTTCATCGAAAATATCTTGGAATTCCTTTATCAAATCCTCAAATTCCCCCTGAATTTCTTCAAATCCTTCAGTTTTTCTACTGGGTATTTCTTCTAAATTTTCCACTTCATTAATTATTGTATTCAAAATTTCTTCCCTAAGGTCTATTTCCAGACTGTTTTTCACGTCCTGTTCTTCTATCTCTTCTGTGATTATGTACCCATCATTAAAGCTAATACTTCTGTTCTTCATGTCAATAATAGCTCCGACCTTCGATATAAAATCGATTCCAAGCACCATATCAAAATTGATCTTGCTCACCACAATGAAGATCTGTTCATAATTCCTTCCATTGATCTCAAAGTTCAATAACACTTGAATCTTGCATTTCACTGCCTTATCTTGGAATATCCCTCTCACTTTGACGGTAGAAACAGGTAGAACTGTCATGTTCTCTCCTCTTAGCAGACTTTGATAACATTCCTCTGAAATGATGGAAATAATAGCACCAGTATCCATCAGGGCTTTGTACTGCTGTCCATCTATCCGTACAGCAATAATAGGTAAGGCACATGGTCTTTCCTCTTTAACAATACCCCTCTCTTCTAGTAAATCTTCATCGGTAACTTCGTATATCTCATTAATCGTAATCAGGTGTGGTGTGGCAATGTATTTACAGGTTCTCACTGACGTTGAGAAATCGGCGTTTTTTTTTGTGTTACCGACCTCAAAATTCTGTTGGCTCGTAGAAGGCCCAGGATCGATTACAACATCCTGCCTTTTCTTTTGATTGTCAGCTTCTTTATCCCTTAATTCTTTTAAGTATTGCTGGCTTTCCTTTTCTCTTTGCTGATACTGATCGGGTGTCATAACCTGACCTTGAGTATTCTGGTTTCTATTTTGGTTTTGGTTATTCCTATTATAGTTACGGTTATACCCATTATTGTTGTAATATCTGCCTCTTCCATTGTAGTTTCCTCGGTTGTAGTTCCAACCTCTTCTCTGTTGATACGGTCGGTAACCTTGTGATCTGTAATTTCTAAATTGATTATTCCTGTGAGGACCTACATTGTCAGTTTTGTCCTGCTCTGGCTTGTCAGTTTGTTGGACTTGGTCCATATATACCGTATTGATTTCTTTAAACTCCTGCCTTTGACCTTTCTGGACTACGTTAGGCATTGGACTTGTGTAGTCTAACCTTCTCAGTAATTCATCCATGCTGGATAAATCCCTGATGTTGGACGAAATTATAAGTCTCCTCACCTCAACTGGCAGCATACGAGAAATCGCATCTATAAGTTGCTCCGTGGACAATGGGGGTTGCAAAAATCTCAAGCGGGACAACTGACTCGTAAAGAAATCAGCGTACCTCGTTGGAAGAGTACCTGAGTATTTTCTTGAATACACCTCCGCTCTTAACGAATTCTGCGCTTCTATGGACCAAAATCGTTTGATTAATGCCTCTGCAAACTCGTCAAAGTTACTGAATGTGTATCTAAATGCGCAAAACCATTCAAGGGGTCCTCCAATCAGATATCTCTCTACTATCTTCATCTCTCTCTCTCTGGGAATGTGAGCTTCGATGAAATAATCTTTGAGATTCCTTACATACTCTATAGGTGTCAAACTATCAGTGTTACTGAATTTTTGTGGTTTGTCTTCGAAATTCCTGATGGCCGTCACGTTCCTCGGATATGAATCCGGATAGTTTTTCCCACTATCTCGATAATTCCACTCAGGTTCCATATTCCTCTCGTCATCCTCCTCTCTGAATCTGGATACACGTTCTTCAGGAGTCACGTCTCTTTCTTCTGGCTCTAGGTTATGTCTTCTAGCATAATTCCTATTCAATTCGCAAGCTAAGCCTTCTGTATCCTTGTCGGTGATTTCTGTTAAGACTTTCTTGATTATCTCTTCTTTGTAGTCCTGCATTAAACTAGCCTCTCCTAACTTCAAATTTTTCAGTTTACTCGTCGTTTCATTTACGTCAGAGACAACTTTATGCATCTGTTCCTCTAATGTAGATTTTAAAGTTTGCATATCCTGATCTAGTTGTGTTCTATCGTCAACTTGTTTTTCGGATAGCGAATTTATCCTGACGCTTAAATCTTTCCTAATCTGTACTACTTCATTGTTAATTTCTATCTGCGTACTGGCAAGTTTTCTTTCAATCCTTTCCGGAATTTGGGTTACATGTTCCCCACTTGACTTATTCCACTCGTCTTTCCATACCGCTACGTTTGCTGTTAACATTTCGGCTATGTCTACTTCGATATCCTCTTTTAATACTCTATTGTGGTCTAATACCTGGGTTCTCATGACCTCGACATCATACTTCAACTCTGCTAAAGACGTTGTTGTTCTAACTGATTCATCAACTAGTCTAGTCGCTAATGCAGTTATATTACGCGTACAAAGAGTTTTTGAGTTTTCGATTTCTTCCCTGACTTTATTTACATCAGTTTGGACTTTAGTCATATCTACGAAAACTGTGTTGACCTCTACCTGAATCTTAGTTATGTCACTTTGCACCTCAGTTATATCCGCATGAATGTTTTTAATGTCTACCTGAACATTGGATACATCAGTTCTAGCTTTTTGAATTTCTTTTTGGACTTCCTCGACCTTGTCTTGGACAGTCGCTACATCATTTTTGACAACAACTACTTCGGCTCTAGCACAAGAAATATCCCCTCGGACATTAGCTACATCTAGATTTAACATTGTAAGGTCTCTCTGTACCTTAGACACATCATTTTTAACATCAGACACATTTGTGCGGATGTCACTTACAGTATTCTCAATTCCTAGGGTATTAATCTGTAAACGCGACATATTATCCTCCAAATTAGCAGCACTAGTTTGGATACCCTTCAAACTTTCACCCATACTAGCTTTCAAATTACTAGCATTCTCCTCCATTCTTGCATTCAAATTACTAGCATTCTCCTCCATTCGACTAGTATTCCTAGCTTCCATCTCCTTTATGCTTTCATTCAGCATCTGCTTCACACTACTAGTCATGCTTGCTTTCAAATTAGCAGACATCTCCCTCGCACTTTCATTCATGCTAGCTTTCAATTCTTCTAACATCAACCTCATACTTTCATCTGCCATTACAATATTATTCAAAAATGGATTGCTGTAGGGACATACATCAAAAGAGCAAAATAACAACATTTGAGCAACACTTTTCACCATATATAATTTTGATCAATTTTCTGTCTTAAATCTAACTTATAACTACCTTATAATTAATCTTCGAAGATACTTCATGTTGAAACAAACTCAAGCACATGTTCAAATTTCCCTGGCTCATTTTAAAATATCCTAACACAAATAATTTATATTTACAATCCAAATAATTAAATTTTATCTTTAATATGACTAAAATGTCATAAGCCGGTCAAATAAAATAAGATTCCAGATCATAGGCGATTTTTCTAAGTTTCCAGCCTATTTAACCTTTCTCAAGTTGTATAAGATCTGATCTTTTCTGAGTGTAATTTTCCTAATACAATACAACATTTAATTCCTATATAATCACACTCTTAAATACTACAATTGGCCTAGACATCTAACAAAGAATCAACCTCTTTATTTGAGTCTAATCGAACCTCACGTTTTAGGTTTGCCACTCTTTCTGGCGTTCAACCCGGTAATCCAGTTATGTTGAATCGAGCCCCAACGTTTTAGGTGCGCCAATCTTTCTGTCCCCGTTTACCTGGATAGTAGGCTGTCAGATATCCGCCCCCTCAATCGGATTGCCAATTATCAATCGCACCGGCTCAGCTACATCTATGAAAATGGCACTGACAGATACTATCGAGATAAGAGCACAGAAGTTCACAGGAAATCGTTGTGGAACACACCAAAATAGACGGGGGTTCATACTTACCGTTACTTACCTCTTAATTATCTCGGGGTTTGAGTTGACAACAGGATCACTAAAGTCTGTTCACACAATAACCTCCACCATGACATTTAAAAATGAACCAGAACGAAGACGAGAACTTTGAACTGTACAAAAGCTTTATTTCTAATAAAGGGTATGATTTTGATAACACAACACAATAAACGTGGCTATCAGTAGCCCAAGTCAATCTGACTACGTCCTCCAGTAGGACTTGCAAAAATTATCATACAACATGATATAAAACATTTTAGCTCCCAAGAGCTCCAAATAACGTAATATTCATAACACTATTGGATTGGAAAAGGACGTAAGGGTGTGACATATATAGAGCATTTGGTTTCCTTTTAATAAACATGGCAATGGTATTTATAGTCGCAAGGCCGGAGTGTGGACGACCTCACTCTCTGAGAACCAGATGTTGGCCCAGCTGCGAGCTACCCTCCAGCCTGTTGCATACTGGTCAAATGCACTCCCTTCTCACGTGCTAAGTTACGTAAGAGTACAGCTTGCTCTCTCAAGCTTTTAAATGTCTACAAGACAACTCACATTATATTTACGCAAATCTTTCAAGTACTTTGCTCACATCCTATTGAATCATTATGTTAATTCCTTAAACTTGTTAACTTCAATCCAAATGTTTAATTAGCTCTTAAATGTTTATAACAAAATCACAAAAATTATTTATAACAATTAGAAATTGTTTATAATATTTGTCAAAGACAATAAAAATATTTTATACACGCCTTTAACATCACTCTCGTTCCACATTATTTTCAAAAATATTTACAGCAATTATTTACAATATTAACATTTAAATTGTTTAAATTATTAATTTAATAAATACATTAACCACAGGTTCATCCGGTTGATAATTTTCATAATTGTGTTTAATATAATCGACCAATGAAGGTTAGTTATACATGTTAATGTCACAATCTGGTTTAATAAAGGTTTTAATAATGATTTGTGACGGCAACCTTCATTCAAAATCTTATCTCAAATTCTTTCAAAACTCGTGTTAATTATAACAGTAAATCACTTGATTTATTTTCAACGAACTATGACAATCTTACTCCAGCGGAAAATCCTTCGCTAACAAGTTAATGCACAAACTGCATTAAACATATGCCCAAAATCATCATATATTAATCTATATGGCATTAAACTTCCACATAACTTACAAAACTTCCACAAATAATTCTTTAACATTTATTCCTGTGGGAACTTCCTTCATATTCAAGGGCATTATATCTCAGCGACTTTCAACACGCGCTGCACTAGCGATTATACATTCATAGTTCCACTTAAAATTTTTTATAATCATTAATTGTTTCAAAACTGTTTTTCTATTTAACCTTCGTGGATTTCATTCATGAACCGAAATGAAGTCAAAACTTGCCAATCACAAACAAATTTAATAGTGAATACGCTTATATACGCCTGTCTGGTCTATCAAAATTTAAAATTAACATCTTAAAAGAAATTGTAGTATAAAAATACTATCTTCAAATAAAGTGCGACTAAAATGCAAAGGAGTCGAATAGAATCCAATTAGACTGGGGAATGCAAACATCGTTCTATAAATCTCTAATTGAGAAAAACTCCTAACAAAAGTACTTGACTTTAATGCATTCAATAATTCCTTATTAAAGTTACTCTTTCACAAAAGTGTCTATGATGCAATGTTCATTCATAACTGACGATAAATGTCTGTGTTGCAATCAATACAAATAACGACTAGTATTTCCAAGATCGTCGACAACGTAAGAGATTTTAACGCTCTAAAATCATTTAAATGTTCTTCCTTCTTGATGATGACAGAAAATTGGTCAAAGTAATTAGACTGGGGTAGAATTACTTTAATAAAATGACACGCTGTCTGAATCTAAATCTGCCATAAAAATCATTAACTTACAGTCAAATCGTGACTACAAAAAATATTAATTACTGAATATTCTAAATATCAGTCTCAACTGATTCAAAATCGTTAACTATGCCCATGACATAACAATGTCTTAATAAATCGTCGAAAAAGGCATAACTCATCAAGGTGTACTGAGAATAAGAATCTCAACAAGAAAATAGGGCAAAAAACATGAGGATAAAAATATGGGAAAAATGGTTGCTCAAACATCATTAATGAACTCAAATACAATAAACGTTCACGACTACCTTATCTGCCGATTGACGTTCCAGAGGAAAATTCCCCAAAGAAGACTGCTGATGGATCCATTTCACCACGTTAAAGCTGAGCTCCATCCTCGAAATAGGAAATAGCACCCTCGGAGAATCGAACTGCTTCCTTCTCCGGAAATCGCTCTGCTCCTCGAAGACGAATAGACATCCTTCCGGCAATAATCTTCTTTGTGAGTCGGGACACCCCTGACCTCTCTTGAAAAATTCCCTGAAGTTCCAGTAGACAATCGCCATGAAGTTTTGTAGAAATTTCCGAAGAAATTATTCATATTCAGAGTATGAAATTGTTTCTATGGCTGTTCGATGGTATTCAGCCTTTAATTACGAAACATGGGTGTAGATGGTATTCACCGCATGTTCGCTTGTGTGGAATAGCAATTAGCGAAGTTCCATGTCGCTATCTTACTCCGTTGAAGTATGTCCCAATTGCAATAAGCCCTTTAGCCCTCCATCTGCTCTTCGGTTGTAGTGTCAGAAGAACAAACTGCCGTATTCAATTGCTCCATTATACTGTATCGTTCTGTAACCAAGCAATCTGAAGTCTTTTTATTCCACTCGCAGCGTCAGCCGTAGCGTTGATTCTGGCTATACAAAAGTGCTTCTCTTGTGGCGAGATAATCACTTTTGTCAGTCGTATAAAACTGCTAATATCTTTTAAACTAAATCGGTCGAAATTGTTCAGCTTTTCTCTATTACTGCATGTAGCACTGCACAATACAATTAGCTTATCGGTGACCGCTAACTGTTCGAAGCTAAACTTGTAGAAGCGTTCTAAGGTCCGTTTCAACTTCACCTAGTTTGACTTGGATCTCGTTAATATAGTGGCCTCGCCACGCGTTATAAAGACGATTCTTTTCACTGCTGTTCACTTCGACGTCTCACTATAATGAATGTATAAGAAAAGAACTTTCACAATAGACTTCGATGATCTGAGAATGAGATCTCAGAATGATCAGAGAACGAAAGAGGCTCCTCTCTTCTGCGCAAGCCCTTTTATTAACTTCACGAGGGGCGTTTCCATCCCTTCCAAAGCGTGATACTGCGTCATCGCTAGAAGTTCCAACTTCGTTAATACATGACGGATTTTCAAAATTCAAAAACTGAAAATAAATTTCACCAAAATTCCAAATCAATGCTTTTACTGCAAATGGATTTCCACAATTCTGCATTCCAAAAGTAATAAAAATACCATAGTTTCAGCAATCTCCGTCTTCCTTTAAACTATCGTTGATTGGTTCATGCCTCTCCTCCAATAGCATAGTTTCTTCCTCAGGAGAATTCCTCGTTTCCTGCGACTGCGTCGTAAATCTTGAAACATTCTCGACTAAATGCTGACGTCACTGAGAATCTCAGCTCAAGTAACTTGCTGGTATAACATTATACGTCATCCGTGCTTACGTCATGACTACCCACGTCATAACTATGACAGCCATAACTCTCCTTATAATTTCAAATATAGCCACCGTGATCTCTATATAATTCAATTACGGGGGCAGTACTAACTACTTCAACTTTCGTGAATTTCCTCGTGTTAAATCAGACCTGGTGAAAGTTGTAGAAGTGAGTATTTCCCGTATTCATTTGCATGTGTAACCAATACCTGCTAATGAATTTAACCAACAAATTCTTCACTAATATTTCATTAAACTATTTCAGATGCCTAGGAAGTGTTGTGTGCCTGGCTGTAAGTCAAATTATGGCAAAACTATTATAATAACTGGTTTTATCACTACGTTTTGATCACTAGAACGAGGTGGGCTCTCATTGCTTAGTAATTTAGTTTTGGTATATATCTTCACGTGGCCTTTATATTGGAGTATATTTTGAAGTGTTGGCAAGTGCCTTTAGGTAGATTTCTTTAGAAAGGTACCTATTTTAAAATTAAGTGACCAGTGGAGGATTATTGTTGAGACTGACAACATTAAGCTTGGAGGCCAAATCTGACTACGATGAGTGCATATGACAAAAAGTGAAGAATTTATTATCAAAGGCAGTCTCTTAGTTCGTAAGAATAGTCTTAAATATTTCTTCTGAGCACGTCAATGACGACAGTGAGCTTAGCAGCAAGACATTGGGACATTGAGGCACAGTACAGCCTTTTATTATTAGAGGAATTTGACCAAAGTCGGAGCCGAGTCCCTAAGTCGGGTCCCTGCATTATTTTGCTTGGACAGTGCTGCCGCATGATAGCACAATAATGAATATGAAGATATGAAAGGAAATGTTATGTTGTGGAAGTGGCAGCACTGGACTGTGGGGAGTATCCCGACAGTTCCGCCATTACTGGTTTTCATGTGAGTGGATGTTTTTACACGTGCTCATGGAATAGTGATTGTTTTATATTTCAAAGAGGGTAAGTCACATTGTGTTTACAGTAATTTCTTTAGTAAGCGATACACTTGATAAATGTTGTATTTGCTTGTCGAAATACCTATTCATTTTTTTCATAGCCTAGAAAATATCAATTAGGCTACAAAATGTCCCAAGTAGGACCCGCGCGGCTTTCCTAAGTTGGACCCCTAATAACCCTGAGTTGGACATCTGAATTTCAAATTCAAATTGGGTTTTATTTAAGCCATTCAAAATATTGTTTCAGATGACCCAAAAAAATGTCAGTCCTTGCGTGAGAAAATGGGAAACTCTCAAAATGGTCGGTTTCTGGATTTTGTGGTCATAACAATAAGTTATGTTCCTGACAAGACATTATATAATGTAAAAATAAAGTATTTTCACGTTCTTCATTACTTTTCTAGTGGTTTTATGTGATTTTACGTTCATTCTTAAGAGAGGTCCGTCATTGGCATCCTTATTCCCAGACGTCACTTTTGTTACTTTTAATGAAAACATTTCACAGGAAAAACTGGGCTGTTATAAGTTAATCTGAACCAGATACAGTGTTATAAAACATATCAAAGAACTCATCTAGCTAAAATTCAAATTTAAAAAAGATGAAATTAATAACAATACCGGTAAAAAACAAAATGGGGGTCCGACTTTGGTCACTTTCCTCTACCTTATCGGGAATCGCCAGTACATAGCATGATAATATGTATCCCTCATTTGTGTGTAGACTTAGCGGACGTTATGTTCTGTGTTATTTTCGGAAACAGTTGGTGTCAAATTCTATGTGTTAGCAATTACCATGTGCTTGCGCTAAGCCTCCCAGATGACAGATGGACAGTGTTGCCAAACTTTATGACATGGCTTGAGAACTGTAGATGGTATTTCTCTTTTGGAGAAAATCAGCACAGCTCCAACCCATTAAGGTAGGTACTGGTGAGTAAGACTTGAAAATGTGACCATAATCGGGATCGAACCCGCGTCTCTTGTGGCACGCTAGGTCCTTGCACGAATGTTGTTATGATTACATTTGTCTAAAATAAAACAAGTAATATCAATGATAACAATGTATTTAATTAACAACATTAAAACAAACATGTGCTGCTCTTCAGTCGTTCAACACAATGGGAAGGATTATTCCCTAATGCACTTTGTATTCCTCGTGGAGTAGCGACTAGGGCCGGGTTCGGTTCCCACCTCAGGTATCTCGGAAATGGTTTCCCACTTCTACTCCTGCCAGATGGTTCCTAGCTTAAGGCCACGGCTGCCCCCTTCCACATCTTCCCCTGAATTACATTACACACACTTATATAGCAGTCACAATAACACAGGTCTCATACAAAAGCCACATACATTCAAGTACACGGGGCTTAGTGGCATGAAGTCAAAGCCCCTTTAATGAAACTATAAGTCTTAACTAGAATTTGCCTTTAAATTAAGTTTACCGTAACTTACATGGTACAACGCCGTGACGTTTACAGCTGAATTTCCTTTAGTTTTAGCCAGTTTATTTTGCAACAATTGACATTCTTTTTACGATTCTTGATAGCCTTTTCTTGTGCTACTGAACTGAAGACTCGTTGTTGTCGAAGCTTGCATTATAACCTGCTTTGTAATTCGTATTGTGTTTTGATTACATGTTTTACAGCGGAGGTAATACTGAAGTGCCCAGTGCAGATTTTCAGTGACATTCAATTCACGGTTTTAATTGTCAAAGATTTAACTAGGAACAGCCTTATGACGACAATATACAAGTTAGCCTCATGTTAGTTGGAGTCGATAATGATTTCCGTTCGAACTGCGTGGTTTGTAACACAAGAAGAACTTGGTAATTTGTGGATTCCGAATGGCTGATTCCTGTAAGCTACTAGTGGCGATTTACAATACCTGTACAGTAGACTACATTCCATTTCACGTGTCTAATTAAGCGTATTGATAGAATTTTAACGTCGGTACTTTATTGTGTGCCAAATAATATTTAATCTACTCACCGCAAATCAAGTTTGTGTGTAGCCTTACATAGGAATTAGGAGACCTAAGATTACTGGTAGTGTAAGATCTTGGTTCATTGGTGTTTAAGCAGCCACAATTACTTCTTCATTTTATCAATTCAATCGCAATGATAACAACTCATTCGACCAGCGTCATGGTCGTATTAGTTTTATTGTTGTTGACAAACATATAACCGCTCCTTATCACTGTGCACTTCCTCGTCTGATTTATTGTATATGAGAATGATTTGCAGTAGCCTACTGGTATAAGTAAGTTCTTTAATTAATTATTCAGTGTTTTTTTGTGTGTTCTAGTTTCCTGAACACAATGGAGGATCAACTATTTATTAAAAGTGAGCCAGACTGGTTGACCAATACAATTGAAATCTCTAAAAATGTGAGTTGCATTTTGATTCGTATATGGTGTAACATTGCATTCTTAGTGATGTGCATGACAAGTGAGGTTTAGTGACCTAATACACTACTTAATGGTAAAAGGCACGCTAACATTTAGTAAAATAACTTGGTACTCATATTGTGTGTGCATATTTTTGATTGGGTCATACTTGTGTTACTACGCAGGAGACAACTGTCCTGTTGCTTACAGATAACTTGAAAGACGAGGCTGCTGATATATTTGACGATGGAAGAATACCTGATAAGGAGGAACATGAACTACTGGTAATTAACGGTTCTTCGTTATTTCTTTTGGAATGTGGTAGCACTGAACGAAAGTAGAACAAGCGATAACATTTTCGATAGTACATGAATTAGATAAAATACCTTATCAAACGACTAGAAATAAGTCAGGGCATGAAGTTTAAATAGATGTTTCCTCGTCGGCATTTTGCGACCCACCCGGCCATCCCAAATAGGATCACGACTTATATAAGCAAAATTCCGTCTGTGGCCGCCATTGCTCACATCAATCATCATCAAAACAGTACTGCCAACATTGCCCTAACGGTACTATGTCGCACCAACACCTGATCCTTCGTTTCGTCCAATCTAATGGTTTTTGATAATGGTTACATCCTAACGCGTCCCCATTTTTTTTATTAACAGCGATTTTATATCCCACTTTCCTTTATCAACGATGATTTTGTGTCCCACAAGTTGGCAACAATTTTTGCGCCAACGGTATGTGCCGCTAGAGTGCGCCTTGTTGACAGTTGAACGAGATGTGAGCGCTATCAGAACTTGCAGCCGTTTTTTAAAGAGCAATAAATAACACATGTTTACGTACTTTAGTACATATATGAGGTGCAGTAGTGACCAAGGTTCCTAATTGCAATACGTAATATCGCCCAGAAGGTGAAACAAGGACACAAGGTATGTAATAGTTACATTCTTGTCTGATGCAAATGTATAAGCCACGATCTACTTTCATTCATAATTAATGAATAATCTTCACCACATCATTATTCTTCATTTTCTTGAAAACGTGACCGCCGCGGGACAAACACAAAGTCAGACATTTAGGCAATTGTGTTAAGCAATTACACGACTAATGCACTTTGCCTCCGGTAGTTCATTTGTCAACTCTTGATGAACAGGACCAGTTTGTCGAGTGTCATGTTCTCTAGAATAATTTGTATCAATTCTTGTTTTTGACAGCTTAAATGCGTACAACAACCTGAGTATCGACTTAACACGACAACATTAATAGGAAGCTGCTTGACACCCACATGACCTGTGTAGAGAACGTTATTGTTTCTGTTTACGTGTTTCTGGATCCACGTATCTATTATTCTTCCTTTGATCTCCCCTAGTTTAGCTCTCCCTCAATTCTGATCCCGAAATTTATCGTTACCGTAATCATTCTTCTCACATTAATTGATAGTTCTCTTTAGTAACTGATAAATATCCCTAATTTCTTAAGGGGTCAGACCTCTTCCTAACCTTTATGGTTTAATGGTGTAATTGCTTAGCACAACTGCCTGGAATATAAGGTATTTTGATATATTCCACTTGTCATAAAAAGTTACTAAAAGGGCGGTGATCATTAAGACACGTTTTCTCCCAACGTGATTGGTTTTAGTTTGCTACGACGTGATTTAGAACCAGTGATATCACGAATATTCTCCCCATGATGCACTGCTTCTACACTTCTTTTAATGTGTTATATAATTGCACTGCTTTGAATCTTATATTGATTTCTTCCCTATTGCAGATGTTTATATTTTTGCACAACACAGGTGCCTCCTCCTCGTCAACTATTATATGATTTTATTACTGCAATCTGACCGCCATGGCTTTCAATTACGATATTACACTGCACACAATTTTATAGAATATTATTTCCACTCTTTAGCTCTGATATTAAATTTTGCCATTTGCAGCACGACGACTTACTATGCGGGTGTACAGTTCGCAAGTGCTTCACTAATTCACCACAAACTGTGTGAAATTTTCGACGCGTTACTAGCGTATTCCGCACTGGCAAATAATTGTTCTCCACCGTATTATTAATGATTTCAATAAATGTTTACAGCTTTCAGTACCATACGGTCCAATGCACAAATCTCAGCACTCACGCTGGTTAGCGCTCGACAAGTACTGCACAGTAATAAGTACGCGTTTCCGGCTTCATCCCTCTGTGACCAGTCAGCTTGCTCCTTCACCATGTCCTTCTACATTATTCCAAATATTTGTTAATGGTGCCGATAACCTAGATGTTAGGCCCCTTAAAGCAACAATTATCATCACCATTTGTATTATTCCCAAATATAATAATGTCTAATATCTTGCAGTAAATATCCTACTCAGTTTATTGTGTTGTTTGTGTCTACTGTTATTTAAATACTTGTTTCCATTTCTTGATTTTGATGAAGTTCACAGCTTACTCGATCCTTGCACAGCCCTCTCATGCATCTTTCTCCATGTAAGAGCTCAGCTCGCAATCTCTGCGCATAATTTGATTACATGGTCTGACGTAGAATACAGATATAGGCGCGCTTGATGATCAAGTGAACGGGGAGAATATATTGTGTGCGTATTGATCCAAGATACCTCTGAGCCGAAGGCCAAATCAATCCCCGTGAGATCCCTTCACAAGCAAACACACATGGATTTGAGCTGATTCCAACACGAGACCGTTACTCTCAGGTTTTTGGGTGTGGTAATGAAACTAGTGCAAGCACATGCTAATTATTAAAAAGAAGGTTCAAATCTACTACAAATAACCACACATTTTAAGATAATAATTCGTGTCCTTGAGTGATTTATTCACCAAAGTTCCCTAGTTTAGCCTGTGGTAAGGATCTGGTGGTTATTCCACAAGTTAACTAGAACATTAACACTGCTGAAAATAAATTCCATCTTACATTACTGTCCGAATATCACCTCCAAAAGTCCCATATTCCGCAAAATCATAAAAATACAACATAAGAAATGGTACAAAAATAGTTTCAACACAAATACAAATGTCAATAATCATTAGATCTAATTACATTGCTTCTACCTTTGGCAGTAGATGCCTAATCCCGTGTCGTTCCACAACTTTCAGTAACATCCTACAAACAAACCAGAATAAAAAAATAAGTTACGATGGAACCACATCCACCATTTCAATTCATTAAATTAAATCAAGCTAGCCAAATCCTGTACAATGTATCCTACAAAATGTCGCATCTGAAACTCATTCCTAAGCTGAACAAGAAACAAATGGTATACAAGAGAAAATGTGCACGAATAAACTTGGTCTCGACTGGGTGGTCGTATTGTTGACAACTCATCTGTTCCTTCAGAAAGTCGTCTCATATTTCTTATCTAGGTCTTGTATGTCACATTGTGTTTGGATGGTATTCAAAATGATGAAACACTGTGTATTCCTTCCGATCCTGTCCTCACTACTACAATTGAGAAATGATCGGTGACAATTGCAATTATTTATAAGTGGGTGAATGACAAACACATCTTATCATTTACCGTGAATTAATCTCAAATATCAAATTCTGACGATTAACCACCATATACACTTGGTATCAGTACAAATACTGCGAGATGAGTCTACCAGAACAAACAAAACCTGATGACTGAACATCAGACCAATCAAAATCCTATCAAACGAACGTATCAATTCTATCACCGATTATATGAAACGCTCATCCAAATCTAGCGTCGACAAACCTTTAGGGACAGACATGGCACAAAATCAAATGAAAAACCTTACTTGAAATACTTGAGTGTTGTGATTATCTACATGAGCCTGGACTTGAATCTGTGACTCTTCCCTTGCTAACAATCAGCTGATCCGATGTTAGTGACCACTCAAATATTGGGCCTTAGTAAGCCTCAACTATCAAACTCATTATCTGTAACCAACACATCTGTTCACTTCAGGATGATAAGTGTGATTCATTTCTCGCTGAGGCTCCAAGATCACATGTATCTCCGTTGAACAATCAAAATGCCATTGTATGTGGTTATGCATATCATTACTCGAACCTCGCAGATGGGGGCGTGGTGGCTCAGCGGTCTAGCTGAATGCCTCTCACCAAGGCGGTCCGGGTTCGATTCCCGGTCAATGCATGTGAGATTTTCGATGTGAAATGCCATGTCCTGTGGTTCGGATTCCAAGTAAAAAGGAGGTCCCGTGGCTCATGATCTCGAGATTAACGGTCACGTTAAACTACAAGCTTCCTTTTTTCCCGAACCTCGCAGATGGAGTCTCTCACTGGCCCTTTGTCGAATATTTACATGTTATAGGTTTACCTGTCTCGATAATTATCACAAACTATGTGGGATAAGTGACTACACCCGTCACCTCTCGTCGATATACACTCATCACAAGGCTTAACATAAAATGCCACATTATTCATAAAACACACATATTGCATATGAATTACTCGCACGTTATAAAATTTACCTTTCGAATCACTAATATCTCACCTCAAATAATAACACGTGATCAATCTCGCTGATCAATCAATCGCCTGCTTGTAAATTCAAAGGCTTTCGTGGGGTGAATGACCCGGGAGTCTAAACATTACTAATAATATTCTATCACTGGTCATGAAATCATATATTTTCACTCCATCCTGACGTCTATCCCTGATTTCACACTCAATGGTACATGGTTATGCATTAACTTACAATTCATCTAATGAACAGGCGACTAGAAATAAATAACAACCTATACTCTAAAGGGTAACTTTCCTGACATAACTATTCGTGATACGCTGTTTCTACTGAATAAGTCACCTCTAAATCGCTACTTAGCTTATCACATATTTCAAAAAGTAAGCAAAAAGAGTATCGTAAATGGACTAATGTTATATTTACATTCACAAATCTTCTTCCATAAACTGGAAATGGCAAAGAAATAGTTTTTGAGGTTTTAAGGGGCGGAACTACGAGGTCATCTGCCCCTTGCACAAATATAGCCAAAAAGGATACTCAGACTGTGGCCTCCACCATTTATACACTCCGGTCATGTGACTGGATTCTCCTCGCGCATTAATATGGTGTATATATTCTACATAAAATATTCTGTTTACATGGTGTTTTACATGAACAAATGACTTCATAATTCTTGCCTGTATTTTTATAGTTCCCTTCAAGTATCATATTTTCCATAGAATCATTATATTCCTCTAATTCGCGATCTGAATGACGCACCCCACGGGTTTCTGTAGGCTGGAGCACGCCATTCTGCTGCCCTGGCCTTAATCCTATGTATTTGTTGATCTTTTAGGCCAGTCTCCCTTGTCAACAAGTATTGCGAAATTCTACCTCTCTATTTGCAGTGAAAACTTTTGCTTGCAATTGAAACTTCATCTGTTTTACTGTCGAGCATAATCTTGATTAAAACGTTGCCAACTATCAACTTTGGAATGTTATCAAGTATGTGTCCTAGGTCTTAAATCATAGACTAAGGGACACAATACGTTACTGAGATAACTATGTTTAAGCAGAGAACTTTGATTTAAAAAATAGGAAGTTCAAAGGGAATGTATATCCACTTCAAGCTGGGAGTTATGTCTCAAATACACGGAAG
The DNA here is from genome assembly GCA_946902985.2 of Meconema thalassinum. Taxonomy (NCBI): domain Eukaryota; kingdom Metazoa; phylum Arthropoda; class Insecta; order Orthoptera; family Tettigoniidae; genus Meconema; species Meconema thalassinum. The sequence goes on along the minus strand of OX336398.1, from coordinate 37,621,111 downwards.
AGAACGGATGGGTGCGGACAGGTGGCGTACAAGGCCTTTCATGTTCACCATCGATATATATCAGCTTCACTTTTATTTGTATGTTAACACTGAAAAGATCTCTATTAGTGAATTTTGCATTTCTTATAACTGATTAAGATATGTGTAAGTATTTCTACCCTTATTATTCCTGTTTCCACAGTGTTGTGAAGGAGATTGAGAGAGTTCCTATGGGGCAACGGTTCTTTCTTACTGCCGGAGTTTATGAGAACAAAATTCTTGTGTACAAGTGACCCTCCCAGCAAACGTTAACATGTTTCTGTTTGTTGGTGTCTAATATTTTAAGTTCTTGTTCTTTGCCGTCAGTGATCCATCATGTGTGATATTTCTCACTATGTATGTTATTTTTTTTATATTAAACCCACTTTGTTACCTCTATGTACTGTTTAATCAGAATGAAAGATGGTGAGGAGTTGGTAGGAAGTGTCCTCGGCCTATTAGACGTACAATCCCGCATTCGCCGGGAATTAAAAATTAGAAAATATACTAAACCGTTTCATAGAAAGCCAACGGTGGGTTTCAAACCCAGTTGTCTTCTGAGCGGGCAAGTACACCGACCACATGGCCTAGATCTCGAAGTTTTGTTATATGTTAAATAAGCTCGGCTCCTTTACTCAAATCGTTTTTTATGATACCGACTGCATTTATGAAAGCTTTTGAAGTAGGCAGTGAGTTGGAGCGAAGCTATTGAAATGTAAGTCAACATCACTGCAGTTAGAACTGCTCCAGGCATTCTTTTGTCTGGTGAACTCTACCGGTGATTCCTCAGGGAGATAGAAACACACAGCTCATGTCCTTGAAACTTTTCCAGTTTTGCAACGAAGAAATCCCGGCTCCATAAAATCATGCCCTGCATTGTTGACAGAAGAAAGGTTATAACGTCCAAGAACAAGTCGGTGTCATAACATATATCGCATTTCAAGTTGGCTGGAGATGATTGCCTACAAGATAAGGAATGGTTTCCTAATGTGCCCGTTTACACGGATGATGATTAATCAGCACTCGACTTTTGCTCTTGCCGTTTCGGGGTATGGTACGTTCCCTCCACCGCTGATTAAACATCTGATATGGAATACTCAAGGTTCACAAGAATTTGAGGAAAAACACAACATGAAAATTTTACAGAATTTAATTCATGGAAGAAAAATATATTCACTCAAAAACATGTAAGAAAAATCAATCACTTGGTCCTTCAAGTATCACTCAAAATATGTTAAAAGAAATCAATCACTTGGCATAGTCTCTTCAAGTGTCATTCAAAACTAAAAACAAAAAAAATCACTATAATGTTATTTCATTATTCTATGAACTTTGTAACCACTTTGTCTTTCTTAAATCTAATTATAATTATTTGTAGTATATTTTACTAAGGCGTCAAGCGCGCCTATCATTCAAGTTATGACTTCTCCAAGGCATTGGACATTTATATTCATTTCAATCTTTTCCCTTCTGGGTTTGTTTAACATTACATAATTATCATTTATCTATCACTTATTTAGTCCTTTGGACCTTACTAGTAATTCTCCACAAAGCCTTAGATTTTACGCATTTAAAATACTGTACAAGAGCATGCCATGTCGGTGAATCGAACCCTTGTTCCACCAGTTCCATTCTCATGCATCAGGTGATCTTTCTTAGCAGCGTACCATGCACTGTCTTATTTATTTTTGTGGGAGCTTTATTCATCTTTAATCTGTATTTTCCATAACCCGTTCTTTCATTCTTTTTGAGGAAGGAATCCTGTTATTTACAACTAGCTGTACCCGGCATGCGTTTCAATGCCAATCAAAGAAAGTGTTGGCGTTGTAACTTTGTTTGTTGAAGTGCTTTTGGATTCCCAATATTTATTTATTTTCCGTTAACCACCTCGAAACTATTGTAAAATTGATTTACTATCTCAAAAAAATCATGGGAGCGTGCTCAACATCTCACCAAAATTTCATCGCAATGAAATAAATGGTATATGAATGCATACGGGACTTTGTTGAAAAGATTCGAGCGCCGTCACCCATTTGTTGAATATACTCGTTTGCTACCTATTGTAAAATGGATTTACTAAGTCGAAAACCTTCCCTGGCGTTTACACAACAACTCATGAACGTTTCATCGCAATCGGATGAATGGCATAGGCACGCATACGGGATTTTGTTTAAACGATTCACGCGCCTTCACTCATTTGTTGAATCTTTTGTGCACCACCCATTGAAAAACGGATTTACTAATTCATACACCTTCGCAGGACTGTACTCAACTCACCAACGTTTTATCACAATCGGATGAATGGTATATGTATGCATACGGGACTTGGTTGAAACGATTCACGCGCTGTCGCTCACTAGTTTAATGTACTCGTGCGCTATCAATTGTAAAATGGATTTACTATGGAAACAACATTTCTCTAAATTTCATTGCAAACTAATGAATGGTATATGAACACATACGAATTTCTTTTGAAACGATACGTGCGCCGTTACTCATTTGTTGAATCTACTCGTGCGCTACCTATTGTAAAAAGGATTTACTAAGTCAGAAACCTTTCCTGGAGTGTGCACAACAATCCAACCAAAGATTCTTAGCAATCGGATGAATGGTATTTGAACACTACGTGACTTTGTTTAAGCGATTCGCGTGCCGTCGATCATTTGTTGAAACTGCTTGTGCGATACCTATTGTAAAGTGGTTGTACTAAGCCAGAAACCTTCCCTGAAGTGTACAGAACATCTCACCCAAGTTTTATCGCTATCGGACGAAAGGTATATGAACGTATACGGGACTTTTTTGAAACGCTTCGCGCGTCTTCACTCATTTGTTGAATCTACTAGTGCGCTACCTATTGTAACATGGACTTACTAAGCCTAAAACTTTCCCTGGAGTGTACACAATAACTCTCCCAAGTATAGTCGTTATCGGACGAATGATATATGAACGCATACGGGACTATATTGAAACACTTCGCGCGTCGTCGCTCATTCGTTTAATCTACTTGTGCGATACCTATTCTAAAGTGCCTTTACTAACATAGAAACATTCCCTGAAGTGTACACAACCTCTCACCCAAGTTTCATCGCTATCGGACGAATTGTATGTGAACGCATACAGGACTTTGTTGAAACGCTTCGCCCGTCGTCGCTCATTTGTTGAATTTACTCGTGCGCTACCTATTTTAAGTTGATTTACTAAGCCAGAAACCTTCCCTGATGTGTACACAACAATTCACCTAAGTTTAGTCGCTATTGGCCGAATGGTATATGAACTCATACGGGACTATGTTGAAACACTTCGCGCGTCATCGTTCATTTGTTTAATCTAATTATGCGATACCTATTGTTAAGTGGATTTACTAACCCAGAAAGCTTCCCTAAAGTGTACACAACATCTCACCCAAGTTTCATCGCTAGCAGACGAATAGTATATGAATGCATACGGGACTTTGTTGAAACGCTTCGCGCGTCGTCGCTCATTTGTTGAACCTACTCGTGCCCTACCTATCGTAAAGTGGATTTACTAAGCCAAAAACCTTGCCTGAAGTGTACACAACCACTCACCGAAGTTTCATCGCTATCGGACGAATGGTATGTGAACGCATTCAGGACTTTGTTGAAACGCTTCGCCCGTCGTCGCTCATTTTTGTTGAATCTACTCGTGCGCTACCTATGGTTAAGTGGGTTTACTAAGCCAGAAACCTTCCCTGACGTGCACACATCTCACCCAAGTTTCATCGCTATCATACGAATAGTATATGAACGCATACGGGACTTTGTTGAGACGCTTCGCGAGTCGTCGCTCATTTGTTGAATCTACTCGTGCGCTACATATTATAACATGGATTTACTAAGCCAGAAACCTTGCCTGTAGTGTACACAACCTCTCTCCCAAGTTTCATCGATATCGGACGAATGGTATGTGAACGCATACACGACTTTGTTGAAACGCTTCGCCCGACGTCGCTCATTTGTTGAATCTACTTGTGCGCTACTTATTTTAAGTGGATTTACTAAGCCAGAAACCTTTCCTGAAGTGTACAGAACATCTCACCCAAGTTTCATCGCAATGGGATGAATGGCATATGAACGCATGTGGGACTTTCTTGAAACAAACGCACGCCATTTTGTTGAAGCTACTCGCGCGCCATCCATTGTAAATTGGATTTACTACGCCTATAACTTTTTCGGGACTGTGCACAACAACTCACCAAAATTTGATCGCAATCGGATGTATTGTAAATGAACGCATCGCTATTACGCATTTGTTTAAACTACTCGCGCACGTCTATTTTGAAAGGGATTAATTATGCCTATATACCTCCCGGAAGTGTTTACAACTATTCACCAAAATTTGATCGCAATCGGATGAATGGTTTATGAATGCATAAAAGACGAACACACAGACATTCCTTTTTATATATAAGATAGAAGTGTTTGACAAAACCCGTCAAAATTCATGTAAATGCTTCAAACTTATATTCTGGAGAATGGTCTCCATCCCAGCATTGTGATTTTATAAGTTAATTACAGCTTGCATCTTTTAATAAAAACTGTTACATAATGGCCTTTTTATTGTTAGTCTATGACAGACCTTTGCTTTACCGCAGAACCCATTAACATTCTGTCTCACTCACACATTACGGTAGGTCGGGCGCTCACAGCTGCCTTGCCCCTCTGGTGACGCTTCGCTTGATTTATGGCTTCTAGCCAGCCACCACACTTACAACTCTGTTTATATCTCTAACCATATGATTTACCAAGACTTTTGTTTCACTTCTAAAACAGCTATTTGTTCCTGCTTTTAATTATTATTAATATCATTATTTACATTTCGTTTTTTTACAGGATATTTATAACTTATTCCGGAGAGGATGCCTAATAGTTGACTACTCCAACTTTAATCACAATTTGTATGACGTCTTCTAACAATATTATTTATATCAATGCCGTTATCGGTCTTACTTGCAAATTTCATTCGACGATTATTGCCTACAACCTTTATATATAACAATGCCTAATGGTCTCATATGTATATTCACTTTAAAACGCGTTATTTTGACGATTTTGGCCTACAATAATGATAACAATGCTCTCATGGTCTCACATGTATATTTCATTCGACGATTTTGGCCTGCGATATTTATTTAACACAGCCTGATTGGACTTACAATGTAACTATTATTTTCAACGCTTCAATATGGCAATACAGTTTATGGGAATTTCACCTACCCAATACAACACGACGTTTACATACAACAACAATACAGAAAGGGGAATCTTTCACCCACAATATTTCGATGAGACCATCTATCTCCCAATTAATTTTTATCCTGATGAACGCACATTTATTAGCTTTTAGCTTCATTTATTTATTATTCGGCCCTTTTGGCAACAACGACTCTTGCTTGGTTATTCGCGGTTAATTTAATATTTCATTTATAGCGGTAAGACCTCAGCCTTCCTATCATTTAATCTTCATAAATCTGGCTCGCTAGCCTGTGATAATACATTTTCTTTTGGTGTTTTTATTCACCAATTACTTTTAGAGATTTATAAAATGGATCATTTGACAACAATACGTCAGGATATTTAAGTTTATTTCGTTCCGTTTATTACTTGAGTTCCTTAATACAATTTGTATTATCACTTTATTTTTAGTGCATAACAACTCGATAATATTTATTTTTATTATTTTCATTTCGAACTTTCAATTATTTTTATTTCAACTTTTTGTTATTTGCCATTTAATTGTAAGATCAAACTATTTTATATTTTTCCTTTTCATTATTTATTTTAACAATTTTATTATGATGCATATTTATTTCATTATCTGCTTTTACTATGGCAAAATTTTAAGCCATTTAAATTATATTTTCCATTCCTTCCTCCAAATCATTTATTATTTGTTATTTATTTTCTTGTTTTTTATTACTTTACATTACTGATCCCATTCATATAATTATTTTGCGAGGTCATTCTCGCAATTATTTATTTTTATTATTTCAACATTTCAGTTATATAAGTGCATTCAACTACCCGATGAGTTCGATCGTTAAACTCCCCAGTTACGACCGATCCCATCGAGCCAGTACATCGTACATCTGCATTTTTAATGAAAAATCCTGACTCACCAGTGTGCTCTGTCTTCGGATCCATCCTTGGGAAGGATTTCACCCACCTAACGACATAATTATCACTCTTCCATGGCACTTTCTTTTGTGAGCGGCACCTCACTTAGGTCCAATCGACCTTCACTTAAATTTAAACACATCATTAATTTGTAAAATACTGTATTAACACTAAAACACATATATCTTGTAACTTATTTACACTGCACTAATTTTCACCACATTTCAGTGACTCTTGGCACGTTTTATCGGTGGTCAACGCCCTAATGAGATCCCCGGACCCTGCATTGGACGTGATGCAAACTCGAACGGCTCCTAATTCTTCACTGGATCTAGTCTCTGCCCTGTCTTTTAGGTCTATTTTGACTTCTTTTATCGTCCATTTATTAGCGTTTTTCAATTTTTACTTGTCCTACGTTTACGTAGCGGTCTATCGAACCTATGGCCCGTTTACTTCTTGACCGTATTTTGTCCTTATCTGCGACAAGTTCCTTTATTTCTCCTACGAGAATGTCTTTATTGCTACGTTCCTATTTGACACACTGTAGCTTCGCTAAAGTTCACTATATTTGTTCTTGGGTCTCGAACCCGTGTCCATTTACTTGAATTATTGGATTTCATTCCAATATCGGTCCCTTACTACTGTAGTCTTTCACTTAACTTTCAGGGAGACCTGTCTGTATTGTCGAAACGATGACCTCCAGCGTAATGTCTCTACTGATCTGCACTGCTGTATTCTAGCTAATTACTGTTCTAGAATTTGTCGCGGCGCAATTTTTACTTCGTCACGGTTTTCGAGTAGCGTATAATTTATTTGATCCAGCACAAGTGCTTTAGTGATCACTTATACACAACCGTAGAGGATTTATATTACCACGCACATACAACTTTTTGTTGAAACCGCGGATATTGATGATTGTTAATTCGTCTTAACGCGATCCACTTTTTGCGGTTGGTAACGAACTGCGTTACTTGCTGTGGCCTCTCCATACAGGAGTACGTTGAGTCTTTACTAGTGTGAGGATGGACTTCCGCCCCGGCAGTTTGATAATACTGCGTACTGTGTACTTAAATACTGTGCGGAATTTCGCTGAGCCTCTCCGGGCTTAACTGAACTGCGACGAGTATAATGCAGCGCTTCTGCATTTTAGGAGACAGCGTGTAGCTTTTCCCCGCTTGCTGATGATGAACTTGCTTCTGACACAGCCTATAGGCTCACTTGGCTGACGGATACTGCATTCGATGTAACACCTCCTTACGAGGTCCGTTGTAGACTGTACTTGATGCTCCAGCGTCACGCACCTCTCGGGCTGACAAAGACTGCAAACTGCATTCGATGATGCTCCAACGTCACACCCCTCTCGGGCTGACAGATTATGCATTTGATGTATCCTGACGCCCCCTGTCGGGCTGTCGGAAAACTGCATGCTCTGTGGTAGAAACCTGGGCTATTTATTTGGAACTTGCAAAAATAAACTACTTTTGCCTTCTTCCTGGAGCTAACTTCTAAAATAGACGTCGCACGTTTTTGAAAAATATATCATTATGTTCCCTATAATCCAAACGTCTCATTACCATTTTGTTTCCTGAAAATCGATCGTCTAATTAATTTAAATAAAATCTACAAGGCTCCTCAGCTGTGTGGGCGACTGAGTTTTTTTCTCTTCTTCCCACTACCTTCGCTTGGCTCCGCCTAATGACGTAGTTGCTGAGTAAGTGCTTTTTACCTGGGCCTAAATTATTCACTCCTAACCTTGCTTAATTCATAATTTCCTGGATTATTCTGATCCCCGTAGGCCCATTGTTGTAATTTTGGATCGTTTCCGCGAAAATGGTTTATTTCACAACTTTGCGGTGTTGATTCGCAATCCAGTGTTGCCAGAAAAATGCCGATCTTAGCACTCAGTGGTGATTCCCCCTCCAATCTGCTCTGGTTGATTCATCCCTGCGTGACTGCTCTCGTGATTCACATATCGCTTGCACCACGTATCTCCAGATAAAGCTGTCAATGTTCTGCGTCATGGCCTGAATCACTTCCTATTTCCACACTGCTAGCGTGTAGCTGGACTTCTTTTCATCTTAAAGATCAGAAGTTCATATCCTGTACTAACCCTAGTTGGGTACACTAATAAATCCAATATGGAGGTTATCGCATTAGATTTCATCTTTGTTGGAAAAGTTTCTTTCTATCTATAATATTAATCCTGTTTCCCAGAACCGTAACTCTAATAACTGCTGTTGGTATATAATGTAAATAGAGTCGGCCTACTGCTTGCAGTAGAAGCGTTATGTAGTGGCAAAATGTATTGAACTCTTGCAAAGAAGCATATGAGACTCAATTTCGGGGGGATGTAACAGTCCATTTCGTAAAGTTGTTGTTAAACACTTGTTATAACATGCAGGGTTACATATAACAAAATAACATGCAGGGAAAAGTGAATACCAGGATTAAAACATATGAATTTAATAAACAAATCAACAAATTTACACTATTTACAACAACAACAAAAAACACAAGGTCCCCAAATGACACCCTCTTGAATTAATAAAAATGCCAAACTAGGCCTGATCTCAGGAGAGATCGTAAACATCTGGACCAAATGTCCCAAATTACTGCAATGACATGTGCGTGTGCGGCTTCTGTGCATGCGGTACGATGTGTACAATTTAATGCGAGGTCCATTACCATCCAGTAACCCTTCAGGGGACGAATCTGCATTGTCTTAGAGCTAGACAGACACGAGGAACCAACTAAACACTAATTAAACTAAATCCGACACTTCCTACACTGAATAAGACAAAATAATTTCCGCATGAAATTAGAATCAAAGAATCGCCTTAGCAATCCACACTAACGCCTAAAATTAGGACTTTTCAAATCAACACAAGTAAATCAACACGTGCCCAATCAAGAAAAATACACACATGGCCGCTTGCCATTTTTACAAGAAATGCAACATACACCCAACGGTGTCACAACAGACAAAATCTAACAATATAAACAAATGAAATGAGTCACAGAAATCACTAGGCTCAAAGCCAACATTTACATCATAAAACAAATATTTCATTTCATACGATATGCGGTAATTCGTAACGGACATGGCGAACTCCCAATTTAATACATGATCCAACGATCATTAAAAGAACAGGCTTGCTACAGATAGCTTACAGGGGTCAGTCGGTCAGCTGGACTGCCTAAACGATGAATCACCAGACATAGACGGGCGCAAGGTGGAATCTGCACATCTGTCAACCCACGTGTAAACATACCTCGACCTGCCGTAGCAATGGCTCGAGTCTGGAAGAAACGTGCTCCCAATAGCACATAATATACGTGTGTCAAAATAAAATATATTAGCATTTCCCACGGAAATCCAAGAATCAGCACAGGACACGGTAAGGTAGCCTCCACGAGCGCTTCCCTCGTCGATAAAATACAACCACAATTATATGAGGGCAGTAGACACATTCTACCCCTCATCACAAAGAACCAATACACACACCTTGACACAATACACACACCACAATCACACGTATGGGTTTGACAGAAACCTGAAATAAAAGACATAAATATTTCCACCAACTTGCGTTCCCAGTCTAGTCAGTGACTGAAGAACCTGAAAAGGGACCTCACAAAAAAAAAAAAACAATCAAAAATATAGAACCAAGTTGTTCCACAGTGACATCTTAACTTTTTACGCTCGGCAACCCTAGTATGAATAAAAACCTGTTCGTAAAATATCTAACAACTTTACCCCCTTCCCCTAGTTAACATGAATTTGAATAAAAGCACCATTCATTGACCATGACGAATTTCGCATTCGCATGAATAAAATCCAAATGCACGCGCCGTGCATACTAATAATGACTCATAAGAAAAACAATACAATCAAACAAATTTTGGCCACGTGCCAACGTACATTTAAAAGAAAAGAGTGTCGGAGCACAAAATCTAAAATACACAAGAAAAACCATGAATAAAAATTATTTACACGTTCCCGCGTCTAATCTAGCTACATATTGAATAAATCAATGGTTTGTACATCACCGTCCAGCTTGCAGAAAATCAACCTCCATCCCAGTGCATTCCCCCACGGGAAATCTACTCCGTCATCGTCGACATTCTGGTAGAGACGTAGCACATCATTGCACCAATCGACCTTGCTGTAGACATCTTGGCGTGGCTTCTTGAAAATAAATGTTCAAAATTAAAATTCTACCTAGCTAGAATAGCTATGAGCTACTGACTTTCACTCAAGAGTCGTGGGCGATTACTCCACGTTGAACTGGCCCTATCTAAGCATTTGCTTACTTCACACGCACATATACATCACACAAAAATATAACTCAAAATTTACAGAAAATATTACAGTCCTAGTCCGCCACGCAGCTGACATTTAATAGTCTCACAAATTACGTATGCCGAGTAGCGCTTATCTCAACTAGAGATCTCCCCTCCGCTAGGCATGAACTCTGCTCCCAAGAGCACAATAAAATGTTCGTTCAGACTGTCGTGAAGTATGCTCACCAGAGCCTGATAAAATTGTGTCTCCAACCGGCGTGAACGATGCTCCTCAGAGCTCGATAAAGTTGTGTGTCAAACTACTCATCACCGATCAATTTATTAGTAACTGGCAGAATGGAATGGAGTGGGGGCAATCTGAGAAAATAATCTGTAGTTTTCAACTCACAGACTTGGGACTAGTATCATACTTCTTCTTTATATTTAACGTCTCAATGCACTTATGCGGAATTCTATCGTATCGGCGGTTCTTCATACACGTGTTTTCGGCGCCTTTTTTTGTACGCACATCTCCGCGTGGTTTAGGCGTCCTCTCTCCTGATTCGCTGACTCAATCGTGTATCGGTTGGAAATTCACCTCTGGCACGCCCATAATGACGCCAAATTGTATGCGCGTTCAGTCAGAATTGGTCCTTGAAGTTGGCTTAGCCGGTCGTTCCCAGAAATAACTATCACGCCACCTCTGTTGCAAGCGTTGCGACACACTACCTGCCTTCCGTTGTCCACTCCAACAGGCACTGCCTGGATATAAGTAATAATAATAATAAAAATCATGAAGACTTATTGATTGACAAATCAATAAGGGTTCATTTATCCTCAGCAAGGTTTTGAAATTCGATGCAAGTGATAGATTTGGATTTTAAAAACAATATCCACCTTAGTATAGATAACATCAGTTAAGTATCTCACTCGTTCCTGAGTGTGCATTCCACAGTCCAAATTAGTGTCCGCGTTTCTCGCTGCAATGTTCCCCTCTGAGATGTCATTCACCCGTCTCGCTAGACCCCCCCCCCCTCTCTCACTCACACAATTACAACTTCGGCCTGACCTGCCGTCTTGTTTACAAACAAAGCTCGCTCTCCTAAGTACCACGTCGCCACGTGCATTTGAGTGTGGGCTCTCAAATTAATTTTTGCAATTTCATTCTGCATTCCTTGTTCTTATTACTCATCAAATGGTTCCCTTCTTCTTCTGCTCCCATCTTCTTCTTCCGCTACCGTCCTCTTCTTCTGCTACCGTCTTGTCACCTTTTCTGCATCCTCGTTATAGTGATTGTCGGGATTTCTTCTGTTTTTCATGGCTCGTCCCCACTTCTCTTTCTCTGTTTCCTCTTCTGAATTTAATTCATCCAGATATTTTTGCGACTCAGCGTAACGCTCGTTCAAATCGTTACGGTAATCTCTCTGGTTTTCTTGCCGATAATTCCTCTGATTATTCCATCTGCCGTCCCCGTTCCTCTGATATGGTCTACCCTGCCTTTGGTTTCCTCTCCAGTTAGTGTATTCTCGCTGGTACGTCCTCTGATTATGATTGTTCTGATTGTTGTAGTTATCACGGCGATTTTGGAAGTTCCTATTATTATTATTATTGTTGTTGTATTGGTCTCGACCGTCGAATTCCTGCCGTCTGGGCGTAAATTGTGTGCTAGTGGACTGTGTCTTTGTCTGATTGTTCTGACTTTGACCGTTTTGATGCCCCTGAACTATTTCTGCGGTATTCACGCATTCCTTATTTCGTCTCCCGGTCTGTGGACTAACCATACTCATTTCGTCCAAGTGGCGGAGTATCTCCTCGGCCTGAACTGCGGTTTTTATATTTCCTGCCACTAGAAATTGCTGTATGTTCATCGGAAGCTGTTTGCCGATAGTTAATACCATGTTTTCCTATGACGGAGGTTCGTCAAAATCCCGGAATTTTACTAGCTGCTGACTAAAAAATTCAGAAAACATTGTAGGGTGTGTACTATGGTATTTTCTGGTATATAAGTCCATCCTCAACCTCTGCTGTAGTGAAGGACTCCAAAACTGCCTCAAAAATGCTTCTTTAAACTGGGCCATGTCATTGAACGTATATTTGAAGCTTTGAAACCAGATTAAACTTGAGCCTTCTAAAAACTTCTCCACTAAACGAAGTTGTTTTGCGGGACTGTCGTTTTGGTCATTAAAATAATTATCCAGCTGGCGCAAGAATGCTTTTGTAGTAGATCCTCAATTTTCCCTGAATTTGTCTGGTTTAAAACCATTTCCCCTAATGACTTGTATGACTTGGGCAGGTGTCACACCAGGTTGTGGAGTTGACGTCTCCCCTCTGTAATTGTGGAATGTGGTACAAGTTGTCTTCGGACTCTGATCTCGGCTCATATCCTCAGCTAGCTTCGACCTCTCCGGACGTCCAATATTTCCGTGTTTCCCTACTGATTTTTCTGAAGAGAATAAAGTGGCATTCTCTAAAGATCTTATCTCATTTTTAACGAAGAGGTCAGCCTGTTCTTGGAACTTGGACTTCATGCTTTCCTCCAGAGCCTGTATTTTAGAGTTATTCTCTCCTAGCCTCTTTAATATAGTCAGCCTATCCCCTTTAGTCTCATTCACCTGCTGTTCCCAATCTTTCCGGATTCTACTCTTCAAATTGTTAATTTTTTCTTCGTTGTTTTCCTGATTCTTCTCAGGCTGTTCCCCTATTTGATCTTGTATCTGCTGCTGAGTTTTAATTAACTGTTCTCCTATCTCTTTCTGATTCTTAATTAACTGTTCTCCCATTTCCTTCTGATTCTTAATTAACTGTTCTTCCATTTCTTCTCGTATTTGCTCTTGATTTTTACTTATCTGGTCTTCCTGGTTTTCGCGCAAGTGCATCCCTTCTTTCTCCGTTTTTATCTCCGGTTTGTCGAGTTCTTTTATCAATCCTAACACATTGTTGTCGACTGAATTAATCTGCTCTTGTATGTTTATATTCTTCGCCTCTATTCTGTTGAATTGCCCCTGTAATTCGTCCTGCGTGCTTTTAATCCCTGCCGTATTGTTCACACATGTTGTCTCGATTTGTTTTAGTTTAGCGGCTACCATTTGATCTAACTGTACTAGTTTGTTGTCAAATTTGGATTCGAGTTTCTTGATTTCGCCGAATTGTCTCGAATTGTTCTCTGCCACCTCCCCCGCCAGTTTCTCTAGTTCTACTTTAGTACTTTGATTTATTTCAAGGGTTAACCTCGCTAACTGAACAGTTTGTAAAGTTGCCTGCTCCGATAACTTGTGGTTTAGTTCAACTAACTGTTTATTATTATCATCACTCTGTTCACGTAATTGAGTAGTTATGTTATTTAATTGTTTATCATTCTGTTCACGCAACTCGTGTAATTGTTTATCGTTATCCAATTTCTGGATTTGCAATTGCACCGTAATGTTACTGTTCACGTCCTGTAATTGTTTATCACTGTGTTCACGCAACTCGTGTAATTGTTTATCGCTCTGTTCACTCTGTTCACGTAATTGAGTAGTTATGTTATTTAATTGTTTATCACACGGTTCACTCATGCTTTTCAACTGTTCCTCCGTCTTTGCAGACATTTGCACAGACATCTGCTGCATCAACACTTTATTCTCCTCGATGCTAGCCATCGCAAAACACACAAATATATTCTGAGAAAATAGGGTCATGCAATGGGATTTCAGTCGTACACACACACATGTCTTGATATTTAAATATTAAATTGATTCTAATTTAAATAAATTTTCAGTAATCAAGCTCTTACTGAATAATGACTCTTATTTCCAAACAACAAATAACCCCCTTGTGATCTGCTTTTAAATTCCTAACTAACAGAATTTACGAAAAACACTTTAATTAACCGAAGTTAATTAAATGTAAAGTAAGGCAACACCTTCCTGCTTTTGACTGATTTCACTAATTATGCAAATTTTCTAATTTCTTAAGATGGGCGCCAGAACAAGTTATCATCAAACACAATATCAACTTCTAACCTTGTTCAACATTTCTAACTTAAGAACTCAGTTATTTTACTGATACACATGGCGGTACAACTTCGCCTCAATTTACTTAATTTACTTCTGTCCTGCTAACCTGGTATCATTTCTCAGCGAAATAAGTATGAGGTCAACAAAACAACAACAACAAACCCCACTTGGGCAGCCATTTTTGATATATGAACCCTTGCAAAGAAGCATATGAGACTCAATTTCGGGGGGATGTAACAGTCCATTTCGTAAAGTTGTTGTTAAGCGCTTCTTATAACATGCAGGGTAACATATAACAAAATAACATGCAGGAAAAGTGAATACCAGGATTAAAACATATGAATTTAATAAACAGATCAACAAATTTACACTATTTACAACAACAACAAAAAAAACAAGGTCCCCCAAATGACACCCTCTTGAATTAATAAAAATGTCAAACTAGGCCTGGTCTCAGGAGAGATCGTAAACATCTGGACCAAATGTCCCAAATTACTGCAATGACATGTGCGTGTGCGGCTTCTCTGCATGCGGTACGATGTGTACAATTTAATGTGAGATCCGTTATCATCCAGTAACCCTTCAGGGGACGAATCTGCATTGTCTTAGAGCTAGACAGACACGAGGAACCAACTAAACACTAATTAAACTAAATCCAACACTTCCTACACTGAATAAGAAAATAATTTACGCATGAAATTGGAATCAAAGAATTGCCGTAGCAATCCACACTAACGCCTAAAATTAGGACTTTTCAAATCAACACAAGTAAATCAACACGTGACCAATCAAGAAAAATACACACATGGCCGCTTGCCATTTTTACAAGAAGTACAAAATACACCCAACGGTGTCACAACAGACAAAATCTAACAATATAAACAAATGAAATGAGTCACAGAAATCACTAGGCTCAAAGCCAACATTTACATCATAAAACAAATATTTCATTTCATACGATATGCGGTAATTCGTAACGGACATGGCGAACTCCCAATTTAATACATTATCCAACGATCATTAAAGGAACAGGTTTGCTACAGATTGCTTACAGGGGTCAGTCGGTCAGCTGGACTGCCTAAACGATGAATCACCAGACATAGACGGGCGCAAGGTGGAATCTGCACATCTGTCAACCCTCGTGTAAACATACCTCGACCTGCCGTAGCAGTGGCTCGAGTCTCGAAGAAACGTGCTCCCAATAGCACATAATATACGTGTGTGTGTCAAAATAAAATATCTTAGCATTTCCCACGGAAATCCGAGAATCAGCACAGGACACGGTAAGGTAGCCTCCACGAGCGCTTCCCTCATCCTTAAAAATACAACCAGAATTATCTGAGGGCAGTAGACACATTCTACCCCTCATCACGAAGAACCAATACACACACCTTGACACAATACACATACCAGAATCACATGTATGGGTTTGACAGAAACCTGAAATAAAAAAATAAATATTTCCACCAACTTGCGTTCCCAGTCTAGTCCGTGACTGAAGAACCTGAAAAGGGACCTCACAAAAAAAACTCAAAAATATAGAACTAAGGTGTTTTACAGTGACATCTTAACTTATTGCGCTCGGCAGCCCTAGTATGAATAAAAACTAGTTGGTAAAACATCTAACAAATTTACCCCCTTCCCCTAGTTAACATGAATTTGAATAAAAGCACCATTTATCGACCATGACGAATTTCGCATTCGCATGAATAAAATCCAAATGCACGCGCCATGCATACTAATAATGACTCATAAGAAAAACAATACAATCAAACAAATTTTGGCCACGTGCCAACGTTCATTTAAAAGAAAAGAGTGTCAGAGCACAAAATCTAAAATACACAAGAAAAACCATGAATAAAAATTATTTACACGTTCCCGCGTCTAATCTAGCTACATATTGAATAAATCAATGGTTTGTACATCACCGTCCAGTTTGCAGAAAATCAACCTCCATCCCAGTACATTCCCCCACGGGAAATCTACTCCGTCATCGTCGACATTCTGGTAGAGGCGTAGCACCTCATTCCACCAATCGACCTTGCTGTAGACATCTTGGCGTGGCTTCTTGAAAAGAAATGTTCAAAATTAAAATTCTACGTAGCTAGAATCGCTATGAACTACTGACTTTCACTCAAGAGTCCTGGGCGATTACTCCACGTTGAACTGGCCCTATCTAAGCATTTGCTTACTTCACACGCACATATACATCACACAAAAATATAACACAAAATTTACAGAAAATATTACAGTCTTAGTCCGCCACGCAACTGGCATTTAACAGTCTCACAAATTACGTATGCCGAGTAGCGCTTATCTCAACTAGAGATCTCCCCTCCGCTAGGCATGAACTCTGCTCCCAAGAGCACAATAAAATGTTCGTTCAGACTGTCGTGAAGTATGCTCACCAGAGCCTGATAAAATTGTGTCTCCAACCGGCGTGAACGATGCTCCTCAGAGCTCGATAAAGTTGTGTGTCAAACTACTCATCACCGATCAATTTATTAGAAACTGGTAGAATGGAATGGAGTGGGGGCAATCTGAGAAAATAATCTGTAGTTTTCAACTCACAGACTTGGGGCTAGTATCAAACTTCTTCTTTTTATTTAAACGTCTCAATGCACTTATGCGGAATTCTATCGTATCGGCGGTTCTTCATACACGTGTTTTCGGCGCCTTTTTTTGTACGCACATCTCCGCGTGGTTTAGGCGTCCTCTCTCCCGATTCGCTGATTCAATCGTGTAGTGGTTGGAAATTCACCTCTGGCACGCCCATAATGACGCCAAATTGTATGCACGTTCACTCAGAATTTGTCCTTGAAGTTGGCTTAGCCGGTCGTTCCCAGAAATAACTATCACGCCACCTCTGTTGCAAGCGTTGCGACACACTATCTGCCTTCCGTTGTCCACTCCAACATGCACTGCCTGGATATAAGTAATAATAATAATAAAAATCATGAAGTCTTATTGATCGACAAATCAATAAGGGTTCAGTATGCTAAATAGTCTACACAACACACTATCCAGTTGCGCTTACTGCAATTGGCTTACTCGAGGTTTTAATAAATTTAACAGCCATATTCATAATTTCTGCTGTTTTTTGTGAAAATATTCATGTTGAAATTCTTCGTATGACATAACGTCAGTTATTTATACGTTCATTGTTAAAAGCTGTCTGGTAGATCTGTTGAGGGCCAAGACACTTTTAAGTGACCTGTGAGACTGAAATGGGACAAGAGGTTGGATTAGCCCCTTATAGTCTTACCGCTAGAAATTGCTTATTACATATTATTTATTCAGTCCTTAAACCTATTACTTCTTTTATTGCACTGTTCACCACATTTTCTATCACACTTAGATTTACTAGACTTATAAAGGAAGGATGGCTTTTTTAAGATAGGGCATCTATAATGGTGGAAGCAGGCTGTGGATTTTCATTTTCTTACAGAACAATATAATCTAGTATATACAGACAATTACAGTACAAAAGCACTCATGACAATAAAACCATTACTCTCTTTTTCAGTACGGTAAAGAATCACTGTTGTAATACAATATACTGAACCTTGTGTGGCAGAACCCCCGCCATTCTAAAAGTGGAGTTTCGTTGTTTCCCAACTTCAACTCTAAGCTATTGCTGGGATGGTACCTAATTCAGATCACGGCTGCCTCCTACCCAAACCTTTGCACCAATTACAAATACACTAGTTTAGCCATCACAATGACACAGGTTATTAGATATGTAGAAAGGGCTCGATGGCCATGATATCGTAAAGCACTTAATGAATCCTCATTAAACAACAACAATTTACTGTTTTAGAGGCATATCGAGGGCGACAAAAGTTTCTTTTCAGGAAGTACAACTTTATTCCTAAATCTAGCAAAGTAGGAGCTGACAGATGGGAAGATTATCATACATTATATTGATGATCCATGCTTCTAAATTTCTGACTCGAGTAATTTACAAGATAATGTAACGACAGCCCACTTAGGCGTAGATCAGTTTTATTCAGCAGAAGCGTAGGATTAAGGGAATCTTCACTACGCATTGGACTGATGTCGGAAGGTAGAATAAGGAAAGAGTGGGGAACGTTCGTGGCATTTTTAGACTTAGATAAGACTGTTAATTTCTTTGATTGGAGTAAATTATTTGACATTTTAAAAAGGATTTGAATAAAATCGAGCGATATGAGGGTGTATACAATGAATACTGTAACAAGTTGTCAGTTATTACATTCGTACTACTTCATCTTTTTACTCGTACCGTTCAACATATTCAATTAGCAAGTAATGAAGGAAACGAGAACGAAATGGATAGTAGGATTAAAGGATCATGTCGATTCATATATTAACTAATGACAGTCATATTAGCTTTCGGAATTGAATGTTATTCTAACCAGTATGAACTTGTAGCAGAGAAAAGAATATGTGATAAATTCAATGTATAGAAAACAGACATAATGAAATATAGCCGAAAGAAGTGAAACATCGGAAGCAATTGGAAGAGTACAATCGCAACCGCAGAGCAGATGTAGTGAGAGTAAGGAAGTTGGTTAGGGAGAGAAATCACAAGAGTTGCTTCAAACGGGAGAGAAAATTTTGATTAACAAACGGTGTAAACATTGATAAAAGAATATTGTAAAAATCTATTAATTTAGTAGTGATATCAATATGAAGGGTCTCTAAACTTCTCAAAGCAGAGTAGTGTGAGGGAAGGGGTGACATGTGGCCAATTACAAGCATTGGCAGTAGTATAATATAATAATAATAATATCGTATGGCCTCGGATGCCTGGTGAAAGCTTTGTTAATTGACACCCAGAGGGTAGCTTGCATGTCGAATTTCGTCGTTCCTTTGAACGCTATGAAAGTCAAGGAGGTTAGATTTCTAAACTCCTTGACACTACAGCGCTTTCAAGTAGAGAATGGAGGAACTTTGTGTTGGCGGAAAATCCCGAGATTAATTTTGCCATTGAACACGGCCTACTGAATTCAAATGGGTTCTTTAACATGCCAACAACGTATGACATGAGTGTCGTGATTTGTGTTGCCTTCAAAAATCACTTACCATGGTCAGGGGCGAACCTGCAATCTTGCGGTTGGTAGTCCGACACTATAACCACACACCCACCGTGGCAAGCATTGGCAGTAGTTAAAGATATAATCAATCTCAAAGCTTATGTGAAGAAAAATGATTGTTCTGTTTGAAAAAAAACCTTATTCTCCGATATGTAATGCACTGAATTGATGCAGAAATGACCGTTATTACAAATTCAAAAATGGGAGGACGTCTCTTGGATAGAACCTCAGATTTATCAAAATAAATACTACTAAGATTATTTAATATACTTAATTTAAATCTGTTAGTAGAGGGTGAACAGGGGAGGAAAGGAAATTAGGGTTTATGTTTGTGTATGGATACCCAGATTATTTTTTGGCACGATGCAGTTTTTAGTTTTGCTGGATAGATTTTCTCTGATAAAAATACCACTGATTAACATGGTGAATTATTTCCGGGTTGCCTAGTTTCAATGCTTTTTCAATCTTGAACATTGTTGTAATTGCTTGAGTTTGAGAGTCTCGTGATATGAGAAGAGTTGACCAATTAGACAGTTACGAAGTTACAATTTTTCCACGATGTGTCATGTTTTTGACTTTGACAGATTGCTGTTGTTGTTTTATTCCTCAGTCTTTTGACTGGTTTGATGCAGCCTTCCATGCCTTCGTATCCTGAGCTAATCGTTTCATCTCTACATAGCTACCACACCGTACATCCAAGGCAATCTGTTTAACATATTCTAACCTTTGTCTACCCCTACAATTCTTGTCCTCAATCCGTCCTTCCATATTTAAGCTTGCTATCACTGGGTGTCTAAGTACGTGTCCTACCAACCTGTCTCATCTCTTCATTAACAGACGCCAGATTTTTCGCTCCTCTCCCACTCGTCTTATGACCCCTTCATTTGTTACCCTATCTACCCATCTGATCTTTATCACTCTCCTGTAACACCACATTTCAAACGCTTCAATTCTCCTCTTTTCTTCTACACCAATAGTCCAAGTTTCTCTTCCATATAGTGCCACGCTCCTGACAAAGGCTTTCAAAAATGACAGATTATACATGTAAAGAGAGTAAATCCTCCGTTGCGCCTAGTTAATAGTTGTACTTTTACATTTTGCATATATTCCCTCGGTGGTGAATTTGATGTTTGACGTCAAGTAAATGATACCTTGCCGCAAGATAAAAATATGGCAGATTTGATTACTTGCAAGTATTATAACAGCTTTATAGCTAGGTTAAAATAGTAATAATAATATTTTTATCGGCTTTACGTGCCTTTTAACAACTCTGACTTTTTGAGACGCCAAGGTTAAAATAGTGCGTAACTTGTCTTTGCATGTCGGTTGACTAACTGGCGTTGCTGATAGAGCAAGTATCACTACATGCCTTTCACAAAATGTCGGACGAGTGACGGCAGTCCCTCGTACATAGACCGAGTGAGTCTGCTGGCTGCCCTTAGAAGATTGAGAAGTGAGAATGCTCCCGACTAGTGAGGCAACCGAGGGTGAGAAGGGAGGGGGATAGAAGGAGAATATCAGAGTCACAAACCTAGAAAGCATAAATCTTTGAAGGACACATTTTTTTTTTCTTGAGGCGGAGTCCAAATAATGTACAAGTGTGTAGGTTGCAATCTGTAGAGGACGAATCAAACTTCCTAACATCGTAAGTAGTCGTTGACGAGTTCTCACGTTGACCGCAGGAGATAAGCGAGTTCTGCGAAGTGGTGCATGATGGCGCTCTAAGGAGAAGCCTGATGATTCTGTTGAAAGTGGGGAAATTAATCTCGTTCGCTAAAATACACTAAAGAGATGCATGAGCAAAAGCATAAGGGGAGAGCGAAAACACACAGAAATCTCTGTTGGTTGTTTTAACGGAATAAAAAGATGAGAGAGCAAAAAACTACAGAAACTCCAATATGAGTACAAACCTGGTAAAGCGTGAATTCAAGGAATATACCAACATCGATTGTCAGATGAAGCGCTGAAGGAAGTTTGTGACTCCTTAACCTAGGAAGCAATGTGGACCAAGCAAAGAAGATGCATAAAACAAGGGTTGACAAATTTATGCTAACATCTTATATAGATGCAACTAGTGGGAAGTCATTTTTGGAGCCAAGGTCATGAGCGTGGAGCTCTAACGGCTTTGGATCGGAAGGATGTGGTGGCTAACAAACAATCTTAACACACTCATGCTCACAGAGCTATGACTCCAAAATTTCCAACAAGACCAATTTAATTTCTGTTAAATATAAATCCAATTGCAAAACATTCAGACTGTAAGAAAAGTATATTAATGAGCAATGAAAACAGAATCAGATGCCAATAATTCTTACTTTTTGTGATATTAATGAAAGTTACTCCAATTATTATTTCACTACTTTGATCTCTATACCTTGACTATAATTTCTCTTCCTTTAATAATGTACTTTAAACATGTTGTTTTCGAGTGCAATACCCCTATACGCCTAGGTAGCCTTAGGCTTATCGAGCTTCACGCTCTCAAGGCTCGTCTATGAGCTGTCAAGAGAGACTTTCCTTATAGAGGACTTACGTCTACACTACGAACTTCAATCAACCGATGCGACCAGGAATTTAATGGAGGAGAGAGAGCAGAAACGACGAGAAATATGGCCGGAGTTCTTCTCTACAGATGCAATGCTAGACCGAACGTGGATGGGACCCATCCAAAAACTACGACAGGTGCTGACCCGGTTGGCGGTGCACGGTTACCACCACTTGATCTGCGTAAAGACTCACTTTCATGAGCCAGACGATTCTTGCGTATGCAGCCTGTGCCATTCAGTATGCAAGCAAAGATAAATTTCACTCACTGAGCATAGCGAAATGTGAACTAAATTACAG
Organism: Meconema thalassinum; assembly: GCA_946902985.2. Taxonomy (NCBI): domain Eukaryota; kingdom Metazoa; phylum Arthropoda; class Insecta; order Orthoptera; family Tettigoniidae; genus Meconema; species Meconema thalassinum. The sequence continues at coordinate 37,598,758 of OX336398.1, read as the reverse complement.
TGATTATGATATTTATGTATTTATGTATTTTGTGAATGCACTTTCGTGCGCAATTATACTATTATTATAATTATGTACCATACTTCAAACTGTTAGTATAAACTATTTCAGGCTGATATGTCCTGAAACGATGAATCCGGCTGCAATGAAGACAGGTGTTGTAGGTAACAGTGGAAGAAAATATACTAACACTGCCTCTAGAGAAAAATGTTCATCAAAAAAAAATTCGATACAAATATAGTAAGTCATAGTGGTAATACTCGATATATATGTAAATTATGCAAAAGAAATTTCAAGCGTAAACAAACCTACAAGAAACATATGCTTGTCCATAGCAACAAGAAAGCATTAACATGTACCTTATGCGAAACCAAATTTACTAACTGCGGACATTTGAATCAACACACGCCAATCCATTGTGCCGAGAAGCAGTATGCTTGTAACGTATGTGAATCCATATTTAACCAGAAAAGAACTTTGAACAGACACATGCTAATCCATACTGGCAAAAAGCCATATATGTGTAGCGTGTGCGAAGCCAAATTTACCTTGAAAGGTAACTTGAAAAATCCATACTGGTAAAAGACCATATTCATGTAGCGTGTGCGAAGTCAAATTTACTCAAAAAGGGATTTTGAAAGCACACTTGCTAACCCATGGTGATCGACCAAATTCGTGTAGCGTGTGTGGGGCCAAATTTGCTATGAGGGGAACTTTAAATCAACACATACTAATCCATAGTGGAAAAAAGCCATACTCCTGTAACGATTGTGAAGCCAAATTTACCCACAGAGGAACTTTGAACTATCACTTGCTAAACCATACTGGCAAAAGGCCATTAACATGTACCGTGTGCGAAGCCAAATTTGCTGTGAATGATATTTTGAAAGAACACATACGAACCCATTGTGCTAAGAGGCACTATACTTGTAACGTATGCAAAGCTCAATTTATTCAAAGAGGAACTCATGCTTTCCCATTGTAAACAGAGGCCATACTCATGTAGCGTGTGCGACGCCAAATTTAAACGTAAAGGACATTTGAGGGGACACATGCTTACTCATACTGGCGTGAAGCGATATTCATGTAGTGTGTGCGATGCCAAATTTTCTATGAGAGGAAATTTAAATCAACATATCCTTATCCATAGTTCCGAGAAGCAATATGCTTGTAACGTATGTGAAGCCAAATTTCACCAGAAAGGAACTTTAAATCAACATATCCTAATCCATAATCCCAGGAAGCAGTATGCTTGTAATGTATGTAAAGCCAAATTTCACCAGAAAAGTTCTTTGAACAGACACATGCTAATCCATAGTGGCAAGAAGTCATACTCAGGCGTGTGAGAAGCCAAATTTAAAGGTAATTTGACGGGATACATGCTCACCCATATTGGGAGGAAGCGTGTGCGAAGCCAAATTTACCACGAGAGGATTTCTAAATCAACATAAGTTAATTTTTAATATGCTTTTCTTCCTGTAGAGGGAGTCCATATCTTTTTAAATTCATTTAAATACTTTGATAACTTGTCTATGATGGGAATGTCAATAATAAAATTAAGAGTTGAGAAAATGTCTCGTTGAATTTCTAATTAAACTTTTTCTTTTAATTTTCTTCAATGTTTGTCCAATGTTTAGTTTAAAAATTATGGGTGATAAGCAGCAGCCTTGCCTTACACCTTTATGAATACCAGATGCTGTCTTATGCTCTTCAGCTTGTATAACTGCCGTCTGATTTCTGGTCTGATTGAGGATCACCCTCCTTCCCCTGTCATTTATTTCAATCCTTTTTATTATGTCAAACAACTTACTCCGATCGGCGGAAATAAAAACATTTTCACTTTCTTCAAATGCCATGAACGTTCTTCTATATTTACTAATTCTACCTTCCAATTTCAACTTAAGACTTACTACAGATTCCCTAGTTTCTACATTTCTCCTCAGACACAATTGATCTTCACGAAACTCGTTTTTTTCTTTCTTTCCATTTTCTGTTAATTATTCTAGACTGGTTCTTTAAAGCATGAGGGATCCCGCTGATTGTACTATAAACTTTCTATATATCAGCTTCTGTTTCCTTCGGTGCAGGGATGATAACATACTCCTTAAAATCAGGGAGTACCTCACTTGTCTCTTAAATCCTACATCCAAACGAAATGGTCTGGGCCACATTCAGTACCTAAGCAATGAAGCAACTCATTCAGTATATCATCTATTATTGGCGTTTTGTTGCTGCTTATGTCTCCCAGTGCTCTATCAAATTTAGATCTCCATATTAAATCTCCTTTCGTATCATTCAACCGAAAATGATTCTCAATCTCGTTACTTCCACAAAAATGCTCTATGTAAGCGTCATGTTTCTTAACCTATCATTAGCCTACTTTCGATTTTTGCAAAAAATGAAAATAGACTTGTGAGATCAACACAGGGCGAAAAATTGTGTGTGTGTGTACTCTGAATGTCTGTCCCACTATCAATTCGAACACGGTGAAACCGAATTGAACAAAATTCAATACAGAAGTAGCACTAGCAAAAGACACCTCAGTGTCATGTTTTATATCGCCGCCATCTTGACGGAAACGTAATAGCGGCCACCCAAATGTTAAAAGCTTAAATCAAATTACGACCTACCTAATCATCTGATCTCTACCAATATTTGCAACATTATACCATTATGTATGAAGAATATTTTGACCAATCTACAAGGTCATCAGCCAAATAATTTGAGGATGGCGGCCATGTTTGTGTGCAAATCGATTCCCTCTATATTTAACACGGAGAAAGCGAATTGAACGTAATGTGGTTCAGAGGTAGCACTAGCAAAGGGCACCTCAGTGTCATGTTTTATATTGCCGCCATCTTGACGAAAACATACCGGCGGCCATCCAGATGTTAAAAGCTTAAATCAAATTACCGCCAACCTAAGCATCTGATCTCTACCAATTTTTGCAACGTTATACCTTTATGTACGAAGAATCTTTTGACCGAACTACAAGGTCATCAGCCCAATAATTTGCGGATGGCGGCTTTGTATGTGTGAAAATCGATTCCCCCTATCTATTCAAACACGGTGAAACCGAATTGAACGAAATTTGGTACAGAGGTAGCACTAGTAAAGGGCACCTCAGTGTCATGTTTTATATTGCCGCCATCTTGACGGAAACGTAATTGCGGCCACCCAAATGTTAAAAGCTTAAATCACATTACGACCAACCTAATCATCTGATCTCTACCAAATTTTGCAACATTATACCTTTATGAACGAAGAATCTTTTGACCGAACTACAAGGTCATCAGCCCAATAATTTGCGGATGGCGGCTTTGTATGTGTGAAAATCGATTCCCCCTATCTATTCAAACACGGCGAAAACGAATTGAACGAAATTTGGTACAGAGGGGCACCTCAATGTTCTGTTTCATATCGCCGCCATCTTTACGGAAACGTAATGGCGGCCACCCAAATGTTAAAAGCTTAAATCAAATTTCGACCAACCTAATCATCTGATCTATGCTGAATTTTGCAACTATATACCTTTATGCATTAAGAATCTTTTGACCAAAAGTCAATGTCATCAGCCCAATAGTTTGCAGATAGCGGCCATGTATGTGTGCATATTGATTCACCATATCAATTCAAATACGGTGAAACCGAATTGAATGAAATTTTGTACCGAGGTAGTACTGGCAAAGGGCACCTCATGTACATGTTTAATATCTTTATAACACGTTGTATTTCATGAAGCTACTACAATCAACTTTCAATTATACTCCTTGAAAAGGACAAATAGTTATAACAATACCCAAGCTTTTAGGAGAAATTAGGCTATATGGTCTTTCCTGAACATCTTGTTCTCTATTTGTTTTCCATCTGACTGTGAGTCTTTAGATATGCTCTAACAACTTTTCCAGCTTCAGACAATGTACAGATGTCTGCGCGCTGCTTCTCCAATGTCATCTTTCGCATTCTTGCTTTTCCGCCTTTCATTCATTATTCTAATTAACAGCGTGATTTACCAGCCCCTTATTTTATGGTGGATGTATTATGTGTGCATAGTTACCTGTTCTAACTAGTGATTTTATGTTTTGTCCTGAAAAGGACCGTCTTTATCCGATGGTACGTAGCCAGGTTGGACGACGAAATGATGATGTATAGTGTAGAACGATTGCAAGGTACTCTTTTTATTCAGGTTAGCAAGTATTCGAAATGTTGATCACCTTGATTTAAAGGAAAACTCAGACTCACAAAAGCCGCCGAACGTGTCAAATCAAAACCATCTGTAACAATTTTACGCCTTGTCATGCCAGAGCCCTCTGTTTCACCGGGATGTAAACCAGTCCTCATTCTTACGTTTGACAAATATAAAATAGTATTAATTGATCCACTTATGAGAAATGCCGTAGTGTATTGAGTTCATTAGACTGTTAACATGACTATCCTCACTTAAGATATGCTGAGAGAAACTGACGTTAGTAGATAAGGAAGCTAACATCTGAATGAGCCTGCTGATTTAATTTTCAAGTTGGATTATTATAATACAATCAAAATTAATTGTGTTGCCATGCCTGTGGAATTTTTGTTCAAATCTTTATCATCTACTGAAGACAAACCGAATTCATTCTGGATGTGGTTTTCCTAAGCATCCCTCTTCTACTCCAGATAAAATGCCGCGAGGATATCACACTAACTATAATAGTGTTTCCGCTACCCATGATGCTCAGGTGTTCATTACAGCAAAAGTAATGAAACATTTTTTTCTTATGACTAAAGAAAACTATTCGAACCGATGAGAACGTTTTAGATAGTCAAGTGTCTGTGTGTAAGTATCCATGGTAACGCGTTGGACTGCGGATTGAAATAGTTGAGGTTCAATACATGATAGGGAGAGAGGTGAATAATTTGTTTTCGTTACGTTTTATCGTCTGTGTCCCGCTTTACCAATGTCTTACGACAGAAATGATACAAGAGGTCACAGTTACCGTAATTATTGAGTATGGGGCACTAGTAATATAGCGAGTAGATGCATTTTCAGGTTGGATTCCATGAACGTTACATAGTGTTCGAATCTGGTATTACACGAAACATCTTAATATTAATACCTCAAATAGAGTAATAACAAAATAATACCAAAGGAAATTCTCAGGAACACGTATACTGGCAAGCAGAATCTCCTTGGATAGTTGTCGTTTCATTTGAGGGGCTAGAACATCGCGGTCATTCAGCTCCGTGTTCTTAGGGGTGTGTGTGTGTGTAGACGTCCTCTGATAACCTGTGTTTTAGCGATATCTGTATAAATGTGTATTAGCATTTAAGGTGAGGATTGGGAAGGTGGCAAGTGAGAAACCGTACTTGCATTAGCCTGGAGCAGATGTGGGGAGCCAAACAAAAACACCTCTAGTGGGGCAAATGTGGGAATCCAACCCACCTCTTCTCAGTTTGGCCCCACAAGGCATAGTGTACCTCGTTCCACCCCTCAGAGCAGCATTGGATTCCTTATCAGGGCAGGAGACATTATTCGGAAATCGCTCTTCATAACACTGGTGGAAGTCGTAGGGGTTAAACCGCAGGTACAACCGGTTTGACACGATCTCCAATACCTCTCACACGCCAAAACAAACCCCCTAGAATCAAATCTCTGTCCAATGCTTTCCCCCCAGCCCCTTTATACGCTACACTCAACCCCGCCTACCCCCATGTCCTTCAAAACATTGTAAACATCAACACAAACTCCGCATACCCCTCGTGAAGAAATCACACACCCGATACGACCAAAACAATGGTGGAATAGCGCCTGGCCTGAAGTACGTTCAGTAGGATCCCGGTATTGCTCCCCCTAGCCCCTTCATGCTCAAAGCACAGCCGGACGAGAAACAAAAACAACCCCCCTCACACACAATTAGCGTACATACGCCGACATACAACACTAGTCAGGGTTTCAACGATGAACAAAGAGCACCGGAGTCATACTAGACAAACAGAGAAATCCAACACAATCTTGCAACCCCCTACAATCTCTCACGCCCTTATAACAGGCTATCACACACACAATCCAGTCCCACACATGACAGGCAAACGACTCCTACTCATTATACACACTCAATATACGTCGCATTTCATCCCAATGCCCAGACACGAATACGAACGACAGCAAACATCAGGGCAAATCACTCACATACAAGAGAAGACCTATCATAATTTCTCATATTCTCCCACAGAGCATTCCATTATACTGGTTGGCTTGGCTTTTGGAAAAGGAAATAACCTGTATTCATCTCATGCTCTCTTAGGATATGATTGATGTCCCTGAGAAGGGCCGATAGGGCACCCAGAGGAGAGTGAGAAAGGATTGGTAAAAAAACGATAAACCTATCGTTTCCTCTTTGGAGCTGCCTTCTTGTGCGAAGCCTTGGGCTTGGCAGCCTTCTTGGAGGGAGACTTCTTGGGCTTAGGGGCAGGTGCAGTACACTTCTTCTCGGCGGATTTCTTGTAGATGTCCTTTTTGGCGGCTGGTTTCGCCCAGGACTTCTTGGCCTTGGGAAGGCGCTTCTCCTTATTGGCAGCAAACCGCTTGGCGGGCGCCACGCTGGACATCTTGGGCTTGGCTGCCGAGACGAGCTTGATGGAGCCAGAAGCTCCCTTTCCCATGGTCTGCACCAGTTCTCTGGAAGCGACTGCAGCCTTAAGGTACTTCTTGAATAAAGGGGCGGGATTCTCAGAGTCCACCTTGTAGTTGGCCGAGACGTATTTCTTGATGGCCTTTAGAGACGACCCACCACGTTTCTTGAGACTCTTCATGGCACTGCCCACCATATCGGAGGTTTTTCGGATGGACGGGCTTAGTGCGGCGCTTCTTGGAGGCAGAGGCCTTGCTCTTCACGGCGAGGCCTGGGCCTGAACCAAGGTGGGAGCTGAGGCTGCTGATGCTGTGTCGGCCGCGGTGAGCGAACGTGTGTGTGCACTGCTGTCAGTAAAATAAAGTATAGACTAAGCAGCAGATCGAACCGCGCAGGGAACTGCCATGGCCGGCTGTCGGGTGGCCTGAGTGACGGTAAGATGGGGACGTGCTTCCTAGCCCCTTTAAGGTGCTCCATATGATCCTCTGAGACGCCTAGGCATCCTAATCGGGATAGGAAGGGATAGCTCAAGGTTCGGCACTTCCCCTCACCTGAGAAAAAAGATTCCCTCTTAGTTTCTGCTGTCCTGGCTGAGGTGCGTTTGATGGGTAGCATTTCACCGGTTGCCACTCCTTGCCGACGTTTAGGGGCGTCCGGCGCCGTCACGACGCCTCCTGGAGAGACCCCCGCTCACCTGCCTGAAGCTCCACCCTACCTCCCGGTACCGACCCGATACCCGTGAAAGCGGCATCCATTCGGCCTGCAGGTTGATTTCTACAGAGGGAAAGAAACCTACAGTATCAGTTAAGTAGCATGCTACTGCACGTTGTTGGAACTTACATAATGACAAGTATCGTGTATTATTACCGAGCATGCTTAAGGCTGCACGTATTTAACACACACGCCCCTTGGCTTATGGGTGGCCTTTGGAAGCAAGGAATGTGTAGGTTATGTGTGGACTTAAGCGTTTGTATGATATGGTCCTGCCAGCGTGTTCTTGTTGTGCGGAACCAAGTCCAAAGTTAGTCCGTTTGATAAGTCAAGGATTTAAAATATTCCTGTAATGTTTTCTCAGTAAGTCCTTGGTTTAATTACTTTAGCATAGACCTACATACATAACCAGAAACCTAACGGAAGGCAGGTTAATAAGTAGAAGAGTTGCTTTTCAGTCAGTCAACACATGTTTGTGCCCGTTAATCTTGCGGTAACGAGTTGCTAACGACGTGAATAGTTATATTTAACCAGAGTAACGGTAATGCTTAAGTTCTGCGACCCAAATGCACCTGTCCTCTAATAATGTGTTCATGTATCATATTTATACTATGGGCACTTATTGTTGTTCATACGTAAGTTATGGTAGCAATGCACTTGCTGATGTAGGACTTTAGTTACAAGACATCAATTCTATTTTATTAAGGCTTAGCTGCGGCTAGCGCTCCACACCCCCTTGCTTGTAATACAAGTAGTAATCTTCAGCCAGACAGAGGCCAATAGTTTCTCGCTCCGCATGACCTGTGTCGCGCATTTTAGTAACATACTGGAAGTTATTTCAATAGGAAAAGACTAACGTGAGATCAAAAACGGTATGAATATCATGAGAATGACATATATTAGCTACGTGCACGTGTAGAATCCAGGTTTATCACTCCCTAAGAATTACCAGACAAACCAGTCACCAGATGCAGCGAAAACCAACAAGATATGCTGGTGTTACCCTGAATGTGTTGTGTATTGGAAATTATTAGCAAGACATATTCCCTAATTCATGAATTTTGTTAAGATCACTTGGCCTAAAACCTTGAAATAATGAAATTAGTAATTTGTATTGGATAATGTGTGTGTGTGTGTGTGTGTGTGTGTGGTAGGATATCTCCCACTTCCACCCAAATATGATGCAAATTGGTGGACTTGTGGGTGATGTTACTGTACTCGAATTTGTGGCTTGAGTAATATTATTCTCGCCCATAAGAAAGCATACGTTTTCTAAATCTATTGGAGCTGGAAAAGTGGGTCTAACGCTGGTTGACGAGCTCTTTGTGGATCATGGGACCTATCAGGAAAAAGCTTGTAGAGAAACAAACCCAGAGGCGGTGAAAGGCGGTCTTGTTTGAACTCCTGAGTGGTAGGCTGCCCGCTCATCAGAAAGGGGTGTGTATCTGATAGCTAGGGGCAAGCTAGGCTTTTAGTACTGCCAATATAGGTGTTGAAGGTGTCCAGTGACGCAATGATATATCACGTGATCGTCTGAGAGCTAATGAGAAATTTCCATGGAACAAATTACCTGCTCTTGCAAAAATGTTATTACGAGATATTATACGATATATTATGATTGGAAAAAATACATTTATTAATTTGAAGAATTATCAGAGAAACTTGAAGGAATATGTCCAAGAATGGCACAAAATGGATAGAACGAGGATCCCGCCAAGTTTGCTCGCGGATTGTCATGATGACGCAATAATTGGCATGGAGAAGGGTTGACAAGCGAAGTCTTCGGAGCTTCTTGTCCGGTTGACGCTCTAGGGAATGGTCGTATCGAACCTCGGTCCGTGGGTGCGCGCATTGAAAATGACGATTGCATAAGTGAAGAATAGAAAGTGTTTTCTGCTGACGGTAAACTGTTTGAGAATGGTATAACCGTGTACACGAGTATCAGTGATAAGATTCTGTGATATTAGGCTACGTGTGCTGAGAAAGAATAGTATCGAGTGTTATCAGCTCACAAGTGTTGATGTGCAGGTTATAAAAGTGCAGTTTGAGAAGTGAACAATATTGGGAGTGCGAATTGTAAAGCATTGTGATAGCGTGAAACAGTGAACGAACTGGACGTCTTCATTGGAACTATATTCAATGAAATTATGGAAAAGTTATTTCCACTGAGATTGAGAGGGGCATTGTTTGATATTACGGAAATGATGGTTGTCATGCTGAGGGAAATATGACCTACAAGATGGACTCGAGAATATCAGGAAGGATAGAATGTCAATAGTGATATCGAATATTTCAGTGTTGATATTTTCGTGGCAACTTTAGTGATCACACATACCTATAAAACAATATGGACTGAACATCTAAGAAGAGAATGCAGTTCTACGTAGAAGGAATTAAGAACAGAAGAATAGAAGAGTTGAACGGGAAGAAAAACGAGAATGAAGATCTTGAGCCGGGTGTGGAACGTGTGAGAAGACCTAGGACGTGCGATGCATGTCGGAGAGGCGAAACATCTTGGTGTTGAATGGTGATCCAACTTGGTGCCGTAAGACGATCCATCCATCCAGTAATCATCACTGGAGCAAACGACATCTATAGAAACGAGAGTAAAAAGGTAATCAAAGATTTAAAGGGTACATTGCCATCCATGCTTAACACAAATGTCATTATTGTAAACATTCCGCAGAGATACGATTTAATAACCAAATCGTGTGTAAATGTAAAAATAGAGGCTGCAAATGGAAAAAATTGTAAGAGTTTTCCAAATGTCCAAATTATAGATGTAAGTAAATTAGACAGGAAGTTCCACACTCGACATGGCCTATATTTAAATAGGTTAGGAAAAGAGTATCTTAGTGATAAAATCTGCAAAATTGTAAACTCAAATGGTAAGAATAGTTCAACAGTAATATCTTTAGAGTGGAAGCAGGGAAACTTGTAAAAGAAGCCAAACGTAAGGTTTGGCATTCAGATCTTTCAATTTGAAATTTAAGTGAGTGGAACAATGGTATTTCGGATTTGTCTAGCAACAATAATAATAACAATTATGATAATAATAATAATAATAATGTAAATAAATCACCAACACTAGCTTGCAAAAGTAACAAATTTAAAATTTACCACCAGAATGTTCAGTCTCTCTATAATAAAATTGATTACATAAATGTAATGCTTAAAAATGAATTTAATGACTTCTCAGCACTTTGTATTTCAGAACATTGGCTAAAAGAGGAACAACTCGAATAAATTCAATTCCCAGGGTTTATACAAGCTAGTAAATACTCTAGAACTAATATTAGCCATGGTGGTACTTGTATCTTCCTAAGAAAGAATTTAGATCATGAACAGTTAACAGCTTATGATTATCTAATTATGGAACAGGATTTTGAATTCTCTGCCGTAAAAATACAGCAGTTTAAGTTAATAATTGTATGCGTATACCGTTCTCCGTCAGGAAAGTTTCCTTTATTTATAGATACATTAGAATTGTTACTCAATAACATGATCAAAGTAAATTTCGATATAATAATTTGTGGGGATGTAAATGTAGATTTCTTAAAATTTGATAAAAATTGTGAATTATTAACACAGTTACTAATTTCCTATGGACTGAAACCTACAGTAAATACCCCAACAAGAATAACAAAATTTAGTAAAACCACTCCTGATCAAATTTTTTTAAATACAGATAAATATCACCATACAATAGAAGTCTATATTGTCCGGGTTTTAGTGACCACCATGAACAAATACTGAGTTTTGAAGTACCCGAAACAATCAATAATAATGATAATGGAGTAAAATCAAAGTGCAGGTCATTCACTGAAACAAATGTTACATATTTCAATGACTTATTAATTAAGGAAACATGGTCAGAAATTTATATACTAGAAAATGTAAATGATAAATTTAATGCATTTAACAGTACTCTAAAACACTATTTTGAAACAGCATTCCCCTTTAGACAAAGAACTGTTCAAAATAACAAAACTAGCAATTGGATAACAACAGGGATTATAAATTCATGTCAAAGAAAGAAATTTCAACACAAATTATATTAACAATACCACACAACACCTGAATTCAATTTATACTACAAAAAATACACTAGCATATTAAATAAGATAATAAGACTAGGAAAGAAAATGAATAATGATAATTTTATTTCCCAATTATCTAATAAAAACAGTGCTATGTGGTCCGTGATAAAGTAAGAAACTGAAAAATCTGCTAAAATACAAAGCAACATTACACTGACCAGAAATGATAAAGTGATTAATAATCCAGAGGAAATAGCAAACACTTTCAATGACTATTTTCTGGTAATTCCACAAAAATTATTAAATAAATCACAGGTAAATACACTAAATTCTAATAATAAAATAAATATATGTAGTGATTCTTTATTTATAAATCATGTCACAAGTGAAGAGGTAAGAATATTTATAAAAGAGCTAAAAATAAATGTTGTGCTGGCATTGATGGCATCCCTGATGCAATTTTAAAGAAATGTGCAGAAAATATAATAAATACACTTACACACTAAATGAACAGTTCAATTCTCTCAGGAACTTACCCGGATATTTTGAAGTTATCAAAAGTAATTTCAGTGCACAAAAACGGTTGAAAAGATGAATTAGATAACTATCGTCCTATTACCTTACCAACTGGTATTGCAAAAATTGTGGAAAAATCCTGTATAAGAGACTGATGAGTTTTATAGAAAAAAAAAAATGAAACTCACAACATGGATTCGGACCGGAAAAATCTACACAGACAGCAATTATGAATGTATTAATAGTATACTGAAATTAATTGACAATAAGGAACATGTAACTGGCCTATTCTTGGATTTATCGAAAGCATTTGATGTTGTTGATCATAAAATCCTTCTTACAAAACTAAATCAATATGGTATTAGAGGTCTAGCTATTAAATGGATAGAGTCTTACTTAACAAGGCGTAAACAAATAGTAAGCTTGAGACACAAGGATGATGGAACCAAATTACTTAATGAAACATTGTCCAATGAGGGAATTATTAAATTTGGAGTACCCCAGGGATCGGTTTTGGGCCCACTACTCTTTCTTCTATATATCAATGATATAAAACAGAACGTTCATTCACATAAGGAAATTTTGTTTGCGGACGATTCAACACTCATAATAAAAGGTGAAACTAAACAGGTCATACAGCAGTCTGCTGACTCCGTTACAGGAGAGTTAACCAAATGGTCACAAGATAATCGCCTCATAATCAATTATCGGATAATATTTGGCCAAGTTGATGTCTGATGACATATTAACTGCACCAAATAATGAGATGCAATTGTAAAGAGCAATTACCCAGTTTATGATAATTTACTCAGACGGGTAGCATTATTGCACTATATGACCCACTTGTAACGAATGTAACGACATGACAAGACCAAAGATTGTTGTATGGTGAAGCTAAATCAGTAATTATGTATATTTTGGAGGGGAAGGTCACTCATAACAGTGTTTAAAATCTATGGGAAAGGAAACGATGGTGCGCAAAGACAACATAATGTTAAACAAAAACAAATGTAATGAGATCAATATCGTTGTAGTTAAAAGGTTCTGATTCAGAACGGACCAATATTTGAATCTGTAATGATTACACATAATGATTATTCAATTATAATTTGCGTTTTATTGTTGTGTTGTGATATGTTAAATTAAGATTAATTAAATGATGTGAAAGACACAATGAAAATTCGTCAATGTCAACAAGTATACGTGTTAGGAAGTATAGGATAAATTTGTGTGCGGATGAGCGCCATCCATAAGTAAAGGGACTCACAAGAAATGTTGCAGCATGCCTGGAGAGACCAGTGCATTGTGGTAGACATAATCCCTTTTTTATTGAAACAGAGATGCAGAGTGCAGATGAAACATGCTAGGGTTTGCCTTATTGTTTTGAATTGTAATCTGCGCACTCCAGATATTTGATCTTTGTTATGGGAGTGTAAATGTAGCTGTAGTTTTTGCGGTTTGTTTGTTTTTGCCATGATTTAATATCATTAAATTGTATATTTAGGAGTTTGTTGTTACTTTCAAGTAGAGTAGTTACCTGACAGACTCAAATCCTGAACATGTGGTCATATAGTGGGATGAACGCCTCATGCCTCGACAGACCGAGAGCCAGCTGGGATACGAATACATGTTCCATATAATAACGCAATGGTACACTATAAAAAGATCTACAACAAGCCTTGTGTTTTAAATTATAACAGACTATTGTAAAGAGAGAAAGAGTTGTATCCAGTGTGCATCTATTTTCATAATCATGTATACACTGCTATGTTAAATATTCTCGCTTTGTAGAAAATAAAACATCATTGTATCATTGTTTACATTTATTTACAAACTTCATAATCATTTTTGGGCTTCATCATAATATTTTTAAAGACAATACTAAAAACTAAAACATTATTATTCTATACACATATTTTCTTATTTTATTCTTTCAGTCTATTGTCATTACTTATATATTCCATTGAAAAATGAAAATCCACAGCCTGCTTCCAGTCTCCGACCGGGTCAGGAATGGAATGAATGAAGCCCCCGTCTAGCGGCAAGGATATGAACTGTGCCGGCTGCCGAGGCCTGACGCACTCCTCTGGGGCAACGATTAAATGAATGACAGATGAAATGAAATGATAGTGGAGAGTGTTGCTGGAATGAAATTTTGACAGGGAAAACCGGATTACCCGGAGAGAAACCTGTCTGCCTCCGTTTTGTCCAGCACAGATCTCACATGGAGTGACCGGAATTTGAACCACGGACCCAGCGGTGAGAGGCCAGCGCGCTGCCGCCTAAGCCACGGAGGCTCTACTTATATTTTCCATTATTATTTCAAATTTGTTTTTTAAATTAATTAAAATGAACCATGAAACCAGGAAAATCACTCAGACGCGGGGTTTGGGGGATGAAGAGAAGAAGACTTCACAACATCGATGGTCAGAGCAGCGGAAACAGACCCACTCGTTGCGAATGAAGGAATACTGGGTCAACAGGAAGGCTAGAAAGTGTTGATTTCGCGTGGTCCTAAGCGACCCATTCGCGAAGTAGAAGAAGAAGAATAAGAATAACCATACACCTACTGTTTCTTAACATCTTCGCAAATTAAATGTTCAGGTTGTTTTGCATTATTCACTTCTTCGAAAACACTATCCGACATATCATTAAACCGTGTAGGCAGAAATGTCTCAAAATTTTCGCATACACAAAGTACACGATCACCATATGCTGTTTTCAATTTCCAAACCTTGATAATGGGGAATGGAATATGCGTTGGCAATTCGCTGAGCTTCTTTGTCTCTTAGCCACATGCTTGTCTCCCAGCATTCAAAACATTCATTGTAGTAGTCTATAAACAAAAGAAAAGCATATCTATTACACACTACAACAGCTTGTAATAATATTGTGCATATAGGTATTTTGCACTATGCATTGCTAATAAATTATACTATTTATGCAGCAAATGCCCTAACTGTAGCAGATACTACTTTTCTGCATATAACACAAGTGTTAAGTGCAACTGCATACTTGACACAGGCTATCAAGTGTCCACAAGGCAAAAATACAACACCTAGTTCTTCTTCTTAACAAATTTTACATAATTGTTGGTCACACTTTTGTATTTGTTGGTCAGACACATCTATTTTTTTTCACCCTCATGTATTTGTACCGCGTGTTCTAACTCTAAAGGCACTTTTATCTCTTGTGCTGCAATCACATTTTGTTCACGAATAGTGTTCACAAATTCCTGACCATGTATCCACAGTTAGGTAACCAACGAGCGTGTTCCACAAAAGGGTCATCCGTCATTTGCCAATCCTTTAATGCAAATTCACAATGAAAACATATTGTTTTATCCCCTTAAGCAGTATAAAAAAATCCAGCTTCTCTTAGCTTTTTTGTAAGATGTTTTATATTAATGGCCGAACATTTTTATAATATTCTAAACGTTTTTCATCAGACCAGTACCCTGGGTGTGCTAGCGCTTGAGTCTTCCAAACTCCCAATTTTTCAAAAGCGCATGTCAATTCTACACCGTCTATGGCATATGGGCCACATATATGAACACTACCATTGGCTGGTAATACATCATTATTATTATATATTTGTGATTCAGCAACATAAGTAGTAGCCAATGGCCTTGTGGTTCGGTAAAATGGATACACCGGTATGTTACCCATTTTTCTCCAAGCATGTAAGGACAACGAGGAGACCATCCAAATTGGTCTCTAAAGGGATCATCCCCTTCTTCCCAGTGTGAAAGTTCAACATGAAAAAACACACAACGCACACAACTTCTCGGTTCAAGTAATAAAAACCAGCTCCAGCAAGTTTATGTGCTGACAAAAAAGCCTACAAGCCAAGATTCAAATGTTAACCAACGATCGTTTTCTGATTTTAAATCTAACCCACGTGGTAAACCGACTTGCTCACTTGTTGTATTTGGTACTAAAGCCATGTCTTATAATAAACCATTTTTTTAAATTTTATTGTAAGTTATTAGCGTTACACAAGAGCACAGAGTACTTAAAAGCACAACGTATGATTGTTCACTGTCTGTTCACTACGTTAATGACGCATGACCAAATCTAAAAACAAACAAATTAACCAACCACTCAATCAATCAATACTTGTAAATAAAACTTTAACGTTAATTGGTATTAAATGAAAACACCATCAAAAAAAATGTTTGTCCGCATTTACAGTAACCCATATACTTAATTTTATTATAAAGCTGCAGTTATTCATATCCACTTTAACCAACATCTATAACAAATATGAATGTCATGTCGTTTTGTCAAAATTATCTTGTTCAAACCTGTGGATATTCGTTGAGTCCATAGGGAACGACACGTCAGATGACTTTATATTTTTGTTTAAAAAAATGCAACATGGCCTTGAATTTTTCCCGGTCAACAGCCATTATGGTCTTGTACCGGTTGCCAATACATAGTCATTAATCAAGAAAGCAATCATTGTCCCAGTCATGTACATGTAAGGATTTTTTATCTAGGGGTTTCAATAGCGATAAAATGGAATAGCATTTTAAGTTAGCCTGACCTGAGTTTTCAATAATTCACTGCCTGGAAACAATGGTTGAACTCTAGTGCACCTCGGGTTTTCAGTGACTGCTACGGCGGTAAAGCTTTTCTTTCCAAGTTTCCAAAAATAAATAAAATATACCGCCATAAATACCCAAATAAAGGTTAATTCATGCATTTAACAAAAATAAAATATCAAACAACAATAAAACAAGTTAGTTTAAAAAATATCACCTTGACTTGTACTGGCTTGTAGCTGTTGTCTTCTAGTGAGCTCAAAAGTGCAATGGTCTCTCTCTCAGACATGACAGCTAGACCGGTTATCTGCAAACAAATAAATAAATAAATAAATAAATACATCATTAATTACCTTATCAATAACTACAAATTTAAGGTTCATTAGCATGACATCATTAAAATAATCATTAATATGTACTTATCGAAAACAAAAACGATTTTCTCCCAAAGTTCATATCAGAGCTCTACTGTTTACGTCTGTTTGGTAAAATGACAAGTGCATTACTAACGCAATACTTATCAGTCTGCTTAGCGTTTTGACCTTGAACTGTTGTCTGTCTCGCACATGTTTTCCACGCCAGCCCACATTCCTCAAGCTCGATTAGATTCATATACCTTATAAGAGTTCATTTTTTTTAAATAAAGAACCAAAATGGCTGCCTCTTATACATCGCTAGTACTACTGCATAAGAACCAGTATGGCGGGTGTTTAAACGCCAGACCTCTTAGCCACCACCAGCCAAGTAATATGGCACTGTATTTCCTGCCCACGCAGACATTCTTGTCTTATCAGCTGCAGAAGCTCTGGCTAGATCCAGTATTCAGTCTCCAGCAAGCAGGACTATGTGTGTTAGCATTGAAAACATGAGTGTCTTATTATTATGAATCCTAAACATTTTACTATAATACTAATTATTAGCAAGCGGCCATCCATAATACAATACCATGTTAACCACATACCTTCACCCAGTTCAATATTTAGTTTATAACATCTCAGGGGCAATGACCTTACCGTTTTGGCACATGACTTGGTCGACCGAATGTTATAGGTTTTCATAATCTACAACCATTTGCTGTGCCAAACAGCGGTCTCGCTTATTACCGTTTACTAGCATGTTAAAGATCCCCTTCAGGAGTAAAAAATCTTAGGAGGCTTCACACGTTTTGGAATATTAGCCTCCATTTGTCATAGGGAATATCAGAAAACGAACCGTCACAAGCCGCCCCCGCCGTCCCGCCCAAATAACGATCCATTTCTTCGCGGCACTGCCACTATGGTCTGCAACAGGCTTGTTCAAACACACGCCCAGCGGTACCGTCTGTCTACCACCACTTTACATTTACAATTTAAAATTATTTAAAATACAGTAATAATATTTTATTGTTTTATCGTTAGGGCGCCTTTGTCAACAATTATTATCATTTGTCATATTACTGATCAGCAATTACTAACATGTTTAAAGATCGCCATAAGGGATTTTCGAAACATTCGACTTAATTCGTTCGTCGGAGAAAAATATTGGAAAGCGAACCCTCACCCTGTCGTTCTGCCATACATCGCCCCGTCATAATAGCCATTTTCTGTATTCACCATGGCCGGTGATAGCCTCGTTGTAACAGACGCCCAGCGATACCGGCTTTCTGTCTATAACCACGTTTAATTATAAAAAGTTTAATTATTTATAATATTACATTATTTTCAGCGTTAGGCCCCTCTGTATTTTTTCAAAAAATTAAAAAATACATTCAAAAGGGAAATGTCACTCCAAGTCCAACAACTCCTTATACAAGTCCGTAGCCTTATTTGTTCTCAAAATATTTACAGAAGTGCACCTACGCCCTTTTGACAAAAATCAAAACAACTTTCAAAACTGGAGCGTCATCCCAAATCCAACGACCCCTCATACGAGTCCGTAGCCTTATTCGTTTTCAAAATGTTAACAAAAGTGAACTTAGGCCCTTTTGACAAAAATCAAAACAACATTCAAAAACGGGGCGTCATCCCAAATTCAACGACCCCTCATACAAGCCCGTAGCCTTATGGGTTCACAAGATATTAAAAAGCGCATGACCTATTAGTTTTCCATCTTTCCATTATTCAGAAAGACCGCCCTCTTACAAAATCTTCAAGTGCGCCTGCGTAAAAAAAAAAAAAAAATTTTAATTCATAGCGCCATCCAGCAGCACGCATGCGCTTTATGTGGAACAAAGTTTAACTTCATATTAGCAGCGCACCTCATACATGTCACATTTGGAATGTTACTTTTACAAAAAAAAAAAAAAAAACCAATTTCACCCCCTAGTAGGGGTAGGTTTTATTTTGGGGTTAAATGAGTTGTGCATTGTTAAGAGGGCGTCACCCCGGGTCCAATGATATGTTGCATGCCAAATTCGGACCATGGGTTCGCGAGTAATCCACATGAGGGTTCAGCGTAGCCGAGCGGCTAGTGTCACAGGTTTAAACCCCCCCTCTCTCCCCTACTGAGGATATTGTAGGTGATTGGATGGAGAGAAATGCACCGATAGTTATTGACGTCTGACTTTTCACCTTTTTATGACGCGCATGAATAAGAGCTGCGGTCCATTTAGTTGGTACTTATCTCGGTAGTTTTCCAAATCTGTTGGAGAGTTAGTAAGAGAGGATGCAGTGCGCTATCACCCAGAAGCTTCCAGTGTTCTGCGATTACCGAGTCCTCGCCAGGGGATTTGTTATTTTTTTGTGAAGTGATGATCTTTCGCAGTTCTGAGATGTCTGGCGGAAAAGGGTCTGGATTAGTTGGAACTAAATTTGAAATTGGATTGAAAGTCGACTCCGGTGGATCACAGTTGAGAGCGTTTTTAAAGTATGTAGCTAAAATTTGACAGTTACCATTGTCACTGTGAGCGATCTGGTTGGTGATCGGGTCGCGGAGGCACAAATTAGGAGGATTGTATTCTGTTAGATTCCTCTTGAACGTTTGGTAGACATTTCTGGAGTTATCCTTCTGGAAATTGAACTCGATGTTGGTCAGATCGTTCTTGTGGAATTGTCTTCTTGCGTTCCGAACAACTCGAGAAGTCCTCTTTCTCGTTTCAACGAAGTGTTTATTCTTATTCTCTGTTTTGGGAGATTTCCTGAGATGCCAAGTTCGTTTTCTGTCATTGAGGGCTTCATCGCATTGTAAGTTCCACCGAGGGTGTCAAGGTTTCCGTATTTGAGGCGCAATTTAGAGGGCTGCTTTTACCTTGGAACACTCCAGTCGTTCAAGGTCTGGCGAGGTTTGAGTGGGGATTTTTTTCTGAGAATTGAATCCGAAGTAATTTGTGTTTCTCTGTGTCGGGTTGAAGAAGTCTGTGTCTGCAGCTTTTCTGTGTGTTATTCGGAATGAATTTAAACTTGATCTTAGACATGCAATGACCCGAGTCTAGATTGGCACCTTGAAGGACTTTGACATTCTGTATTTCTTTTGATGATCCGACAGAAATGGCTACATGGTCAAGTTGGAATTGTACTAGTAAAGTGTTTGGAGGTGTCCATGTGATTTGCTTCCAAGGAAGATGTTTGAAAAACGTGGAAGTTAGCACTAGTTTGTTATTCCCACAGAGTTCCGGTTGGTTCTGGAATATGCTCGATGATGATCACGAACCATATGCCTGTATTTTCGTTCTTCACCAATTTGAGCATTGAATTCGCCCAGGAGAAATGTGGCATGTGATTTAGGAATTTTAGATAGGATTTCATCCAATTTTTCCCAGAAGATTTCCACAGTCTCTGCGTTCCGTTTGTTGTCTTGGTTGAAGGGTTCGTGAACATTCACAAACGTGTTGACTTTATTGGCACATTTGACTCAACGAGTGGATAGCCTATTGGATATGGGGTTGAGGCTGATGATTTATCCGAGGATTTTGTTGCTAACAACGAAACCAGTGCCAAGATGAGGAGCTCCTTTGAAGATAAACTTGTCAGTTTTGCTTTTGAAGACTCTGAAACCTTGAGTTTCGAATGAATCCTTATCCGTGTAGCGTGTTTCTTGGATCGCAGCTATCCGATGTATGGTGAGGGTGTCTGCTAATTGTTTGAGTTTGCCGACTTTGAGAAGAGAATTGGTGTTGAAGGTGGCACAAAAGTTCACAACATTGCACTTGAGTTTGGATGTAACAGATAGTTCAAGAGACTCCGACTTCTCCTTCAAGCATGAGGGTGCAGACTCCCCACAATCCTGTCTGCTTGCGACTTGGATTGTCTATCACCTAGAGTAATTTTTCCGTTTGATTCTTCATTTTGAGCAGTTGAGAAATATGCTCAGATTTGGGAGTAGACCTTACTCTACCCAAAATACAACTAAGGTTGTTAACGTCAGAGGGCCTAAGTAATTATTGGCTACTGTTTTACGGCTTTAAGCCAACCTTCATATTTTCTCCGGGCTTGGGATCAGCAACAGCAACTGCTGAGTTACTCAATCCACCCCGCAGATGCTGTTCGTCGTTATGCCCATTCAAAGAGCGCCTGGTGGTTTTCGCCTTCTTATCCTCCCAAAATCTCTTCATGAATGCACTGTGTTGCATCTTGCGTTCTGTTGACCACTTCCCACCAGTTTTCTTTATGTGTTTCTCCCAAAATTTATGGTTGGCTACTTTTGTCCTAAAAACTCCACGATTGTCTATGATGTAGTCTGGATATTCATTCCTTGGAGGTCTGCCTTAGTTCCTTCTAGCCATTTTATCTTGACCTTCTTTGAGTTGATTACTTTTAATAATCTCATAGTTAGTCTGTCGCTGTTCATTCTGTAGATATGGCCATAGCAATTCAGGTGTCGCTTTCGTATGGCATCAGTGAGCCTGTCAGTGAAGGAGTAGAGGACCGCTGTTCATTCTGTAGATATGGCCATAGACATTCAGCCGTCGCTTCCGTACGTCATCAGTGAACCTGTGAGTGAAGGAGTAGAGGACCGCTGTTCATTCTGTAGATATGGCCATAGACATTCAGCCGTCGCTTCCGTACAGCATCAGTGAACCTGTCAGTGAAGGAGTAGAGGACCGCTGTTCATTCTGTAGATATGGCCATAGCAATTCAGGTGTCGCTTCCGTACAGCATCAGTGAGCCTGTGAGTGAA
The DNA here is from genome assembly GCA_946902985.2 of Meconema thalassinum. Lineage (NCBI taxonomy): Eukaryota > Metazoa > Arthropoda > Insecta > Orthoptera > Tettigoniidae > Meconema > Meconema thalassinum. The sequence continues at coordinate 37,577,240 of OX336398.1, read as the reverse complement.
GGAGTAGAGGACCGCTGTTCATTCTGTAGATATGGCCATAGCAATTCAGGCGTCGCTTCCGTACAGCATCAGTGAACCTGTCAGTGAAGGAGTAGAGGTCCCCTGTTCATTCTGTAGATATGGCGATAGACATTCAGCCGTCGCTTCCGTTCGGCATTAGTGAGCCTGTGAGTGAAGGAGTAGAGGTCCGCTGTTCATTCTGTAGATATGGCCATAGACATTCAGCCGTCGCTTCCGTACGTCATCAGTGAGCCTGTGAGTGAAGGAGTAGAGGTCCGCTGTTCATTCTGTAGATATGGCCATAGACATTCAGCCGTCACTTCCGTACAGCATCAGTGAGCCTGTCAGTGAAGGAGTAGAGGTCCGCTGTTCATTCTGTAGATATGGCCATAGCAATTCAGCCGTCGCTTCCGTACGACATCAGTGAACCTGCCAGTGAAGGAGTAGAGGTCTGCCCTCCTCCTCTTAATCCACATTCCATTTTCTCTCGTGGGACCATAACATTCTCCAGAGAATTTTCCTTTCATGTTTTTCAATGTCTGCAACTTTAGAGTGGCCACCCAGACACACGGTTGCTGTGCCATATAAAGCTTCCGGCAATACAACCGTCTTTTAATGTCGAAATTTTGTATTACGCGATATGACTCTTTTGTTGTGGTAATTCCATGTCAGTCTGTACGCCTTATGAAGTTTGGTGGTTCTTTCTACATTGGCACAGCTGTCTAATCCTGATGGTAGTATGATTTCTCCAAGATATTTGAAGGAGGAAACCTGTGAAATTGTGCCGTTTTTCAATTCTAGCGTAGTTCTTTTTCTATTTTGATGTAGATTTTCCATGTACTTGGTTTTCTCGTACGATGTCTGGAGGCCTGCCTTTGATGCTATATTGTGTGGTCTCTGTATGGCATATCTTTGTTTCATTCTTGGTCTTAGTAATGATTGCTAGATCATCAGCAAATGCTAAACATTTCACATTGAACTTGCTTCCCAACTTTCCGATGTTCACACCTTTCATCCTTTCCCATTCTCTAATAACTTTGTCTAGAACTAAGTTAAACAGAATAGGGGAGATGCCGTCTCCTTGACGAACGCCCGTACATATTTCAAAGGGCTCAGAGATTTCTCCAAGGAATTTCACTTTAGAGGTCGTATTCGTGAGAGTCTGCTGGATAAGAGCTCAGGTCTTCTAGAGTATCAAAAACTGTCTGTCTGTCCACAGAGTCATACGCCTTCTTAAAGTCCACAAAAGTGACGAAAGTGCTGGCACTTCGGCGAATCCTTAATATCGTCTTCAAGTTCCATATTTGTTCTGGACATGATCGACCTTTCCTGAAAACCTCTTGATTCTCACCAATCAGATGATTTATTATAATTTTATTATTATTTATTATTATTATTATTATTATTATTATTATTATTATTATTATTATTATTGTGTGTTATGTATAATGCCACACGCTAAATAAAATTAGCCCTAAATACGTTAGTACCTGCTCCTCCTCAGCCTTAGTAATACTATACCGTTGAGTTCATGCTCGCGAATGTAGTAGAAATCATTAGCAGCAGTCTTATTCCAATGACCTCAAATATATTGCGTGATTAAAACGATCACAGATCCGAACGTACCAGCGATACACCATGGCTTTCAGTAGCGACGGTGGCTAAATCAAGCATTGCTGAAGTAACTTCAGGGATGATGTTAGGTAGAATGTTCGAACCCCGAGCTAGTAGATATATTTTTGGATTAATTTCGTTTACAGTGGATTTAGTATGTGTGCATATCCACCTGTTCCAACGAGTGATTTTTATTTGGTCCTGAAAAGGACCTTTTTTTATCTGATGCTACGTAGCGAGGTTGGATGACAACATAATGATCTGTAGAACGAATTCAAGGTAATCTGTATATTCAGGGTAGCAAGTGTTTGAAATGTTAACCAACTTGGTTTAAAGGAAAATGAGACTCACTCAGGCCGCCGCACGTGTCAAGTCTAAGCCCTCTGTAACAGCGGGTTGTAAACCATTCCTCATTCTTACGCTGTGTCATGTCAAAGCCCTCTTTTACCCCGAGATAAAACACAATCCGCTTTCTTACGTTTGACAAATATAAAATAGTATTAATTGATCTACTAAAGAGAAATACCATAGTGTATTGAGTTCATTACACTGGTAACATGACTTTTCTCACTAAATATATGCTGTGAGAATTTGACGTTAGTAGAAAAGTAGCTAACAATAGAATGAGCCTTCTGAGTTAATTTTCAGGTTGGACTATTTTTATACAAACAAAATGAAGTGTGTTAATATGCTTGTGGAATTGATTTTCAAATCTTTATCATCTACTCGAGATCAACTTAAATCATCCTGGAAGTGGTTTTCCATGGCATCCGTCTTCTACCCCAGATAATATACCGCGAGCATATCACAGGATTCGTAATTCTCATTACTCCATGACAAAATGTTGTTTCTGCTACTTATGATGCTCAGGTGTATAGCGCATGCGATCGAGATGGCGGTGTCTGCACATTTTAATGCCATCAAAACAAGAGAAAAGAACATAAAAATTTGTTTTTTCTCATGCCTGGCGACTAAAGACAAGGAAAGGATTCGAACCCATAAGATCGTTTTAGATTAAAAAAGTCGTGTCCAGCGCATTAAGTTGTCACTTTCTATCTTTGAGTAGTGTGTAAGCATCCGGGGCTGAAAAGTTAACGCGTTGGACTGCGGATGGAAAGACTTGGGGTTCGATACCTGTTAGGGGGAGAGGTTTGTAATTTGTTTTCGATACATGTTATCGTCTCTGTCGAACAATTTACCAATGTCTTACGACAGGAATGATACAAGATGTCACAGTAACCGTAATTACTGAGGATGGGGCACTAGTAATACAGCGAGTAAACGCATTTTCATGTTGGATTCCATGAACGTTACATAGTCTTCGAATCTGGTATTACACGAAACATCTTAACATGAACACCTCAAATATAATAACAAGATAATACCAGGAACAGGTATACTGACAATCTCCTTCTATATGTAGTTGTTGTTGTTTCAATTGAGGGGCTAGAACATTAGATTTTTGTGTGAGCCGGGAATCGAACCCGGACTTCTGGAGCGATATGTTATGTTAATATCCATGTCAGATTTTTTAACTTTCTGCCATTACTGGTCACGTGGCATAACCTGCTGATTCTGTTCGTAAATCGGCAAAATTCAACGTAATCTTCACAGGAATACATCGTAAATTAATAAATGTGACTTAGTAGATGTGGCTGAATATTTCATCCCAACTAAAATAGAGCACGGACTATCCTTCAAAAAAGTATGCCTACGGCTTAATTCGAAGTATCATTCTGCCTGTTTCTCACCCACGTGCTGCACGTGCACTAGTTACAATGGCCATCCCCCCTCAAACGTTATTATCCATGTATACATAGCAAGTGAACGATTATACATGACAATTAAATAACAAATAAACTGGAGTATTTACACAAATTGTCAGTCTTTTCTTAGCCTTGTAAGAGCTGAGTTAGCTGTTTGCAACCACAATGCTGTTTCTCTTCATTCGCATGCAAAGAAAATTGTATAAGCCGTAGTTTTAACTTATCAGCGGGGTTTAAAATGTCTTTAGCTTTTGGGTCTTTATTATTTAAAGTTCAAATTCAAGAACTTATGTCTACATTAATTATTATTCTTAGAAAAATTAAAATCTTTATGCCCAACAACTTCAAACCAGGCAAAGGGCCAAAAGTACGATTATTGTCTAAAATCAGTAAGCAAGTAATACGTGTTGCTTCTCACTGGTACAACATTTCATACTGTTTGATCCAATTTCACAACAGGTGTCTGTTGTTCTGCCATGCTTGTATACATCACAGATGAACTCCAGCTGTAGAGGACAGACTTTGAGACTGATTCAAAGAGATCTGTTAGATACTTCTGGAAGAGAATATACTACGTCCTGCCCAACAGATGCCAGAACAAGCCAGGGATCTACTTGGAACCTAAGAGCGAATGGAGAATATGAGGAAAATAAAAGTTCTAATGCACCGTCACTAGTCGGGCGTAGCAGTCAACGGGTTAAACACTCCTTTATGTTTGGGAGAAGGCTCTAAGATTGCAGAAGGTAGAGAGTTTCAGGTATGAATGGCGCGGTTTACGTAAGAATAATGTTACGGCCCAGCCTTCAATCAGGCCTTAACTCCAATTTACCCAAATATCATAATAATAAACTGAACGGCGCAGTCTCGGCTAACATGATTGTGAAGCAACATTGCCTCACGTTCATAACGCTGAAGGCGCAAGCTTTCAACACTACTGCACACAATTATACACAAAATTAGAAATACCGCTGACGACCCATGACCCACAAAGCAACTGCCAATAAATAAGAAAGGATGCTACGATGCGAGGACAGGCCCTATTGGACGGACGGACGGACAAAAGGAGAGAGTGACGGTGGATATCCTCCGATGTTGGTTGGAAGTCCCACGGGGCCCAACGGCAGCTCTTATAGACTTCAAGACTTGATCTTCAAGATGAGTGTGCTTCAGCTATCCTTATTCCCTTCCCCTGAACCTCTCACCACAGACCTATTACTCGACTGCAAATTAACAATCAATTACCTCTACCCCACGGGTTCTTATTCACTTATTTCGCATGCTTAAGTCACCCAATCTTTCATCCTCTCGCCTTCTTAATCCACCTTCCAGTCCCCGCGTCCAGCTGTTCAATTTCCAAGTCAGCATTCAACATGCACGGTACTAGTGCACTGACCATGCAGATACCTCCACCCTGACTTTCTCTGTGGCCTTGCTTCCAGGCAAGCATCGTTTTCCCAAGAGGGTACCCCAAGCGATTATCCAACGTAGGTGGAAATCATTGTTCACTGGTGGAGTCACAGGGGTTAAACCACAGACAAAACTGGTTGAACACGATCTCGAATACATCTCGCACGCCAAAATCAAACCCCTAGAATCAAAACACTGTCCCAATCATCCCTCCAGCACCTTCATACACTAATCTCACTCCCGCTTACCCCCATGTCCTTCAAAACTTTCTTAACATCAACACAAACTCCAGTACCCTCGTGAAGAGAACACACACCCGCTTGGTCCAAAACACTGGTGGAATAGCACATGGCTGGAACTACGTTTAGTAAGATCCCAGATATAGTTACCCCCAGCTCCTTCTTGCTCAAAGCACACCCGGACAAGAATCAAAAACAACCCCTTAAATATCATTCACACCCCCTCACACACAATTACATACGCCGACATGCAACACTAATCAGGGGTTCAACAATGAACAAAGAGCACCGGAGTCATACTAGACAAACAGAGATATCCAACACAATCATGCAACCCCCTACAATCTCTCATGCCCTTATAAAAGGCTATCACACACACAATCCAGTCCCACGCATGACAGGCAAACGACTCTTACTCATTAAACACACTCAATATACGTTGCATTTCATCCCAATGCCCAGACATGAATGACAGCTAATCCATAACATACGGGCAAATCACGCACACAAGGGAGGAGAACAAATAAGCTTCGAAAGAGAGACTATGTATCCTTGCTTTGTATAACTGACCTATCATAATTTCTCCTATTCTCCCACATAGCATTCCATTCCACTGGTTGGCTTTGCTTTTCGAAAAGGAACGAACCTGTATTCGTCTCATGCTCTCTTAGGATATGATTGATGAACCTGAGAAGGGCCGTTTGGGCACCCAGAGGAGAGTGTGAGAGGATTGATAAAAACCGATCAACTTCTCATTTCATCTATTGAGCTACCTTCTTGGGCGAAGTCTTGGGCTAGGCAGCGTTCTTATGCTTAGGTTTCACTGTCACCACCTTTGCTGCCTTCTTAGCCTTGGAAGGAGATTTCTTAGGCTTAGGGGCAGGTGTAGCACGCTTCTTCTTCTTCCTCTTCTCGGCGGGTTTCTTGGAGATGGCCTTCTTGGCGGCTGCATTCGCCCCAGACTTCTTCGCCTTGGGGAGGCTTCTTCTCCTAAGGGGCAGAAGCTCCCTTTCCCATGGTCTGCACCAGTTCTCCGGAAGAACAGCAGCGTTCAGGCACTTCTTGAAGGAAGGGGCGAGCTTCTCAGAGAACACCTTGTAGTTGACCGGGATGTATTCCTTGATAGCCTATAGAGATGACCCACCACGTTCCTTGAGACTCTTCATGGCGCTGCCTACCATCTCGGAGGGTTGTGGATGATCGGGCTAGGTTCGGCGCTTCTTGGAGGCAGAAGGCATGCTCTTCCTGGGCGAGGCCTGGGCTGGAGCTGCTGTGCCGGCCATGGTGAGCGAACGAGTGTGTGTACTGATGTCAGTAAACTAAACAAAATGGGGAGATATACTCAGGCAAGGAAGTCGTTTATGGCGTCTGATAAATGGGGACCTGGTCTCATTTTTCCCCGTAATTTGTTAAATTGTGTGTGAAATTGTTAATTTAATAGTGATTTTTGAGTGACGTATATACACGCTCACTGCTTTGTGTTTTTTACGGTGTAATTTTTGGAAGGCGTATACATAAATTGAGATTACCTTCCTGCTAGCTGAGCCATGGCCTAGATAGACAGCTTCGTGGGCAAATGAGTCTAGAATTAGACCGACCATTTAGCTAACCATCTGGTGTAAGAGTGCTGCAGTAGCATCTCAGGGTGGTCGCGAGAAGCGAGGAGAAGTTGCCAAGTGAAGCTCAAACGGTGTTATTTGGCTAAAAGCATTCCCATAGTTGTACCAGGTGTACAGTCATTGTTGGTAATTTATCTTTGAGGCCTCTTACCAGGTTCGTAATTGTAGTGTGTGTTATGTTAAAAGCTAGTAGTAAGCCATAAGAGTGAAATAGCACTGCTTTCGCTACTATCTACATTGAGTGAGTTCTGGCGGGAATGGAGCGCTGTGATTGGCTGTTGCTTTAGTGTCATTTGTGGGTGATTGGGGGGCGTGAGAAATTGTATTTTATTGATTTTATGAATAACTAGCACAAGTACCCATTCTTCGAACGGTCTTCGGTATTAATAAACAGACGTAATCAATTGAGCTACTGTTGCAATGGTTAGGGGCTTGGAACCTGTTCGTCGACAAAGGAAAATTATTATTTGAAATATTTTCTGAAACTAAATTTACCTAACGTGTAATTCCTGACGTGAAAATAAAATTGAAAACCTCGTAGACGAAACGCAATACACGTCACATAAAAACTGACCCTCACTGTTGTGTCAAGTCCGCATCCAGAGGAAGACCCCTTTAATAAATTATAAAGGCTTGTAGTTCATGAAAATTCAGGATTTTTAGCCTCCAATGGCCCAAATTCCTAAAAGAAAAAGAAAACTATTTCAATTCAGGAATTTTTGAAAATAATGCTGCTGTTTGAAGATATAATAGACCTTCTGTACGACATATCGCACATTTAAGTCTTGTGAAAAAATCTAGGGTACCCCTCAACCCCCTTAAGCGCATTGATGAATTTTACAGTTCTTGTTGGTTCCGTGATAACCTTATAGCCATTTGCAAACTTTCACAGAAATTTAATAAATGGAGTGGCATTACTTCTTGCAGAAATAGATGGAAAGTTGGATGTAACTTTTTGAGACTCTGTTGTCATGGTTACTGGCTTGCATTCCTACATTAGTTTATGAAATGAAATTAGTTTTCTGGGAATATGTCAGAAACTCTTGGTTTTAGAGCCTTAAAATGTAGTTTTCGGGGACCCTTTACGGCTGTTTAGGGGCCCCGAGTTTTGTTTCTGTCACCAAGGGGATGAAAATAATCTTTGTCTCGTCATTGTAGGCCGTAGTATAATAACAATAATTATAATAATAATATAACAATATAGGGATATAATAGACCTTACGTACCACACCAGCACCTTTAAATCGCGTGAAAAAATTCTAGTGTACCCCTTGACCCCCCTAAGCGAACTATATGTACTGATGAATTTTACAGCTTAATTTGGTTCCGTTATAACCTTATAGCCGTTTGCAATCTATCTCAGTAATGCAATAAATGGAATTGTATTGCGTCTTACGGCGATAGATGGACCTGTGAGTTTCTGTTGCCATGGTTACGGGCTTGCTTTCTTTCATTATTGTATTAAATGGAATTAATTTTCTGGGAATATCTCAAAAACTGTTGGTTTCAGGGCCTTAAAATGTGGTTTTCGGTGTCCCTTCAGGGCCCCCGAGTTTCCTTTCTCACATTGAGGGGCTGAAAATGAGCTTTGCCCTCGCCCTTCTACGCCTATTTCAGCAGGTATTTTAAGGGGGTTGGCCCCCTTTTATGAGAGGTACAGAGAAGAGTTACACCAAGGATTAGTGTCGTGCCTCGGAAGGATATCTGTACCAAATTTTACGTTGATCCACCCAGGCATTCTCGAGTTATAAGGGAACAAAACTGTCCACAGACATACAGACAGACAAAAAAAATATTTTCGCGCCCATCCGTCATTAAACAGTCTGAAACGCGCAAATAACGCAAATTTCCGTATAAATTCAGAAAAAAAAACGACAAAATTTCATTTTTATATATACTGTATATAGAGATAAGTGATGTATATTATGTATTTGACAATTGTAATGCTTGGAGAATAGTTTAGTCGGACGTTGGACAGTCACCCAGCGTCGAACCGCGGCCAGTGGGCCTTAACTCTTGTTTTGTACTGGCAGTGTTCCTTGATTGGTGTATGGTGTAGTGAGGTTGAGTTATTGTTAATTACTATTTTTGTTGGCTAGGTGTACTGTGGTGTCCTATTATATGTCTGTGTTTTGTAGAATCTGTTTGAGTATTAGTAGCCTATTCATTTTGTTTTTTTTTACTGGTTGTAGTGGGAACAGGTTCATATCCGCCTAGTCGACGTATTAGTGGATTGGTGATTAGGGCGGTTTTGAGGTAGAATTTTCGAGTGAGGTTTGCTTACTGCTAGGCGTAGATTGTAATCGTTTGAGGTCGAAGAATGAAAGAAAGCCCATTGCTGTGAATGCGAAAATGTGGATGGGTCGGATGGGTGCAGTACATATGTGTAAGACATATTTGGTGTTCAGTTTACTTTAAGGATTGATCAATTGGTATTAAGTTCTGATCTGTGAATTGGAACGTTGAATAGTCGTTTTTACGTAAACAAAATGGTCAAGGCTCAGGTATAGACTAAACGGTAGGTTGGACCGCGCAGGGAACCACCGTGGCCGGCTGTCGGTGTGCCCGAGTGACGGGAAGTTGGGGATATGTTTCCTAGACCCTTTAAGGTGCTCCGTATGCCCCTCGGGGACGCCTAGGCATCCTGGTCGGGATAGGAACGGATAGCCAAAAGTTGGGCACTTCCCCTTGCCCGAGAGATTCCCTCTTAGTTTTCTGCCGTCCTGGCTGAGGCGCCTTTGAAGGGTAGCATTTCACCGGTCGCCTCTCCTTGCCGACGTTCAGGGGTGTCCGGCACCGTCACGACGCCTCCTGGAGAGACCACTGCTCACCTGCCCGAAGCTTCATCCTTCCTCTGGCCCGAGTAGGAGGTCAGCCACCCGGTAAAGACCCGATACCCGCGAAGGCGACAGCCATTCGGCCTTCAGGTTGATTTCAACAGAGGGAAGGAAACCTACAATAATCTTTCTCTCGCAACAGTGCCTGAAAGGACCTACGAGATTAAGGACCTAGGGTTGGAAACACCCCCAGGGAGTTCCGGGACAATTGCTTCCTCGTTAGTCCTGTATCTTCCCGAAAGTCCTAGCCTCCTCATCAGGGCGAGCAAGCCTCATCTAGAGCCACTATCGTTCCTTAGGACCTTCCTCCTTGATAAGAAACCCTCACCAGGACACTAGAAGAAGTAGAGTCTTCTGGAAATTAAATTAGCCCTGGGGATATCTGTCAACTCAAACAGAGTCATATTTGGCCTGCAAGACAACAAAACGCCATCCTTTACTTCGCCTTAGTTAGAGAGACTCCTCACACGTCCGATGCAGAGACACCGCATAAGTATTCGAACCCGGTCCTGAAAGAGTGAGATGAATAAGTTAACATTCAGGATGTTACGCTGCCACGAGAGGCCGAAGAGGCCTGTGAGCCTCTCAAACAGCTGTTACGGAGGAGGTTTAACTGCATCTGCACCTCCCGGGTAACGAACCTACAGCCATCCTACTTGAAAGCTTAGGCCCTTTTAATAGATCTCCTAAGTGTTAGAACACCTCTCTAGTTGTTGTTTGTTTGTCCCAAGAACAATGATTTGATATGTGAAGTGCATTTCTGTATTTTGGTTAAGTGTAATGTAAGTAAGCACATGCAATGAGAAAATGTATGAATAAGTAGAAGGATGAAGGAATGAGTGAAAGAGGTTGATTAAGAACTGTCTAATTGATAGTATTCCTACTAGCTTAGTTTCTAAACAGTGTGTGTATTCCCCCTCCCCAAATCCCTCCCTCTGTAAACTCTCTAGTCATAAACTTATTAAAATAAATAAGAGCATATCTCTAAATGAAAGCACTTTGTGGTACCTGTCTCCACTTATACTCTAGTAAAGCCTCCACAATGACACAGGTTATCAGACATCTCACAACCACACATAAAATTTAAAATAGTAAGTATTGGAGTCCATGTTAAGTTGCATGGCCTATACTCCCTAAAACTCGATTGATTCAGCAAGAGAGTAGTAGCCTCGAAGCCTGTAATTTAGATGCAGCTGTCCCAATCAACATACAAGTACTTAGCAAGGACCTAACTAGGAAATTAAAAATCAGATCTTCCTTTCAGTTAGCAGAACATATGGGAAGGCTGTAACAAAGCCTATGCCTCTTCCTCGCTTTACTATGTCAGATTCAAAGCGATTGGGAAACAAATTAGAGCATCATTCATCTCACCGATAGGGAAGACTAGACAGAAGTTTCATCTAAAGCCTCATGGGAAGAATTCGTACAAAGCGAGAGGTTAATTTATGCCGAGCAAGGCGATGGAAAATGGCATTAGTCTCTTAGACACCGACCGCATTGTAGTACCGAATATTATTAAAACCGTTGCCTAGGACCTTACGTGTAAGAATTCAAATTTGTCCCCACAATGTCCCCAAGAGTTATATGCGGCTTATTTCTCGTGAATTAAACGGCCTTCCTCCTACGTGTGTTATTAGCTGTCAATACCTGCCATGGAGTCAATTTTAACGGCAGAAATAACCATTACAAGCGCCTTTGTGTTTGACCTACAGGCTAGTAAAATCGCAATTTTAAAGTCACTCGCAATTCCTATGAAGACAGGAATTTACGAGATCGTCAAAGAAAGATCGAATAATGAGGGGGGTATACAAAATCCAAACCCCGAGTATAGATATGAATTGACACTCAAAAGCTTCACTGTTTTAAAACAAGGGTCGGTAGCCCTGACCGAACGACGAGTTTCGTGTTATATTCAGATATCTCTATCTTTATCGGCAGATGACCTACCTGTTCCGCCCCCTCAAGTTTACAATCTTTGTTATTCTCATGGCAGAAAGATCCTCGTAGCAATCGGGAGAGTGGGGAAGGTAGTCGCTGTTACGACCGTAAATACGAATAGCCTCGTGGAAACTCGTCGCTTCTTGGAATTTGTAGCTTATACATTTACGTAGATATATCTAGTAACCTGTATTCGTCCTTTAGTAACATCTAAGGCTAGCTGTAGGGTTATTTTATTTATTTTTTGTTATGTCCTCGGGTCATCAGCCCGATGCACTCGAGTAATGCTCAAGCCAACGGTTGACCTCTGGAGTAGTATCTTGTCGGAAGACCCTTTCTAATGCTTCCCTCTCCTCTCCCCCACATTTCCCCTCGGTGTAGTAGGTTCTGCTGTCTCATCAGCGGACTCTTGGTGTCCGTGTCAGGACTTCGACAGGAGTAGCGAACTGTGCACTACCTCTCTCCTTATGAATTGGACACGCACCTCTTTACTGCGAGAGCTAAGAGCTCATGCAGCCTTTAACCTCCCCATAAAGGCTTCCATAAAGATGGAATGTTGGCTTTCACGCCAAAGAATTAGAACTCAGCAATTTTTTCTAATTTTATGCCGTGTCATGTGTGGGGTTTGGCCTTGGAACACCAAGCTGGCTCATCAGTGGGCTCTTGTCATGCTTATTTCGCTCCTAGATTGAGCGCTCTATCAAGGCAAAATACACAAAATGCCCAATAATGTTCCAAAATGTCTACTTTGTCCGAAATCCCACGCTTTGCATTTGCGATTCTTTTCGAGCACTCACTATCGACGATAGGAGAAAGCTCATTGACCAACATCATCGTTGTTTAAATTGTCTTTCGCCTCAACATTCTGCGTCTAATTGCCAATCCAGTAGATATTGTTTCCATTGCCAAAAGGCGCATCACACTTTCCTACATCGTCACGAGAATCCAAAGTCATCAACCACTTCACCTTCCACCTCAAAACAAAGTGATGACGTTGAAAGGTCTAATGCTTCCTGTTTAGTTCAATAGTCTCAATCTTGGCGCAGTGCCCAGGTACTTTTATCCGCACTTCAAGTGGACATACAAGATTGGTTTGGTGATTGGATTTGAGCCAGAGGTCTTCTGGATTCCGTCGCCACACACGACTTCCTGTCAAGGTCGTTAATTGAAAAACGTGGTCTTCCCGTAATTCCTACCTCCATAGAAGTATCTGGCATTAATGATTCTAAAATTCAAGCTATACAATGTTGGAAGTTGCAACTCGAAGACACCTGTAAGAGAAACACTACCTTAAAATTAAATTGTCTCGTACTGAATAACATAGGTGAGGATACCCCTAGTTGCTCTGTCGATACAACCCGCTAAAACCCTCCTGCTAATTTGAGACCCATTGAATCCTAAAAACTCAAATGATGAGAATGAAAAGCAAAAATACAAGACCTTAAGAAACAAGATAAATAAGAGGGCAAAACAAGACAAGGAACAGCATTTAATGGAAATCTGTGCAGGCATAAATAACAACATGAAATCTGGACAAATAGATATGGCCTATAAAGATATTAAAAGGTTCTTTGAAACAAGGAAGCCAAAAACAATGAGCATTGAGGACAAAGATGGGAAGTTAATATATGATGACGAAATGATAGTGAAAAGATGGAAAGAATATTTGGAACAACTATACAGTGTATTTAAACACAAATTGTGCTAAATGTTCCGGCATAACTCAACAAAATGACAGTGTTTCGCCCCGGTGTGCGATTGTGTTAACTTGCCCATTGAGAAAGAAGATGAAATAACAGAGGAAGACTTGGGGGCACCTATTATGGAGGAAGAGTTTGAGAAGGCATTGCAGGACCTCGAAGGAAAGAAAGCTCTTGGAGTTGATAACATACCAGGAGAACTATTGAAACAATCAGGTGACAAGTTAAAAAAGGAACTGTACAACTTAATATGTACTATTTACAAGACTGGAGAATTGCCTGAAGACTTTGTGAAATGCATAATAGTACCTATACCTAAAAAATCAAATGCAAGGTCATGTAAACAATACAGAACATTGAGTCTGGTGTGTCATGCATCAAAAATAGTCACTAGAATTATTATGAAGAGAATAGAAAAACAAATCGATGAAAACCTATCTGATGGTCAATTTGGTTTTAGGAAAGGAGTAGGAACAAGAGAAGCAATCCTAGCATTGAGGCAAGTGATAGAGAAGCAGATGAAGAAGGCAAACCTACCTTCTTAGCGTTCGTCGACCTTGAAAAGGCGTTTGACAATGTGTACTGGAATGATCTATTCAGCATTCTTCATCAAACAGGTATCAACTTTAGAGACAGAAGACTCATCTACAATATCTATAAGCAAGAAGTTGGAATAGTTTGTTGTGGTAGCAAGGAAGAAACAGCACACATCAGAAAGGGTGTACGGCAGGGTTGTTCCCTTTCCCCATACCTATTCAATATATATGTACAAAAGGCGATCGACCAGGTAAGAGAAACATTTGCCACAGGAGTGAATATTCATGGAGAAAAAGTTGACATGATAAGGTTTGCTGATGACATAGCGCTAATTGCAGAAAGTGAAGAAGACTTACAAAAGATCCTGAGCAAGATGGACAAAATAATGGAGGAAGAATTTAATATGAGAATAAATACAAATAAAACAAAAATTTTGGTCTGCAGTAGACATGGAGAAAACCAGACATCAATAGAGTTAAGAAATGAAAAGATACAAGAAGTGAATGAGTTTAATTATCTGGGAAGTAAAATAACGAATGATGGAAGAAGCAGCAGAGAGATATTAAGTAGGATTGCCCAAGCCAAGAACGCTTTCTATAAAAAGAAGAACCTATTTACTGCAAGGAACATAAGTCTTGATGTGAGGAAACAAATGTTGAAGACCTATGTATGGAGCGTCGCGCTATATGGCAGCGAATCTTGGACAATCCGAGAGAGAGAGAGAGGAAAAGACTACTAGCATTTGAAACCTGGTGCTATAGAAGGATTATGAAAATCAGTTGGAAAGAAATGGTCACAAATGAGGAAGTCTTTAGAAGAGTGGGAGAGAGAAGATGCTTCCTTAAATATTTAAAAAGAAGAAGGAATCACCTCGTGGGCCACATACTGCGACACAATGGACTGATTAAGCTTATAATCGAGGGAACAGTAGACGGCAAGAATTGTAGAGGAAGACCCAGACTGGAGTACATGAGTCAAATACTGAAAGATATGGGTTGTGGCTCATACTGTGAACTGAAGAGGAAGACTGAGAGACGGGAAGAATGGCGAGCTGCTGCCAACCAGCCTCACGGCTGTTAACCACAGAGAGAGAATCCTAATTAATCATGCATTTTGCTTACAAACCGCCGGTTGAATATTGCCCAACTATAAGGGGTCAAACGGACCCCGCTTGCCAGGGTAAGTACCGTACACGAGACCGAAATTTGTACTTTGAATCGCAGGCTTATCTGTGGGCTCAAATTGCAAAAAATATATTGACATTGGTTAACGGATAAAAATGATCCAATTAATGGAATTTCTGTCTTGCATGGCGAAAGATTCCATAATGCCGTTAGTACAAAGTAACGGCAACTGGGTACAGCAGACCCAGATAAGGGTTAATAAAAGGGGACATCTTTTTTCAATCGTAGAGGACGTGTGTCTATGAGCCTGGTACTATCGACTTTTAAGTACATTTCGTAGTAGATCAGTGCGATAACGCTTGAGAATATGAGTAGGCAACTGGTATCAAACATGGTAGACGATTTCGTTCCATCGGTAGTCCTTCAACTGGTTGCCGTTATAAGTTATTCGCGTTTAAATTTTGGATTATGCGTAAATACTTGCAAATTAATCATACTAATACATAAAAATGAGATGGTGCGTGTCTATCTGTCTGTCTGTTACTCAATTACGAAGAATCACTGGTCCGATTTAAATGAAATTTTCAATGGATGTAGCTAATTTACCAGGTTTACATATATAGGCCAGGCGACAGGTCAGAAAAAAAGCCTCAATAAGGAAATAATTAGTGGAAAGCTGGAAATTGATTTAATCGCTTTATTTGGACCCAGATATTACTCTCCCAAGTTTTCCCCCTCGAGCGAAGTCGGCGTTGGCCCTTCTGGCCCTAAGAAGGTACCATTTTTCGTTTAGTTGCAAATATCTCCAAAACCATGAACTTTATCAACAAAAGACCTGTTATAAAAATAATCTAGAGTAAATTTCCTACAAAAATGTTCCTTACCATTTGTCTCTAATGTGAACCGTTACGATGCTACGATCATTCGAAGTGGAGCCCTTTTTGATTCTTGCGGAAAATCTATGGAAATGATGTCATATCAAAGTTTCTACATGTTATAAATATTTGTCAGCATTCCAGGTGCACAAGCTGTTAACTTGTTACAAGTATAACAGCTTTTCAATGTAAACAGCTGTGGCAAAGTACCTACCATTAGTATAAAATCACTCTTTTCCACACCACCTGGCGGTAGAGTAAATGACGCGTTTTTAAGTGGTGTCCCCAGGAGGTCTAATCCACTGTTCAAATGTCAAAATTAGTCGATTTTAAACCGTTTTGATGAAGGCTAGCAGTCTTGATCATATGCCTCAATTTCTCCGTCATCGCTTTCATCGTCTGTATCGGTACATTTGACCGACGTCACAGGGCGCTCAAGTTTAACATCGATGTCTCCATCACAATCATCCATATAATTTGCCTTGCAAAGAAATCCAATGCAGAATTGAAACAATATTTTCAGTTTGAACTAGCTCCGTATCCGGTTGCGATCTTTGATGAAGCGGGTATACGTAAGACGCAAAAGTCTGTGTTCTATAAATTATTTTATCCTGTCACCTATGAGCCCACATTTGAGGACCTACAGCACATCATGTTCTCGGCGGAGGATATCTTCTGCACCGTGTAATTTGGCACCAAACCGGTACTTTTGTCGGCATTAGTGCCAAATATGTGAATTACGTTAAAAGATACTTCAAAAACAGTCATTATTTTCGATGGATATCCTGACGATCCACCAGCTCGCAGTACCAAGTCCGCTGAACGTCTTCGACGATCGCACAAGCATGATGCTGCTAATGTTTTTTTATGATTCCATGAGGGCACCTATGCCACAAGCAAAATTTTTGTCTAATGACACAAACAAACGAAGATTTATCGACTTGTTGCGCGTAAAATTCGAAATAGAAGGAATCGAAACCAGACAAGCTCCAGAAAATGCCGATGTGCTCATCGTTACCACCTCACTCGAGTTCTCTCGGCCCGACAATTCGGTCATTATAGTGGCTGAATGTATAGATATCCTGGTCATCTTGGCGGCTCGTGTATCACCCTCCATGAAAATGTATTTTATGAAACTCGGCAAAGGTTCAACCAAACAACAACTATTTTGCACAACAAGTTTCAATCTCCCGCCATGTGTGCAGGAAAACATCCTCTTTTGCATGCGTTTAGTGGGTGCGATAAAACGTCTTCGTTTCACAGGCAGGGCAAAATGAAATTCGTAACACTGCTGAAGAGTAATGAGGAACTGCAGATAGCTGTTAGGGTTTTCTGAGACGTGAACGCAAGCCCGATGAAATATTGACAAAACGGGCCAGTTGCTTTTGGCTAGGCTTTATGACAACAAAACCACGGGAAATACCCTGAATGAGTTGCGGTTACAACTGTTTTCAAAATCTCTAAGCAAACATCGATTTAATCTCGCAAGCTTACCACCCACCGAATCAGCGGCACGTGAGCACTCTTTAAGAACATACCATCAAATCCAAACATGGTATAAATCCACTGGATTGGGGCTGGAAAAATTCTCAATGTGGTTTGGCTGCCATACCTACGACGAGGGATCCGGCGCTACAAATGCTTCTAAACACAGTGTCCTGCAAATGTTCGAAAGGAAATAACGCAGCGTGTGGTTGCAGGAAAACGGGCCCCTGAAGCTCCAGAAACGGCATGAATTGTATGGGACGGTCATATACAAATGCTGCCGAGGAAGATTATATGGAGGATTGTGACGGAGACATCGATGTTAATCTTGAGCGGCCTGTGGCGTCGGACAAATGTACCGATACAGACGATGAAAGCGATGACGGAGAAATTGAGGCAGACGATCAAGACTGCCAGCCCTCATCAAAATGGTTTAAAATCGACTAATTTTGACATTTGAACAGTGGATTAGACCTCCTGGGGACACCACTTAAAAAACGCGTCATTTACTCTACCGCCAGGTGGTGTGAAAAATAGTGATTTTATGCCAATACTACGCAATAATAATACTAATGGTAGGTACTTCGCCACAGCTGTTTACATTGAAAAGCTGTTATACTTGTAACAAGTTAACAGCTTGTGCACCTGGAATGCTGACAAATATTTATAACATGTAGAAGCTTTGATATGGCATATCATTTCCATAGCTTTTCCGCAAGAATCAAAAAGGGCTCCACTTTGAATGGTCGTAGCATCGCAATGGTTCACATTCGAGACAAATGGTAAGGAACATTTTTGTAGGAAATTTACTTTAGATTATTTTTATAATAGGTATTTTGTTGATAAAGTTGATGGTTTGGGAGATATTTGCAACTAAACGAAAACTGGTACCTTCTTAGGGCCAGAAGGGCCAACGCCGACTTCGCTCGAGGGGGAAAACTTGGGAGAGTAATATCTGGGACCAATTAAAGCGATTAAAGCAATTTCCAGCTTTCCACTAATTATTTCCTTATTGAACTACCTGTCGCCTGGCCTAATAGGCTACATTTGATTTCGATATTTTGCACAATTTAAAAATGGCGACTATTTTAGTGACGTCAGTACACCCTTTGGATTCGAAATTTCATATTTCCATTTCAAATAAAAAGAGAACGCTAAGAAATAGCAAACTTTTCATCGCTTATATGAGCTTTAAAATTTAATATTCTATCAGAAAAGTCATGATCACTTTTCGTGTATCTCCAACGGTTAGCGAGTAAAACCTAAATGTGTGCTATAAAACACAGTCGACGCCAAGTGGTGCAGTATATCTTATATATAAAAGTGAAAGTCTGTATGTGGGTGGGTCTGTTCCATATACAAATCTACACCGTTCCACCAATCTCAACCAAATTTTGCATACACATAATTTAGGACCCAGAAGGAACCCCTGGCTACATGCATTTACGATAGTCTTTCTCATTCTTCTGATTTCGGCCCTTTTGCACTCAAGCACAGGCTAATCAAATCATAAAATTAACTCATGAAGGAATGGCAAGGCAGGACGTTTCCATGGCAATAAAGCTCAAGTCGAGACACGGCCGACTGGAAGCGAGTTGCGCTCGCCACTACAGGTATAGAAAACGAGGTTCTTTACTTGAAATCCCGTTAGTTACTCAACTGCTCACACAGCACTGTCAACCGAGTATAGCATAACAAAGATTTGACACTATCTACTATATATTTGTCAAATACCACTCTCTCACTCACTCACTCACTCATTCATTCATCACGAAATCTCAGAAACCACTGAACGGATTGGAATGAAATTTGGTATGCAGCTTCCTCACGGGCCGCAAACGCCCACTAAGAAAAGCTTTTTGGATATTCAGGTTCTAAAGGGGTGTTAAGGGGGTAGACCTGCAATTCATTGAATAGCAATATCTCCCGATTGGTTTCATTGGGGGACGTGATAGTCGGCATATAAACTCATCATTAAAAATAAGAAGACACGTGTCTCAGGGTTTTTCGATGTGGTGTATATTATGGGGTGAAAGAGGGTGAAAAGTAGGGGTTGAAATATTCCTAACGGAGCGTGTATCTTTTAAACGACATAGGCGAGGAGTTTGAAACTCAGCGAAAAAAAAATCGGCTTAAAAAATATGTCAATCTTTGTTCGACCGTTTTTTCATAAATTAATTTAAGGGGCCAATGGGGTGGGGTGAAATTCTGGGGAAAAAAGGAGAGGAAGTGTCCTAACTGACTGACTAACTCACTCATCAAACACAGGGGAAAAAGACAGCTTAAAAAATAGGTGTTCAAGCGTTTTTTCATCAATCCAATTTAAGGGGCCCATGGGGAGGGGTGAAATTCTGGTAAAAATAATTGAAAGAAAATGTCCTGTCTGCCTCAATCGCTCACCCCGCCCAGCGAAAACTATTAAAGTTGGAAACATGACATTTTGGGAATATGTTCGCTGTATGTCGAAAACGTCAACTAATGAATGATTTTTGTTTATTCGGGTATTAAAGAGGTGTTAAGGGGGGAAACGTGCATTTCATGGAATAACGATATCTCATGAGTTGTTTCTTTGGGTAAGTGATATTCAGTATATAAACTAATCATTAAAAATAATCAGACATATGTCTAAGAGTTTATCGATGTGGTGTATATTATGATGTGAAAGGGGTGAAAATTGGGGGTTGAAGGATTCTTAACGGAGCGTGTATCTCTTAAACGACATAGGCGAGAAGTTGAAAACTCAGCGGGAAAAAACAGCAAAAAATATAAATAAATAGGTTTTCGACCGTTTTTTTCATAAATCCAATTTAAGGGGCCCTTGAAGAGGGGTGAAATTCTGGGAAAAAAACAGGAAAGAAGGTGTCCTAACTCACTCACTCATCAAACTCAGGGGGGAAGAACAGCTCAAAAATAAGTAAGTAGGTGTTCGACCGTTTTTTTTTTCATAAATCCAATTTAAGGGGTTCATGAGAGGGGTGAAATTCTGAAAAATAAATGAAAGAAAATGTCCTGACTTACTCACTCACTCATCATCGTCCAGCCAAAACTATTGAAGTTAGAAACATGACATTTTGGGGCTATGTTCGTTGTATGTCGAAACGTCCACTAAGGAAGGATTTGTGGATATCAGGTTCCAAAGGGTGTTAAGGGGGTAGACTTGCATTTAATTGAATAACAATATCTCCCGATTGGTTTCCTTGGGGATGGGATACTCGGCATATAAACTCATCATTAATAGTAAGAAGACACATGTCTGAGGGTTTTTCGATGTTGTGTATATTATGAGGTGTATGTGTGAAAAGTGGGGGTTAAAGAATTCCTAACGGAGCCAATATCTCTTAAAAGACAGAGGCAAAAAGTATGAATCTCAGGAAGAAAAATCAGCTTGAAAGAGTAGTAAATAAGTGTTCGATCGTTTTTTCATAAATCACATTTAAGGGGCCCATGGGGAGGGGTGAAATTCTGGGGAAAGAAGTCCACTAAGGAAGGATTTTTGGATATTCCATCATCCCCCCAGCAAACCTTCTGCAGTTAGAAACTTTAAATTTTGGGGATATGTTCGTTGTATGTCAAATAAGTCTACTGTGGATGGATTTTTGGATATTCATGTTGTCAAGGGGTGTTAAGGGGGTTAAACTTGCATTTCATTGAATAACAATATCTCACGTGTTGTTTCATTTGGAGATGTGATATTCGGCATATAAACTAATCATTCAAAATAAGCAGACATATGTCTAAGGGTTTATCGATACGGTGTATATTATGAGGTGAAAGGGGTGAAAATTGGGGGTTGAAGGATTCTTAACGGATCATGTACTGTATCTCTTATTCAACATAGGCGATAAGTTTGAAATTCAGCGGAAAAAGCAGCTTAAAAAATCAGTAAATAGGTGTTCGACCATTTCTTCACAAATCCAATTTAAGGGGCCCATGGGGAGGGGTGAAATTCTGGGGGGGGGGAGGGGGAGAGGAAAGAAAGTGTCCTAACTATTGACTCACTTACTCACTCATCAACCTCAGGGGGAAAATCAGCTTAAAATAAGTAAATAGGTGTTCGACCGTTTTATTCCTAAATCCAATTTAAGGGGTTCAAGGGGAGGGGTGAAATTCTCAAAAATAAATGAAAGAAAATGTCCTGACTGACTCACTCACTCAACATCGCCCAGCCAAAATTATTGAAGTTAGAAACATGAAATGTTGGGGATATGTTCGTTGTATGTCGATAACGTCCTCTAAGGAAAGAGTCTCGGATATTCAGGTTCTAAAGGGGTGTTATGGGGGTAAACGTGCATTGCATTGAATAACTATCTCACGAGTGGTTTTATTTGGGGATATGATACTTGGCATATATACTAATCATTAAAAATAAGCTGACACATGTCTAATGGTTTTTCGATGTGGTGTATATTATGAGATGAAAGGGATGAAAAGTGGGGGTTGAAAGATTCCTAACGGAGCGTGTATCTCTTAAACGACATAGACGAGGAGTTTTGAAACTCGGAGGAAATCAATCAGCTTAAAAATAAATAAGTAAATGAATAAATAAATAATTAAAGTAAATAGGTGTTCGACCGTTTTTTCATAAATCCAATTTAAGGGACCTATGGGAGGGTGGAATTCTGGAAGAAAAAAGGAAGATTGTAGTTTTACGTGACCGTGAATCTTGTGATTATGAGCCACGGGACCTCCTTTTTACGTGGAATCCGAACCACAGGACATGGCATTTCACTTCGAAAATCTCACATGCATTGACCGGGAATCGAACCCGGACCGCCAATTCTGGAAGAAAAACGTCCACTAAGGAAGGCTTTTGAATGTTCACTCTCATCGACCAACCAAAAATATTCAACTTAGAAGAATGATATTTTGGGGATATGTTTGTTGTGTGTCGAAAACGTCTACTAAGGAGGGATTTTTGGATATTCAGGTTCTAAAGGTGTGTTCACGGGGTTAAACCTGCATTTCATTGAATAACAATATGACACGACTATGACACGAGCGAAGCGAGGCTAAAAATAAGATGGTGTGTGTCTGTGTATTACTCAATCACGCAAGTACCACTGGTCCAATGTACTTGAATTTTACATGGAAGTAGCTGATTTACCTGGTTAACATATAGGCTACTTTTGATTTCAATACTTTTCACTATTTAAAGATGGCGACCATTTTAGTGACGTCACTACACCCTTTGGTTTCAAACTTTCATATTTCCATTTCAAATAAAAAGAGAACGCTAAGAAATAGCAAACTTTTGATGGCATATACGAGGTTTAAAATCACATTTTCTATCCGAGAGGTATCTCCAACGGCTAGCGAGTAAAACCTAAATTAGTGCTGTAAAACACGGTCAACGCCGAGCGGTGTAGTTGGACAAAATGTTCCATCCTTAATCTTCCTCTGCGCAGCACCTCGCCTATTCCCTGTTTTAACTGTCACCTCCACATTTTAATTTATTTATGACGCGTAGCGAAGCACGGGTACTTCAGCTAGTCTCTATATAAAAGTGAAAGTTTGTCTGTTTTTTCTGAATTTCTACGGAAATTGAGTTATTTTCCCTTTTTCAGACTGTTTTATGACGGATGCTCGCGAGAAGAAATATTTTGACTGTCTGTCCGTTTGTTTGTTTGTTTGTTTGTTTGTCTATGGACAACTTTGTTCCCTTATAACTCGAGAACGGCTGGGTGTATCAACGTAAAATTTGGTACAGAGGCACGACACTAATCCTTGGTGTAACTCATCTCCTTAACTCTCATAAAAGGGAGCCTACCCCGTTGAAATGCATGCTGAAATAGGCGTAGAATGACGATACTAAGCTCATTTTCAGCCCCTCATTGTGAGAGACAACATTTTAAGGCCCCAAAAAACAACCGTTTTTGAGATATACCCAGACAACTAATTTCATTTAATAAACTAATGAACGAATGTAAGCCGGTAACAATGGCAACAGATTCTCAGAGATCCATCTATTGCTGTAAGACGCAATGCAATTCCATTAATTACATTAGTGTGAAAGCTTAAGGGGTTCAAGGGATACTCTAGAATTTTTTTTCACGTGATTTACACCTGCAGGTGTGGTACGGCAGGTCTATTATATTCTTATCCCTAAATTATATTATTATTATTATTATTATTATTATTAGTATTATATCATGGCGTACAACGACGAGACAAAGCCACTCGGTGCCAGAAACAGAACTCGGGGCCCTAAAGGGTCCTCGAAAACTGCATTATAAGGCTCTAAAACTAACAGTTTCTGAAATATTTCCAGAAAAATAATTTAATTTAATTTAACAAACTAATGAAAGAATGCAAGTCAGTAACCATGCCAACATTATCTCAAGGGGTGACATCCAACATCCCATCTATTTCTGTAAGAAGCAAGTCACTCCATTTATTACATTTCTGAGAAAGCTTGCAAATGGCTATAAGGTTACCACGGAAACAACTTAGACTGTATAATTCATCAATCCAATTAAGGGGGTCAAGGGGTAACCTAGAATTTTTTCACGCGATTTTCACGTGCGACATATAGTACAGAAGGTCTATTATATCTCCAAACAGCAACATTTTTTCAAACATTCCTGAATTGAAATCAGCATTTTTTTTGCGGCATTGAGGAATTTGGGCCATTTGAGGCTAGAGAAGCTGAATTTTCATACATCACAGGCCTTTATAATTTATGAACGGGGTCTTCCTGTGTATGGGGACCTAACACAATGTAGAGGGTCAGTTCTTATGTGACGTGTATTGCGTTTTGTCTACAAGGCTATCAATTTTAATTCACGTCAGGAAGTACACGTTAGGTGAAACTTTTTTTTTTTGTCAACATACGGGTTCATCGTAAGGATAAGGATGATTTTGTTTGATACTGTGTGGTAGATATACCCATATTTGGATATCTGGGTGATATGTTGTAGACAACAGAGTTGTATGTCTGTCTATCTGTGTACCTTTATGTACGCCTATAACTCGTGTTCGGATGCTTGGTGCATCGTAAAATTAGGTATAGTATCCATGAGAGTCAATACACCAATCATTTATAAAACACTTCACCGTACTTTTCATACAGTAGAAGGGTGGATATAGGGAAAAACTTCTCAAAATACATGCTAAAATAGGCGAAATATTAAAATTATCCTAGAAGGAAGACCAAAGCATATGTTGCGCTTCTCAATGTGAGACACAAAATTCGGGAGTCTATAAAGGGTCTCCGAAAACCACATTTCAAGGACCTTAAATTAACAGTGTGTGTGAAATTCACAGAAAACTAACTTCGTTCTGAAAAACCTATGAAGGAATGACAAACCGCTAACCATTGCAACAGAAGCTCAATTGATAATGTATGGTGTTAACAACGAAGACCGTTCGAAGAACGGGTACTTCTACTAGTATAATATAATCTTGCTAAGCCTGGCATTTCTGCAGATGGGTATTAAAAGATGTTATCTTTTCTCCAAATTTCAAAATTGTTATATGGTACTCAAGTCTATTTTTTAGCCTACTTTTCACATTTTGCAAAAATGAGGAAAAAGTAGACTTATGAGATCGATCCGGGAAAATGTGTGTCTGTCTGTCTGTCTGTCCTTCTGTCTGTCTGGCTGTGTGTGTGTCCCCCCTATCAACTTCTAAACGGCTGCAGCAATCAAAACCAAATTTAGTATGAGTAAAGATGTGCACCGGAGTAGCTCACGTCCATATTTGAATATGATGTCAGTGCTACCAGCTGCTGAAAAAACGCACTAGAAATTTGAGCTCCATGTTGGATATCTTGGAAGGTATGCATGGGAGCTATTCCAAAATTGGCACACATGTAGATAATACTATTTCAGTTTAATTTCCAGGAGGCCAACCATGACAGTGTTGCCAAAATAATTTTAAGCCTTCTGATATGTCCAATGTTTAAATGCATATAACTTCTACACTATCAATTGGATTTCAACCAAATTTTGTATATAATATCTGTACATAAACAGATATGACTGAGTGTATTCTTAAGAGCCACCAGGGCTGCCAACTGTTAATAATTGCTCTCTCTATTTTTTAAAATCCAAATACCAATATATCAGAAAGTATGCAAGCCAACAGCTTTAAACTATGCACACGTATATTCTGACATTTTAGATTAATTTGGAGTAACTTATATACGTCAGTTCTACCAACATGATTAAAAGCCTGCTGATAGTACCAATTTTTAAATACATGTAACTTCTATACTATCAGTTGGATTTCAACCAAATTTCGTATGTGATATGTGTACCATAACAGATATGACTATAAGTATTGTTAAGAGCAATCAGGGCTGCCAACTGTTAATAAATGCTGTCTATATTCTTTTTACCCTAATATCAATATATCAGAAAGTATGCAAGCCAACAGCTCTATACTTTGCACACGTATAGCACCTGACATTCTAGATTAATTTGGAGTAATTAATACAAGGCAGTGTTGCCAACATGATTCTATGCCTGCTGATATGTCCAATTTTAAAATACATGTAACTTCTATACTAACAAATGGATTTCATCCAAAATTGGCACAACAAGATATCATAATAATTCAGATTATTTCTGACCAGCACACGCATGGTATTGTTGGCAACATGCTTTTACGCGTGCTGATAGATCCAGTGTCTAACTGCATGTAACGTCCATTGGACTTCAACCAAATTTTGTATTCTGTACCTTAAGAGGTGGATCTAAGAATATATTCAGTCACCAGGGCTGCCAACTGTAGTGCTCTATTAGGCTACATTATACCAGGTATATTTTGAACTAATTAGATATTTCGATATTACCAACTTAATTTCGTCATTATTCTAGATAGGTTCATATACTGTAGAATAATCATTGGCATGAAAAGTAGGCTGTATAGTTCTTCACGGAACTTCTTGTTTTTAATGCGTCCAGTCTACTCATGTGATTTACCATCGCCGTTTATAAATCTCAAGCTGTGCTCTTGGTAGAATTGGCAACATTGAGTGGAGTGCCTAAGTTCTGTAAACACCTAAGACCACATGCTAAGTTTTATTCATAAATATCGTTTATTTTGATATGACAGCATCTATAATCACTTTGTACTAACTACTTCAACTTTCGTGAAATTCCTCGTATTAAATCAGACCTGCTGAAAGTTGTAGAAGTGAGTATTTCCCGTATTAAGTTGCATGTGTAACCAATACCTGCTAATGAATTTAACCAACACATTCTTCACTAATATTTCATTAAACTATTTCAGATGCCTAGGAAGTGTTGTGTGCCTGGCTGTAAGTCAAATTATTGCAGCACTATTAAAATAACTGGTTTTATCACTACGTTTTGATCACTAGAACGAGGTGGACTTTCATTGCCTAGTAATTTAGTTTTGGTATATATCTTGACGTGGCCTTTATATTCGAGTACATTTTGAAGTGTTGGCAAGTGCCTTTAGGTAGATTTCATTAGGACGGTACCTATTTTAAAATTAAGTGACCAGTGGAGGATTATTGATGAGACTGACAATATTAAGCTTGGAGGCCAAATCTGACTATGATGAGTGAATCTGACAAAAAGTGAAGAATTTATTGTCAAAGGCAGTCTCTTAGTTCGTAAGAATAGTCTTAAATATTTCTTCTGAGCGCGTCAATGACGGCAGTGAGCTTAGCAGCAAGACATTGGGACATTGAGGTACAGTACAGCCTTTTACTATTACCTTACCGGGAATCGCCAGCACATAGCAAGACATTGGGACATTGAGGCACAGTACAGCCTTTTATTATTACCTTACCGGGAATCGCCAGTACATTGCAAGACATTGGGACATTGAGGCACAGTACAGCCTTTTACTATTACCTTACCGGGAATCGCCAGCACATAGCAAGACATTGGGATATTGAGGCACAGTTCAGCCTTTTATTATTACCTTACCGGGAATCGCCAGTACACAGCAAGACATTGGGACATTGAGGCACAGTACAGCCTTTTATTATTACCTTACCGGGAATCGCCAGCACATAGCAAGACATTGGAACATTGAGGCACAGCACAGCCTTTTATTATTACCTTACTTTACCGGGAATCGCCAGCACATAGCAAGACATTGGGACATTGAGGCACAGCACAGCCTTTTATTATTACCGTACCTTACCGGGAATCGCCAGTACATAGCAAGACATTGGGACATTGAGGCACAGTACAGCCTTTTACTATTACCTTACCGGGAATCGCCAGCACATAGCAAGACATTGGGACATTGAGGAACAGCACAGCCTTTTATTATTACCTTACCGGGAATCGCCAGCACATAGCAAGACATTGGGACATTGAGGCACAATACAGCCTTTTAATATTGCCTTACCGGGAATCGCGAGCACATAGCCTGATAATATGTATTCCTTATTTGTGTGTAGACTTAGCGGACGTTATGTTCTGTGTTATTTTCGGAAACATTTGGTGGTGTCAAATTCTATGTGTTTACGCAGTGTTAGCAATTACAATTTGCTTGCGCTAAGCCTCCCATATGACAGATGGGCGGTGTTGCCAAACTTTATTACACGGCTTGAGAACTGTAGACGGCGATGAATTCAGGATATTTCTCATTTGTAGTAAATCAGCACAGCTCCAACCCATTAACGTACTGGTGAGTAAGACTTGAAAATGTGACCATAATCGGGATCGAACCCGCGTCTCTTGTGGCACGCTAGGTCCTTGCACGAATGTTGTTATGATTACATTAGTCTAAAATAAAACAAGTAATATCAATGATAACAATGTATTTAATTAGCAACATAAAAACAAACATGTGGTGCTCTTCAGTCGGTCAACACAATGGGAAGGATTATTCCCTAATGCACTTTGTATTCCTCGTGGTGTAGCGGCTAGGGCTGGGTTCGAGTCCCACCTCAGGTATCTCGGAAACGGTCTCCCACTTCTACTCCTGGCGGATGGTTCCTAGCTTAAGGCCACGACTGCCCCCTTCCACATGCTCCCCTGAATTATATTACACACACGTATATTGCACTCACAATAACACAGGTTAACAGACAAAAGCCACATACACCCAAGTACACAGGGCTGAGTAATACGAAGTCAAAGCCCCTTTAATAAAACTATAATTCTTTACTAGATTTTGCCTTTAAATGGTACAACAACGTGACATTTACAGTTGAATTTCCTTTAGTTTTAGCCGGTTAATTTTGCAGCAATTGACATTCTTCTTGCGATTCACAATAACCTTTTCTAGTGCTACTGAAGTGATGACTCGTTGTTGTGGAAGCTTGGGATATAACCTGCTTTGTAATTCGTATCGTGTTTTGATGACATGTTTTACAGCGGAGGTAATACTGAAGTGCCCAGTGCAGATTTTCAGTGACAGTCAATTCACAATTTTTAATTGGCGAAGATACAGAGCTGTGGCTATTTAATTAGCGGCAGCCTTATGACGACAATATAAGTTACGAGTTATAAAGAAAGTTATTTCGGAGTCGATAATGAGTTTCGTTTGAACTGCGTGGCTTGTAACAGAAGAAAATCTTGGTAATTTGCGGATTCCGAATGACTGATTCCTGTATGCTATTAGTGGCGAATTACAATACCTGTACGGTAATCTATGTTCAATTTCTCGTGCCTAATTACGCGTATTGATAGATTTTTACCTTCCGTAATTTATTGTGTGACAAAATAATATGTGATCTACTAACCGCAAATCAAGTTTGTGTGTAGCCTGCATATGTATTAGGAGACCTAAGACTAATGTAAGATATTTTGTTTCCTTGCTGTTTAAGGAGACCTAAGACTAATGTAAGATATTTTGTTTCCTTGCTGTTTAAGCAGCCATAATTACTTATTAATGTTTTCAATTCAATCGCAACGATAACAATTTACTCGACCAGCGTAATGATCGTATTTGTTTTACTGTTGTTGACAAACATAACCGCTCCTTATCACTGTGCACTTCCTCATCTGATTTGTGAATGGTTTGGCGTAGCCTACTGGTATAAGTATGGTCATTAATTAATTCTTCAGTGTCTTTTTTTTTTTGTGTGTGTGTTCTAGTTTCCTGAACACTATGGAGGAACATCTATTTATTAAAATTGAGCCAGACTGGTTGACACATACAGTTGAAGTCTCTAACATTGTGAGTTGCATTTTGAATCGTATATGGTGTAACATTGCATTCTTAGCGATGTGCATGACAAATGAGGTTTAGTGACTTAATACACTACTTAATGGTAAATGGCACGCTAACGTTTAGTTACGTAGCTTAGTACTCATATTGTGTGTGCATATTTTTGATTGGGTCATACTTGTGTTACTTCGCAGGAGACAACTGTCCTGTTGCCCTCGGATAACTTGAGAGACGAGGCTGCTGATATATTTGGAAATGAAAGGATGGCAGTTAAGGAGGAACATGAACTACAGGTAATTATCGGTTCTGCGTTATTTCTCTTGTAATATAGTAGCACTGAACGAAAATAGAACAAGCGATATCATCCTCTATAGTACATGACTTAGCCAAACGCGTTATCAA
The DNA here is from genome assembly GCA_946902985.2 of Meconema thalassinum. Classification (NCBI taxonomy): domain Eukaryota; kingdom Metazoa; phylum Arthropoda; class Insecta; order Orthoptera; family Tettigoniidae; genus Meconema; species Meconema thalassinum. Next base: position 37,547,595 of record OX336398.1, on the reverse strand, counting down.
ACGACGAGAAATAAATCAGGGTATGAAGTTTTAATAGTTGTATCCTCCTCCGCTGTCTGTGACCCACCCAGCCATCCCAAATAGGATCGCAACGTATATAAGCAAAATTCCAGCTGTGGCCGCCATTGTTCACATCAATCATCATCGAAACAGTACTGCCAACCTTGCCCATACGGTACTATATCGCACCAACACCTGACCATTCTAACCTTCGTTTTGTTCTATCCAAAAATTTAGACAATGGTAACAACCGAACCCGTCCCGATTAATGTTTTTTTTATTAGACAGTGATTTTGTATCCCACCTTCCTTAAACAACAGTAATTTTGTATCCCACATGTTGGCAACAATCTTTGTGCCTCGGTATGAGCCGCTAGAGTGCGCCTTGTTGACAGTTGAACGAGTTGCTAGCGCTGCCGGAACATGGCAGCCGTTTTTAAAGAGTAATAAATAGCACGTGTTTACGTACTTTAGCACATATATGAGGTGCAGTAGTGACCAGGGTTCCTAATTTCAATATGTAATATCGCCCAGAAGATGAAACAAGGACACAAGGTATGTGAAAGTCACATTCTTGTCTGATGCAAGAGTAGTGGTTTTGTGGGGGTTCTAAATCCACCGCCACCGCCACCGCTGGAATACTAAAATGGCAATATCTCGCGAACCAATCAGGCTAGAGACTTGTACGAGGTGTCAAATTACTCAGGCGAACACCCCCTTTCCAGTGGACAACATATTTCCACCCCAAAATAAAACCTACCCCTACTAGGGGGTGAAATTGTAATTTTTTAGAAAATCTCTCTTTCCAATTGCAACATGTGAGAGTTTGAATGTCGATATGGATGTAACGATGTTCTGCAAACCAATAATCAAAGAGGGGCATGTTAGGCCTTGAGGTGAGAGCCCCTGTTATTGTTGACGAGCCCCCTGCTGTCGGGACCCTGTGGATGGGTTATTGTTGACAGGTCCTTGTGGACGAGTCCTTGTGGACAAGTCCTTGTGGACAGGTCCTTGTGGACGAGTCCTTGCGGACAAGTCTGTGTGGACAGGTCCTTGTGGACGAGTCCTTGGCCCTTTGGACTGATCCCTTTGGACGGGTCCCTTTGGCCTGGTTCCTACGGACTAGCCCATGAATTTATTTAAATTATGTCAAAGGGCCTAACTACATTTGTGTGTGTGTTGAACTGACGTTGTTCACCACTACTATAATGGAATAACGATATGAAAGGAAAGTGACGAAATACATGTGAACACGTGTGAAATGACCTTATTACCGTCCTCCTTGTGAAACAAGTCACATCCTGTTTTGCTTCATACGTGAGAAAATGTGAGTTCGAACCCGTGGTCGGATTTTGACGAATGAGGTGTCATTGAACTCGGGCTGATACCTTCTTTCCAATGAACAACATATTTCCACCCAAAAATAAAACCTACCCCTACTAGGGAGTGAAATTGTAATTTTTTTAGAGAATCTCTCTTTCCAATTGCAACATGTGAGAGTTTGAATGCCGATATGGAATAAAACGTTGTTCCACACAAGAGACATGTGTTTGGTGGATAGCCACTATGAATTAACATGCTTGTTTTTGTTTTTTGTTTTTTACGCATGCCCACTCATAGCTTTTGTAAGAGGGCAGGCTTTTTAAAAGATGGCGGCTGTAGTGTAACCTAACCTAACCCAACCCACGAGTGGTGATCAAAAAGTATTTTAATTGACGCTTGTCGATTGGCAAACCAATAATCAAAGAGGGATATGTCAGGCCTTGAGGTGATAGCCCCTTTTGATTGATCTCTGTTGATTTGTCCCTTTGGACTGGTCTCTGTTGACTAGCCCCTTTTGGACGGGCCCTTTTTGACAGGGGGTCATTTTTGATGGATCCTTTTTGACAGGTGCTTTTCGACGAGTCATTGCTGACGAGTCCTTGTTGATGAGTCCCTGTGGACGGGTCATTGTTGACGGGTCCCTATTGACAGGTCATTGTTGACAGGTCATTGATGACAGGTCATTGTTGATGGGTCCTTGTTGACAAGTCCCTTTTGATGGGTCCCTGTGGACGGGTCCCTTGAGACCGGCCCCTTTGGACTGGTCCCTATGGACCGGCCCATGAAATTTATCCAAATTATGTCAAAGGGCCTAACTACATTTGTGTGTAAAGCAGTGTGTTGAACTGACGTTGTTCACCAGTCCTTACTACTACAATTGGATAACGATATGAAAGGAATTGATTAACTAGACATGAGTTAACTACCAACGAAACACTTTGGCGACTCTGCTTGTTATTGGCCAATGAGTAGGGTTTTAGAAAAACTGTTTGCTATTTTGGGTTATATACAAAAAATGCTTAGACCTTTTGAGTGACTATGTTTGCTAAACAAGACATTATACCAGACACGATGAGGATTCTTATGTAGCTCAGACAAGGAAAGAATTTCTACAGAATCTGTTGACATTGAATATAGATTTAGGTATTAGGAATTCATTTTGAAGGCCTTTGTCTGGAGCGTGGCACTCTATGAAAGTAAAACTTAAACAATTGGTGTAGCAGAAAAGTGGAGAATTGAAGTGTTTCAAATGTGGTGTTACAGGAGAATGATGAAGATTAGATGGGTAAATAGGGTTACTAACAAAGAGGTATTAAGACGAGTGGGGGAGAAGAGATGTATCTGGCGACTGTTAATGAAGTAAAGAGATAGGTTGGTAGAACACGTACTAAGACACCCAAGAATAGCAAACTTAGTTAAGGAAGAAAGGTTCGAGGACGAGAACTGTAGGGGTAGACCAAGTTTAGAATATGTTAAACCGATAGCCTTGAATGTAGGGTGTGGTAGCTATATAGAGATGAAACGATTAGCTCGGGACAGATGGGCGCTGAGATCTGCATCAAACCAGTCAAAGGACTAAAGACTCAAACAACAACATGTAAGTTTACTAAAATAATGTTGTGTAACGGTATATGTTAGTCAACGAACAGTAATGCATTACTAAAACCCATGACACGATACCTAAGAGCTTTTCTAAAATGATTTTAAAATGCCTTTAACCCTATATTGAACACCCAGTTCACAAGACTCATAACTGCAATGTTATGGTAAAACAAAACAAAATCTATATTTCAAAACAAGCAAGTGGTTTAGTCAATGTATACTGGAAAAAGTTTTGTAAACACTCAAGTCCTCAAGACTAATTAAATTAGTAACTGTCAGGTTGACCGAGTGGTTAAGGTGTTTGACTTAAGATCAAATTTTCTGTATAAGGAAGCAAGGGTTCGAATCCCTTACCTGACATAGCTATTGCCTTGACATGGCTTGACCACACGGCATTATTATGACACTCGGTACACAAACCATAGATATAGTGTATTGTTTAAGGCCACTCTCTTTCTGAACATAGTCAGAGACTGTTGATGGTTAACAATTGTATTAATAGTGGGACATGGGGATAGTAATTAAGAAAAACAGACAATACCCATACAATATTTTTATTAAATTCATTTTATAATAGTTAGACACTGAATTCAAGTCTATCTCTTTACCATTGTTCTATATAGATTTTTAAACACAACGCTTGTTGTAGATCCTTTTACAACTTTCTCCAGGTACTCTTGCTCTTAAAAACTGGGGAAGCCGCAATGGTTTTATAAACATAAAACCCTCATCCTCTTCTTTTTCATAATTATCATCATCATCATCATCATTATGAATATTATCATCAAAATTATTATAGTCATTGTCACCATCATTATCATCATCATCATCATCATTCTCAACATCACTAGAACTATCCAATTCCTCTTGTTTGTTTTCCACAGGGACCTCTTGTAGAGTCTGCGTTGCTTTTGATAGTGATAAGGTTTTTTTGAACGATGGTATTTGTCCTAACATGTCTTTTTGAGGTGATGATGAATGCTTTTTAACAAACAATGCACTATCTTGAGCAGCAATATACTTTTCTTGGACTTGCTTTTTTACCTGGGTTAGAGTATTTTGCGTATTTAAATGTGTATTAATTTGAGATTCACAATGATGTTCTTTTGAAGTAAGTACGTTAGAGTCTTTTGTTTTAATCATTCCTCGACACTTTTTGGATCGTTGTTTTGAACATCGCCAAATAACAGTTCCATCTTTATTGGTTGTTTTTACAATATATGTATATCCTTTATAGAAGACACATGGCTTGCCATGATTGGTTGTTGAGACTTCCATATCAACTAATACATATGAATTAAAATTTAGTAAAGTCACATGAACAATCTTTAGATTACAAGTGATTTACACACACACACACTTTCCTAAATGTCAAGATTTATGGATGTTGTTTTCCGCCAACAGCTGCTTACTGCGTATGACAAGGCTGGAGACTGGTAGGTGAGACGGTCTCTCACGATGTGAACACTGTAACAGGCAGTAGTCAACTGACAATATTCTTATACCCTAGTCAAGGTTAACAGGTACTTACTGCGTATGACAAGACCGTACACTCGTAGGTTAGACCGTATTTTTTGTTTGTTGCTAAGGATCCCATATATACCCTAGACATGTTAGTTCTGAACACTTAGTGGTTAATTGTATATATTGAATTTAAATACACAGCTCATACAAGCACGTTTTGCGGATGGGAGGGGTGAGAGGCTGGCAAAAAAGGAAATGTTTTAGTTTAATGAAACGTCATGTCCTAGTAGGCGTGATTTATAGTAGACGCAATTGATAGTAGACGTAATTGATAGTAGGTGTAATCGATACTAGACGTGATTAATAGTAGACGCAATTGATACTAGGCGTGATTGATAGTAGGCGTGATTTGTAGTAAGCGCGATTTATAGTAGACGCAAATGATAGTAGGCGAGATTGATAGTAGGCGTGATTGATAGTAGACGCGATTGATAGTAGGCGCAATTTGACATGGGCTTGACTCAGATCATTTTTGATATTATAAAGTTACAGTGTCAATGTTTATACAAAGTACAAGGTAGAGGGTATTTTAAGACATAACCTCAGCTCACTTAACATAACCTAACTTTACCTAACCTAACTTTGTCACGTGACATGTTCTGCAAGTTTAGACTTGCTTTAAGACTGATTATGACGTCATAGATTGATGGGAGGGGTGAGAGGCTGACAAAAAAGGAAATGTTCTGGTTTAATGAAACGTCATGTCCTAGTAGGCGCGATTTATAGTAGACGCAATTGATAGTAGGCGCGATTAATAGTAGACGCAATTGATAGTAGACGTGATTGATAGTAGGCGTGATTTGACATGAGCGCGATTTATAGTAGACGCGAAAGATAGTAGGCGCGATTGATAGTAGGCGTAATTAGACATGGGCGAGATTTATAGTAGACGCAATTGATAGTAGGCGCGATTGATAGTAGGTGTAATTGGTAGTAGGCGCGATTTGACATGAGCGCGATTTATAGTAGACGCAAATGATAGTAGGCGTGATTGATAGTAGACGCAATTGATACTAGGCGTGATTGATAGTAGGCGTGATTTGTAGTAAGCGCATTTCATAGTAGGCTCAATTGATAGTAGATGCAATTGATAGTAGACGTGATTGATAGTAGGCGCGATTGATAGTAGACGTGATTGATATGGACGCGACTTAGATCATTTTTGATATTACAAAGTTACAGTGTCAATGTTTATACAAAGTACAAGGCAGAGAGAGGGTATTTTAAGACTTAACCTCAGCTCACCTAACATAACCTAACTTTACCTAACCTAACTTTGTCACGTGACATGTTCTACAAGTTTAGACTTGCTTTAAGGCTGACTATGACTATGACGTCATAGATTGATGAGAGGGGTGGGAGGCTGACAAAAAAGGAAATGTTTTGGTTTAATGAAAAGTCATGTCCTAGCAGGCGCGATTGGTAGTAGACGCAATTGATAGTAGACGCGATTAATGGTAGGCGCAATTGATAGTAGGTGTGATCAGGTACTTACTGCATATCAAAAGGCTGTACACTCGTGTGTTAGACACTCTATCTTGTTAAGGACCCCTATATATTCCCTATACAAGGCTATACCTCTATCTTGTTAAGGACCCCTATATATTCCCTATACAAGGCTATACATGTTAGTTCTAAACACTTAGTGGTTATTTGTATTTTAAATTTATATGCACAGGTTATACAAGCACGTTTTTTCACACAGTAAAACTTTGTCAAATAGCCACATGCGACACGCAAAGTATGTTTCCGCTATCTAGCGGTGACTATGGAAACTACCTGAACATATCCTAAACTAATCCTAGCTAACTTCACCTGACGTGACCATACCGGTTTGTAAGCAACAACAACAACACACTAAGATTCCATGAATTCCAGAGTACTTTTAGATTAATTATCGACTCTCAACTCTTATAACTATGTCTATCCCACTCTGTCAAAACACGATATTTAAAAAAAAAACGCTTGATGTCAATACTAAAGTGATAATGGGTTTTCCGATCCTATCACTATAAATTCATTACCCCCACTCTTATCTCGGTCTCGACAACAACCATGCCTATTTTTATTATGTCAGATGATGTAATGTTCGAGTTCAAAGTGGGTGTATAAGTGAGTGCAAAGTGAGTGCAAAAGTGAGTGCAAAGTAAGTGTAAAAGTAGTTGTAAAAGTGAGTGCAAAGTGGGTGCAAAAATGAGTGCAAAAGTGAGGTGTAAAAGTGGTACCCTATTTGTAATGGCTTATTTGACAAGTTATTTTGTGGTACCCTATTCGTAATGGCTTATTTCACAAGTTGTTTTTGTCAATGTATTTAGAGGATATTTCTCTTGTTCATGGAAAGTATCTCAGCCCTTTTTATGATAGCATAATGCTTACCGTCATGTTTGTAAGCAACAACAACACACTAAAATTCCAAGAATCCAAACTACTCTAAGGTTAATGATGGTCTCTCAACTCCATTCCACGCCTAGTCAAAAACATTATACATTTCAAATTTTTCAAAAAAAGGTAAATTGAGAAAGTAGGCTATATATTTAAACTAAAAAATCATATGCTAACTGCAACACCTACGTCTATCCCATTCTCAGTCAAAAAAATAAAATATATATATATTCTTTAAATTTTTCCAAAAAATATTTGGAAAGTAGGCTATAATTTGAAAACTAATCATCCTAAAAAGTCATATATAGACTCAAACCTATGGCTTTTATGTCCTTAATCGTTAGAACAAAACATGGAATTTGACATTTTTCCAAATATTGATCATTTTTAAAAATGGGCTATATTTTGTAAACTATGAATTACACAAAAAAATGTGTTTGACATAAAAATGACAGGTATTTACCCCCTCTACCTACAAACCAAGTCCCAGGTCTCTGGGACAAAATCCAAAAAGGTTCAATTTTGAAAGTAGACGATATTTTGAAAACTAATCATTCTAAAAAGTCATATATAGACTCAAACAAATTTCCTTTAAGTCCCTTAACGTTAGAACAAAACTTAACATTTTTTTCATTTTTTCAAAAAAAGTCCAATTTTCAAAATTGCCTATATTTTGGAAACTAAGAATTAGTTCCAAAATGGCGGTCGTAGCTTAACTCAACCTAACCTAACCCTACGAGGTGTGATCAAAAAGTTCCAAAATGGCTGCCGTAGCTTAACTTAACCTTTGATTGATCCCTGTTGATTGATCCCTTTTGATTGATCTCTGTTGATGTATCCCTTTGGACTGGTCCCTGTTGACTAGCCCCTTTGGACGGGTCCTTTTTAAAGGAGGAGTCATTTTTTACGGGTCCCGGAGGACGGGTCCTTGTTGACGGGTCCCTGTGGGCGGTTCCTTTGGACTGATCCTAATGGACTGGCCCGTGCATTTTATCCAAATTATATCAAAGGGGCCCGCCCACAGGGACCCGTCAACAAGGACCCGTCCTCCGGGACCCGTAAAAAAATGACTCCCCCTTTAAAAAGGAACCGTCCAAAGGGGCTAGTCAACAGGGACCAGTCCAAAGGGATACATCAACAGAGATCATTCAAAAGAAGTCAATCATCAGGGATCAATCAAAGGTTAAGTTAAGCTACGGCAGCCATTTTGGAACTTTTTGATCACATCTCGTAGGGTTAGGTTAGGTTGAGTTAAGCTACGACCGCCATTTTGGAACTAATTCTTAGTTTCCAAAATATAGGCAATTTTGAAAATTGGACTTTTTTTTTTTAAATGAAAAAAATGTTAAGTTTTGTTCTAACGTTAAGGGACTTAAAGGACATTTGTTTGAGTCTATATATGACTTTTTAGAATGATTAGTTTTCAAAATATCGTCTACTTTCAAAATTGAACCTTTTTGGATTTTGTCCCAGAGACCTGGGACTTGGTTTGTGGGTAGAGGGGGTAAATACCTGTCATTTTTATGTCAAACACATTTTTTTGTGTAATTCATTGTTTACAAAATATAGCCCATTTTTAAAAATGATCAATATTTGGAAAAATGTCAAATTCCATGTTTTGTTCTAACGATTAAGGACATAAAAGCCATTGGTTTGAGTCTATATATGACTTTTTAGGATGATTAGTTTTCAAATTATAGCCTACTTTCCAAATATTTTTTGGAAAAATTTAAAGAATATATATATATATTTTTTTTTTGACTGAGAATGGGATAGACGTAGGTGTTGGAGTTAGCATATGATTTTTTAGTTTAAATATATAGCCTACTTTCTCAATTTACCTTTTTTTGAAAAATTTGAAATGTATAATGTTTTTGACTAGGCGTGGAATGGAGTTGAGAGACCATCATTAACCTTAGAGTAGTTTGGATTCTTGGAATTTTAGTGTGTTGTTGTCGCTTACAAACATGACGGTAAGCATTATGCTATCATAAAAAGGGCTGAGATACTTTCCATGAACAAGAGAAATATCCTCTAAATACATTGACAAAAACAACTTGTGAAATAAGCCATTACGTATAGGGTACCACAAAATAACTTGTCAAATAAGCCATTACAAATAGGGTACCACTTTTACACCCCACTTTTGCACTCATTTTTGCACTCACTTTGCACTCACTTTTACAACTACTTTTACACTTACTTTGCACTCACTTTTGCACTCACTTTGCACTCACTTTTACACCCACTTTGCACTCGAACATTACATCATCTGACATAATAAAAATAGGCATGGTTGTTGTCGAGACCGAGATAAGAGTGGGGGTAATGAATTTATAGTGATAGGATCGGAAAACCCATTATCACTTTAGTATTGACATCAAGCGAAAATTTTTTAAAAATATATCGTGTTTTGACAGAGTGGGATAGACATAGTTATAAGAGTTGAGAGTCGATAATTAATCTAAAAGTACTCTGGAATTCATGGAATCTTAGTGTGTTGTTGTTGTTGTTGCTTACAAACCGGTATGGTCACGTCAGGTGAAGTTAGTTAGGATTAGATTAGGATATGTTCAGGTAGTTTCCATAGTCACCGCTAGATAGCGGAAACATACTTTGCGTGTCGCATGTGGCTATTTGACAAAGTTTTACTGTGTGAAAAAACGTGCTTGTATAACCTGTGCATATAAATTTAAAATATAAATAACCACTAAGTGTTTAGAACTAACATGTATAGCCTTGTATAGGGAATATATAGGGGTCCTTAACAAGATAGAGTGTCTAACACACGAGTGTACAGCCTTTTGATATGCAGTAAGTACCTGATCACACCTACTATCAATTGCGCCTACCATTAAACGCGTCTACTATCAATTGCGTCTACTACCAATCGCGCCTGCTAGGACATGACTTTTCATTAAACCAAAACATTTCCTTTTTTGTCAGCCTCCCACCCCTCTCATCAATCTATGACGTCATAGTCATAGTCAGCCTTAAAGCAAGTCTAAACTTGTAGAACATGTCACGTGACAAAGTTAGGTTAGGTAAAGTTAGGTTATGTTAGGTGAGCTGAGGTTAAGTCTTAAAATACCCCCCTCTCTGCCTTGTACTTTGTATAAACATTGACACTGTAACTTTGTAATATCAAAAATGATCTAAGTCGCGTCCATATCAATCACGTCTACTATCAATCGCGCCTACTATCAATCACGTCTACTATCAATTGCATCTACTATCAATTGAGCCTACTATGAAATGCGCTTACTACAAATCACGCCTACTATCAATCACGCCTAGTATCAATTGCGTCTTCTATCAATCACGCCTACTATCATTTGCGTCTACTATAAATCGCGCTCATGTCAAATCGCGCCTACTACCAATTACACCTAATATCAATCGCGCCTACTATCAATTGCGTCTACTATAAATCTCGCCCATGTCTAATTACGCCTACTATCAATCGCGCCTACTATCTTTCGCGTCTACTATAAATCGCGCTCATGTCAAATCACGCCTACTATCAATCACGTCTATTATCAATTGCGTCTACTATGAATCGCGCCTACTATCAATCACGTCTACTATCAATTGGATCTACTATCAATTGAGCCTACTATGAAATGCGCTTACTACAAATCACGCCTACTATCAATCACGCCTAGTATCAATTGCGTCTACTATCAATCACGCCTACTATCATTTGCGTCTACTATAAATCGCGCTCATGTCAAATCGCGCCTACTACCAATTACACCTACTATCAATCGCGCCTACTATCAATTGCGTCTACTATAAATCTCGCCCATGGCTAATTACGCCTACTATCAATCGCGCCTACTATCTTTCGCGTCTACTATAAATCGCGCTCATGTCAAATCACGCCTACTATCAATCACGTCTACTATCAATTGCGTCTACTATTAATCGCGCCTACTATCAATTGCGTCTACTATAAATCGCGCCTACTAGGACATGACGTTTCATTAATCCAGAACATTTCCTTTTTTGTCAGCCTCTCACCCCTCCCATCAATCTATGACGTCATAATCAGTCTTAAAGCAAGTCTAAACTTGCAGAACATTTCACGTGACAAAGTTAGGTTAGGTAAAGTTAGGTTATGTTAAGTGAGCTGAGGTTATGTCTTAAAATACCCTCTACCTTGTACTTTGTATAAACATTGACACTGTAACTTTATGATATCAAAAATGATCTGAGTCAAGCCCATGTCAAATTGCGCCTACTATCAATCGCGTCTACTATCAATCACGCCTACTATCAATCGCGCCTACTATCATTTGCGTCTACTATAAATCGCGCTTACTACAAATCACGCCTACTATCAATCACGCCTAGTATCAATTGCGTCTACTATTAATCACGTCTAGTATCGATTACACCTACTATCAATTACGTCTACTATCAATTGCGTCTACTATAAATCACGCCTACTAGGACATGACGTTTCATTAAACTAAAACATTTCCTTTTTTGCCAGCCTCTCACCCCTCCCATCCGCAAAACGTGCTTGTATGAGCTGTGTATTTAAATTCAATATATACAATTAACCCCTAAGTGTTCAGAACTAACATGTCTAGGGTATATATGGGATCCTTAGCAACAAACAAAATATACGGTCTAACCTACGAGTGTACGGACTTGTCATACGCAGTAAGTACCTGTTAACCTTGACTAGGGTATAAGAATATTGTCAGTTGACTACTGCCTGTTACAGTGTTCACATCGTGAAAGACCGTCTCACCTACCAGTCTCCAGCCTTGTCATACGCAGTAAGCAGCTGTTGGCGGAAAACAACATCCATAAATCTTGACATTTAGGAAAGTGTGTGTGTGTGTAAATCACTTGTAATCTAAAGATTGTTCATGTGACTTTACTAAAATTTAATTCATATGTATTAGTTGATATGGAAGTCTCAACAACCAATCATGGCAAGCCATGTGTCTTCTATAAAGGATATACATATATTGTAAAAACAACCAATAAAGATGGAACTGTTATTTGGCGATGTTCAAAACAACGATCCAAAAAGTGTCGAGGAATGATTAAAACAAAAGACTCTAACGTACTTACTTCAAAAGAACATCATTGTGAATCTCAAAATAATACACATTTAAATACGCAAAATACTCTAACCCAGGTAAAAAAGCAAGTCCAAGAAAAATATATTGCTGCTCAAGATAGTGCATTGTTTGTTAAAAAGCATTCATCATCACCTCAAAAAGACATGTTAGGACAAATACCATCGTTCAAAAAAACCTTAACACTATCAAAAGCAACGCAGACTCTACAAGAGGTCCCTGTGGAAAACAAACAAGAGGAATTGGATAGTTCTAGTGATGTTGAGAATGATGATGATGATGATGATAATGATGGTGACAATGACTATAATAATTTTGATGATAATATTCATAATGATGATGATGATGATAATTATGAAAAAGAAGAGGATGAGGGTTTTATGTTTATAAAACCATTGCGGCTTCCCCAGTTTTTAAGAGCAAGAGTACCTGGAGAAAGTTGTAAAAGGATCTACAACAAGCGTTGTGTTTAAAAATCTATATAGAACAATGGTAAAGAGATAGACTTGAATTCAGTGTGTAACTATTATAAAATGAATTTAATAAAAATATTGTATGGGTATTGTCTGTTTTTCTTAATTACTATCCCCATGTCCCACTATTAATACAATTGTTAATCATCAACAGTCTCTGACTATGTTCAGAAAGAGAGTGGCCTTAAACAATACACTATATCTATGGTTTGTGTACCGAGTGTCATAATAATGCAGTGTGGTCAAGCCATGTCAAGGCAATAGTTATGTCAGGTAAGGGATTCGAACCCTTGCTTCCTTATACAGAAAATTTGATCTTAAGTCAAACACCTTAACCACTCGGTCAACCTGACAGTTACTAATTTAATTAGTCTTGAGGACTTGAGTGTTTACAAAACTTTTTCCAGTATACATTGACTAAACCACTTGCTTGTTTTGAAATATAGATTTTGTTTTGTTTTACCATAACATTGCAGTTATGAGTCTTGTGAACTGGGTGTTCAATATAGGGTTAAAGGCATTTTAAAATCATTTTAGAAAAGCTCTTAGGTATCGTGTCATGGGTTTTAGTAATGCATTACTGTTCGTTGACTAACATATACCGTTACACAACATTATTTTAGTAAACTTACATGTTGTTGTTTGAGTCTTTAGTCCTTTGACTGGTTTGATGCAGATCTCAGCGCCCATCTGTCCCGAGCTAATCGTTTCATCTCTATATAGCTACCACACCCTACATTCAAGGCTATCTGTTTAACATATTCTAAACTTGGTCTACCCCTACAGTTCTCGTCCTCGAACCTTTCTTCCTTAACTAAGTTTGCTATTCTTGGGTGTCTTAGTACGTGTTCTACCAACCTATCTCTTTACTTCATTAACAGTCGCCAGATACATCTCTTCTCCCCCACTCGTCTTAATACCTCTTTGTTAGTAACCCTATTTACCCATCTAATCTTCATCATTCTCCTGTAACACCACATTTCAAACACTTCAATTCTCCACTTTTCTGCTACACCAATTGTTTAAGTTTTACTTTCATAGAGTGCCACGCTCCAGACAAAGGCCTTCAAAATGACTTCCTAATACCTAAATCTATATTCAATGTCAACAGATTCTGTAGAAATTCTTTCCTTGTCTGAGCTACATAAGAATCCTAATCGTGTCTGGTGTAATGTCTTGTTTAGCAAACATAGTCACTCAAAAGGTCTAAGCATTTTTTGTATATAACCCAAAATAGCAAACAGTTTTTCTAAAACCCTACTCATTGGTCAATAACAAGCAGAGTCGCCAAAGTGTTTCGTTGGTAGTTAACTCATGTCTAGTTAATCAATTCCTTTCATATCGTTATCCAATTGTAGTAGTAAGGACTGGTGAACAACGTCAGTTCAACACACTGCTTTACACACAAATGTAGTTAGGCCCTTTGACATAATTTGGATAAATTTCATGGGCCGGTCCATAGGGACCAGTCCAAAGGGGCCGGTCTAAAGGGACCCGTCCACAGGGACCCATCAACAGGGACTTGTCAACAAGGACCCATCAACAATGACCTGTCATCCATGACCTGTCAACAATGACCTGTCAATAGGGACCCGTCAACAATGACCCGTCCACAGGGACTCATCAACAAGGACCCGTCAGCAATGACTCGTCGAAAAGCACCTGTCAAAAAGGATCCATCAAAAATGACCCCCTGTCAAAAAGGGCCCGTCCAAAAGGGGCTAGTCAACAGAGACCAGTCCAAAGGGACAAATCAACAGAGATCAATCCCTCTTTGATTATTGGTTTGCCAATCGACAAGCGTCACTTAAAATACTTTTTGATCACCACTCGTGGGTTGGGTTAGGTTAGGTTACACTACAGCCGCCATCTTTCAAAAAGCCTGCCCTCTTACAAAAGCTATGAGTGGGCATGCGTAAAAAAACAAAAAACAAAAACAAGCATGTTAATTCATAGTGGCTATCCACCAAACACATGTCTCTAGTGTGGAACAACGTTTTATTCCATATCGGCATTCAAACTCTCACATGTTGCAATTGGAAAGAGAGATTCTCTAAAAAAATTACAATTTCACTCCCTAGTAGGGGTAGGTTTTATTTTGGGGTGGAAATATGTTGTTCATTGGAAAGGAGGTATCAGCCCGAGTTCAATGACACCTCATTCGTCAAAATCCGACCACGGGTTCGAACTCACATTTTCTCACGTATGAAGCAAAACAGGATGTGACTTGTTTCACAAGGAGGACGGTAATAAGGTCATTTCACACGTGTTCACATGTATTTCGTCACTTTCCTTTCATATCGTTATTCCATTATAGTAGTGGTGAACAACGTCAGTTCAACACACACACAAATGTAGTTAGGCCCTTTGACATAATTTAAATAAATTCATGGGCTAGTCCGTAGGAACCAGGCCAAAGGGACCCGTCCAAAGGGATCAGTCCAAAGGGCCAAGGACTCGTCCACAAGGACCTGTCCACACAGACTTGTCCGCAAGGACTCGTCCACAAGGACCTGTCCACAAGGACTTGTCCACAAGGACTCGTCCACAAGGACCTGTCAACAATAACCCATCCACAGGGTCCCGACAGCAGGGGGCTCGTCAACAATAACAGGGGCTCTCACCTCAAGGCCTAACATGCCCCTCTTTGATTATTGGTTTGCAGAACATCGTTACATCCATATCGACATTCAAACTCTCACATGTTGCAATTGGAAAGAGAGATTTTCTAAAAAATTACAATTTCACCCCCTAGTAGGGGTAGGTTTTATTTTGGGGTGGAAATATGTTGTCCACTGGAAAGGGGGTGTTCGCCTGAGTAATTTGACACCTCGTACAAGTCTCTAGCCTGATTGGTTCGCGAGATATTGCCATTTTAGTATTCCAGCGGTGGCGGTGGCGGTGGATTTAGAACCCCCACAAAACCACTACTTGCAAGTGTACAAGCCGCGATCTACTTTCATTCAGAATTAATGAATAATCTTCACCACATCTTTATTCATTTTCTTGAAAACGTGACCGCCACGGGACAAACACAAAATCTTACATTCAGCCAATTGTGCTAAGCAATTACACGACTAATGCACTTCGCCTCTGGTAGTTCATTTTCAGCTCTTGATGGACAGGACCAGTTTGTAGAGTGCCATGTTCTCTAGAATAATTTGTACGGTATCAATTCTTGTTCAAGACAGCTTATGTGGGGGCAGATGACGTCGTATTTCCGCCCATTAAAATCTCCATAACTAACTTACTAACAGCTAACGTGCACACAATAATCAGAGTATCAAATTTCCACGACGACATTAATATGAAGTTGCTTGGGACCCACATGACCTGAGTAGAGACCGTTATTGTTTCTGTTTACTTGTGTCGGGATCCACTTTTGCATTATTCTTCCTTTGATCACCCCTTGTTTAGCTCTCCCTCAATTCTGATCCCGAAAGTTATAGGTACCGTAATCATCATTTTTCTCACCGTAATTGATAGTTCTCTTTCGTACATGATAAATATCCCTAATTTTTAAGCGGTCAGACCTCTTCCTAACCTTGATGGTATAACGGTGTAATTGCTTAGCACTACTGCCTGGAATATAAGGTATTCTGATATATTACACTTGTCATAAAAAGTAACTAAAAGGGCGGTGATCATTAAGACATTCTTTCTCCCAACGTGAATGGTTTTAAATTGCTACGACGTGATTTAGAACCAGTGATATCACAAATATTCTCTCCATGATGCACTGCTTCTACACTTCTTTTAATGTGTTAAATAATTGCACTGCTTTGAATCTGATTCTTATTTCTTCTCTATTGCACTTGTTAATATTTTTACACAACACAGCCGTATCCTCCTCGTCAACTATTATATGATTTTATTACTGCAATTTGGCCGCCATGGCCTTCAATAACGCAGTTTCACTCCACACAGTTATATAGAATTTCTCCTCTTTAGCTCTGATATTAAACTTTGCAATTCGCAGCACGATTTCACACAGCACGACGACTGACCATGCGGTGTACAGTTTGCAAGTGTTTCGTTAATTCACCAAAAAGTATGTGAAATATTCGACGCGTTACTAGCGTATTCCGCACTGGCAAATAAATGTTCTTCACTGTGTTATAAATGATTTCAATAAATGTTTACAACTTTCAGTACCATGCGGTCCAATGCACAAATCTCCGCACTCACGCTGTTGTGCGTTCAACAAGTACTGTACAGTAATAAGTAAGCGTTTCCGGCTGCTTCATTCTGCGACCAGTCAGGTTGCTCCTTCGCCAACATACCAAATATTTGTTACTGGCGCCGATAACCTAGATGTTAGGCCCCTTAAAGCAACAATTATCGTCACCATGTGTATTATTCCCACATAGAATAATGTCTAACACGTGCAGTAAATTTCCAACTCAGCTAATTCTGTTGTTTGTGTCTACTGTTATTTAAATATTTGTTTCCATCTCTTGAGTCTGATGAAGTTCACAGCTTACTCGATTCTTGCACAGCTCTCTCAAGCATCATTCTCCATGTAAGAGCTCAGCTCGCAATCTCAGCGTATAATCTGATGTTTGGTGGTTTGACGTAGAATTCCGATATAGGCGCGCTTTGTGATTAAGTGACTGGGGACAATATGTTGTGCCCGTATTGATCCGAGATATCTCTGATCCGAAAGCCAAACCAATCCTCGTGAGATCCCTTCACCAGCAAACACACATGGATTTGAGCTGGTCCCAACACGAGACCGTTACTCTCAGGTTTTGGGTGTGGTTATGAAGCTAGTTCAAGCACATGCTAATTAATAAAAAGAAGGTTCAGAATCTACTACAAATAACCACACATTTTAAGATAAAAACTCTCGTCCATGAGTGATTCATTCACCAAAGATCCCTAGCTTACTCTGTATTGGGGATCCGGTGGTTAGTCCACAATGTAACTAGAAAATAAACACTCCTGAAAATAAATTCCATGTTTCATTACTGTCCGAATATCACCTCCAGAAATCCCATATTCCGATACGACATAAAATACAAGCTAAGAAATGGTACATAAATAGTTCCATGGCAAATAACAAATGTTACATTGCTCCTTTCTTTGTCAGTAGATGCCTAATCCCCTGTTGTTCCACAACGATCAGTAACATCCGACAAACAAACCAGAATAAAACTAATAAGTTACGATGGAACCACATCCACCATATAAATTAATCATTTTAAATCAAGCTGGCTAAATCCTGTACAAAGTATCCTACAAAACGTCGCATCTAAAACTCATTCTTAAGCTGTACAAAGAACAAATGACATAGAAGAAAAGAAATGTACATGAATAAACATGATCACGATTGGGTTGTCGTATTGTTGACAGCTCATCAACTGTTCCTTGAGAAAGTCGTCTCATAATGAGTGAAGCCTCTAGGTCTTGTAGGTCGCATTATGTTTGGATGGCATTCAAAATGATGGAACACTGTGCATGATTTATTTCCTCCTATGTAAAAGAACGTGTTTGTAAAACAAGTAATTTGTCTGCAGGATGATACCGATCTGACTGAGGATATCAAGATCGAAGAATTTTCTATGCCAGAGATTTCTCCTAGTGTCAAAATAGAAAGTCCTTCTCTGGCGAGTGATGCAGATTTGAAAGAGGTAAGTACCTTTTGGGTTACTACTTGTTGCACCTCATAGGAGACATCACCTGATCGCCATCTTCCTCTCACCATGGCAATTAACGGAATGCAAAATTGTGTATTCAGACCATACTGATGTCAAATGGAAGCTTTCTGCTATTAGGTTGAATTTGGTACGGAAAGTACACGACGAGTGGAAATTTGCTTTCTGCTGGCTTAACAATAAAGACGATGACAATAATAATTACGACACATGACATTTACTTCTGCCAAATTGTACTTGAAATGATATATGATGAATATTCCTTCAGATCCTCTCCTCACTACTACAATACTTGAGAAATGATCGGTGACAATTACTATTTATTTAAAAGTGGGAGAATTAATCTCAAATATCAAATTGTGACTATTAACCACTTTATACACTTGGTATTAGTACAATGAGTCTACCAGAACAAACAACATCTGATGATTGAATATCAGATCAATCAAAATCCTATCAAACGAAGGTATCACTTCTATCACCGATTATAACAAACCGTCATCAAAATCTAGCGTCAACAAACCTGTAGGGAAAGGCATGGCTTAAAATCAAACTTATGATAAATCTTACTCGAAATACTTGAGTGTTCTGATTATTTACATGAGCCTTGACTCGAACCTGTGACCATTCACTCTGGTGGAATCAGCATGTGTGGATAGACCGATGAACCAGGATCTCATAATCGACAAATGATTTTTACAATAATTTTCCGTTCGAATATAAGACATAACACATAAAAGTCTACCTCGAAATAAATAAAAATATCACCAAATCTAAATTCGTTTTCAAATAACGTACCCTTCAGTGAGCTATACTGAACAATCAAAATCGACACTTCGAATCCTCAAATCTAATCTGAAATGGAAACAAATACGGGGAGAAAACTTCCCTTGCTATGAATCAGCTGATCTGATGTTAATGACCACTCAAATGTTGGGCCTCAGTAGGTCTCAAATATCAAACTCAATATATATCACCAACACATCTGGTCACTTCTGGATGATACGTGTGATTCATTTCTCGCTGAGGCTCCAAGATCACACGTATCTCAATTGAACAATCAAAATAACATTGTGGTTATGCATGTCATTTGTATATCTAATTAAAAACCTAACTCACTCGAACCTCAACATAAGCAATTTTGCTCCCATCGCCTCGCAGATAGAGTCTCTCAGTGGTCAATGTCGAATATTCACATATTTTATGTTTATCTGCCTCGAAGGACATCATTATGGGTTTACCTGCCTCGATGATTATCACAAACTAAGGGCGGTAAGTGGATACACCTGCCATAAGGCTTAACTTAAAATGTCACTTTATTCATAATGCACACATATTGCATGCGAATTACTCGCACATTATAAAACTTACCTTTCGAATCACTAATATTCCTCCTCAAATAATAACACGTGATAAATCTCACTGATCATCTCCTGCATGCACAGTATATTCAAAGGCTTTCTCGGGGTGAATGATCCGGGAGTCTCAACATTACTAATAATATTCTATCACTGGTCGTGAAATCATATATTCTCACTCCATCCTGACACGCAATATACATGGTTATATTTCACCATACACTTCATCTAATGAACAGATGAAATGAAAATCCACAGCCTGCTTCCAGTCGACCGACTGGTTCAGGGAATGGAATGAATGAAACCCCCATCTAGCGGCGAGGATATGAACTGTGCCGAAGCCTGTCGCACTCCCCTGGGGCAATGATTAAATTAATGACAAATGAAATGGTAGTTGAGAGTGTTGCTGGAATGAAATTGTGACAGGGAAAACCGGAGTACCCGGAGAAAAACCTGTCTGCCTCCGCTTCGTCCAGCACAAATCTCACATGGAGTGACCGGGATTTCAACCACGGACCCAGCGGTGAGAGGCCGGCATGCTGCCGCCTAAGCCACGGAGGCTATGAACAGATGACCAGAAGTAAATAACATCCTATAATCTAAAGGGTAACTTCCCTTACTTCTAACCATTTGTGATAGGCTGTTTCTACTGGATAAGACACCTCCAAATCGCTACTTTAGCTTATAACAAATATCAAAAAGTAAGAAAAAAGGTATCCTTAACGGATAACCCCTTCCATATCAACTAATTCATACTTATAATGTATGGACTCATTTCAACGATGTCTTACATGTTGTTCACATGAATATTTTGAACACATTACAATTTATTTCACAGTAAGAATAAATATTACACGAACAATGACTTCATAATTCTTGCCTGTATCTTTATAGTTCCCTTCAAGTACCATATTTTCCATAGAATCATAATACTTCTCTAATTCGCGATCTGAATGACCGTGTCTTCACTGTTCTATGAATCGCCCTTCAGATTTATGAAGGCTGGGGATTCACCGAATCGCCACTTGCCAAGGAGTGGTCGGTACGCAACCTTGCTGTCCTGAACTTTCCTATGTATTGGTGATCTATTTTGCTAGTCCCCATGTCAATATGTATTGTGAAATTCTACGTCTCTTTTTGCTTGTTATTAAAATTTCTTCATGTAATTTGATGTCGAGTATAATCTTGATTAAAATGTTGCCATCTATCAACTCTAGAATGTTATCAAGTATGTGTCCTAGGTCTTAAATCATAGACTAAAGGGCACAATACGTTCCTGCCGATTGCTGAGATTACTATGTTTAAGCAAAGAAACTTGATTTATAAATATGAAGTTCAAAGGGAATGTATATCCACTTCAAGCTGGGAGTTATGCCCCAAATACACGGAAGAGAATGGATAGGTGCAGAAAGGTGGCGTACAAGGCCTTTCGTGTTCACCGTCGATATATATCAGCTTCACTTTTATTTGTATGTTAACACTGAAAAATCTGTATTACTGTATTTTACATTTCTTATAACTGATTAAGACATGTGTAAGTATTTCTACCCTTATTATTCCCGTTTCGACAGTGTTGGGAAGGAGATTGAGAGAGTTCATATGAGGCAACGGTTCTTTCTTTGAGCCGGAGTTTATGAGAACGAAATTCTTATGTAGATGTTAACAAGTTTGTGTTTGTTGGCGTCTACTCTCTGATGTTTTTGTTCTTTGCCGCCAATAATACATCATGTGTGATATTTCTCAATATGTACGTTGATGATTCTAGATTGAACCCACTTTGTTACCTCTATCTACTGTTTAATCAGAATGAAATAAGGATAAGAGTTGGTAAGAAGTTTCCACGTTCGATTAAGACGTACAATTCCGCATTCGCCTGGAATTACAAATGAGAAAATATACTAAACCGTTTCGTAGAAAGCCGACGGTGGGTTTCAAACCCAGTTTCTTCCAGAGCTGGGAACTACCCTGACCACTTGGCCTGGATCTGGAAATTTTGTGATATTTTAAATAAGCTCAGCTCCTTTCCTTAAGCCATTTTTTATGATACCGACTTTATTTATGAAAGCTTTTGAAATAAGCAATGAGTTTCCATTCCTGACCCGGTCGGAGACTAGAAGCAGGCTGTGGATTTTCAATGAGTTTGAGAGAAGCTATTGAAATGTAAGTCAACGTCATTGCAGTCAGAACTGCTCCAGGAGTTCTTTTGTCTGGTGAACTCTACCGGTGATTCCTCAGGGAGTTAGAAACACTGGCTCAAGTTCTTCAATCTTTTCCAGCTTTGCAACGATGTATTCCCGGCACCATAAAATCATGCCCTGCATTTCGACCAGAAGAAAGGTTATAACGTCCAAGAATAAGTCGGTGTCATATCATATAGCACAAACAACTGGAACCACCTTCTCTCTGCATACACAAGAGAGAGTGACGGCTGCAACGAAAGCAACTTACGACATCCCTAAGCTCCAGAAGCTATCCCTGCCAACCGCGATCGCGCTGTTCAAACTGAAAGTTGCTCCGACTGCAACGTACGGAATACAAATAACATGGCCCTACCTGACGGCAAACAACCTTAGGAAAATAGAAAGCATTAAAGCCAGATTCCTTAAACGAGCCCTCTCGATCTCTAAATTCGCAAGGAACAGCTACGCGTATACAATAGCACGAGAGTCATTCTTCATAGAGGACATAAAACTCTGTTTCGGATTACCGGATACGCAAGCATACAAAACAGTCATCAAGGAAAGACAGAACAAAGCCAACGAGGTCCCGGAGCAAATAATGGACACAGAAGCGATGAAAACAGAAGCCTGGAAGGGACCAAACTATGAGCTTCGCCATCTGTACACAAGATTCGCCGCCCACGGGTTCCATGGGAAGATATGTCGGACCAAAACATACCACGAACCGGAGAACGACTGCGTCTGTGAATTATGCAACAAATCATGCCCCAAGTATCATTTGCTGAAATGCGGAAACAGAACCCAGCCGCTAAACACGCTAACAAAAGACTGGTGAAAAACAGAAGTAAATATGTAAGCAAATGTTTGTAAATTAATGTACACATTGTGTTTAATAAATTATTTAAATATCATATAGCACAGTTCAAATTGGCTGGAGATGATTGCCTACAAGATCAAGAAAGGTTTACTAATAAATCCAACCAGGTGTTTTAATCACCACCTCGGGCAGCTTTAAGAAGGAAACACACGATGGCTTATTGAATTACATTTCACCCTTTTAGGCAGCCCGGACAAACGAAAAGTTTATTTCTATAATATTAATGCTGTTTCGCAGTACCGCAGTAATAGTGTACACAACATTCTATCCAGTTGCGCTTACTGCAATTGGCTTGCTCGAAGTTTTTACAAATTTAACAGCCATGAACATAAATTCTGCAGTGTTTTGTGAGAACTTTCATGTAGACTATTTTTATATGACATAGAGTGGGTGATTTATACGTTCTTTCTAAAAAGCTGGCAGGTAGAACTGTTGAGGGCATTGACCTGAGAGACTGAAATGGGACAAGAGGTTGGATTACCCCTTATAGTCTTACTGTTAGAAATTGCTTATTACATATTATTTCTTCAGCCATTAAACCTATTAGTTCCTTCATTGCACTGTTCACCACATTTTCTATCACACTTAGATTTACTAGACCTATAAAGGAAGGATGGCTTTTTTAACATAATGCTTGTATAATGCAGTAAGGTACGCTGGAGAATAAGAAAGTAGGGGCAGATTACCTCGGTGTTCCGCCCCTTTAAGTCTAGGTAACTTATTTACTAAAGCAAGAAAGTAATTTCCGTCTGTGGAATATCTAATATATCCTCACTTCAAGTTGAGCTCTGCTGTCGAGTTACATTATTTGTTATTAATTTTGAACAGGCGTAAGATAATACCTCTGAAATTAATGATTCATTTTTGTGGCTAGGTTATAAAAGAAGAAACCCATGATGACGAGAGGGATGCAATTAGAAATCATCCTAATGAGTAAGTAGACAACAAAATAAGATTTTTTTATTGTGAATGCAAACTAACAAGGTTGGCTTTGAATAAGTTATCCTCTGTTTATATATGTCATTGAACATATTTATGTGTGTTATTGTCTGACATAAGTTGATAGTGATGTTAAGTATTTTAGCAGCCCAGAAACTAACCATTCTCATTCAGAGTTTTCATTGTACATGCAGGGTGTAACTAAATATGTGGGGCTCCATAGAGGACCTGACAAGCAAAACATGTCCGGTAAACCTATGGTGTGAGTGCGTTGTTTGTGGAGTGCATAACGGAGACGGGGGCACGATGCTAGTTGGTCATGTGTGGAGGGCACACAGGCCACTTGTACGCTTTGTCACTATTCAAGTCCAAACAAATGTATAGGGCGTCAGGAAGCGACATCGTGGCGTGCTCGTTCTCCCGATCTCAACCCTTTAGACTTCTACTTATTGAATCATTTAAAGGCCAATTTGTATGCCACACCAATTCATAACATGGGCATGCAGACATATCGAAACCTTGTACCAAAACTTAGGCAGTTAGTTCGCCAACATAAAGGACTTTGGCTCATTAAATACCCTTACTCACCTAACTCACCCGACCAACAGTGTCTTCAATATTCTTTTACAGGTCGAACAAGTCGTTGAAAAGAAACTGTCTTCCCTCTCAGATTAGTGGGGTGATATATTTTATGAGTGTTTGGACAGAATTAATGAGATTATTTTAGGGCCGTTGCAAGGAACAAAAACTGGACCTTAATGGAAATCTCGTTTTTCATTTCGAGAAGTTGCGCTTGTTCTTTCGTACAAAATAAATTAGGAAAGAGCTGTCGTCTAAGTTTGCAAAATCATCGTGTAACCTTTCCAAAGTTTCGGACAACTTAGAGCTATAAATTGCATGGGTGAGTTAACATTACATGATATGTACTGAATTTGTGCACTTTTAATTTTTACACATTCAGGTACATTTTGATCCCTGCCAGAATGATTTATTTCCTTCCTTCCGTCATTAACTCAACGGACGTCATCGTTTTATATACTCGTGCGGAAAACTTTATATTTGGGTCATATTATCTAAAACGACGTAGAGGAAGCTGACAATCGAAACGTAACATTCAACTGCTGGTATTGATACCGTCCGCACTCAGCGCCAGCCGACGCTAGAGCCTCCTAGCGGCTGGACCATACAAACTCCTCAAGTCACGTCACTTTCTCTTCTATACGATATGGTTTTACTAACGCTGTAGGTGATGTATGTGTGCTAAAGTAGAACTTTGACATGATTCGTAATTGGTTAGTTCTTAATACTTTATTCTGAAGGGGAGCAACAGTACAGATTTAGCCTTGCTTTACTTGTCCCTCAGATGGTGAACACATTTTTAACAATAGTCAAATAATATCAAATCTGCGCACTACAATGTGAAATTTAAAAAGTAATACAACAACATCTGTTGGAGGATACTTTGGAGTAAGCTTATACAGAATAGGTGGTCACTCGGGGTATACTGTATTAGAATTAATGGATAAAAATCTAGAACAAAATGTAAGGGAGAAGGCCTAATACAGGCTACTGAAATTTGAGGTAAACAAGAGGTGCAAAGCAGCCAAAGAATAATGTTTGAAAGAGAACTTCGCAAAGACTTGCTCATGATGTATCGGTTACCATAGTTGGCTGTCGCTTCGGAAGTTGGGATTCTGCCATGAATTGTAATTCTGGTCGGAGGACTGGATCGGGCTAAATTCAGCTTGTTGAGGCAAATTTGATACACTCTCCAGTCATCGACAACGTTATTTTACTGCGTCTCGCACTCCTTGTGCAGGCAAACGAGATTTAATATTGGGATCTTATTTCGATTGGCCACTATAAGGCCTATGTATTTAAGAACCAACAGATATCCCTGAGTTATTACGTGGCGTAAGGGCACAGGATCTCATCAGTTTATTTCTCTTATAATTGTTGGATTTTTGGACAGGCATATCGAGGGTAACAAAAGTTTGTTTTCAGGGAGTATAACAATGTGCCCAAACCTAGCGAAGTAGGAGCTGACCGATGGAAAGATTATCATACATTAATTTCATGATTCATACTTCTAAACTTCTGACTCGAGTAATTTACAATATAATGTAACGACAGCCCAGTTAGGTGAAGACCAGTTTTATTCAGCAGAAGCGTAGGATTGAGGGAATCATCACTACGCATTGGACTGTCTTAGTACGTGTCCTACCAACCTATCTCATCTCTTCATCAGCAGTCGCCAGATTTTTCCCTCTCCCACTCGTCTTATTACCTCTTCATTTGTTACCCTATCTACCCATCTGATCTTCATCACTCTCCTGTAACACCATATTTCAAACGCTTCAATTCTCCTCTTTCCTTCTGCACCAATAGTCCAAGTGTCACTTCCATGTAGTGCCACGCTCTAGACAAAGGCTTTCAAATGTGACAGATTATACATGAAAAGAGAGTAAATCCTCCGCGCCTAGTTAATTGTAGTACTTCTACATTTAGCGTAGATTCCCTCGGTGGTGAAATTGATATCAAGTAAATGATACCTTGCTGTCAAGATAAAAATATAGCAGACTAAGAGAAGTACCCGTTCTTCGAACGGTGTTCGGTGTTAACACCAGACATAATAATAATAATAATGTTATTGGTGTTACGTCCCTTTTAAGTACTGCTGCTTTTAGAGACGCACCAGACATTATCAATTGAGCTACTATTGCAATGGTTAGCGGCTTGTAATTCCTTTATAAGTTTATCAGAACGAAGTTAGTTTTCTGGGAATATCACACACACTGTTAATTTAAGGGCCTTATAATGTGGTTTTCAGAGACCCTTTAAAGACTCGCGAATTTTTTGTCTCACATTAAGAAGTGCAACATATGCTTTGGTCGTCCTTCTAGGATAATTTTTATATTTCTCCTATTTTAGCATATATTTTGAGAAGTTTTTCCCTATATCCACCCTTCTACTGTATGAAAAGTACGGTGAAGAGTTTTATAAATGATTGGTATATTGACTCATGTTTACCATACCTAATTTTACGATGCACCAAGCATCCGAACATGAGTTATAGGCGTACATAAGGATACACAGAAAGATAGACAGACAGACAATTCTATTGTCTACAACATATCACCCAGAAATCCAAATATGGTTATATCTACCACACAGTATCAAAGAAAATCATCCTTACGATGAACCCGTATGTCGACAAAAAAAAAAAGATTAGTTGAAATGTGCTCTCAAACTAAATTCACCTAACGTGTACTTCCTGACATGAAATAGAATTGAAAGCCTTGTAGATGAAACGCAATACACGTCACATAAAAACTGACCCTCTACTGTACGTTGTGTTGGGTCCCCATACACAGGAAGACCTCTATCATAAATTATAAAAGCTTGTCTTGCATGAAAATTCAGGTTCTTTAGTCTCAAATGGCCCAAATTCCTAAAAGCCGCCAAAAATGCTGATTCAATTCAGGAATTTTTGAAGATAATGTTGTTGTTTGGAGATATAATAGACCTTCTGTACTGTATGTCGCACGTGAAAATTGCATGAAAAAATCCTAGGATACCCCTAGACCCCCTTAATTGCATTGATGAATTATACAGTCTACGTTGGTTCCGTGATAACCTTATATTTGCAAACTTTCACAAAAATGTAATAAATGTAATAAATTGCTTCTTACTGAAATAGATGGAAAGTTGAATGCCACCCCTTGAGATAATGTTGTCATGGTTACCGATTTGCATTCCTTCATTAGTTTGTTAAATTAAATTTAATTAGTTTTCTGGGAATGTTTCAGAAACTGTTGGTTTTAGAGCCTTATAATGTAGTTTTCGAGGACCCTCGAGTTTTATTTCCGGCACCGAGGGGCTTTGTCTCGTCGTTGTACGTCATAATATAATACTAATAATAATAATATAATATAGGGATAGGAATATAATAGACCTGCCATACCACAGCCGCAGGTGTAATTCGCGTGAAAAAATTCTAGACTACCCCTTGACCCCCTTAAGTGCATTTTACGTATTGATGAAATTTACAGCTTAATTTGGTTCCATAATAACCATCTAGCCGTTTGCAAACTTTCACACTAATGTAATTAATGGAATTGCATTGCGTCTTACAGCAATAGATAGACCTCTGAGAATCTGTTGCCATGGGTATTGGCTTGCATTCGTTCATTAGTTTATTAAATTAAATTAGTTTTCTGGGAATATCTCAAAAACGGTTGGACGTAGGACCTTAAAATGTGTTTTCAGGGCCCCCGAGTTTTGTCTATCACATTGAGGGGCTGAAAATGAGCTTTGTCTCGTCCTTCTACTCCTATTTCATCATATATTTTAAGGGGGTATGCCCCCTTTTATGATAGGTACATAGAAGAGTTACATCAATGATTAGTGGCGTGCCTCTGATGGATATCTGTACCAAATTTTACGTTGATACACCCAGCCGTTCTCGATTTATATGGGAACAAAGTTGTCCACAGACAAACAAACAGACAGACAGACAAGAAATATTTTCGCGCGCATCCGTCATAAAACAGTATAAAACCCGTAAATAACTCAAATTTCCGTAGAAATTCAGAAAAAAACAGACAAACTTTCATTTTTATATATGTAGAGATATACTGCACCGCTCGGTGTTGACCGTGTTTTATTGCACAAATTTAGGTTTTACTCGCTAACCGTTGGAGATACACGAAAAGTGATAAGGACCTTTTGGATATAAAATTGAATGTTAAAGCTCATGTATGCCATCAAAAGGTTGCTATTTCTTAGCGTTCTCTTTTTATTTGAAATGGAAATATCAAATTTTGAAACCAAAGGGTGTAGTTACGTCATAAATGTGGGTTTTACTCGCTAACCGTTGGAGATAAACGAAAAGTGAAGCTCGTATGTACCGTCAAAAGTTTGCTATTTCTTAGCGTTCTCTTTTTATTTGATAAGGAAATATGAAGTCTTGATTAAAGTGTGTAGTGACGTCACTAAAATGGTTGCCATTTTTTAATAGTGCAAAATATCGAAATAAAATGTATCCTATATGTAAACCTGGTAAATCAGCTACATCCCTGCAAAATTTCATTTAAATCGGACCAGTGGTTCTTGCGTCATTGAGTAGCACACAAACAGACAGAAAGACAGACACACACCATCTCATTTGTATATATTAGTATAGCAGAAGTACCCGTCCTTCGAACGGTGTTACATATTAACACCAGACATTATCAATTGAGCTACTTTTGCAATGTTTAGCGGTTTTTCAATCCTTCATAAGTTTATCAGAACGAAGTTAGTTTTCTGGGAATATCACACACACTGTTAATTTAAGGTCCTTAAAATGTGGTTTTCGGAGACCCCTTATAGACTCGCGTATTTTGTGTCTCACATTGAGAAGCGCAACATATGCTTTGATCGTCCTTCTAGGATAATTTTTATATTTCGCCTATTTTAGCATGTATTTTGAGAAGTTTTTCCCTATATCCACCTTTCTACTGTATGGAAAGTACGGTGAGGAGTTTTATAAAAGATTGGTGTATTGACTCATGTTTACCATACCTAATTTTACGATGCACCACGCATCCGAACACGATTTATAGGCGTACATAAAGATATACAGAAAGACAGACAGACAATTCTATTGTCGACAACATATCACCCAGATATCCAAATATGGGTATATCTACCATACAGTATCAAAACAAAATCATCCTTACGATGAACCCGTATGTTGACAAAAAAAAGATTCGTTAAAATTTGCTCTCAAACTAAATTCACCTAACGTGTACTTCTTGACGTGAAATAGAATTGAAAGCCTTGTAGACGAAACGCAATACACATCACATAAAAATGACCCTCTACGTTGTGTTAGGTCCCCATACACAGGAAGACCTCTTTCATAAATTATAAATGCTTGTGGTGCATGAAAATTCAGGTTCTTTAGTCTCAAATGGCCCAAATTCCTAAAAGCCGCAAAAAATGCTGATTCAATTCAGGAATTTTTGAAAATAATGTTGCTCTTTGGAGATATAAAGGAAGATTGTAGTTTTACGTGACCATTAATCGCGAGATCATAAGCCACGGGACCTCTATTTTACGTGGAATCTGAACCACAGGGCATGGTATTTCACTTTGAAAATGTTGGAGATATAATAGACCTTCTGTACTATATGTCGCACGTGAAAATTGCATGAAAAAAATCTAGGTTACCCCTTGACCCCCTTAATTGAATAGATGAATTATACAGTCTACGTTGGTTCCGTGATAACCGTATAGCCATTTGCAAACTTTCACAGTAATGTAATAAATGGAGTGTCATTACTTCTTACAGAAATAGATGGAAAGTTGGATGCCGCCCCTTGAGATAATGTTGTCATGGTTACCGATTTCCTCTCCTTCATTAGTTTGTTAAATAAAATTAAATTTGTTTTCTGGGAATATTTCAGATACTGGTTTTAGGGCCTTATAATGTAGTTTTCGAGGACCCTTTAGGGTCCCCAAGTTTTGTTTCTGGCACCGAGGGGCTTTGTCTCCTCGTTGTAAGCCATAATATAATAATAATAATATAATATAGGGATAGGAATATAATAGACCTGCCGTACCACACCCGGAGGTGTAAATCGCGTGAAAAAATTCTAGTGTACCCCTTGACCCCCTTAAGCGCATTATACTTATTGATGAATTTTACAGCTTAATTTGGTTCCGTGATAAGTTTCTTGCCGTTTGCAAACTTTCACACCAATGTAATTAATGGAATTGCATTGCGTCTTACAGCAATAGATGGACCTCTGAGAATCTGTTGCCATGGATACCGGCTTGTATTCGTTCATTAGTTTATTAAATGAAATTAGTTTTCTGGGAATATCACAAAAACAGTTGGTTTTAGGGCCTTAAAATGTGGATTTCGGGGACCCTTTAGGGCCCCCAAGTTTTGTCTCTCACATCGAGGGGATGAAAATGATCTTTGTCTCGTCCTTCTACTCCTATTTCAGCATGCATTTTAAGGGGGTAGGCCCCCTTTTATGAGAGGTACGGTGAAGGGTTACATCAGTGATTAGTGTCGTGCCTCAGATGGATTACTGTACCAAATTTTACGTTGATACACCCAGCCGTTCTCGAGTTATAAGGGAACAAATTTGTCCACAGACAATCAAACAAACAGACAGACAGACCAAAACATTATTTTCGCGTGCATCTATCATAAAACAGTCTGAAACGTGTAAATAACTGAAATTTCCGTAGAAATTCAGAAAAAAAGCAGACAAATTTTATTTTTTATATATGTCGAGATATACTGCACCGCTCGGTGTTGACCGTGTTTTATTGCACAAATTTAGGTTTTACTCGCTAACCGTCGGAGATACACGAAAAGTGATGAGGACTTTTTGGATAGAAAATTCAATGCTAAAGCTCGTGTATACCATCAAAAGTTTGCTATTTCTTAGCGTTCTCTTTTTATTTGAAATGGAAATATGAAATTTTGAAACCAAAGGGTGTAGTGTCGTCACAAAAGTAGGTTTTACTCGCTAACCGTTGGAGATACACGAAAAGTGATAAAGACCTTTCGGATAGGAAATTAAATTTCAAAGCTCATATGTGCCATCAAAAGTTTGCTATTTCCTACCGTTCTCTTTTTATTTGATATGGAAATATGAAATTTTGAAACCAAAGGGTGTAGTGACGTCACAAAAATGGTCGCCATTTCTTAATAGTGCAAAATATCGAAATTAAAAGTATCCTATATGTAAACCTGGTGTTTCAGCTACATCCATGCAAAATTTCATTTAAATCGGACCTATGGTTCTTGCATTATTAGGTAACACACAAACAGACAGACAGAAAGACAGACACACACCATCTCATTTTTATATATTAGTATGATTTGATTACTTGCAAGTATGATAAGAGCTTCATAGCTAGGTTAAAATAGTAATAATAATAATAATGTTATTGGTTTTACGTCCCTTTTAACTACTCTGGCTTTTAGAGACGCCAAGGCTAAAATAGTGAGTAACTTATCTTTGCATGTTTGTATGATCACTGACGTTGCTGATAGAGAAAATATCACTACATAGCTTTCACAAAATATCGGACGAGTGACGGCAGTCCTTGTAGATAGACCAAGCTGGCTGCCCTTAGAAGAGTGACAAGGGAGAAGGCTCCCGACTAGCGTGGTAATCGAGGGGGGAGAAGGGAGGGAGATAGAAGGAGGACATCAGGGTCACAAACCTAGAAAACATAAATCTTTGAAGGACACAAATTTGTTTTCTTGAGGCAGAGTCCAAATAATGTAGAAGTGTGTAGGTTGGAATCTGTAGAGACCGAGTCGAAATTCCAAGAGTCATAAGTAGTCGGTGACAACGAGTCCTCACGTTGACCGCAGGAGATGAGAAAGTTCAGCTATGTGCCGCGTGAAGGCACATTAAGGAGAAGTTTTATGATTTTGTTGAAAGAAGGGTATTGAATCTCGTTCACTAAAACACTCTAAACATCGGCATAAGCAAAAGCACAAGAAGAGAGCGAAAACACTCAGAAATCTCTGTTGGTGGTTACCACGGAATAAATAGATCAGAGAGAGCGAAAAACTAGATAACCCAATACAAACTACGTAAGGTGTATCATCCAGGAATATACCAACATCGATAGTCAGATAAAGCGCTAAAGGAAATGGTGCCTCCTGGTACTTAGGAAGCAATATGGACGAAGTTAATGAGATACATAAAAGATGGGTTGACATATGGTAACGTCATATATAGTTGCAGCTAGTGGGAAGTCATGGTCTGTAGCATGGTGCTGCAAGTTAATTCTTTCTGCAGGAAAGGGAAAAAAGGAGCATTTGAATGTGGTGTTATTGGAGATTGTTGGAGATTGGGCGGCTAGATAGAGTAAGAAATGAGGGGTAATGAGATGAAAGGGGTTAGATGATTCTGGTGTTAAAGAAAGGAAGAGATTGGTAGGGCTCATATTTGGACACCAGGAACAGCAAGTTTTCAGTAGTAATGGAAGCAAGACTATAGGACCTGAACTATAGGCCTTAAGCAAGGTTAGAATATGTAAAATATATTGCTTCGGTTGTAGGGTTTAATGGCAATGTAAAGACGAATTATTTATCATAACCATGGGAGTAATGGAGTGCAACATTGAACGCAAACGTCAACGACAAAAACAAAAAAAAACATTAACGACAAACTTAAATAATTCTTTTCACTCATCATTTTAGCCGCTTTGCGAGGGATCAGCTCAATTATGCGCAAGAAGAGACGCTATTACATAAATATGCTCATCGTTGATCCGTAGGTGAATGTCAGCAGATAGGCGATGGGTTGAAACATTAAAACCTTGTCCTTGATTGCATCTGGCATGCAGAACTCGAACGGCTTTGGTTCGGAAGAAAGTGGTGGCTAATAAACAATCCCTACTCACTCGTGCTCACACAGCTATGACACTATATTGTCTGTCAAATATGAATTCAATTGCAAAACATTCTGGCTGAATGAAGTGCATATTATTGAGCAATGAAAACGGAATCACATCCCGATAATTCTTCCTGGTAGCGATTTTAATGAAAGTTGCCCTAATAATAATTTCACTACCTTGATCTCTATACCTTGGAATTATTTCACTTCCTACAATAATGTACCATACTTCAAACTATTCGTACTGACTATTTCAGCCTCATAAGTCCTGATACGTTGAATCCGGCTGCAATGAAGATACACACATCAAAAAAAGTTTTGCATCACCTCGGTTCCCAGATCTCCGGCATATAGACGTTCACTGTGTATATTGTATCCAAGATACAGTCCCTTTGACTGTTCATAGATGTCACTAAAACTGCTCAAAGATGTAAACAACCATGCATGAGCAGGGCCTATTAGACGGAGGGGGTACGACAGCCGATCAGTTCCAGTCATTCCACCAGGACGAAGGTACGCTGCTCATGTTGTCTGTAGTTCTACCATGCCTAGAAGGTCAATACCGCAGTTCGATCGCGTCCGCATTGTTACTTTGTGTCAAGAAGGGCTCTCAACAAGGGAAGTTTCCAGGCGTCTCAGAGTGAACCAAAGCGATGTTGTTCGGACATGGAGGAGGTACAGAGATACAGGAACTGTCGATGACAGGCCTCGCTCAGGCCGCCCAAGGGCTACTACTGTAGTGGATGACCGCTACTTACGGATTGCCGCTCGGAGGAACCCTGACAGCAATGCCACCATGTTGAATAATGCGTTTCGTTCAGCCACAGGACGTCGTGTTTCAACTCAAACTGTGCGCAATAGGCTGCATGATGCGCAACTTCACTCCCGACGTCCATGGCGAGGTCCAGCTTTGCAACCCCGACACCATGCAGCGCGGTACAGATGGGCCCAACAACATGCTGAATGGACCCCACGGAATTGGCATCACGTTCTCTTCACCGATGAGTGTCGCATATGCCTTCAACCAGACAATCGTCGGAGACGTGTTTGGAGGCACCCTGGTCAGGCTGAACGTCTTAGACACACTGTCCAGCGAGTGCAGCAAGGTGGTGGTTCCCTGATGTTTTGGGGTGGCATTATGTGGGGCCGACGTACGCCACTGGTGGTCATGGAAGGCTCCGAAACGGCTTTACGATACCTGAATGACATCCTCCGACCCATAGTGCAACCATATCGGCAGAATATTGGAGAGGCATTTGTCTTCATGGACGACAATTCTCGACCTCATCGTGCACATCTTGTGAATGCGTTCCTTCAAGATAACGACATCGCTCGACTACAGTGGCCAGCATGTTCGCCAGACATGAACCCTATCGAACATGCCTGGGATATGTTGAAAAGGGCTGTTTATGGACGTCTTGACCCACCAACCACTCTGAGAGATTTACGCCGAATTGTCGTTGAGGAGTGGGACAATTTGGACCAACAGTGTCTTGATGAACTTGTGGATAGTATGCCACGACGAATACAGGCATGCATCAATGCAAGAGGACGTGCTACTGGGTATTAGAGGTAGTGGTGTGTACTGCAATCTGGACCACAAATGCTGAAAGTCTAGCTGTATGATGGTACAACATGCAATGTGTGGGTCTCATGAGCAATAAAACGAGCTGAAATGTTGTTTGTGTTGATCTCTATTCCCTTTGTATTTAAAGGTTCCGGAACTCTTGGAACCGAGGTGATGCAAAACGTTTTTTGATGTGTGTATATGATGTTGGTATTAGGGGAAGACAATATACTAACACTGTCTCTACAGAAGAATGTTGTATAAAACAAAATTTAAAAACATATTTGTGTAGCGTATGCGAAGCTAAATTTACTCGGAGTGGTGACTTGAATAAACACATTCTTATCCATAGCGGCGGCACGACGTATACATGTAGTGTATGCGAAGCCAAATGTTCTCAGAGACGTGATTTGAAGAAAACATGTGCTAATTCATAGCGGAACAAAGCCATATTCATGTAGCGTATGTGAAGCCAAATTTACGGGGAGAGCAGGTTTGAAGACACACTACGTAATCCATAGCAAAACGAAGCCGTATTCATGTAGCGTAAGTGAAGCCAAATTTTCAGATAAAGGAAATTTGATTAAGCACATGCTAATTCATAGCGGCGACAAGCCGCATACATGTAGCGTATGCAAAGCCAAATTTACCATGAAAGGAAATTTGAAAAAGCACATGGTAGTCCATAGCGGAATTTAGCCCTATACGTGTAGTGCATGTGAAGCCCAATTTACTCGAAGAGGAGAGATGAAAAAACACAACCTAATCCATAGCGGAACGAAGCCATATTCATGTAGCGTATGTGACGCCAAACTTAGTTGATGTGGATATTTGAAGACACCTGGTAATCCATACCGGCAAAAAACCATACTCATGTGCCGTATGCGAAGCCAAATTTAAGCAGATCGGACATTTTAATCGACATATGGATATTCATAGTGGAAAGATGCCATATTCATGTGCCGTGTGCAAAGCTAATTTTAATCAGAAAGGAAATTTGAAGTCACACATCCTTATCCATACAG
Organism: Meconema thalassinum; assembly: GCA_946902985.2. Taxonomy (NCBI): domain Eukaryota; kingdom Metazoa; phylum Arthropoda; class Insecta; order Orthoptera; family Tettigoniidae; genus Meconema; species Meconema thalassinum. The sequence continues at coordinate 37,512,168 of OX336398.1, read as the reverse complement.
GAAAGACGCCATATTCCTGTAACCTGTGCGATGCCAAATTTATCACAGGACGACATTTGAAGAAACACTTGCTAAGCCACAGCCACGAGAAGCTTGACTAAAGAACCAATCGCGAAGAAGTTAATCTCAAAACAAGATTTATGAATAAACATTCTAAAAAATAAAGGACCAAAAAAATCTCATGTAGTAAATGCGAAGACAACCAAGCTCATAGGGGACATTTGAACAGACATTTTAAAATAATAAGCATATTGAGTGGCAAATGATATCTGAAGCAGTTCATATTTACCTATGATGTAGTTTCCTACTTACCAAATTCCACTGTACATTAGCCGTTTTCAGAAACATTTCTCTTTACTACCTCTTCATTTTTTACTCTATCTACCCATCTGATATTCATCATTCTCCTTAACAACGCACTTCTCGAGCATCTTTCTGCTTTTTCCTGCTGCGGCGACAGTCTAAGTTTAAATTCGTTAGAGTGCCACTACCCAGATAATTCAAAACTGATTCTTTAAAAACGTAATTCCATATTTAATATCATCGCAATTATTTTATGTATAAATGTCTTCCTTGCCCGAGTGAACCTACTTTTTTTTATCTTGATTCTACAAGATCTTTTTTCTAATTTTCTGTATTGTTTGTTCAATGTATAGTTGAAAATTATGGGTAATAAGCTGCACCCTTGCTTTACACCTTTTTGAATACCCGATGCTTCCTTATGTTCTTCAGCTTGTATAACTGTCGTCTGATATCTGCATTGATTGAAGATGATTACATTATTCCAATTCTGTCTATCAAACATCATACTCAAATCAGCGTTATTAAAAGCCTTTTCACTGTCTCAAATGTCATGAACGTTCTTTTATGTTTACTCATTCTACATTCTAAGTTCAATCTAAGACTTACTACGGATTCCTTAGTTCCGAAGTGTCTCCTCAGACAAAGTTCATCTTCATAAAACTCGCTTTCTCTCTGTCTTTCCATCTTGTAATTCATTCTAGTATTGTTCCTTAAAGCATGAGAGATCACACTGATTGTATTATAAACTTCCCATATATCAGCATCTGGTTTCGTCGGTATATGGATGATAACATTCTCCTTAAAATCTGGGTGTACCTGTCTCGTAAATCCTACATCCAAAGAAATGATTTGGACCCAACTTCAGTAGAAACTCAGTTAGTATATCATCTATTCCTGGTGTTTTGTTGCTTAAGGCTACCAGTGCTCTATCAAATTTAATTCTCCGTATTAAATCTCTTTTTGTATCGTCATCAACTTCACCATCCCCTTCCAGAACATGATTCTCAATCTCTTTACCTGTATACAAATGCTCAATGTAAGCTATCCGTCTCTCAATCTATCATTCTCCATCTTGTCTTGCATCAGATTGTGAGTCTTTTGAAAAGCTGTAACTACTTTTCCTACCTTTGGACAATTTTCAGACGTCTGCACTCTGCTTTCTTAATTTCGTCTCTTGCATTCTCTACATCCTCCTCTACAAGGTAGTACTGCATGCTTTCACTTATTTCAGAACACTATCTCGATGTCTTTTGTAGTTTATAAATGTTTACTTACTGGTGACTTATCTTAATTGTTTTTAAATCTTGAATGTCTAAAGAGTTCACATTTTGCAAAGAGTATTAGTATTTTTTGATGAGAACAGACTTGTATGTTGGCCCGTACTCATCTTTAATTAAACTGTTTCTAAGGACTTCTCTGTCACGTTTCACTACATTACAAACGTAGTTTTGGTGATCCACTGTTTGTGGTCCTTCGTTGCAGGAATACCTAATTAGGACTGCGTACTATCTTAACCCGATGCAGATAAGAATTAATGTTTCTATAGCCTGTTAGTAATGTTGTCATGTTAGGCGTGAGGTTGAATTTAATTGCTAATCTACTTTCAATTGTTGGAGAGAATTCCTTAGCAATGATTCCTTTTGAATTCTCTTCCCATTCCTGTTGCCATTCACTGTTGGATTGTTTGCAGATTTGATTTTTACTTAGTCGTAAGTAGATTAGTACCTGCTCCTTCTCAGCCTTTACCTTACCTTTACTTTACCGTTGAGTTCATGCTTGAGAATATAGTAGAAATCATTAGCTGCAGTGTTATCTCAATCACCTCAAGAGTAATGCGTGTTTAAATCGATCACAGCTCAGAATAAACACCACCTCACGTTTGTCGTAACAGATTTAATTTAATTTAGCTGCTTCCTTGTCTAGTTTATCAGCCATTTCGTTACCTTCTACGCCGATTAGTATTGTTGTTGTATCCTGACCGGGGAGAGATATGTCCGGTCGCCTGTTCACTGTTGCTCGCTTAGCACCACCCAGGGGTCACGTGTAGGGTACTTTTCAGGTTAAACCTACGGACGTGAGCAACATTGGACAGAAGTGTGCTGCTTTCATTTGAACAACAAGATGGCTAATAAAGAATTGCAGGTTTATATTGGAAATCAATTATTGAGACATAATAGATTCCCTAAATAGCTGGGGGTCACAATGGATAGAACACTCTCCTTCAAACAACACCTCTGCAATACTCAATCCAAAGTGAGAACCCGTAACAATATAGTCCAAAAGTTATGTGGCACAACTTGGGGTTCATCGGCAACTTCACTTCGATGTACAGCTTTGGGACTTGTGTTTTCAGCTGCAGAGTATTGTGCCCCGGTGTGGTTGAATAGTCCTCACACTAACCTCATAGATACCCAGCTCAACACCACCATGCGCCTAATCACTGGCACAATAAGGTCTACACCCACACATTGTCTACCTATCCTCAGCCACATCCCTCCACCAGATCTTCGACGTAAAAACGCTCTCCTCAAGGAGTTCAAGAAAATCGCCTGAATCGCCTACGATCCCGAAATCCACCAACAAGGACTGCAATAGACTTGGAGAATACCAACTACAACATCACTAAAGAATGGCAGGGAAGACAAGATAATAGGCCTGGATCAACCTTACCACGCATTGGATCATCGTTGCCACCTGGATTTGAGCTTCCTCGGAAAACATGGTCAACTCTCAACAGGATTCGTACGGGTCACGGCAACTGTGCAGACTTCCACTACAAATGGAAAATAATGTCTTCACCTAACTGTGATTGTGGTGCCCCCAAGCAGACCATCCAGCATATCATCACCGAATGTCCCAAACGAAAGTACAGTGGCAACGTGACTGATTTCGCTCATGGATCATCAGAGACAATTAACTATATAAACAATTTAGACATGAACATATAGTTTGTCTTCATAAACTAATTATCTTTTATGTGCATATTGTATCTGTAAAGCCATACGCTAAATAAATAAGTATTGTTGTTATTATTATTATTGTGTTTAGTGTATAATACCACACGCTAAACAAGATAAGTCCTAAGTAGATTAGTACCTGCTCCTTCTCAGCCTTTACCTTACCTTTACTTTACCGTTGAGTTCATGCTTGAGAATATAGTAGAAATCATTAGCTGCAGTGTTATCTCAATCACCTCAAGAGTAATGCGTGTTTAAATCGATCACAGCTCAGAATAAACACCACCTCACGTTTGGAAAGGACGTGTCTACGAATAGATTCTACACGTGCCAGCGATACAACATGGCTCTCAGTAGCTAAGGTGGCTAAATCAAGCATTACAGAAGTAACATCAGGAAAGCTGTTAGGTAGAATGTTCGAACCACGAGCTAGTAGATATTCTTTTGCTTAATGTCGTTTATAGTGGATTTATTTTGTGTGCATATCTACCTGTTCCTACGAATGATTTTTTTTTTTGGTCCTGAAAAAGACCTTTTTAACTGATGCTACGTTCCACGTGGGACGACGACATAACGATCTGTTGAACGAATGCAAGGTACTCTGTATATTCAGGATAGCAAGAGTTTGTTATGTTAACCACCTCGGATTAAAGGAAAACTCAGACTCACTCAGGCCGCCGCTCGTGTCAAGTCTAAGCCCTCTGTAACAGCGGTTTGTAAACCATTACTCATTCTTACGCTGTGTCATATCAAAGCCCTCTGTACCCCCGAGATAAAACACAGCCTGTATTGTTACGTTTTACAAATATAAAATAGTATTAATTGATCCACTTGAGAAATACCGTAGTATAGAGTTCATTAGACTGGTAATATGACTTTGCTCACTAAATATACGCTGAGAGAAACTGACGTCAGTAGAAAAGAAGCTAACAACTGAATGAGCCTGCTGAATTAATTTTCAGGTTAGATTATCTTTATACAAACAAAATAAAGTGTGTTAATATGCTTGTGGAATTGATTTTCAAATCTATATCATCTACTCGAGAGCAACTTAAATCATCCTGGGAAGGGTTTTCCGTGACATCCCTCTTCTACTCCACATAAAATGACGAGGGAATATCACACTATTCGTAGTTCTCATTACTCCATGACAAAATGTTGTTTCCACTACTTATGATGCTCAGGTGTCTAGCGCTTGCGATGAGGCTGGCGGTGGCTGCACATTTTAAACACATCACAACAATGGAAAAGAACATAAACATTTATCTTTCTTATGCTTGTCGATTAAGGAAAAGTATTTGAACCGATATGAACGTGTTAGATAAAGAAAGTCAAGTGTCTAACCCAAAACGTTGTTACTTTCTATCTTTGCGTGATGTGTAAGCATCCGTGACTGAAATGATAACGCGTTGCACTTTGGATTGAAAGAGTTGGAGTTCGATACTTGTTAGGAGGAGAGGTTTATAATTTGCTTTCCTTAAGTTTTAACGTCTGCGTCGACCGCTCCACCAATGTCTTACGCCAGAAATGATACAAGATGTCACAGTTACCGTAATTATTGAAGATGGGGCACTAGTAATACAGCGAGTAGATGCATTTTCAGGTTGGATTCCATGAATGTAACATAGTGTTCCAATCCAGTATTACACGAAACATCTTAATATGAACACCTCAAATCGAGTTGTCTTCTTTTTTTTTAGAATTTAATAACAAAATGATACCAAGGGAAATCTCAGGAACATGTACACTGGCAATCAGAATCTCCTTCAATATGTTCTTGTTGTTTGATTTGAGGGGCTAGAACATAGAGGTCATTTAGCCCCGTGTACTTGGGTTGTGTGTGTGTAGACGTTCTCTGATAACCTGTCTAATAGCGGTGTCTGTATTAATGTGTGCATTAGCAATTAAGCTGAGGATTGGGAAGGAGGCAAGTTAGAAATCTTCCCGACATTAGCCTGGATTAGAAATGGGAAAACCACAGAAAACAACTTCCAGGGTGGCTAAGGTGGGATTCGAACCCACCTCAGTTTTTCTCCACGAGGATTAGTGTACCCCATTCCACCACTCAAAGAAGCATTAATTTTCTTGTCAGAGCCGGGAATCGAACCCGGACCTCTGGAGCGACACTTCGATATGTTATGTTAATATCCATGCCAGATCACTTGGCATAACCTGCTGATTCGATCGTATTCTCTTTAAAAATCAACAAAATTCAACGTACTCTTCATAGGAATATATCTTAAGTTAATAAATGTGGCAATGTGACTAAGTGTGGCTCAATATTACATCCCCACTAAAATAGAGCATGGGCCGTCGTTCAAAAATGTATGTCTACGTCTGGATTTGAAGTACCATTATACCCATTCTCACCCACCGTGTCCGAAAGGAATTTTACCGATTCAGCCTCAACTGCAAAGCGGAAGCCACGCGCTATACGTGGACTAGTTACAGTGGCCATCCCATCTCAAACGTTATTTATTATCCATGTAGTGTCTTCAATCATGGTTTATGATGTTGATTTAACTTTCTACTATTACAGATCACGCAGCGTAACTATTAATGCGATCGTATTACGTGTATGTGTTTTCTTTCAAGGAGCAATACATCTCATGTTCGCAGAATGGTCCTTGGTATTTGGCGCGGAAATCGTCATGGTCTTTTTTCTTTTTCCTTGCTTGACCCATGGCTCAATTACATTGCTGTCACACAGGCAGAGCGCAGAGCAATATCGAGCATCGGGAGAAATGCCATGGTAGTTGGGTTTCATGAAACTAATTAATAAGGGGCTGATGAACCACTCTGTATATAAGATAGATATATTTTATATCGGCGGGATTTTCTTTGCTGTGCGGAACTCTTTCAAACCAGCTTTATTTGATCTTCGCGGCTCGCGATTTAATTTCTGTCGTTTCCAATGTCAGCCGTGTTTATATAATTAATTATATTCCTGTAATATTTATCTGCCTCTCTTTTCAACTATTATTTTCTCCGTCTTTCATGTTGAAGGGGTTGCCTAAATGCTGTATAGCTGGTGGCCTATATTTCCCTATAGATTCATACGTAAAATACCTCGTACATTTCAGTTCAACTCTCGCCTTGTGACAATCATTTAAGTTCACAAAATACTAGTTAAATTTATCGTTGACTAAATTAATGAAGTATAAGAAATCGCGACCTGAGAACAAAATGCTTCTAACTGTATTTTTTTGGAGAAATTGTGTTATTGTTATACAGCGATTGATTGCTTCTACTTCTATTTCATATGTGAGTTTTATAAACCTATCTTAATTATTGTCGGAGTTATGAGGATCTTCCATTGTGCCGAGAACACTAAAGGTCATAACTTATTAAAGTCTTAATGATATTATTTTATTAATGCAGCCAATGGCCATGTATTTTACTTTTCAGGACGAGTCAGGGAAAGGGATATGAAAGTAAAACGGCCGTGGAGCTATTGTAAGGAACGGCATTTGCCTGGTAGTGTAAATGGGAAACCACGAAAATCATTTACAGGACGGCCGAGTTGGGACTCGAACCCACGCTCTCCCGATGCCTACGAGACACGAGGTAGCGCGTTAGGGCTCTCAGTCACCGCGGCTGGTTTATTAAAGTCTTGGAACAATGTCAAGAAACATCTAACATTAGCCTACAAATCAGCAAGAAGTTGAAAACACCTCCGGTACATGTTGCTCTGCTTAGGTATTGTTGGCCAACCTGTCGGTACGCTCAGCTCTGCTTAGGTATTGTTGGCCAACCTGTCGGTACACTTTGCTCTGCTTAGATATTGTTGGCCAACCTGTCGGTACACGTTGCTCTGCTTAGGTATTGTTGGCCAACCTGTCGGTACGCACGTACTCTGTTTCTGCGCGACAGAACCAGTGTAACATATTGAGGAATACGTAATGTTATAACAAATAACGTAAAAAATCTGGTGAGACATAGAAGTCAAGAAGGAAAAGCAGCTTTATATACAGTTTCTTCCTGGGAACACATTGGTATTAAGCCCAAAAATGGTATACAATGCACACAAGGCGAAAGATCCACCACTTTCCGGAACATCTAAGTTTGATGGCCGAGGTTAAAAAACTAAAGACAAAAAATCTAATGACATGAATGACAAAGTTTGGGCTCATATCGAATCCTATCCTAAAGCTGTGTCCTATTACAAACAGCAATAGAGTGCACGTCTATCCTACTTCAAATGTCACAAAACTGTACTACATATAACACCAGCAGTGTGTACAAGAAAGTAAAACATTTGTTAAATTATATCAATGTGCCACGAAATTTTCAACCAAGAATTTACGGTAATTTAGATTTTCTGAACCCATAATCTGACTGATGTAACCTGTGTGAAGAGTATCAGATAAGAAAGAAGGAGACCAGTGTTAGCTCTAAAATATGCTCATCATGTTGAGTATATTGAAGGAATGAGTAAAGACAGGAAGCTGACCGTAAATTGAAGGGCAGTGATATTGCGGTAGTTTGCTTTGACTTAGAGAATGTAATAACTATGTCCAGGGGGAATATCGGTACATTCTTCTATAAATGGTAAATAAAACTGTATGATATGACAGCGAATGTTTCTCATTCTAGAGAAGTGTTTTGTGCTATCTGGCCGGAAAGGGACACTGCCACCTTTGGTAATGGCATGGGTAGTTCAATTTTAAAAATATATGTATGATTATAGCTTCAAATCCGGATTTAAAACACATCGTAACATGGAGTGATAGTTGCGTGCCTGTGAACAGAAACCATATGATATCCATCTCAGAGAGAAAGTGTGCAAATGGAATATTGTACTCCAGGATATATTGCAATTCAAGAAGTGGACATTGTTCATACTCTAGGCTAGGGCACCCCACAGCCAGCCCACACACCGGATTAAGTTTCTTGACAGGACTGGGATTGAACCTTGAATCTCGGGGGTCGAGGTCGGTTCTGATTCATAGAATATAACTAATCACTTTATCACACAGCATACTTTCAATGGCATAAAGCGCTATCTGTATCTAATCTAACAGAATTGCTGATTTTCAAAATTGAAAGGTTTCATCAAGAAAGAAAGAAGGGCTTAGCTAAATGTGCAAATAAAAGTTTTTCACTGTAATAATTACAATACTGGATGAGTATAAGGCGGTAAATTATCACGTAAAGGCACAGAAATATGCTACAGTAACTTTCAGCTATATTGTAATACAAATATTAAAGGTGATCTCCTGTAAAGTTACCTTTAGTGTAGATAGAACCCTTTTGTTCTCAGGTCGCGAAATACTCTCATTAAGCCTATAGTTCCACTGGTATTCTGAACTGTATATTGTTCAGCCCGGCAGTGGTCGCAGGGGGAGGGATTGTCTCACTTTGGAAATGTCTTCCTTGTAACTCTAGAGCCGGCACACGGAGTCACCCACCCTCCTACGTTTTCCTAGTAGGGGCCATAACGAGACACCTCCCGCAACAATAGCAATTTAAAACATGAAACATTCACACGGTTCAACCGCGACCATAAACGTAAATATTTTTGTGTTACGTTTCGTTGTATTGTTTGTTCTCAAGTGAAATTTAAAATGGCAAATAAACTAGAGGAACAGGTTATGGTATGGAAGGACGAGGTGGAGCAAGAATTAAGAAGACATGGTGAGGCAGGGGATGATTTGTTGGAAGTTGGCAGTGCTAGTGAAGTCCAAGATTATAATATAGACCTTAGTGATTCAGTGCTTCAGATATTTCTGGCGATGAAATGGATAATTCTGGTCAACAGTAATCGGAGAAAGAGGGACGAATAACCTGGTACATCCATTGCCCACAATACGTGGCAAAAATCTGATACAAGAACCTTGTTCGAAGCCTTCCCGGAGTAAATGATGAGGCAAAAAGTGTGAACTCATGCAGTGAGGCGTGGAGATTATTTTTTCCTCAGGAAATCTTTCAAGAAATTGTGGATTGTACTGACATGTAAATGTCAAAATTACGTGAAAGTTACGCTCGAGGAGGGGACGCTCGAAACACTGGCTGTGAAGAAATAACTGCGTTATTTGGCATATTCTATCTCTCTGGCGTTTTGAACGTTTCTCATGTAAATGCTTCAGACTATTGGGCACTCTCTGCCTAATTCCTTTTCTAACAGTTCCCACTACTGTCAATACTTTCTTCGGCGAGTCTAAAAGCCAGGAAAACTGAGGACGAATAATTATCCACGCAGAAGTTCCTTCCGATATTCTCAATAGGATGTGCCATTTGTTTGACAACCTCTGCAGGCTTGTTCACAACAGAGTAAGGTCTAACGGGTTGCTTTCCCTTCAAACTTCCATTTTGTATGTATGCTTAATAAATGCGAGCGTCCGCCAGAGAATATATTTAGATGCCATATTCAGAATGGTCTGATTTAGAACGTTTAATTATTCTTATTGGTCAGGAAAAATTAAAGTATCTTTTTTTTAATATCTTTTAGATACTTCACGAAAGCAAAAACGTATTTCCGTCCCATTCTAAACAATTATTTGTGTATAAAACTTGAAATTACGAAGGTAAGCAAAAATATCAACCGCGACCACTCACTTTGAAATTACACCGCGACCACTGGCGGGTTAAATTTGCGAGGTTGAACTTTCCCAGAACTTGGTTGTTGTCAATCCCAACAATCTTATAACAACTGTATGAAATCTGAACGGCTCAATATAGATTTTTGAATTTCGAATATACCCTGAGTGGTTTACGTACAAAACCGAGCTTGCCTTCCTGCAATTGTAAGCTGTACCATATTACTTGGACTCGCTTTAATCATTTATCTGCTTGCTTGTTCAGGTTATCTATAGCTAATTCAATTCTTCGTTCCATCAGTGGTTCGATATCTACTGGAATTTGAAAGTCCCATCCCATGGTCGTTTAGGCTCCTGATCGAAATGAATAGTGATAGGAATATCATTGGATGGGGCACTAGTAATATAGCGAGCAGATGCATTTTCAGGTTGGATTCCATGAACGTTACGTAGTGTTCGAAACTGGTATTACACGAAACATCTTAACATGAACGCCTCAAATAGAGTTCTCTTCTTTTTGTTGGAATATAATAACCAGATAATACCAAGGGAATTTTTCAGGAACACGTATACTGGCAATCAGGATCCCCTTCGATATGTTGTTTTTGTTTTATTTGAGGGGCTAGAACATCGCAGTCATTTAGCCCCGTGTACTTGGGTCTGGTTGTGTAGAAGTTCTCTGATAACCTGTATTATAGCGGTATCAGTATTAATGTGTCAAATTCAACGCAATCTTCACAGGAATACATAGTAAGTTAATAAATATGGCAATATGACTTAGTAGGTGTGGCTCAATATTACTTCCCCACTAAAATAGAGCACGCGCTGTCGTTCAAAAGAGTATGCCAACGTCTGGATTTCAAGTATCACTCTACCCGTTCTCACCGAGTCTACCAGGAACTTTACCGATTCAGCCACAACTGCAACTTGGAAACCACGCTGCACGAGCACTAGTTACACTGGCAATCCCACCTCAAACGTTAATATCCATGTCAAAGTCTTCATTCAAGGTGTATGATGTTGATTTAACTTTCTACCATTAAAGATCACGGAGCATAACTATTAATTCGAAGATATTACTTGTATGTGTGTTCTTTCAAGGAGCAATAAATCTCGTGTTAGTAAAATGGACCTTAGTATGAGGTGCGGAAATCACCTAATCTAATTTGTGGCTCAGTTACATTGCTATCACACTGGCAAACCGGAGAACAATATCGGCCATAAGGGCTTCTGAACCCCTCTGCTTATAAGTTGTATCTTTTTTTATATCGGCGGGATTTTTTTACCGTGTCGAACTCTCTTATAAACCAGTTTTTGTGACCTTCTTGTCTCGCGACTTCATTTCTCCCGTTTCCAATGTTATCCGTGTTTATGCAATTCATTATAACCCTGTAATATTTATCTGCCTCTTTTTTAAAATATTATTTTCTACATACTACGTGTTGAGTAGGTTGCCGAAATACTGTATATCTGGTAGCCAATTTTCCCTTTAGATTGATACGTAAAATACCACGTATATTGCAAATCAACTCTCGCCTTATGACTATCATTCGAATTCAAAAGATACGGGTTCAGTGCCCGGACTGAATTAATTGTGGGTGTTCCGATTCCTGCTGTCCTCTTGCCCGTAATCACACATCTCGTTATATTACTCTGGTTTTGGGAGATGGACCGATGGCATTCGTCACCTAACACACGTCATATTATAATTCAGAATAGAAGACTAGTTTATTGCTCTGCTAAGAGAATCTCTGCGCCTCAGGATTCGAGAATAACGCAATTATTACGGAGAGAGTCCAAGTGCTGCAGCAGGAGCGAGAGGGGAGGAATGTGGCAGTATTGCACGTGAGTACGTCTCCCACAGTAGCAGTGACCCTCCTTCTCCGCCATTCAGTCTTTAATTCTTACATTTATTTGCAACTGGGGGTGTCTCTCCCGGTGGCCAATTTCGGTACACATAGCAAGTAAACGATTATACACACACATTAAATAACATATAAACTAGAGTATTTACACAAATCGTCAGCCTTATCTGAGCCTTGTAAGTGCTTAGTTAGCTGTTTGCAACCACAGTGCAGATTGTTTTCATGTGCGTGCAAAGAAAATTGTAGAATCCGTAGTTTTAACTTATCAGCGGAGTTTTAAAATGTTTTTAGCTTTTGAGTCTTTAATATTCAAAATGCAAATTCAAGGTCTTATGTCTATATTACTTATTATTCTTCTTCTTCTTCTTCTTCCTTCGTTACGGCCAACTAAGGACCACGTCATGTCAACTGTTTTTTCTGCATTTTAATGTTAGCCCAGTACTCCTTCATTCGCAATATTACTTATTATTATTATTATTATTATTATTATTATTATTGTTATTATTATTATTATTATTGATTCAAACCCACTACGGAGCGCTTATGACCAGTTCTTCTTCGATGCTCTTTTCCGTTCCCAATATCTCTTGAGCCATGCTGATAATTTCTCCTTTCTCTCCTGCTTCCAACATTTAGGGACTCTAGGTGGTGGGGTCCAAGAGTCAACAAAACACAAAATTTCGAACGATATTCTACATCAAGGTCAGCAATTCCAGCCGAATCTAAGTCCTTTAGTACTTCATTAAGCCACAATCTTCCAGTCTTGAAGCTTTTAACCAAGGTTAAGATCTTCTTGGTAAGCCTGTTGCTATTCATTCGTTGTAGGTGCCCATAGAACTTTAGCCTCCTACGTCGCATACTGGTATTGGCTGATTCTAACTGTTGATACAGGTCAGAATTAGATTTCAAACGGTAGGTTTCAACTGGAAGTAATCTCGGGCCATGAATTTTCCTGAGGATACGTCTTTCAGCTTTCTCCAGGTCATCCATGGTGCCTTTTCTGTTCATCAAGAGGGTCTCTGCGGCTTACAGAAACTGTGGTCTGACAGCAGTTCGGTAGTGACATATCTTAGCATTCCTCGAAATTCATTTATTGTTGTATAAATTGTGGGATAGTTGGTATGCTGCGTTGAATTTGGTACGCCATGCAAAGCTGGAGGTGCCATCTCTACCATTGGGGTGGACCCATTCCCCAAGACAACGAAAGTGATTGACTCTTCCAATCGTTCCATGTAAGGTCGTCAAAGGGGTGTTTCCGGAGTGTCAATTCTCAAAGAACTTGGTCGTATAGTAAGATATCTGTAATCCAGATTTCACCGATTTCTCATGCAGGTCTTGGACAGCTATGACAGCATCCTTAAAGTTGTTGGCTAAGAATGCAAAGTCATCTGCGAAGGCAAGGCACCTGATCTCGATTCTACGAGTTCCAGCTCCAATTGCAACTGGTTTGATTCCTAGATTCCTCAATGTGCATTCCCAGGTCTTGATGACTTTATCAAGCGCCAGATTAAGCAGAATGCGTGAGAGGCCATCACCCTGTCGTACTCTGGTTTTGATCACGAAACTCCGAGATAGTTCTCCTCTGAACTTCACCTTAGAAGTTGTATCCGTGAGAGTCGGTTTGATGAGGGTGCGTGTGTTATAATCCACACCTCGTTCACGTAGTATTGAGAAGAGTGTCTGGTGGTCGATGGAATCATAAACTTTTGCGAAGTCAAATTAAACAAATTAGACAAATTAAACTCCTTATACCCCACATCTTCAAACCTGGCAAACGGCCAAGAGTACAATAATTTTCTCAAAGTGATGAGTTAGTTACTTCTGGAAGAGAATATTCTACATCAAGCCGAACAAGTCAGGGATCGACTTGGAACCGAAGAGCGAATGGAGAATTTGAACAAATAAAAGTTCTAATTCACCGTCTTTGGATGGGCATAGCATTCAACGGGTTAAACACTCCTTTATGTTTGGGAGAGACTCTAAGATTGTTGCAGGTAGAGAGTTCCAGTTATGAATGGCATGGTTTACGTAAGAATATTGTTACGACCCTGCCTTCAATTAGGCCTTAACACCAATTTACCCAAATCCCATAATAATAAACTGTACGGCGCAGTCACTGCTTACATGTGAAGCAACATTGCCTCACGATCACAACTCCCAATAGATAAGTAAGGATCCCAAGAGGCGAACAGATCCAGTTGCACGGACGGACGGACCGGAGGAGGGACTGACGGCTGGCATCCTCTGAATTGGGACGGAAGTCTCACGGGGCCCAACGGCAGCTCTTCTAGACTTCAAGACCTCACCTCAAAGGTGAGTGTGCTTGAATTATCCTTATTCCCTTCGCTCAAACCTCTCAGCACAGACCTGTTAACTCGACTGCAAATTAACATTCAAATATCTCTAGACCATGGGTCATTATTCACTTATTTCGCATGATAAAGTCAGCCAATCTTTCATCCTCTCGCCTCCGCAATCCACACTACCTTGCAGTCCCCACGTCCAACTGTTCGATTTCCAAATCAGCATTCAAGATGCACGGTCACCGGTCGCGCACTGACGATGCATATACTTCCACCATGACTTTCCCTGTGACCTTGCTTGCAGGCGCTACGCGCAAATCCTTAACGAATTTGAAGCGTGGTTTCCCTCTGGGAAACGCCCCCACGAGAACACCCCAAGCGAGTGCCCTACTTATTGGAGTCGCAGGGGTTAATCCGCAGATAAGACCGGTTTAACACGATCTCAATACTTGTCGCACTCCACAAAAAAAAACTAGAATGAAAACACTGTCCAAAACATTTCCCCGGCCCCTTCATACACTACACTCACCCCGCCTTAGCCCTTGTCCTTCAAAATATTTTAAACATCAACACAAACTCGCATAAGCCTCGCAAAGAGAACACACACCCGCTGGGTCCAAAACACTGGTGGAATAGCACCTGGCCCGATTTACGTTCAGTAGGATCCTGGATATAGATCCCCCCAGCTCCTTCATGCTCAATGCATTCCCGGACAAGAACCAAAACAACCCTTCATATATCGTTCACAACCCCCCTTACACACAATTACATACGCCGACATACAACACTAGTCAGGGACTCAACAATGAACAAAGAGCACCGAAGTCACACTAGACAAACAGAGAAATCCAACAAAATCTTGCAGCCCCCTACAATCTCTCATGCCCTTATAAAAGGCTATCACACACGCAATCCAGTCCCACACTTAAAAGGCAAACGACCCCTTCACATTAAACACTCTCAATATACCTTGCATTTCATCCCAATGCTCAGACACGAACACGAACGAGATCAAACATCAGGGCAAATCACACACAAGAGAAGAACGCATACGCTTTGAGAGAGAGACCATGTATCCTTTCTTTATATTACTGACCAGGGACGCATGGGTGTGTAAAGTGCGTTATGTCACAATTCACTCGTTTTGAGAAAATCAAGTTTTAAAGTTCAATTCGAAACCCTAAATCGAGTTGTGGAATATAAGTAATTTGAATTATGTCTTCAGGTGCCTAATACTGTTCACATCAATGGGTTGTTGTTGTTTGAGTCTTCAGTCTTTTGACTGGTTTGATGCAGCTCTCCATGCCTCCCTGTCCTGAGCTAATCGTTTCATCTCTACATAGCTCCGACACCCTACATCGGAGGCAATCTGTTTAACATATTCTAACCTTGGTCTACCCCTACAGTTTTTGTCCTCGACCCTTCCTTCCATAACTAAGCTTGCTATTCCTGGGTGTCTTAGTATGTGTCCTACCAACCTATCTCTTCTCTTCATTAGCAGTCGCCAGAAACATCTCTCCTCTCCCACTCGTCTTAATACCTCTTTGTTTGTAACCCTATCTACCCATCTGATCTTCATCATTCTCCTGTAACACCACATTTCAAATGCTTCAATTCTCCTCTTTTCTGCTGCACCAATAGTCCAAGTTTCACTTCCATAGAGCGCCATGCTCCAGACAAAGGCTTTCAAAAATGACTTCCTAATACCTAAATCTATATTCGATGTCAGCAGATTCCTTTTTTGTAGAAATGCTTTCTTTGCCTGAGCCAACCTACTTTTAATATCCTCTTTGCTTCGTCCATCACTGGTTATTCTGCTTCCTAATAATAAATTCCATGTAAATTCACGTACCGGTAGTTACGGAGCCAAACAACACGAGGTGTCTCATAAATAATCAATTATCACATTTAGCACACCCACATCTCACCTATATAGAGCTAAATATTGGTTTTTTGTCTGTTATTTATTTAATTCTACACCGTTTCTCCGATTTGAACTAGATTTTACTTAGTTATTCTTTGGAATCCTGCGGGTAATACTGTCAACTAGAAATTTCGGTCAGCCCTTTCCATTCACTGCATTTAGGCCATTGGGCACTAATCTATACCGTTTCACCGAACTGAACCAAATTTTACATTCCTACCTTTCGAAACCTAACAGATAACACTGTATACCTGAAATTCAGACATCCCCATCCATTTCCTAGATTTAGGCCGTTGAGCACATAGACGAAGGATCGAATTAGTAGTCGAAGAACCAATTTAGGCTCATTTTAAGCCTCGCAAAGCAAGAAACAATACTCGGGACGTAAATTAGTTTAGTTAAGTTTGGTAAAATGGTGCAAATTTGTATAAATAACAGACAAATGGACCGCAATCTACGTTTTGTAGCCATAGAGCCAATCGTGTCGGAAGTAGTGTAACTGCCATAATATTTAAATAAGTCTCTTTTTGGCTGGCATGGCCAAGGACTAGGAACTTATGATCAATGCTTATTAAAGCTAATAAAAATATCTGTTCCACTCTGGGAGACATAATGCTTTTTAACTAAGCTCATAACATACACTGTGAATATCTCCAGTCATCGAATCAATAGGTAACGCAACAGGGCATGTCACTAGCTAACAAGCAGAACAGCTGGGAAGTGACGATTGACAATGGACTACGTGACCTTCCAGATGGCGAGAATTTAGTTTAATAATCGCACAGTGATAATGAGTCATGCTAGGTGTAAGAATTCATTAATAATATTGTTGGGCAACTTCACGAAGAGCGCGAATGAGTAATGCCCTTAGTCACTCAAACTGACATATCGCTCTTTGCACGCACAGAATGAAGTGTTGAATAGTGCTCAGTATGGTAAGTCATGACGGGAAGGACATAACGCACTATACACGCGCCCTTTCTTGACTTAACGCACTTTACACACCTACCCGTCTTATTTCTCCCACAGAGCATTCCATTCTACTGGTTGGCTTTGATTTTTGGAAAAGGAAGGGACCTGTATTCGTCTCAACCTCTCTTAGGATATGATTGATGGCCCTGAGGAGGGCCGTTTGGGCACCCAGAGGAGGGTGTGAGAGGAATGGTAAAAATCGCTGAATCTCTCATTTTTTCTTTGGAGCTTCCTTCTTGGGTGAAGCCTTGGGATTGGCAGCCTTCTAAGGCTTAGGTTCTTAAGGTATTTTGTCTGCACATTTGCTGCCTTCTTAGCCTTGGAAAGAGATTTCTTATTCTTAGGGGCAGGTGCAGCACGCTTCTTCTCAGCGGGTTTCTTGGAGGTGGCCTTCATGGCGGCTGTTTTCGCCTTGGGCTTCTTGGCCTTGGGAAGGCGCTTCTCCTTAGGGGCAGCAGACCGCTGGCCTTCTCGGGCTTGGCTGCCGAGGCGAGATTGAAGGACTTTCCCTTGGTCTGCACCAGCTCACCTCTCCAAAGATTCATCCTTCCTCTAGCCCCCGAATAGGAGTAAAACCTCCCCGTACCAAACCTATAGGTTCATTTTTGCAGCGGGAAGGAAACCCACAATAATCTGCCTCTCGTAACAGTGCCTGAAAAGTCCTACGGGATTAAGGACCTAAGTTCGCCCCCCCCCCTCCCCAAAGGAGTTCCGGAACAATTGCTTCCTCGTTAGCCCTGAATCTTCCCGAAATGCCCTGCCTCCTGAGCAGGGTAAGCAAGCCTCACCTAGAGCTACTCACGTTCCTTAGGGCCCCTCTTCCTTGATAATAAACCCTTAGTGGGAGTCTAAAAGAAAGAAAGAAAGAAAGAAAGTAATGTCCTCTGGAAAATAAATTAGCCCTGGGGATATCTGGCAGCTCTAACATATTGGCCTGCAAGACTACCAAACACCATCCTTTACCTCGCCTTAGTTATAGAGACTCCTCACAGGTCCGATGCAGAGACACCGCATAAGTATTCGAACCCGGTCCTGAATGAGTGAGATGAATACGTTAACATTCAGGATGTTACACTGCCACGAGAGGCCGAAGAGGCCTGTGAGCCTCTCAAGCAGCTGTTACGAAGGAGGTAAGCGCTGTCCTCTATCAGAAAGACGAGGACGGGAGGAAGCACAACTTAGATTTTCACAGCAGAAAGCTGCAGGAGCATGAGAAAAACTATTACACCACCGAATTGGAAGCGTTAGCATTCGTTTCAGCCCTTAAAAAGTGGAAGAAACCTCTGCTAGGACATCAAGTGGTCATTATAACAGATCACAGAGCGCTCCAGTTTATGATGCAAACAGACCTTTCCAGTGACAGGCTGACGAGGTGGACATTGTTTCTCCAGCAGTTCAATTCCACCATCGTTTACCAGCCTGGGAAGGATAATCTGCTCGCGGATGCTCTCTCATGAAATCCAGTAAGCAGAATCGAGATTAACACTGTACAGTTGGAGAGGGAGCAAGAACTTACACTAGACAAGCTACGCAAGATAGCCGTGTCACAGAAGAGACACACCCCAACTAGACAAATGTACAGGTTTTTGAGAGGCACCATGGACGACACTGATCCTAATTACGAGCAGGTTAGGAGACGCTCTGTGAAATTCCTGTTGTGTGACGACACAGTTTGTAAATACATTGACCGAGAGAGGACGAAAATCAGAATTGTAGTCCCTCCTAAGCTGATCACTGGTTTGGTGTGGTTAGCCCACTGCACAATTGGTCATGGGGGTGTAGATAAAACGTTTCGAACGCTTTTAGAAACATTCACGAGGTCGAGAATGCGGGGCTCCATAGCAACCATTATCAGGTCATGCCCAGAGTGCCAACGTGGGAAATACCCGTCTGCCATGACGAAGGAAGAACCTCGGTCCATTATTCCGGAAGGGCCGAGAGAGCTAATGGCTTGCGATATCTTCGGCCCTTGTCCGAAGAGGGCTGGGGGGAACCAGTTCCTCTCTGTCACGGTGGATGTATTTTCAAAATTTGTGACCCTTGACCCTATGCAAAGAGCCACATCAGCCCAAGTCCTTAGTCGATTGGAGAATAGTGCTTTTCGGAAAGCTGGAATCCCTGCAACTTTATTGTCAGACCATGGAACCCAGTTTACTGCGCAGAGTTTTGAAGATGCCATGATCAGATTGGGTATCAAACACATCTTCTCGAGCGTGAGATATCCCGAATCTAACGTCTCAGAGAGAATTATGGCAGAGGTTAGCAACTTCGCAAGAATTTACTGCCCTGACGACCATGCAAGTTGGGTCAAGTATGTTCCAGTCATGGAAGAATGTCTGAATTCGACTTTCCATGAAAGTCTAGCTGATATTCCGATGAGAGTCCATTTAAATAGAAGGCCAGAGAGAGCCTGGACAGAAGTTGTCAGATTTCTGCCAAAGGACGCTGAGCCCACAGAGCTAGAACGAATACATGCAGCAAGAGAAAAACTGATGGATGCAGCCGAAAAGAGGCAGAAAAGAATTAAGAATAAAAGATTTCGTCCACCGTTGAGAGTGAATGATTTAATTCTTATCAAGAAACCGTCAAAAGCTGACGTTAAAAAGAAGATATACACGAAGTTCTCTCATGTCTTTCATGGGCCCTATATGATAGCAAGAGCATTTGGAAATAACTGCTACGAGATTGTAAGCACAAATGGTAGAGATGTTATTGGTCCTTTTTATGCTAAAAACCTCAAGTGAATTGTGGAGAAGATTGTTTAAGATCTGTATGAAAATAACGATACATATATCGAAATTACCTAGATTGGTGCAAATAAAAGCAAAATGACATTTATTTGAGATATCAGTGGGGAAATGTACCGTATATTTTCATAAGGTTATGCCCATATACTATAGTGGAGACGGCGAGAGACGCGATGCTGTTGAGCTCGTGAGTCAAGTCATGATCTATCACGCCGTTAATATAAGAAGTGTCATTCGGTTCGAGATCGGAAAGTAACGAGCATTCCCGAGTGAGTGGACTCACAGCTAGACCGATCAATAAACCTCTATGTGACGTCATGTCATATATCGACCCAGGCTACAGGATTATCTTTATTGTTTTAAAGCGAATCAGAGTATTAGAAGACATTTCAAAGAACGTAGAACGCATATTACCATAGCAGAAAGCTATTTTATACGAGGATTATAATATAACAAGCGCCGTGCAAGAATAACGTCTATAATGATCAAGCCATAAGCGAGTTATTGACACATCGAGATATCGATGAAGGAAGGTGGTAGTGGGGGTTGCTTGCTGTGGCGTTTGGCAGCCAGCAAGGCGACTTCACTTGGACTTGTACTATTGTATTCGGAGTGTCATATGTGTGGTTACGCAACTCGGCTAGTGAGCGAGATCGCAGGTGCAAGGCAGGCTGTGATAACTCCGTGTGGAGGCGGCTCGCGTTTTTACTCAGCTAAGCCGAACAGTCTTTTTCAAAGTGCGTTATAAACGTGCAGAGTATTTCGTGTCTCGACAAGCGGACGTGTACCGTGCACAAGTACTTATTAAAGCTACCATTTTATAATGGATCTGAGATATTTTCAGAACAGTTGTAAATGTATACTGCTATCTTGGTCAGGAAGAATTGTGTCGAAACGGAACGCGGACTGACTGTATGTCTCTGTCCAGCGGTGTCCATTATCAAGGCAGCCATTTCGAAACCTTGTGAAGTTTTCATCACGAGCAATAGTAACGTGAATGATTGTGCTGATACATGCTAACATCAGGACTTGTTAAGCTTTACATTATGCAGACACTAGAACGCATATTATTGTCTGAGATGTCAGTGGGGAAGTTCACCGTTATAGTTATGACTTCCAGAATGGCAGGTTAGATTAAATGGGGTAGCTGCATGAGAAATGCTTAAGCGAGATGACTGCCATCCACAACTGCATTCTCCTTTTTGGAGAGGAGTATATTTTCTCCGCACTCCAGTGGTTGTTTGCGAGTGCTTTCATGAGCTGCGACATGCAGGACAGTGCTATTTCTCAGGCGGATTATAGTATTTCTGGCATGATGGGAGAAGGCTCGTATGGTCGTCTGACCAGTATGCGTGGGCGCTGCAGGCCTGGGTTCGATTACCAGATGCAGAGAAGAAGAAGAGTGTATTATCAGGCGATACCCTGGATATTCATCAGATCTTTATATATCCCGCTAAAGACGCTTCAAGATGCAACAAAAGGTACTGGACCAGCAGACTCTTTAACGTAGCTTAGTTGAGGCACTTGTTAGCAACTGCAATTGTCATTTCATTTCTGTAGATTAAATGGGTATTCACAAGTTTAGGTTCGATGTTTCTGTCGAATCTGACTTGCTGTGTTCCCGGGATTTTGTATTCGCTTAACGAATTCATCCCTTGTGTATTATTAGTTTGGATCATTTAATCAGTAGAATCAGTAATTTCTTAGTAGTGCGTATTTTTAATTGCCGAGAAGAGGATTTAGGGGAAGATCTCCAATATTTTGTGTAAGCATAGTATTAATCGCGTTTGTTTCTCAGTGTTTGGAACGCTGATTTCTTTGAGGCCAGTACATGTTTTTCATGTACTACTGTTCTGTTAGGAACTTCGTTTTCTCGCAGCGAATTGAATCTTGGAAAGTTTATCTTGGTGTTCGTTGCATTTATAGTTTTAATCCATCTGTTGGATTATATTTAAGGAAAATACTTCGCTTTTGTGAGTGCAGATTTATTAGTGGATTTACTTAATGATTGTCATTGGATTGACCTGATTAGTTAACTTGCTTTCATGGTGTAAGTTTTATCCACTGATACTTCGAAGCCCACCGAAGTTGGAGGCTATCCTGGTTCAGGAAAAGAACAGTTTTACCTTCTATTAGGTATTGATTTGAGATTAACTTAATTTAGGATGTCATATTGAGACATGTATTTTCCACAGTATTAACGTAAATAATTGCATTTAATGCAATTGTGTGAGTGAGATATAGTATAGCAGTTTTGAACACCATTCACAAGGTTGATTAAATTATTCCAGGAAAGCTTGACTTGGAGTCAAGAAAAATGAACAAGTATTATTAATATACATTATCGGGAGGCAAGATAGGTTAATTTGCTAGTGGAACGTTTTAGTGTCTCGACTTCGAACAACGTGCTTAAGGTTAGTGTGTGAGTTAAGCATATTGTAGGTCTTGTGTGAGTATTGAGATTAAATAATAGTAGTGTTTTGAAGGTTCGTATAACCTTGTTGTGTAGTGTTTTGGATGCACATCTGGAAATGATGCATATTTGTGAGATTGTATGCTTGTTGAAGCATTAGGCCAGTTTTAGATTGTGCCGGTAAGTGCTTTTCAGCCAGTAAATGCCAATCTGTTTGTGACTTCGAGTAGTCAACACCCGTGTTTGGTGTTACGTTTATATAGATGAGTTTTCGGGTATTTTAATGTCTGTTGGAGACATTGACGTCATCATTCTTATAGAGCGATCCTACATGCATTTCTTCACCTAATCAAAAGCAACGCTTGGATAATCTGTTCGAGCAACTTAAGACATTTCCACAGCATATAATCATTAAAACCTCTACAATTTTGTACAAGTTTACTTGAAATTTAAATCATGTACATAGTCGATAGATACACTACTTAGCTTAATTGCTTGATAAAAATTGTTAACCCGATGTATTGAATGTTAATTATACATCACGATGCGAATGTTATGGCCATGATCAGATGTTTAGGCTGAATCATGTGAATGTCTGAGGACATTTCTGAATATATTCTTATAAATACTTGTATATAATCTTGATATTGCTTAACTTTTAAAATATCGTTTAAGACGATACACGTGTAAAAATTTTGATAATTCTTCTTTATTCATCGTCTAATATTTCATCCAGTCCTCCTAATATCATTAGGAGATTGATGCCTAATATCCTTGTTTCATAATGTGAGATATTATATTTAGAATCACACCAGCGTGTAGGTGATGATCGTAATCCATTTTTGGAATTATTTAGGATTTTCTTAATACAGTAGTGTTTAGCTGTGATTTTGTTTTCTTGACGGCAGGGTGTTAAATATTTTATTTTCATGTCTGTTACCTTGTTTTCTTGGTATAAATTGTTTTCCCAATTTTAAATCATGGCGTGATATTTTAACGAAGAGATTGGAGGTCGTTTTAAGATGGCCATCGCTTGATTTTCTTTTTCCAGGGTTTTCCACCCTTGAGATAGTTCTTCATTCGTTGTAGCCATGGTCATTCTTAAAACAGCCTGATAGGATGACTAGTACCCCATTCATTCCTCTACTTGGTGGTAGGACCTGGGAGGGTTTTTCGCCGGGCATTTTTCTGGTTCTACGATCCAGTGACCATCGAGGGATTTCATCAGGTATTGGTAAGTGTTTCGGGTACAGTACCATCCCGCCATTTGCCCGAAGATGAAGTGGGAAACCACGGAAAACCACTTCGAGGATGGCTGAGAGGGAATCGAACCCCCTCTACTCATTCGGGCCACCCGAGGCTGAGTAGACCCCGTTCCAGTCCTCGTACTGTACCCGAAATACCTACCATCAGCATGTTGGAATCCCACGATGACAACTGGATCGTAGACCCTTGAAACCCCGGCTAGAAAATTTGCCAGATTCTACCCAACATAAGACAAGGAAAAGGGGTACAGGAATTCCTAACTGAGACTACGTTAAGAAAAACCATGGTGAACGACATAAGAAAGCTCAAAAGCACAAGAATAACGATGAACGCAATCTCTGGTTTAGTTTGGTCTGTTTGTTGTGTTCTGTCCATGACGATTGTATTCACGGATCTGTGTTCATGTCGATTGTTTCTCGCAACTGTGGGTGTCATAACAGCACTCACATAGTCCAGACATCTCAACAAATCGTCCATCTCGGCTAAACTAGTGATTCCGGATGAAATTATGTTCCTCCTTAGGTCAAGAGGAAACTGTCGAGATATCGCCTAGATCAATTGTTCTTCAGTTAACGGAGGCTGTAAAAATCTTAATTTCGATAACTGACAAGAAAAATACTCCGAGTAACTGGTCGGACCAGTACTTGAGTACTTGCTCGAATAGATTTCGGAACGAACGTTATTCTGAACTTCTGTAGACCAAAAACGATTGATAAGCGCTTCGGCAAGCTCCTCGAAGTCGTTAAACGTGTGTCTAAACACTCTGTGCCACTAAAGCGGTGCATCGGAAAGAACACGCTCTAACACTCGTAGTTGCCTTTCCCTTGGCACGTGAGATTCAGTAACATTATCACGTATACTTCTTATGAACTCTATAGGTGTCGTCCCATCAAGATTATTGAAACGACGAGGCTTATCCTCAAAATTCCTAATAATCGTAATGTGGCCTGCCCCATTAGATGTGCTCAGATTGTAGGCTCCTGTTCCTGTATGTGTCATCGGTGATGTGTATGTTTGGACACGTGGATTAGCTGATCTCAAATTTGGATTAATTTGATACTGTGGACTACTACTTGCCATAGGAGTTGGATATTTATCACCTCCTTCCCTTTCATTCGAAGTGAGATTAATCTCCTTAATCGTGGTTTGAAAATCTGCGATCCAATTTACCCTTAATTTGTCCCTTAACTTATCCAGATCTATTCCGTCCCCAACTGTTAAACTCTCAAGTTGATCTCTGATTTGGTTGATTTCCGAAGTCTTTTTCTCACGCAATTCAATTAATTCCGTTTTGCCTTGATCAAAGTGTGAATTCTCTCCTCCATGCTCTCATGTTTAGTAGTTTGATTGGACTGAATAACATTTAACCTTTTTATCAGGCCCTCCCTTACATCTGTGATTTCCTTGCTAGATCTAATTTCACCTTCTACAATTTTCTTATTGACCTCTAATTTGAAGTCTTTAAAGTAGTCTTCATTTATTTTAGTAGCGGCTTCGGTGGCGTAGTCGGTAGCATGCTGAACTGCTGTGCCCAAGATAGCGGGTTCAAACCCGGCCGAAGTCGTCGGATTTTTTAAGAGCATTAAAAGTCCTTCAGTATGCCTTCCTCAGGAGGGGAAGTAAAGCCGGCGGTCCCATGTCATAGATTTATGGCATTTTAATGATACTTTCACAGACTAAACTTGTGTAAAGCAAAATTTGTTGGGTTAGATTTCGTCAGAACGCTCTATCAAAGTTCCAACGTTCACCACTAGGTATCATTGAAATCTGGTGGCGAAAGTTGGAACTACTTGAAATTGAACGGAACTTGTAGCTCACCCTTAACGGTGTCCGCTGGAAGCAGCTACAGACTCAGGCGAGCCGAACATGTCCTCGGACACTCCCGGCACTAAACGCCATACGATAAATAAATAAATTTATTTTAGTCATCTCTTGCCTTAAAGTGACTACATTCTCGTTTATGATTCCCTTTATATCGACATCAAAGTCGTCTTTAATAAGTTTATTGTGGTCCCTAACTTGTGTTTGCAACATTAATAACTCTTCTTTTTAGGTTTTCTAAAGATGCTTGGGTGTGAATTGTGTCATTTGACACTTGTAATTGAAGAGCTTCAATATTATTTTTAGATTCTCTCTTATTATCGGATAATTCTAATCGCATTTCTAATTGAAAATCTTGATTGGATTGTTCAGCTTCATTCAACTGGGCCTGTAACAACTTCTGGCTGGCATCTACTATGTCTATCTTGGTTTGTATATTTGACTGTGTAGATTGCATTAGATTCTGGGTAGATTGCATATGGCTTTGTGTTGATTCAATTTTAAGTAACTTTGATTCTGTTTTATCTAGGCTAGTTTTAATTTCGCCTAGTTCTGTTTCAAGATTATCCTGGCTAGTTTTAATTTTACCTAGTTCTGTTTCAAGATTATCCTGGCTAAGTTTAACACAATCCTGACTGAATTTAATGCTATCCTGGCTAGTTTTAATTTTACTTAGTTCTGTTTCAAGATTATCCTGGCTAAGTTTAACACAATCCTGACTGAATTTAATGCTATCCTGGCTAGTTTTAATTTTACTTAATTCAAGTTGATGGTTATCTTGACTAGATTCAACTTTACCTATTTTCAATTGAAGCTCATCAACTGTGGATTGAAGTATATTACCGCATAATTCTAGCTTCATTTGTCCAGTTTGAACTGCGCCTAAGTCCGTTTGTACTTTATGAATGTCTGTATGGGCTTGTTTTACGTCCACTTGGACCTCATCTACTGTTTCATCTACCCTATTCACTTTGGTTTCTACTCTTTTAGAACTATCTTGTATTTCCTTTAATGCGCCTTGGATGCCAGTAATATCTTGCCTGAGACTCTCGGCAACTACGTCTTGTATAAGACTTTTACTTGTATTTGTCCAATGCTCATGTATTGCATCGATTTTATTTTGTAGCATACTGTATAACGACTTAAGGTCCACTACCACCTCTTCTCCAGACATGGTATAATTAATATAATTCACTAAAGACAAACAACATGAGTATCACTATAACTAAGCAAAGCACGAACATTCCAATGAAATCCACTGCCATGTGGGAATTTATTTAATGTATTGCATTACCTTATAACTAGGCTAACTTAAACATAACTAATAATAAAGTCAGCTATGAATATGAAATTTCCCACTCCTAAACGTGTGATGCTTTATATCGACGATAATAATATTAAAGATCCTAATTTGACCATAATTTAAATGAATAAAAACCCTCCTAAATTACGATGAGTTCAAAAATGCTCATCAGCCGGATTTAACTACACCAAGCACTGTGTATGCAGCTCAAACGTGAACTACATGAAATGCTTCAGTCGACCAAACACGTCAGTAAAGATTCCATAGTATTCCTTTCACTGTTCATGTTCTAATCGTATATTTATTACAAACTAGTGTAGCACCACTATTTACAAAAAGAAAATATATTAATGGTTGCGTATCTACATGTATGCCATGCAAATTGAGTGTTTTCTTATACGCTTTGTTCACAAGTGAATTCCGACATTTTGTGGTAAAAAAGTCAGTACACCATTACTTTCTGACGTTCATTCAAAGAATTCGCAATCATCGATGTAATGGCGTCAGAGTATACCCGTTCATGACACCTTCCACGTGTTTGACAGCAATGTCAGACACTAGCATGAAATGGCGTCATTCAACCGGCCTATAGAACCATCATGGAGTATGACATCTCTGTCTAAGTCCCCATAAGCTATGGCTCTCTCTCCGGTATTCCAGTTATATCTCTTTCAAACATTGGTCTCAAAAAACCATGGAATTTAATGGTACTCCAGTAAATTCTCTCCCCTGAACGATGGGTGCCATAATTTTATGTACCCGAAATACCTACCATCAGCATGTTGGAATCCCACGATGACAACTGGATCGTAGAGCCTGGAAACCCCGGCTAGAAAATTTGCCAGATTCCACCCAACATAAGACGAGGAAAGGGGGTACAGGAATTCCTAACTGAGACAACGTTAAGAAAAACCATGGTGAACGCCATAAGAAAGCTCAAAAGCACAAGAATAACGATGAACGCAATCTCTGGTGTGTGGAAAACCACTGAAATACCCACCACTGGCCTTCTTAACGTGTTCTCTTATCGTTTCTATAAAGTATCACACTTCGAAGATTTTAAATTGACCAAAAAAATATTCAGAAAATTAAAATATAGTCTAAGTCACTATATTATATTTTAAGGCAGAGTGCCCAACTTCCAACCGAAGTTTCATGAGCATGGGAGAAAAATGCCAGCCCCCACATTCATCAATGTTATTGACTGCATTTTACCCAAATATGAGTGAACACAAATCATTTACATGGTTCAACAGAAGTGTTGACAACAATTAAAACATTTAAATAGAAACCCTGGAAATTTTCATATTTACAAGACATACATCAATTTATACCCTGAAAAATAATTATTTAAAGCTATAATACAAATGTATAGTCATTTTGTAACACCTTCTTAGTGTTTTTGTAGGATTCAGAAGTGACACCTTCCATGTGTTTTATTATATTTGTGTTTGCTGCGTTTTTCTGATTTTATTTATCTCTTCTTCTTTAATTTAATTTTTACATCCCTTTAAATGAACCGTCCTCACCAGACCGGAATTAGTGATTGTTATAACGCCTGTTAAGCATTGCATTGATACAAATGTTCGAAAATTTTACTAGGTAGGTTTAATTCAACATGCCTAAAATGCATGATTTCCACAACAGATTATTTACTTGAACTGATACTGAAATAAACTGCCTTAATTTCACAATCCATCTGAGTAGATTACTTTTCATACTACAACTTGGAATATCCCATTGAATACCCTTTTAATAATCAAATATCATGCTACACTAAGCATTCATATCGTTTATATTATAAGGCACTACTATACTTTTAGTGCTTCAATTAATCACCTTCCTTGGTGAACAAAGAATTCGGCTTATTTAACAGGTCACATTCATAATAAAATATTGTTGCTAAAATTATACAAGTTTCTTTACAGTTCAGTTAATCACTGTTAAATTATTATTTCTTTTGCTCTTATGTTATTATTATTCTCGATCAATATGCATAGCTTTCAATAAGTGTTAAATAACAATTGCAGCTTTCGCGATATCTTCTTCCACATATATCTAGTCTGGGATTCGCGTTAATAACATAGGGTGAATGTATACAAATGTCTTCAAAATGTGTTTAAAACATCTGTCTAGTCCATCAATAATGGATCTTGAACGAATCTATCAAACCAAACGTAATGCAGAAACTTAAAAAAAAAAACGTTAGAAAATACCTCGATCAAATGAAGGTTCGGAATAAATTCCTGGCAAATCAAAACAAACCCGCTTTCTTCACTGAACCTGATTCATAAAGCTTACTGCAATATTCGAAAATCAACCTGAATACTGAAATTTCACTTTGGAGTGTATAACAGTCTTCTTAGTAGACGCACTATAGTAGAAACTCCAAATTGAGTCTACCCAAACTCGAGTAATGTCACATGAAGGCATAAAACTAGTGTTCATTTACAATATAAATCAAACACGAAGAATGATGAATCTTGAGTGGCCTAAATTTCCTCTTTTCTACACACATCAAAAAAAGTTTTGCATCACCTCGGTTCCCAGATCTCCGGCATATAGACGTTGACTGTGTATATTGTATCCAAGATACAGTCCCTTTGACTGTTCATAGATGTCACTAAAACTGCTCAAAGATGTAAACAACCATGCATGAGCAGGGCCTATTAGACGGAGGGGGTACGACAGCCGATCAGTTCCAGTCATTCCACCAGGACGAAGGTACGCTGCTCATGTTGTCTGTAGTTCTACCATGCCTAGAAGGTCAATACCGCAGTTCGATCGCGTCCGCATTGTTACTTTGTGTCAAGAAGGGCTCTCATCAAGGGAAGTTTCCAGGCGTCTCAGAGTGAACCAAAGCGATGTTGTTCGGACATGGAGGAGGTACAGAGATACAGGAACTGTCGATGACAGGCCTCGCTCAGGCCGCCCAAGGGCTACTACTGTAGTGGATGACCGCTACTTACGGATTGCCGCTCGGAGGAACCCTGACAGCAATGCCACCATGTTGAATAATGCGTTTCGTTCAGCCACAGGACGTCGTGTTTCAACTCAAACTGTGCGCAATAGGCTGCATGATGCGCAACTTCACTCCCGACGTCCATGGCGAGGTCCAGCTTTGCAACCCCGACACCATGCAGCGCGGTACAGATGGGCCCAACAACATGCTGAATGGACCCCACGGAATTGGCATCACGTTCTCTTCACCGATGAGTGTCGCATATGCCTTCAACCAGACAATCGTCGGAGACGTGTTTGGAGGCACCCTGGTCAGGCTGAACGTCTTAGACACACTGTCCAGCGAGTGCAGCAAGGTGGTGGTTCCCTGATGTTTTGGGGTGGCATTATGTGGGGCCGACGTACGCCACTGGTGGTCATGGAAGGCTCCGTAACGGCTTTACGATACCTGAATGACATCCTCCGACCCATAGTGCAACCATATCGGCAGAATATTGGAGAGGCATTTGTCTTCATGGACGACAATTCTCGACCTCATCGTGCACATCTTGTGAATGCGTTCCTTCAAGATAACGACATCGCTCGACTAAAGTGGCCAGCATGTTCGCCAGACATGAACCCTATCGAACATGCCTGGGATATGTTGAAAAGGGCTGTTTATGGACGTCTTGACCCACCAACCACTCTGAGAGATTTACGCCGAATTGTCGTTGAGGAGTGGGACAATTTGGACCAACAGTGTCTTGATGAACTTGTGGATAGTATGCCACGACGAATACAGGCATGCATCAATGCAAGAGGACGTGCTACTGGGTATTAGAGGTAGTGGTGTGTACTGCAATCTGGACCACAAATGCTGAAAGTCTAGCTGTATGATGGTACAACATGCAATGTGTGGGTCTCATGAGCAATAAAACGAGCTGAAATGTTGTTTGTGTTGATCTCTATTCCCTTTGTATTTAAAGGTTCCGGAACTCTTGGAACCGAGGTGATGCAAAACTTTTTTTGATGTGTGTACATTAAATAAATTCCCCATAAAATGAACTTGAATCTACAGAAATGAATAGAAAATTAAGCTATAATACATTTAATTACAATGGGTGCATCCTTTAGTTGAATTAAAACCCTGTCCAGAATAGAATCAGTCTCGACACTAGGATCAAACCTAAACTCCATTCTTAGACATTCTACAAAAAATACTATATAAAAAATACATGTGGCAGGTTGACAACGTTAGAATAAACATGCTTAGCTATGATTGAAGGTGGTTAATTCTGTACCTTAAATGATTCTTGTAGATCCCGAAAGAACACAGTCATGTCCTTTATGACTGTTCCCTCCATGTAAGCAATTGAGGTCTTCACTGTCCAGGAAAACGAGAAACGAACCCTGGATCTCCAGACATCTCCCATCCTGACTGAATGTTCCACTCTAATACCAACGACAGTTCCTTTCATCTTCGGATAACGTCCTACCACCCGCAGAACGCAGTGACGTCTACATCGGCTCGAACAACAAAGTTCACTGGCCTCGCGCAACCGGGTCATTCCGAAACACACTGTAATGCAATACAACAGCTGTGTTCACAGACACTCACCAGCACGAGCCGCAAGGCCTATAGCATCAAAATGAACGTGACTTCGCCTGTACAGTGACACTCATGTCTGTATCGCCTAATCGCCCATGGTTAAGTCACTGAAGCACATACCAGCCTTTCCTCTCGACATAAAATTGCTCAACATAATTGTGAGGTCACACACACATAAGTTAGGCCCTGTATATATTGAAGTATTTTCAATACCCAAGCACTCGTATTGAGAAATGCTTCTCAAATAGAGGAGCTAATTGTTCTAACAACACACACGAGAAGAGTGTATCGATACGGCCAGTTCCAATGCGAAGAATGTCAACTGAATGAGCATGATGTCTATATGCTTGTAAAAGCAAGTATCCGCCTTTCACGAACACTATACTGCTGGCCTATAATGAACAGTTATATAGCAAGACAAACTGCATTTTCATTTCGTTCGCAATGGCCTAATCGGTACTGAAACTGGAGTCCTTTCCGACACTAAGGAATCTCCCTGCTGTACAATGGTAGTACACTCTACTCAAAACGAACTTTCACTCACGGTTCACGTGATATTGCCCGCCGGTCACAGGTGTAACTCGATACATGTGTATTCGTGCGTGATACAATCCAATCTAAGCTCTCCGTTGTGCAAGCCAACTGGCGACTGCGATGTCACCTACCGTCGCGCCACGAGTGCTCAAAACTCGAA
Source organism: Meconema thalassinum (assembly GCA_946902985.2). Taxonomy (NCBI): domain Eukaryota; kingdom Metazoa; phylum Arthropoda; class Insecta; order Orthoptera; family Tettigoniidae; genus Meconema; species Meconema thalassinum. The sequence continues at coordinate 37,480,512 of OX336398.1, read as the reverse complement.
CTGATAAGATGCAAATATCTTATTTCCTTGTTCCTAAGATTTCCATTATTTGAAAGTAGTTAATAATCCAACACCTGCTATAATTGCAGACATGTTAAAATACGCCTGCACGTATAAAAAACTTTTATTCCCATCCTATGGGCATAATTTATCTCTTGTTGCTGGTCGATAAAATAATCAATACTCCTGACCAATCAGCTGTGACATCAGTACTTTCAACGCATGCGCCCCGTTTCTCTCGGCGTGACCGCTATCCAAAGTCAACTTGTGGGTCGCGAAACATATGATCCTGAATCGCCCTTCATGTTAACATGTAATTACATATTACATTCCCATAAAGGCATTCCAGTCATGAGAATGAGGGTACAGTACCACTTTTCAAATTTCGTGGCAGAGCTGGGAATCGAACCCAGGACCTCCGGGGCGGCAGCTAACCATGCTGACCGCTACGCTACGGAGGCGACGTCATAAACTTATTAAAATAAATAAGGGCATATCTCTAAATGAAAGCACTTTGTGGTACCTGTCTCCACTTGAACTCTAGTAAAGCCTTCACAATGACACAGGTTAACAGACATCTCACAACCAAACACAAAATTTAAAAAAAATAGTAACTATTGGAGTCCATGTTAAGTTGAATTGCCTATAATCCCTAAAACTCGACTGATTCAGCAAGAGAGTAGTAGCCTCGAAGCTTGTAATTTAGATCCAGCTGTCCCAATCAACATACAAGTACATAGCAAGGACCTAACCAGGAAAAGAATATTCAGATCTTTCTTTCAGTTAGCGGAACATATGGGAAGGCTGTAACAAGGCCTCGCTTTACTATGTCAGATTCAAAGCGATTGGGAAACAAATTAGAGCATCATTCATCTCACCGATAGGGAAGACAAGATAGAAGTTACATTTAAAGCCTCGCAGGAAGAATTCGTACAAAGCGAGAGGTTTATTTATGCCGAGCAAGGCGATGGAAAATGACATAGGTATCTTAGACACCGACCGAATTGTAGTACCGAGTATTATTAAAACCGTTGTCTAGGACCTGACGTGTAAAAATTGAAATTTGTTGCTACAAATACCGTATATCTGAGGACTCAGGTTTTATTTTCAAGAGTTATATGCGGTTAATTTATCACGAATTGGACGGCTTTCTTCCAACATGTGTTATCTCTGCCATGGCGTCATTATTTAACGGCAGAAATAACCGTCAAAAGCAGTCATTACGAGCGCCTTTGTGTTGGAATTACCGGCTATTGAAAACGCAATTTTAAAAGTGACTCACTATGAAGACAGGAATTTACGAGAACATCTAAGAAAAATCGATAAATAATGGTGTGGGTATAAAGTTTAATCTCAACCCCCCAAGTATAGATATAAATTGACACTGTAAAGCTAAGTGCTTTGAAAACAAGGGTCGGTAACAATCACCTAACAGCGAGTATAATGCTATATTATGATATTTCTCTCTTTAGGGGCAGATGACCTAGCTATTCTGCCCCCATAAAGCTACAATAATTGTTATTTTCTGGGCGGAAAGATCCTCGTAACCCTTTTTTGTAAGCTCTTTCAGGGCCCTCAGGTCATCAGCCAGGTGCACTCGAGTAATGCTCAAACCAGTGGTTGACCACCGGAGTAGTATCCTGACGGAAGGCCGTTTCTAATGCTTCCCTCTCCTCTCCCCCTCCTTTCCCCTCTGTGTAGTAGGTTGTGTGTGTATGAGTGATGATAACCTGCTTTATTGTGGTGTCTGTATGTTTTGAAGTCAGTTGAGGATTGGGAAGGACGCACTGGCCTCATTTTAAGCTCCGTCACAATAACACAGGTTATCGAACAACATTATTTACACACAGCCAAGTTTAAGGGGCTAATCGTCCTCCTTAGTCGATGTCCCTTTCATAATAAATTTCAACTTAGAAGCTTATAATATTATTATTGAATCCACTGTGGGCCGAATGGATTGCTTTCTTTCTATTTTTCATTTTTCACCCTCATAATATAAGCTAATACATTCCTTGTCGGGTTGGCCGAGCAGTCAAAGGCGTTGGAATGAAGATCAAATTTTCTTCACAGGAAGCGAGGGTTTGAATCCCTCAACCGACGGCTCAGCATGGGTTGGCAACAGTCAATGTACCTTCCCTTTCCTTCCGATAGATTGAGCCCTCATCTCTCCTCCGCTCAGCTTGCCAAAGCTCGGCACGAACAGCCCCAGAAAAAGCCTCGGCACGACTCAGCTTGAGGAGGAGGGTGCACGAAATGTCCCGAAAGAAGCCTTGGCTCGATTCGGCTTGTGGTGGGGGCACGAAGAGCTCCGTATGAAGCCTCGTTAAGAGGAGGGGGCACTATGAGCCTGGAAGGAAGACTTCGCCTGTATGCCGGCCACAACAGTCCGAGACCTATTTGTCTGCTTTTTCACGAGGGTCACCTGGGGCACAAGCAGGTTCCGTGGCCATTTCGATGACCTTGCGTTCCATGTTAGAATCTTCTTAAAACTCAACAATTTTTCTAGGTATATGCCGAGTCATGTGTGGGGTTTGGCCTAGGAACACCAAGCTGGCTCATCAGTGGGCTCATGTCATGTTTCTTTCGCTCCTAGATCCAGCGCTCCATCAAGTGGCTACAGGCTCAGGTCTTCAGAAAAACGACAAACCAGCCCCGCTGCATTAAATAGTCAAGGCGAAATACACAAAATGCCCAATCATTTTCCGAAATGTCTACTTTGTCTGAAATTCCACGCTTTGGATTCTTGCGATTCTTTTCGAGCACTCAATATCGACGATAGGAGAAAGCTCATTGCACATCATCGTTGTTTTAATTGTCTTTCGCCAAAACTTTCTGCGTCTAATTGCCAATCCACTAGATTTTGTTTCCATTGCCATAAACCGCATCACACTTTGCTTCTTCGTCACGAGAATCTGAAGTCATCAGCAACTTCACCTTCAAAATCAAAACAAAGTGATGAGGAGAATTCTAAATCTTGGCACAGTGCCCAGGTACTATAGTAGGGAGAGAATGTATGTTTTGAATATTGCGTAATCGCGAGGACATATTGCATCATCATGACGTCATCTGATAGCTATGCGGATGTGAGCACGTGCACGTGCACATGTTAGCATGGGAAGAGGTTGACCTTTAACCGCTTGAAGCAGGTAACCTTTGGGTAATCGCTTGAAGCAGATAACCTTTGACTTATTTATGCGATGTAGATAAAAATTAATGGGTGTTGACGTCATTTGATACCCATGAAAGTTTGCAGCTGTGCTAGCGATCACGTGATATGTCTGCAGTGTTCGCGTGAGACGTGGTTGACCTTTAACGTCATTGGGTAAGAATGTAATCTTTGACTTCTTTAAGTAATAGTGATAAAAATATAATGAGATGATTGCGTCAGAAGCTTGTTTTGTAGCATTTGGTTTCTTGAGTGTAGGTGGGGGTGAAGGATATATAAATGCATGTGTGCGTGGATGAGTTTAACTTCTACGTTTGCGCGAAGAGAGAGTGTGTGTGTGAAAGAAATAAAGAAAGTCAACGACGAGGAACAAATTGTGTGTGATGGATGTTCTAACGAAGTTCAATAACCTAGCCACTTGCGTTGAGTATTCTAATAAGAAACTAACAGAACTAATAATTGATTTACCGTATGTGGTCCAAATTATTCGGGCTGTGGAGACGAGATTTGGAAGAAAAATAGTGGTGGACATTATCATTGAAGGTGAAATAACAAGTGTATTTCTACCAGCAGTATTTGCAAAACTAAGCGCATCAGAGATCGATGAACTAAACTCACTTAGAGGCAAACTGATGTTGGTGTATTTGGGGTTGAAGAACCGCTCACATCAAGTTGTTTTAAAGCTGTAAATTTTTGGTGAGTATATATATATATGCAGATTATATATGTATTGATTGATATAACGAATGATATATATATATTTAGTTGCTTATTATTTCTTTTTTTTCAGATTATCTAAAAACTAATAAAAGGAACAGCAAAATGAAGTGGAAAACTGTTAATTTTCTGAGTGGAACTGAACATCGATCGCACCCGGTAATAGAGTATCATCGTGTATGCTTTCATCAGTCTGAAGAAGGAGAAGAAGAAGAAGGAGAAGATGATAATGAGGTGAGTCATAATGAGAAAGAAGCTTGTTTTAACAAATGGACATCTTCGAGTGGAATTTCAACATTTTCAGTCTAGGTTACTAATGTTAGCAAATCAGATGATAGTCAGCGAGAGGTGACAGAAACAGTTTTAAGATATTTGTTACAAGAATTATGTGAAGATGAACATTTTATTTGTTTCTTCGGATACAATACATTTGATGAGGTTTACAAAATTGAATTTTCCATCACTTGTTTTGAAGTAACAAAATTGAATGAGTATAGAAACAAATTGCTTGGTAAACTTCAGGATGAATTTCCCTTTGAAGCCATTCATTGTTCGCTGGACATTACAGGCAGCAATTTATCTCAATGGATTGAATACACTTTAAAAGATTATAGGTTTTTGGTGAGCCGATGTTACAGCAACTGCTGGTGGTGTATTAATAACAGTGCGAATTGGACAATTGCTTAGACAACAATGGCAACACCTCCTAGCAAACGTAGAAAGGTTGATATTGTAATACATAATAATAACAGTGAAAATATAAGAAACCAATTGAACAATGCATTTGAAAGTGTTTCTAATTTTAGAAGTGAACTAAACGGTGCTATTTCAATATCATACCAAATCGGGGAATACACTCAAACGGACTTGATTGAGAACAGTGATGAGTTGATTGAATGTTGGAGAGTTATTAGTGAGCACATATTGCAACAAGCTGTGAATTGTGAAGAAATTACACTTCAAATAAAGGATGAATCTTTCTTAAGCTGTGAGTTAATTGAAACAGCATTCAATTCTAGAGTGTACACACTTGCAGTTTCAAATGTTAAGAATGAGTTTTTGGATCCCCGCGAATTTTTAGCAAATGCTAATATTTGGTTTACAAAGTATGTTAAGAAAGCGTTAACTGTGCAAGCTTTAAAGGTGAATTCAGTTTTGTGTGCACAGTATGTGCTTCGCGACTTATCGGAAACAAAATATTTTGCTGTCAAAAATAAAGTAGTTTTCGAGTATACGGATGTAAATGAATTTTATAATAATCATATCATTGAAGGTACATTGACAAAAATGAGCGAATTTGAAGCAAATGGCTCTGGGTGGGCTTTAGAAAAAATTCATAGTTTGAGAATTAATATAAATAAATATGTTGGATTTCGAGTAGGAATGTCCAATACTAGTAGATTGCCTGATGTAATAGTCAATAAACATGCAGTGCTAAATTTGTATGATACAAAGGAAGCATGTTTTGCGTGGAGTGTGGTTGCTGGTTTGTATCCAAAAACGCGAAACGTGAATCATCTTTCTTCCTATCCTAATTACAGAGATGTTTTAAATTTAGATGATATTCCAATTCCAATGCAAATGAAATATTTAAACAAGTTTGAAAATCAAAACAATATTTCTGTGAATGTGTATGGAGCACAATATGATGTAAACAAATGGGTGTGTATGGGAACAAACGAAGTAAAAGGAAAAAAAAAACATTTACTATTGTACCTTTGTATGTATCAGATAAAGTATATGAAAGGAGTGTGGACTTATTGATGTTGCAGATTGGAAACAGTGTAAGTTATCACTTTTGTTTAATTAGAAATCTCGCTCGCCTTGTGCGTTCAAGCGTCACTAGGAATTGTAGACGGATTTATATATGTAGACGTTGTTTGTCATATTATTCTCTTGAGGATGAGTTAAATGTTCACTTTGCAGACTGTAAACAGTTTCCTGTTGCAAAAAGCATATTGCCAACTGACGAACAAAGATTTGTTAATTTTACAGAATTTAAATTTAATGATAGAGTTCCATTTATAATTTATGCAGACACTGAATGCGTTTTGTCTCCTATTTCCTCTTGTTTTCCAAATAGTGACATTCCTAACTCTACATTAACCCATAAACATATTCCTTACAGCATTTCTTTATACCTTCATTGTAATTTTGATAGTGATTTGTGCAGTTTTAAACTCTTTAGGGGAAATAATTGCATAGAATTGTTTGTAAAGGAACTTTATAGTATTGTAGATAAACTTCAAACATATTATTTATCAGCTAAACCGATGTTAAAGATGACGGAAAACGAAGAAAGATTATTTTTGTTAAGTAAAATTTGTCATATTTGCGAAAAACCGATTGCAGATAATGAACTCAAAATACGCGATCATTGTCACATAACTGGAAAATATAGAGGAAGCGCACACAATAGTTGTAATTTAAATTACAAAGTAACAGGGGTTCTGCCTATAGCATTTCATAATCTAACGGCGTATGATGGACATTTTATAATTAAAGAAATTTGTGAGAAACATGAAGGTGGGGAGTTACTTAATCCTGGTCATATAAGATTGTTAGCAATGAATATGGAACGTTATAAAGGGTTTACAAAGCATGTATGGGTTAAGAATGGATTCATTCAGTTAAGATTTATCGATACATATAATTTCTTGTCCTGTTCACTAGATCAATGTTCATCTTCGTTAAGTGAAGATTCAAAGCAAATAACTCGACGTTATTTTAATGATGATGCACAGTTTCGACTTACTGCGAGAAAAGGCGTGTTTCCCTATGAATACGTCACGAGTATGGATGTACTTAACGAAACTAAATTACCTGAAATATCCAAGTTTTGTAGCAGTCTTTATAATCAAACAATATCGAACGAGGAGTATGAGTTTGCTCAATCGGTGTGGGAACCGTTTTCCTGTCAAACATTAGGAGAATACGCTGATTTGTATTTAAAAGTTGACACACTTCTTTTGGCAGATGTCTTTGAAAATTTTAGATCGAATGGCATGGAAACTTATGGCATTGATGCAGCTCATTTTTACACTGCTCCATCTATGTCTTGGTGCGCGATGAAAAAGATAACCAACGTTCAACTTGAATTGCTTCAAGATATTGATATGTTACACTTTTTTGAACGATCTATTCGAGGGGGAAATGTTCAGTGTATAACACGGCATGCGATTGCTAGTAATAAGTACATAAAAACTTATGATGAGAAAAAGCAAGAGTCCTACATAATGTACTTTGAAGTTAATAATTTATATGGATATGCGATGATGGAATATCTTCCAACGGGTGGCTTTAAATGGGTTGCAAATGTTGAAGGCTTTGATGTTTTAACTGTTGATGATACTTCAGAAATCGGATATATCTTGGAAGTAGATTTGACTTATCCTCAAGAGTTACATGACAAACATTCAGATTACCCTCTATGCCCCGAAAAGTTGACAAAGCTAATGACTACCCTAGATAGTAAAGAACGTTATGTTTTGCATTATAGAATGTTAAAGCAATGTATTCAACTAGGAATGAAATTAGAACGTATTCACAGAATAATCGAATTCAATCAGAGCCAATGGCTAAAACCATATATTGATGTGAACACAGAGAAACGAAAACATGCTAAAAATGATTTTGATTTTTTTTTTTATAAATTGATGAATAATGCAATTTTTGGTCGTTCACTGATGAATGTGAGGAAGTTAAGGGACATCAAATGGGTTACCAAATGGCATGGAGCCAGTGGTGCTAAGTCTTTAATAGCTAAGGCTAATTTTAAACATAGAATTATATTCGATGAACAATGTATGGTCATCGAGATGAGCAGACGAAAGATTTTTCACAATCAACCAGTATATGTTGGTGCATCTATATTAGATTTGTCTAAATGTAAAATGAATGACTTTCATTACAATGTTATTTTAGCAAATCCTGATTCAAATGTGAGGTTGTTATACACAGACACAGATAGTTTTATGTATATATTCTATTATGATATTTATGAGTTCATGAAACAGCATTCAAATTTGTTTGATACTGGAAACTATGAAACAAACAATCCTTTTGGCATTGTGAGACAAAATAAAGGTGAAATTGGTTTAATGAAAGGTGAACATGCTGGAAGGATTGTTGAAGAATTTGTGGGGTTAAGACCCAAAATGTATGCAATAAAATTGTGTGATGAAATGAATAGCTTGTGTAAGGCTAAAGGCATTAAGAAGAGCGTGAGTAAAACTATGAATATTGATGAGTATCGAAAATGTCTTTATAACAGAGATCAAGCCAGCAAAGTTCAAGTTTGTATAATTTCAAAATCTCATTTTGTATTTACTGTTCGGCAAAATAAGTTGGCAATTTCATCAAACGATGATAAAAGGCACATAACTGAAAACGGAATTGATACTTTACCGTTTGGTCATTTTTCTTTGAAACAAATTTGAGATTAAAGCAATTTATCTCTTTTACTTACTTTATTTCTTTCACACACACACTTTTATTCTGTTAATAATACAATTTTTTTGTGTGTTCCTTTGCTTATGAAAAATAAAAAAAACGAATAAATAATAACCCAAATTTTGTGTGTATTATTTACAACTCCTCCCCCCACCATTCCCATTTTCCTGGGAAAAAAAAAATATATATATAATTACATTATATTACTTATCATTTAGTAATGGTGCGTTGTAAGAGGAGCAACTCTGCCACTCAATATAAACGATCAGGAAGTGGATCATTCATTAGTCGTGTACTTAATAAAACTATTGATAATTTTCCTGTGGAATTACACATTCCAGGATATGAATATTGTGGACCAGGAACAAAATTAGAAAAGCGATTGAGCCGTGGTGATTCAGGAATAAATATATTAGATAAAGCGTGCAAAGAGCATGACATTGCTTACGCAAATCATAAAGATTCAAACAAAAGAAGAGAGGCTGATGAAATTTTAGCTTCAAAAGCTTGGTCTCGTGTAAAATCTCGTGACGCATCATTAGGAGAGAGAGCGGCTGCACTAACAGTCAGTGGCATAATGAAAGCTAAGTCTAAGCTTGGTGGAGGTAAACGAAAATTAAATATAAAAAAACAAGAAAAGATTTAAAAAAAGAGAGCATCGAAAAAGCAAGGTGGTATTTTACCCCTACTTCCGATATTTGCAGCCTTGTCGGGCTTGCGGGGTCTAGCAGGCGGAGCAGCCGGGGTAGCGTCTGCTATAAACAAAGCGAAAGCTGCACAAGAAGAATTAAAAGAAATGAAAAGACACAATCGAATGATAGAAGCAATGCGAGGAAAAGCAGGTCAAGGCATTTATTTAAATCCTCCTGCATACAAAAGATAATTAACCAAATACCAAATAAAGCATTAAGTAATTTCGATTTAGCTAAATACGCACATCAATTAAAGATTCCAAATTTTAGAGGAGTCTTTATGCGAGGAACGTTACCAAGGCATCCTCGAAAAAATGAAAACTGTATTGTTAACCTTGAACCGATGGTTAAATCTGGTTCACATTGGGTGGCTTTCAGTAAACGGGGTAAATACGTGCATTATTTTGATAGTATCGGTAATTTAAGACCACCATTAGAAATTTTAACATATCAAAAAAATTGTTATCTACAATATAATTTTCATTCATATCAATCGATTACTTCTTCGATTTGTGGACATTTATGTTTAGTCTTCTTGTATTGTATAAATAAGGGAAACACAGACTGTCTTTAAACATTTCAAAGATGGCTTTCGAAAGACGGATAACTCTTGAAGGTAAAGGCTCAAAGATTGATGTTACATTGGAGAATCCGCTTCATCTTGTAGGAGCAGAGTTTTTTGAAATAGGACTTGCAGGATTGTATACATCTAATTCTATTCGAAATGGTCCCAAACGAAATAATAAATTTCGCATTCATTTTACTAATTTTTTGTTATCAATTGATTTAGTGGTACCACCAGGTATTTATGAATTTGAAGATCTAGCCTCAACATTTGATGATTTGCTTAGTTGTCACTCATTGTCGAAACTTATAACAAATCATATACAAAAAACAAATCTTTATTTGGAAGAGGATATAAATGGAAAAGGACGCAACCGTCTTGCTTGTCTTCTCCGTTTAATATTGATTTCAGTGTACCCAACAGTGTAGCAGAGGCTTTAGGTATTGAAAAGAAAGTTTACCCTAAAGAGAATAAAAAAGAAATTGAGATTGATCGAAATAGAATCGAAAGTGAAGTAAAAATTTACGAAAATAATAACGTTTTAGCCATAAAGATGAACAATGTGGATACAACAATTTTAATAATACCTGATGCTAGCTACACGTTTCAACAATTAAGTGCAAAGATTAATGAATTATTACTAGCACATTTATTATCAGTTTTATTAGGTGAAAAAGACAAATTTCCTTCATATATTTATATTAATTATGATAAAGTGTTCTCTAATTGTAAACTATATTCGAAAAACTTTGCTATAGATTTTGGTGTTGCAGATTCTATTGCAGATTTGTTAGGATTTTCTCATAAAAAGTTCGAGGCAAACACAACTCATCATTCTGAATATATGATTAAAATTAACACTGTTAATAGTATTCGAGTATGTTGCAACCTCGTGCTTGGTACGAGTTCTTATTTGAACCATAAACCAACACACTCTTTATATAATTTTAAAGCTCATGTTCCTGCTGGTTATCCGATTGTTGTACAACCAACAACAATTAATTTTTTGCCTATGAACAGCAAGGTTATTCAACATGTATCTGTGCAACTTGAAGATCATCTTCAACAGCTCATTGATTTGCAAGATGAAGATTTAACTGTATAATTAATTATTCGTCCAGCACGTTATCTTGCTATATAAAGTAATGAAATACTGTTATATTTTCATTCTAGTTGAGTAAGCTTACTAGAAAACATTCACAAATATGGTTATAATATATAATACTCAAAGTTTGAAAAAAAAGAAGTCAACTCTGATTCGAAAAAGAAATATAAATCAATCAGCTAAAATTTCTAAAAAAAACAAAAAAAAACAATGCCATCACACCTTAAAATCTAAGAAACAGTTATCGAGTAACAACAAACATTTCTTACAATCTTTAGGCTATCGTGTACTTTAATTTCAATATAAATATATATGCAATTGTTAATCTTATTTAGTTTCTATCTATATTTGAAGCTGTTAACATGTTTAACATGTTTAACATAACCGATAAAAGAGAGGTTGACAACAGAGTTGTGCGACGAGAAGAAATAGTTTACCAACCTTATTCAGCTAATAAATTTGAAAATAATGATGAAATTCGAATACCAATTCAAAATGAAGAAAACATAGTTTTATTATCAGAAGGTGTTCTTCACTTAGAAGGACAAATTATTACTTCTAACGTAAATCCGGCTGCTTCTACTACAGCACATCCTGACCAAAATTTTGGAGCTAATCTTTTTAGCGAAATTCGCGTTATGTTAAATGGTAAAGAACTTGATCGTACACGCCATCTAGGTATAACCAGTTCTATAAAAACGTTTGCATCATATTCAAAAAACGAATATACAGCTTTACAAAATACTGGTTATTTTCCCTCTTTAACAACACCAGCAAGAGAAGTAAATATTGTTGATAGTATAACAAAACGTTTCCATGTAATACTTCCTTTAAGCAACCTGTTAGGTTTAGCAGAGGATTATAGAAAACCGATTTTAAACTGCAAGCATGAGCTAATACTTCTCAGATCGTCGAGTGACGCACGTGCGTTGCAATCTGCAACCGAAAATGATCTTTCTAAGGTCAAGTTATTTAAAGTTTATCTAAAAATTCCAATTTTGTTATTATCGGACGAAGAACAAATTAAAAGATTAAAACTAATGCAGAAAAATATTCCCATTCAGGTTGGTTTTCGATCATGGGATGTTCATGTCTTGCCATCTCTTCCTAGAACAACTAAATATAGTTGGACTGTAATGACAACTTCTGAAACGCAAAAACCACGTCAATTTTTTATTAGGTTTTCAAACTAAAAGAAATGTACTAAATACATGCTCTTCCTATTTTGACCATTGTAACATTCAATCTATAAGAGTTTTTTTAAATTCAATTTTTTATCCCTATGAAATGCCAACTTCTGAAATTGCTATAAATGACTACAGCGAATTGTATGACATGTTTGTGAAATTTCGTAATGTATATTATCAGATCGATGATTTTCGTTCAGAGACTCTAGTTTCACGAGATGAATTTAAGTCTCATTGTCCGATTATTGTAATTAATTGCCTTGAGCAAGTGGAGGCAGTGAAGACATCTTCAGTTGACGTGCGAATTGAAATCGAGACAAGTGAGAATATACCTGAAGATACAACTCTTTATTGTGTTCTTATTCATGATCGTCAAATATCTTACAGACCATTAACTAATGAAGTAATTATCTAAACCAATATTTGCTAAGTTATAAGCAAGCAAGTAAAGAAGCATTCTCACTTTAGTTGCAATCATGGAATTGACAACAACAAACTCTCGTTCTACTGATGCTGACACGTGGAATAAGAAGCAGCCAATAGTTGCAGACATTCGCAAGCTACCAAACGGCAGTTTGGAACTTGCTTACTGTATGTTAAATAACAGCAATATACCTTCATTCAGTCCTGTGTTAACATGGGTCGCAGCGTATTGTGAAAAAACTCTTTCTTCTTTTTTTTACTCTATTAAAAATAAATATGAATATTTAGTTGTGTATAATTTTCCACAAGAATTTTCTTTGTTTGCACTAAAAACACTTTCCCCTGGGTCATTAATCGATCTTAATACGATTGATGGAATGTCAGATCTAATGTTGAAGCATAGCCAACGTTTACCTACAGATTGTCCAAAACATTTACCATCTCTTGCATTGGGAAGCAATAGTTGTGCTAAATTTAATGTCAATGCTGTTCAACATTGGTTAAATTCTTCTGATGGCATCATGAAAATCGTGTGTTCGATAATAAACAAGTTTCGAAACAATGGACTTCAAGGTTTTAATAAGTTTGATTGGAACTACTTTCCTATAAACATACTGACTATATATGAGCCACAACGAATTCGTCTGGAGTGGGAACATCTACCAGATCATCTAAAAAGAAAATTTCAACTGTTTCATCTTCGCTGCAAATGTGATAACTGTAACCGCTATCTATAAAAGGTAATTCATTAAATCTACTAGTGTTGTTGACACCTATACATATTTTGTTTTTGTTTGCTTTTTTAACACAGTGTATACTTTTTGTCTACAGAAAATAAACATCTGGACAACTAAAAGAACAAGATCATCTCAACACACACTCATCAGGACAACTAAAAGAATGAGATTACTTCAACACTCATACAAGAGAAATAAAATTGTATTAATTGTAATTCTAAATGAATAAAGAAGAAAAGGTCTTTGTACCACTTCATATTAAAGTTTCTTTAATGATCAACCACCTCCTCACTCCACATGTATATAAAATAATATTTGTCAGGTGAGGGATTCGAACCCTCGCTTTCAATTTCTGAAAATTAGATCTTAAGTCTAACGCCTTAGACCGCTCGGCCAACCCAACACACGCAAATCTTGCATATTAGCCAGCGTGTTTTGTTGATTCATATCAGTTCACATTTAGCTTCGTGTGGGGAACATCTTTTTTTTTTTTGTGAAGTAAAGCATCATCATGAAGTATTTTAATTGTGTAAAGTATTCCAAGAAACAGTTAATGCAAATGATATTGGGTCAAAAAGGAATGAATTTAAAATCTGAAAGAGATCGGCTAAAAACATTTAAGAACTGGTCTTCAGACAGTTTTACGAACACTGCATGGTTAGCAGCTGCGGGATTTTACTATTATGGATATAAGGATATGGTCAGGTGTGCTTTCTGTAATCTGCAACTTAGTTATTGGGAAGAAGATGATGATCCGTTTGAAGAGCTTAAGAAATGGGCTTTTTCTTGCCCTTACGTAAACAATATTTCTCCTAGCATATAATTAAAATCTGAATATGAAAGACTTAAAACTTTTCAAAATTGGCCTCTTCCCTCTCCAAACGAATTTTGTTTAGCATCAGCAGGGTTTTATTATACCGGTCATGGTGATAAGGTGAAATGTATATTCTGTAAGATTGAAATTGAATATTGGAGAGAAAACGATATTCCTTTATGTGATCATAAAAAATGGGCACCATATTGTCCATATTTAAGAGGGTTTTACGTTGGCAACGTTGATTTAAATCCTGAAAATCCTACTATTATTCCATATAATACAAGTTATGATGATACGTGTGGAAACAATATACGTTGATGTGATGTGACTTTTTGTGCAGTGTGCATTCTCAGACGTAAACGTAGACATCCTGAAGTTTGTTAAGCAGTCAAACACTCTACCAGTAATTTCATTTACTAATGGTGAAAATCAGAGTAAAAGTGAAAAAAGAAAGCATAGTGTTTTACTACCGAACACTATTCGATGTATCATTTGCGGTCCATCGAACTGTGGCAAAACAAACGTAATGCTAAATTTATTATGTCACAAAAATGGAGTTCGTTTTGAAAACGTTTATATTTATTCTAAATCACTTGCTCAAAGTAAGTATGTTGAATTAAAAAAGTTTTTGGACTCTATAAAAGAAATATAAAGTGATTTTTTTCCGATAATGACGAAGTTATGCCTCCAGAAATGGCTAGAAAAAACTCTATATTTGTTTTGATGATGTAGCCAGCAATAAACAACAACACATGAAAGATTATTTCAGTAGAGGTCGTCATCACGAAGTTGACGTATTTTATCTTTGTCAAACATATTCTTGTATACCTAAACATCTAATTAGAGATAACGCTAATTTTTTAATTCTTTTTAAACAAGACGGAACAAACTTGCGTCTTGTATATAACGATCATGTAAATTCAGATATGAGCTATGATCAGTTCTTCGATATTTGTTCTTATTGTTGGCAAAACTCTAAGTTTGGATTTTTGGTTATCGATAAAGATAGCGATTTACAAAATGGTCGATATCGCAATGGATTTGATGTTTAGTTTCAGTTATAAATAATAGTTCAAAAGAGCTAAATGCTCATTCGCGTTATGCACTTTGTGTGGTTAACATCCTAACTATGGCATCGTTTAACAAAATCAATAACGTGTCTATCAGACCACCAACTTCACGCCATGATATTGCAACTAAATCGTATGTTGATGATAAGCTACTGCAATATGGAAATCAAGTAACAACAACAACAAGCGATGGGCATCTAAGTATTAACGGCAAACGGTTAAAAGATGTTGGAACGCCCATACATGTTGAAGATGCTTGCAACAAAGGTTATGTATTGAAGTTATTGAATGAGCAAAATAAAATTGAGTCTAAAGAAGACATACAACAAAACATTAACGACCTTAAATATTTAATTTTTTCAATTTGTAAAATAGAGAAACAACAACTTGACTTTGAAAACAAACGTCTTGCAGGCTTAGCTTTACCATCATCTGCAAATGATGCAGTAAACCTTATTGCAATGCAGCAACATACATCGAATATAAAAAATATCTGGAAAACCGAATAACCGAAGTGTTACAACGAGTAGAATTCATTCATGGTTTAGTGAGTGAATTTTCAGAAGATCACTTTCCGTTTGATGATGATAGTCTCGACTTGGGTAACAAAAGAATAAGAAATGTTAAAGGTCCAATTCAAAATCAAGATGCGATATCGTATTCTTTTCTTAAAACTCATGTAACAAAAGAACTCGATGAAATTAAAAAATCTCTTTTGAATATAAACAAAGATGATGAAACTAGATATTTTAAATAGAAGAATAACAAACATATCTCAACCAATCGATTCGTTAGATGCAATAAACAAATATTATTTAGAAAACTTTGCTGCTTCTCGAAAAGATCTAGAAGACTTAATCACTAAATTTAATAAACAAAACTTATTAAACGTAGACGATGGTGGGACTTTAAATATGATGAGTAGACGAATTACTCACGTAAACAATCCCATATACGATAACGATGTTGCAAATAAGACGTTTGTTGAACAATATGCCGCTTCACGAGATGAATTTGAAAAAATGAAACAGACTATAAACAATCTACAACATCAAAAACAAACAAATGTTGAGTTTCCTGTTAACGACCAAGTTGTGACAAATAAATGGTTTGTAGAACACTATGCTGCTTCACGAACTGAAGTTAATCAACTAAAAGAAATTTTAAGCAATTTACAAACTCGTATTTAGGGTGTTGCTAACAATCTAAATATTGTTAAAAAAGAAGAACTTGAAAGTTACGCTGCTGCATCCAAAGAGGAATATAACAAGTTAAAAACTGACTAGAAAATATTGAGCAATTGGTTAACAAAGAACCACTCGAAAGTTTTACCGCATCCAAAGAAGAATATGGTATATTACAAGATGAAGTAAAGAAAAAGAACTTATCGAAATTTATTCTGAAATTCTCCAACACACCATCAATCCATTCACCGGTATACACGCTTCATAATCATAATATACAATACCAACTTCCCTATAAAGGTATATTAAAACCAATTTTTGTTTCACCAAGATCTCCAATTGTGTATGCAATTTTAAATATACGTCAAGAGATTGAACTGGATGGCAGTGACATTGTAGTTGAAGAACAAGATGAAATACAGTTTCGACTTAGAGACCCCGTGAAACATAAAACCAATGACCTTCCTCTTCAAATTGATTTTGAATATACTATAAATAAATAAAACAACTACAATTTTAGTTTAGTCATGGAGAAGAGCTTGAAGATTAAAGCTGAAAGTCGAGTAAAGGATAAACTTTCTCGCTTAAAAAAGGATGTTAAGGACAAGTATCTTTCACTTCAAAATGATGTTAGACGTCAAGAATTAGATATAGAGACTAAGTTTAAACCAGTAACAAAGTCATTAAATCAGCTTGTAGCTATTGCTAATACAACGTCAACTAAGAAAAAAGAAAATCAAAAAAGTAAAAAAAATGATGATTCTGAATCAACTGCTACTTCAGACGAAGAAGATGGAGATAGCATCAAAATAATTACACTACTTAACCGCTACTTTGATCCGTTCATTAAACAAAACGTGGATAGAACATTTGGTATAACGATAAGAAATGATAAACAATACTTGGGACGTGAACGAGTTTTCTTTGATAAAAAGTGGATAAAAGTTGGTGGTGAAAAGGTCTACTTGAATTGATTCAAAGGAAAGTACCAGATCACTCTCTAATCGATAGGAGTGATTTAAGTTCTTATTTGAAATTATTAAATGTTTCAAACGTGCACAAAAGAAATTATGCAAGCAATGCAGCTCCGAGAGGAAAACAATCTCATAAGTATAAAAATATAATCGAACCCCTTCTTACTGAAGACATAGATAGAATTATAAAAACCACAGATGAGAATGAAGAAGCAAATACTACGATGCATACTGGATATGGCCAAAAGAAACACATCACACCACAAGCCATTTGGAAATTCGAAGGAGGAAACAATATTGAATTTGTCCATTGGAATGAACCAAACAAATTAGTATCAAGACTTAAAAAAATTAATTGCATCGAAAGCTGCAGGTCACACAGGACTTGACAGCGAAATCTTTGCAATTGAAGAAGAACTAAGAAATGCAGGATATATTGAATAAAAAATCATACATTTGTAAAACAATGCACAGTATGTTATAAATCTTTGTTTAGAAATTAACTATGAACGAAATCAGACGAGAAATTGCAAAAGAACTTCATGCACCTCTTAGAAAAAAGTTTAAAAGACGACATGTTATTAGCAAAGGAATCGATGACCTCCATGAAGCTGATCTTGTAGACATGTCAAAACTTGCAAAATGGAATAATGGATTTAAATATGTATTGCCCATTATTGATGTTTACTCAAAATATGCATGGGCAATTCCTCTTAAAACCAAAAAAGGAAGTGAGATTGTAAAAAGTTTAAAATCTGTTTATTCTCAAAGTAAAAGATTGCCCAATTATTTTCACACTGATCGAGGAACGGAATTTTACAACCGTGAATTCAAAACATGGTCTCAGAAACAAAATCTAAAGCATTATTCCACTGGGAGCTCCATAAAAGCGAGTGTAGTAGAAAGATTTAATCGAACTCTTAAGGAATCGATGTGGAAAGAGTTCACAACACGTGGTTCATACCGATGGGTAAATATTTTGCCTGAGTTATTAGTAAAGTATAATCACAAAATACATCGCAGCATTGGCATGAAACCTATTGATGTAAAAAGAAACAATCCACCCCGCTTGCCAACACAATATAATGAAACTTTAAGAAAACCAAAATATAAAATCGGTGACATTGTAAGAATATCAAAAATCAAGAAACACTTCACAAAAGCCTACGAAGCTAATTGGACTACGGAATTATTTACAATTTATAAAGTTCAAAATACTAATCCACGAACATATCTTTTAAAAGATAATAAAAATTTGCTGATATTTGGGGCGTTTTATGAAGCAGAGTTACAACGAACCAAACATCCTAATATTTACTTAGTTGACAAAGTACTACGTAGAAAAGGAACCCAAGCCTTCGTATCTTGGCTAGGATTCGATTCAACTCACAACTCTTGGATTTCGAACAAAAACATATTCTAATTAAAACAATGTAAGTTTTTTAATTCATCGCAAAAATATTATTATTAATATTATTATTATTATTATTATTATTATTATTATTATTATTAATATTATTATTATTAATGTGTCTCTATATATTTTCAGCTCACGAAAACAAACACACTCAAGAAAGAAAAGAATGATTGTACTTACCTTCCACACAAGATAACCAGCATATTCAACTCTGCAGACAGCATCTTCAATTCTCAGCATCTTGGCGGAAAAAAAGAACTACTTACCACTTTAAGAACGAAGATCATACCATTTTGTTTTCACTATTTCGTATTATATAATTAATGTAAAGCCACAATGATTAAAATAAATATATTTAAAAAAAACATACATTGATAAAATATCACTCTCTCCACCCACTGTCCTTTTTAAATAATTTCAACAACATCATCATCGTCCTCTTCCTCTTCTACTCGATGTTCTCCTTGCACATGCTCTTCCTCCTCTAGTGGAGGAAGATCAAGCAGGTTGAGTGGTCTTAACCAGATCGCTCTGAGTTTTTCAATTATTATATTTAAATTATGTTCCGTCACCCCGTTAAAAGTAATCTCTTGAACGTGGCACGGGTCTCTCACCAACTCCAAAATCTCGCAACTAAAAATCTCCTTTTCACTTACTGACAGCGTATCATACCACGCTACCTCCTCCACTTTCGTGGCACTGACAACGAAATTTAGTCCTTGCATTCTGGCGCTATTCGCCAACGACTTGATTGCTTGCAGTTTCCTCAACTTTTGTATTAAGCTTTCACATAGACTCATGTTGATTGTGATATCTAACTACTGCTCCATCTCCTCTTATATAGTATAAACTTAAAGAAGCAAAAAGCTCTTTAATCGTATCACATGAATGCAGGTTTGTGAACTGATATCCAAACTTGTTCTCTCATTAAAATAATTTCAGAGTTCAATAATGATGGTTAAGAATTTTAAACAAACAAGCCAATATTCATTTCATGCAGTCAAAGAACAGTCTATGCAGAAAGAGACTGCAGAGCATGCAAGCCCGCAAAAAATGAGCTGCACATCCTATACGGAGCAGCAAGCACGACCTCCCACGTTGAGCATGGTAGCGCTAGCCAAAGAACGATAACAGCCGCGCGCGGGGGCAAAAGGTTATCCGATTCAAGCGGTCAAGGGTCAATCTCGTCTTAGTGCTAACACATGCAGACCAATTAGCAAACGCATGTGAATAACCAACTGGCTCTCCATGGGCGCGTCGCGCCCAGACAGTCTCATTCAAATGTTAGTACACCTAAATCATTTCCGCTAACCAAGACGCCATTTGAACATTTTCTTTTCATTTTTGTCCTATACACCTGAGAGTTGGTTTACGGGTAGAGGAAATAGAGAGCTTTCATTTATGTCAAACTTTTTTATAGATTTCCTAAATTTGGAAAATATAGCCTATTTTCAAAATTCTATTTATTTTGTCCTAGAGAAATGAAATTTGGTGTGGGGCTAGAGCAGGTCAAGGCCATTCATTTATGTCAAACAAACTTTTTTGTCGCGAACACAGCAGACATATCACGTGATCGCTCGCATGATGATGCAATATGTCCTCGCGATTACGCAATATTCAAAACATACATTCTCTCCCTACTTACTTTTATCCACAGTTAAAGTGGACCTTCAAGATAGGTTTGGTAATTGGATTCGAACAAGAGGTCTTCTGCAATCCGCCGCCACACACGAATTCGTGTCAACGTCGTTAAAAGAAACTTGGTCATCCCGTAATACCTACCTCCATAGAAGTATCTGGCATTAATAATTCTAAAAGTCAAGCTCTACAATTTTCGAGGTTGCAGCTCAAAGACATCTGTCAGAGAAACACTTAAAATTAAATTGTCTCATCCTGCATAACATAGGCGAGGATACCCCTAGTCGCTCTGTCGATATTAACAACTTAAACATTACTGCTAATTTGAGACCCATTGAATCCTATATTGTTCATGCATTATGCTTACAATAAATCGGTTGTATAGTGCCCAACTATAAAGGGTCAAACGGACCCCACTTGCCCGGTTAAGTACCGTATACGAGACCGAAATTTGTACTTTGAATCGCAGGCCTATCTGAGGGCTCAAATTACCAAATCATTTTTGGCATTGTTTAACGCATAAAAATGAACGAATTAATGGAATTTCTGTCCTTGCTTGGCGAAAGAATCCATAATGCCGTTAGTCAAAAATAACGGCAACTGGGTTCATCAGACCCAGATAAGGCTTAAGAAATATCTTTTTCAGCCGGATAGGACGTGTGTCTATGAGCCAGAGACTTCTAAATACCGTACATTTGGTAATAGATCAGTGCGATAATGCTTGACAACATGAGTAGTCTACTGGTATCAAACATGGTAGACGATTTTGCTCCGTCGGTATTATTTTTAATGGTTGCCGTTAGACGATATTTCGCATTTAAATTTTGGATTGTGTAAATACTTGCAAATATAATAATTATAATCTTGCTAAGTCAGGCATTTCGTCAGATAGATATTAATAGATGTTATCTTTTTTCCAAATCTCAAAAGTGTTATATCCTACTCATGCCTTATAGATTTTTAGCCTACTTTTCACATTTTGCAAAAATGAGGAAAAAGTAGAATTATGAGATCGATACGGGCAAATTTCTGTCTGTCTGTCTGCCTGTCTGTGCCCCCCCCCCTATCAACTCCTAAACGGCTGCAGCAATCGAATCCAAATTTGTTATGAGTAAAGATCTATAGCTGAATATCTCAAGACCATATTTGAAAATGATGTCAGTGCTGCCAACTGCTGAAAAACCGCAATTGAAATTTGAGCACATGTTGGATATCTAGGAAGGTATGCATGGGAGCTATTTTAAAATTAGCACACGTATAGGTAATAATATTTCAGTTTAAATTCCAGTAGGCCATGCATGGCAGTGTTGCCAGAATGATTCTAAGCCTGCTGATAACTCCAGTTTTAAATGCTTATAACTTCTATACTATAAATTGGATTTCAACCATATTTTGTATGTATAATGTGTACATAAACAAATATGACTGAGCGTATTCTTAAGAGCCACCAGTGCTGCCAACTGTCAATAAATGTTCTCTCTTTTCTTTTATCCAAATATCAATATATCAGAAAGTATGCAAGCCGACAGCTTTAAACTATGCACACGTATAGTACCTGACATTCTAGATTAATTTGGAGTAACTTAGGTACGTCAGTTCTATCAACATGAATCTAAGCCTGCTGATAGGTCCAATTTTTAAATACATGTAACTTTCTATACTATCAATTGGATTTCAACCAAATTTGGTATATGCTATGTGTACCATAACAGATATGATATGCTTATTCTTAAGAGCAACCAGGGCTGCCAACTGTTAATAAATACTGTCTCTATTTTTCTACCCAAATATTAATATATCAGAAAGTATGTAAGCCAACAGCTTTAAGATTTGCACACGTATAGTACCGAACATTCTAGATTAATTAGGGGAAACTAATGTACGTCAGTGCTGCCAACCTGACTCTAAGCCTGCTGATAGGTCCAATTTTAAAATACATGTAACTTCTATACTAACAAATGGATTTCATCCAAAGTTGGCACACGAAGGGATCATAATATTTCAGATTATTTCTGACCAACGCATGCATGACATTGTTGCCAACATGATTTTACGCACGCTGCTAGTTCCAATGTCTAACTGCATGTAACGGATTTCAACCAAATATTGTATTCTGTGCCTTAAGAGATGGAACTAATAATATATTCAGTAACCAGGGCTGCCAAATGTAGTGGTCTTTTAGGCTACAGGTATATTTCGAACTAATTAGAAATTTCGATATTACCAACTTAATTTCGCTACCGGTACATAGATTGGCAAACACTTATATTTTAAGAAAAGTAGGCTCTTTAGTTGGTCACGGAACTTCATGTTTTTAATGACACCTAGGCTACTTATGCAATTTAGGGTATTTCTCATGTGGAGAAAATCAACACAGCTCCAATCCATTAACGTAATGGTGAGTAAGACTTGAAAATGTGACCATAATCGGGATCGAACCCGCGTCTCTTGTGGCACGGCCAGGCACGCTAGGTCCTTGCACGAATGTTGTTATGATACATTAGTCTAAAATAAAGCAAGTCATATCAATGATAACAATTTATTTAACGAACAACATTATAAAAAGGAACATTGTGCAGCCATAAATTTGCACAAAACACTGGACAGGTAAAATTATTGTTACGCTGCCCTGTTCATTGAAACTCTAAGTCAGCATATCCATCTATGTCTCTTGCAAGTGTTTGGGATCTGCTGGTGTTAGTTAGGCTTCCCAGTTGGCCTCAAAGGTTTCAGAACTTTATAACAGGAACTCTTCTTACCTCGTGGTGTAGCGCCTAGGTCCGAGTTCGATTCCCGGCTCTGACAAGAAATATAATTGTGATTTGAGGAATGGAACGAGTGCGTTCCGCCTCGTGACGTATATCTGAGCAGGGTTCGATTCCCACCTCAGATATCTCGGAAATGGTTTCCCACTTCTACTCCTGGCGGATGGTTCCTTGCTTAAGGCCACGGCTGCCCCCCTCCACATCCACAGTTATATAGCAATCATATTAACACAAGTTATCAGACAAAATGCCACATTCCCTCAAGAACACGGGGCTGAGTGATACTCTAATTCTTGAAGTCCTTACTAGATACCGCCTTTAAATTAAGTTTGTCATATATGGTACAACACTGTGAGGTTTACAGCTGAATATCCTTTACTGTTAGCCAGTTTATTTTGCAACATTTGACAATATAACGATATTTTTAATTCGTATTTTGTGTCTCAAATATTATATTTGGGAGACATGACAAATCGTGTGTTATAATGACATGTTTTACAGCGGAGGTAATACTTAAGGGCCCAGTGCAGATTTTCAGTGACAGTCAATTCACAATATTTAATTGTTGAAGATACAGAGGTGTGGCTATTTAACTAGGAACAGCCTTATGACGACAATATACAAGTTACCCTCATGTCAGTTGGAGTCGTTATGGATTCTTGTTTGAACAGCGTGGTTTGCAACACAAGGAAATCTTGTAATTTGTGGATTCCGAATGGCTGTATGGTGCTAGTGGCGATTTACAATACCTGCACAGTGTACGAAGTTCTATTTCACGTGCCCAATTAAGCGTATTGACAGAGTTTAACCGTGAGTACTATATTGTCTGACCGAATAATATTTAATCTACTCGCCGCTAACCAAGTTTGTGTGTTCATAGGAATAAGGAAACCGAAAGTAGGATTTTTTATTTCCCTCTTATATAAGCAGCCACAATTACTTATTCATTTTATCAATTCAATCGCAATGATCATAACTTATTCGACCAGCGTCATGGTCGTATTTGTTTTACTGTTGTTGACAAACATATAACCGCTCCTTATCACTGTGCACTTCCTCATCTGATTTGTTGTGGAGATGCGAATGATTTGCCGTACCGGTATAAATAAGGTCATTCATTAATTAATTCTTCAATGTACGGTATTTTTTTGTGTTCTAGTTTCCTGAACACAATGGAGGATAAACTATTTATTAAAAGTGAGCCAGACTGGTTGACACATACAGTTGATGTCTCTAACAATGTGAGTTGCATTTTGATTCGTATATGGTGTAACATTGCATTCTTAGTGATGTGCATGGCAAGTGAGGTTTAGTGACTTAACACACTACTTAATGGTAAATGGCACGCTAACGTTTAGTAACGTAACTTAGTACTCATATTGTGTGTGCATATTTTTGATTGGTTCATACTTGTGTTACTTCGCAGGAGACAACTGTCCTGTTGCCCTTGATTAACTTGAAAGAAAAGCCTGCTGACATATTTGACGATGAAAGGTTAGCAGTTAAGGAGGAACATGGACTACAGGTAATTATCGGTTTTGCGTTATTTCTCTTGTAATAATATGAATGATTTTTAGAATGAATATTGCGTGGAAGATTGGAATACTTAGTCTTGTTTTCTATAAGAACACTAACAGTAGCTGCTGATGTTATTGTAATGATACTGCAGTTCCACTCTGCTGGCTCCCTGGATCCTATTATAGGTTAAGTCTACACAATGTGCCATGTTATAACTCTATCATGTAAGGCATTTGAGATATGATTGCCCTTAAGTGAAAGCGCTGCTGGTTGCTATAGGCACGACCGTCTACAATATCTCAGACCGTAACATCAAATCAAAGATGGCGGCAATCGTACGGGAACAGTAACTGTGCAATGGGTGCAATAACAACTTAAGTCTGAAAACACTGTTTTGAGAAAATCACTCCTAAAGTTTTGAAACACTGTAAATGTCTGAGTTTTTCATTTATGGATATGTTGATTTGTACACACCATTTAAAGATAGTCCTTAACAATATATCAATGTCACTGTGAATTTAAACTTTGCCAGTTCTTAAATAATTTAATTTAAATATGGATTGACTTAAGTCGTTATTGCAGAGACTGACAATCAGCATATTAAATTACCATTTATGGATAGTGGATTCGTTCAAATTAATTTAATTCGAAAATATAGCTACCGTGTACTGCACAATAAGTATATTTTTATAATAAAATTATAATATATATATACACTATATATAAAATTAACACCAAAAACCTAATTTTGAAACTATTCTTTTAATAAGGCACTTTTGAAAGTATCACTGCAATTATTTTACCTAAAAATAGAAATAAAAAGGTGTCCAAACACAGCCATTTTTTATAATCCTGTGTAATTAGTACATTTAATTGCAAACGGATATGCAGATGAGACTTAGAATGGTTACATTCATGCATGAACTCTGATTCTGTTTACCCAAATTCAAGCAGAAAATAATGATTAAATGAATAGATATACACCGGCATTGCCTTGATAAGATAGACTAAGTGAAGTAAAACTGTATTTAAATAATAATTATAATAAAACAACAGGAGTTTGTGGACATTCAATGGTTTCCTCAGCCTCACTGATTTCACTTTGCAGTTCACTTTCTTCCACAACAGTCTCTTTCTCTAATATGTGCTTAAGTGCATCTGCATTCTCCGGTGATTTTCTTTGGGGGAAAATGAGTGGCAGTTTCTCTTGCAACAACTTTCAGTGTAACTAAATACATACTTGGAAACCTTCTTGCCACTAGAACGCACGTAGCTATCACCACGATTCCTCTTGGCTTTGTTCTGAACGCGTTTCCAAGAGTCTCGCTAAAGTAATCTCTTCTTTCCTTTATTCTGCATTTCCAAATCCTATCCTTCATTTAACTTCTCCTGTTTACTATCATCTGACTGATCACACATCTTTACAGAATAACAATAACAAAACCACACGCAACAGTCTCAAGACAACACTCACACTGATTCCCGCGCGTGTGCGATACCGGCGCTCGAAGCGCCTAAGTCGGCCCAGCTGTTCGCCGGAAGAACGACTTGCTACACAGCTGTATATAATGCAAGCTCCTGCCATCTAGAGTTGACATAACGAAATAATATTTGGAGGATAGATAAAGAACACATTGGAGATTACAAAACTGCATTCGCCGGAAAAACGACTTAAGTCGACTTAAGTGGTTATTGCACCCAGCACCTCAGTTGTTGACGCCGGCGGACATGACGCCATCGAAATAGCGGTAAATTCGAAGACAATGACAGGACTTTGTGTAATAATTCAATATGAAATCCTGACGCACTTCCCTACAAGCAACGCGAACAGACAGTAGCTAAAAATACAGACATAAATAAAGCAGAGGTAACACAAACTATTTAAAAAATGCAAATACTTTTAAGTTAAATGGAGCTACAAGAATGCAAATAGAAAATGTCGTTGCTTATATTAGGGGCTACGAGATCGTGGTCTTGTAGCCCTATGTATTTGTGTGTGGAATTTGTGTGATAACCTGTGTTATTGTTATGGCTGAATTAATGTGTTTGTAAATTGGGGTTTGTAGTGGGAAAGAGGCGGCCATGGCCTTAAGTTAGGAACCATCCTGGCATTTGCCTGGAGTAGAAGTGGGGAAACCACGGAAAACCACTTCCAAGATGGCTGAGGTGGGAATCGAACCCTCTTCTACTCAGTTGCCTCATGAGCCTGAGTGCACCCTGTTCCAGCCCCCTCATGAGAATTAAATTTCTTGGCAGAGCCGGGAAACAAATCCGGACCTCAAGGACGACAGCCAAGAACTCGAGCCACTACACGAGGAGGTCTAAAATAGAATGGTAGCCCTGAATGAAAGTAGAACGAGCGATAACATTCTCTATTTTAAAACAAATTACTATTAAATGGTCCGGCTAACCTTAGCCTCCACTAATTTAAAGCCTACTCAATCTTGGCGTTCTCCGCATCAATACTGCCCTCCTAGCAGTGCTCGTATTGACCACGGCAGCGCTGAGTACCCACCTAACATTTACATGTAACTTCATAGCATTGCTATCGCAAACTAAAATAGCAAAACTATACCTATACACTATATTTAGAGTACATGAATCCGCATTGTTGAGTAGATTGAAGTGAAATATAAGAGATGTTCATCTTTAACTACTTGGAGTTCGATACAACTGCGGATTTCCATTATTAAATAGCCCGCACAACTCTCTGGTATGTGGGCCTACAAGTGTAAGGTACGGTACTGTCAGTAGAGGGTTGCGCTGAATATGTTTACCAGAGTACCATAGAGTTTCAGTGAAATGGAAAGACTTTTCTAAATTTTTGTGATTATTTCTTTCTTTTCATAATTTGTTTTTCTTCTGAAGACATAGTCTCGTGTCATTGGTGTAGTTAGTGACAGAAACATTTGCCGTTTTATCCTGCTCAGTTCCTCAGGATGATCACTTACTCCACACTGTAGAATATGATTTTTAGCAACATGTAGCAACAGTATTCTAGTTAATGTTCATGCTATTCTTGGACTGCACAGCGTAACCGATATCATTAGCAACATAAGGCAGCAGTATTCTAGTTAATGTTCATGCTATTCCTGGACTGCTCAGCGTAACCGATATCACTAGCAACATGTGGCAGCAATATTCTAGTTAATGTTCATGCTATTCCTGGACTGCTCAGCGTAACCGATATCATTAGTAACATGTGGCAGCAGTATTCTAGTATTGTTCATGCTATTCCTGGACTGCTCAGCGTAACCGATATCATTAGCAACATGTGGCAACAGTATTCTAGTTAATGTTCATGCTATTCCTGGACAGCTCCGCGTAACCGATATCATTAGCAACATGTGGCAACAGTATTCTAGTTAATGTTCATGATATTCCTGGACTGCTCAGCGTAACCAATATCATTAGCATCATGTGGCAACAGTATTCTAGTTAATATTCATGCTATTCCTGGACTGATCATCGTAACCGATATCATTAGCAACATGTGGCAGCAGTATTCTAGTTAATGTTCATGCTATTCCTGGACTGCTCAGCGTAACCGATATCATTAGCAACATGTGGCAACAGTATTCTAGTTAATGTTCATGCTATTCCTGGACTGCTCAGCGTAACCGATATCACTAGTAACATGTGGCAACAGTATTCTAGTTAATGTTCATGCTATTCCTGGACTGCTCAACGTAACCGATATCATTAGCAACATGTGGCAGCAGTATTCTAGTTAATGTTCATGCTATTCCTGGACTGCTCAGCGTAACCAATATCATTAGCATCATCTGGCATCAGTATTCTAGTTAATGTTCATGCTATTCCTGGACTGCTCAGCGTAACCGATATCACTAGCAACATGTGGCAACAGTATTCTAGTTAATGTTCATGCTATTCCTGGACTGCTCAGCGTAACCGATATCATTAGCAACATGTGGCAGCAGTATTCTAGTTAATGTTCATGCTATTCCTGGACTGCTCAGCGTAACCGATATCATAAGCAACATGTGGCAACAGTATTCTATTTAATGTTCGTGCTATTCCTGGACTGCTCAGCGTAACCGATATCATTAGCAACATATGGCAACAGTACTCTAGTTAATGTCCATGCTATTCCTGGACTGCTCAACGTAACCGATATCATTAGCAACATGTGGCAGCAGTATTCTAGTTAATGTTCGTGCTATTCCTGGACTGCTCAGCGTAACCGATATCATTAGCATCATCTGGCAACAGTATTCTAGTTAATGTTCATGCTATTCCTGGACTGCTCAGCGTAACCGATATCATTAGCAACAGTATTCTAGTTAATGATCATGCTATTCCTGGACTGCTCAGCGTAACCGATATCATTAGCTACATGTGGCAGCAGTATTCTAGTTAATGTTCATGCTATTCCTGGACTGCTCAACGTAAACGATATCATTAGCAACAGTATTCTAGTTAATGTTCATGCTATTCCTAGACTGCTCAACGTAACCGATATCATTAGCAACATGTGGCAACAGTATTCTAGTTAATGTTCATGCTATTCCTGGACTGCTCAGCGTAACCGATATCATTAGCAACATGTGGCAGCAGTATTCTAGTTAATGTTCATGCTATTCCTGGACTGCTCAGCGTAACCGGTATCATTAGCAACTTGTGGCAACAGTATTCTAGTTAATGGTCATGCTATTCCAGGACTGCTCAGCGTAACCGATATCATTAGCAACATGTGGCAACAGTATTCTAGTTAACATTCATGCTATTCCTGGACTGCTCAGCGTAACCGATATCATTAGCAACATGTGGCAGCAGTATTCTAGTTAATATTCATGCTATTCCTGGACTGCTCAGCGTAACCGATATCATTAGCAACATGTGGCAACAGTATTCTAGTTAATGTTCATGCTATTCCTGGACTGCTCAGCGTAACCGATATCATTAGCATCATGTGGTAACAGTATTCTTGTTAATGTTGATGCTATTCCTGGACTGCTCAGCGTAACTGATATCATTAGCATCATGTGGCAGCAGTATTGTAGTTAATGTTCATGCTATTCCTGGACTGCTCAGCGTAACCGATCTCATTAGCAACATGTGGCAGCGGTATTCTAGTTAATGTTCATGCTATTCCTGGACTGCTCAACGTAACCGATATCATTAGCAAATTGTGGCAACAGTATTCTAGTTAATGTTCATGCTATTCCTGGACTGCTCAGCGTAACCGATATCATTAGCATCATGTGGCAACAGTATTTTAGTTAATGTTCATGCTATTCCTGGACTGCTCAGCATAACCGATATCATTAGCAACATTATTCAAGTTAATGTTCATGCTATTCCTGGACTGCTCAACGTAACCGATATCATTAGCAACAGTATTCTAGTTAATATTCATGCTATTCCTAGACTGCTCAACGTAACCGATATCATTAGCAACATATGGCAACAGTATTCTAGTTAATGTTCATGCTATTCCTGGACTGCTCAGCGTAACCGATATCATTAGCATCATGTGGCAACAGTATTCTAGTTAATGTTCATGCTATTCCTGGACTGCTCAGCGTAACCGATAACACTAGCAACATGTGGCAGCAATATTCTAGTTAATGTTCATGCTATTCCTGGACTGCTCAGCGTAACCGATATCATTAGCAACATGTGGCAGCAGTATTCTAGTATTGTTCATGCTATTCCTGGACTGCTCAGCGTAACCGATATCATTAGCAACATGTGGCAACAGTATTCTAGTTAATGTTCATGCTATTCCTGGACTGCTCCGCGTAACGGATATCATTAGCAACATGTGGCAACAGTATTCTAGTTAATGTTCATGATATTCCTGGACTGCTCAGCGTAACCGATATCATTAGCATCATGTGGCAACAGTATTCTAGTTAATATTCATGCTATTCCTGGACTGATCATCGTAACCGATATCATTAGCAACATGTGGCAGCAGTATTCTAGTTAATGTTCATGCTATTCCTGGACTGCTCAGCGTAACCGATATCATTAGCAACATGTGGCAACAGTATTCTAGTTAATGTTCATGCTATTCCTGGACTGCTCAGCGTAACCGATATCACTAGCAACATGTGGCAACAGTATTCTAGTTAATGTTCATGCTATTCCTGGACTGCTCAACGTAACCGATATCATTAGCAACATGTGGCAGCAGTATTCTAGTTAATGTTCATGCTATTCCTGGACTGCTCAGCGTAACCGATATCATTAGCATCATCTGGCAACAGTATTCTAGTTAATGTTCATGATATTCCTGGACTGCTCAGCGTAACCGATATCATTAGCAACAGTATTCTAGTTAATGATCATGCTATTCCTGGACTGCTCAGCGTAACCGATATCATTAGCTACATGTGGCAGCAGTATTCTAGTTAATGGTCATGCTATTCCAGGACTGCTCAGCGTAACCGATATCATTAGCAACATGTGGCAACAGTATTCTAGTTAATGTTCATGCTATTCCTGGACTGCTCAGCGTAACCGATATCATTAGCAACATGTGGCAGCAGTATTCTTGTTAATATTCATGCTATTCCTGGACTGCTCAGCGTAACCGATATCATTAGCAACATGTGGCAACAGTATTCTAGTTAATGTTCATGCTATTCCTGGACTGCTCAGCGTAACCGATATCATTAGCATCATGTGGTAACAGTATTCTTGTTAATGTTGATGCTATTCCAGGACTACTCAGCGTAACTGATATCATTAGCATCATGTGGCAGCAGTATTGTAGTTAATGTTCATGCTATTCCTGGACTGCTCAGCGTAACCGATATCATTAGCAATAGTATTCTAGTAAATGTTCAAGCTATTCCTAGACTGCTCAACGTAACCGATATCATTAGCAACATGTGGCAACAGTATTCTAGTTAATGTTCATGCTATTCCTGGACTGCTCAGCGTAACCGATCTCATTAGCAACATGTGGCAGCGGTATTCTAGTTAATGTTCATGCTATTCCTAGACTGCTCAACGTAACCGATATCATTAGCAAATTGTGGCAACAGTATTCTAGTTAATGTTCATGCTATTCCTGGACTGCTCAGCGTAACCGATATCATTAGCATCATGTGGCAACAGTATTTTAGTTAATGTTCATGCTATTCCTGGACTGCTCAGCATAACCGATATCATTAGCAACATTACTCTAGTTAATGTTCGTGCTATTCCTGGACTGCTCAACGTAACCGATATCATTAGCAACAGTATTCTAGTTAATGTTCATGCTATTCCTAGACTGCTACACGTAACCGATATCATTAGCAACATATGGCAACAGTATTCTAGTTAATGTTCATGCTATTCCTGGTCTGCTCAGCGTAACCGATATCATTAGCATCATGTGGCAACAGTATTCTAGTTAATGTTCATGCTATTCCTGGACTGCTCAGTGTAACCGATATCATTAGCAACATGTGGCAACAGTATTCTAGTTAATGTTCATGCTATTGCTGGACTGCTCCGCGTAACCGATATCATTAGCAACATGTGGCAGCTGTATTCTAGTTAATGTTCATGCTGTTCCTGGACTGCTCAGCGTAACCGATATCATTAGCAACATGTGACAACTGTATTCTAGTTAATGTTCATGCTATTCCTGGACTGCTCAGCGTAACCGATATCATTAGCAACATCTGGCAGCAGTATTCTAGTTAATGTTCATGCTATACCTGGACTGCTCAGCGTAACCGATATCATTAGCAACAGTATTCTAGTTAATGTTGATGCTATTCCTAGACTGCTCAACTTAACCGATATCATTAGCATCATGTGGCAACAGTATTCTAGTTAATGTTCATGCTATTCCTGGACGGCTCAGCGTAACCGATGTCATAAGCAACATGTGGCAACAGTATTCTAGTTAATGTTCATGCTATTCCTGGACTGCTCAGCGTAACGGATATCATTAGCAACAATTGGCAGCAGTATTCTAGTTATTGTCCATGCTATTCCTGGACTGCTCAACGTAACCGATATCATTAGCAGCATGTGGCAACAGTATTCTATTTAAGGTTCATGCTATTCCTGGACTGCTCAGCGTAACCGATATCATTAGCATCATGTGGCAACAGTATTCTAGTTAATGTTCATGCTATTCATGGATTGCTCAGCGTAACCGATATCATTAGCAACATGTGGCAACAGTATTCTAGTTAATGTTCATGCTATTCCTGGACTGCTCAGCGTAACCGATATCATTAGCAACAGTATTCTAGTTAATGATCATGCTATTCCTGGACTGCTCAGCGTAACCGATATCATTAGCTACATGTGGCAGCAGTATTCTAGTTAATGTTCATGCTATTCCTGGACTGCTGAACGTAACCGATATCATTAGCAACAGTATTCTAGTTAATGTTCATGCTATTCCTAGACTGCTCAACGTAACCGATATCATTAGCAACATGTGGCAACAGTATTCTAGTTAATGTTCATGCTATTCCTGGACTGCTCAGCGTAACCGATATCATTAGCAACATGTGGCAGCAGTATTCTAGTTAATGTTCATGCTATTCCTGGACTGCTCAGCGTAACCGGTATCATTAGCAACTTGTGGCAACAGTATTCTAGTTAATGGTCATGCTATTCCAGGACTGCTCAGCGTAACCGATATCATTAGCAACATGTGGCAACAGTATTCTAGTTAATGTTCATGCTATTCCTGGACTGCTCAGCGTAACCGATATTATTAGCAACATGTGGCAGCAGTATTCTAGTTAATATTCATGCTATTCCTGGACTGCTCAGCGTAACCGATATCATTAGCAACATGTGGCAACAGTATTCTAGTTAATGTTCATGCTATTCCTGGACTGCTCAGCGTAACCGATATCATTAGCATCATGTGGTAACAGTATTCTTGTTAATGTTGATGCTATTCCTGGACTGCTCAGCGTAACTGATATCATTAGCATCATGTGGCAGCAGTATTGTAGTTAATGTTCATGCTATTCCTGGACTGCTCAGCGTAACCGATATCATTAGCAACAGTATTCTAGTAAATGTTCAAGCTATTCCTAGACTGCTCAACGTAACCGATATCATTAGCAACATGTGGCAACAGTATTCTAGTTAATGTTCATGCTATTCCTGGACTGCTCAGCGTAACCGATCTCATTTGCAACATGTGGCAGCGGTATTCTAGTTAATGTTCATGCTATTCCTAGACTGCTCAACGTAACCGATATCATTAGCAAATTGTGGCAACAGTATTCTAGTTAATGTTCATGCTATTCCTGGACTGCTCAGCGTAAGCGATATCATTAGCATCATGTGGCAACAGTATTTTAGTTAATGTTCATGCTATTCCTGGACTGCTCAGCATAACCGATATCATTAGCAACATTATTCTAGTTAATGTTCATGCTATTCCTGGACTGCTCAACGTAACCGATATCATTAGCAACAGTATTCTAGTTAATGTTCATGCTATTCCTAGACTGCTCAACGTAACCGATATCATTAGCAACATATGGCAACAGTATTCTAGTTAATGTTCATGCTATTCCTGGACTGCTCAGCGTAACCGATATCATTAGCATCATGTGGCAACAGTATTCTAGTTAATGTTCATGCTATTCCTGGACTGCTCAGCGTAACCGATATCACTAGCAACATGTGGCAGCAATATTCTAGTTAATGTTCATGCTATTCCTGGACTGCTCAGCGTAACCGATATCATTAGCAACATGTGGCAGCAGTATTCTAGTATTGTTCATGCTATTCCTGGACTGCTCAGCGTAACCGATATCATTAGCAACATGTGGCAACAGTATTCTAGTTAATGTTCATGCTATTCCTGGACTGCTCCGCGTAACCGATATCATTAGCAATATGTGGCAACAGTATTCTAGTTAATGTTCATGATATTTCTGGACTGCTCAGCGTAACCGATATCATTAGCATCATGTGGCAACAGTATTCTAGTTAATATTCATGCTATTCCTGGACTGATCATCGTAACCGATATCATTAGCAACATGTGGCAGCAGTATTCTAGTTAATGTTCATGCTATTCCTGGACTGCTCAGCGTAACCGATATCATTAGCATAATGTGGCAACAGTATTCTAGTTAATGTTCATGCTATTCCTGGACTGCTCAGCGTAACCGATATCACTAGCAACATGTGGCAACAGTATTCTAGTTAATGTTCATGCTATTCCTGGACTGCTCAACGTAACCGATATCATTAGCAACATGTGGCAGCAGTATTCTAGTTAATGTTCATGCTATTCCTGGACTGCTCAGCGTAACCGATATCATTAGCATCATCTGGCAACAGTATTCTAGTTAATGTTCATGCTATTCCTGGACTGCTCAGCGTAACCGATATCATTAGCAACATGTGGCAGCAGTATTCTAGTTAATGTTCATGCTATTCCTGGACTGCTCAGCGTAACCGATATCATAAGCAACATGTGGCAACAGTATTCCATTTAATGTTCGTGCTATTCCTGGACTGCTCAGCGTAACCGATATCATTAGCAACATATGGCAACAGTATTCTAGTTAATGTCCATGCTATTCCTGGACTGCTCAACGTAACCGATATCATTAGCAACATGTGGCAGCAGTATTCTTGTTAATGTTCGTGCTATTCCTGGACTGCTCAGCGTAACCGATATCATTAGCATCATCTGGCAACAGTATTCTAGTTAATGTTCATGCTATTCCTGGACTGCTCAGCGTAACCGATATCATTAGCAACAGTATTCTAGTTAATGATCATGCTATTCCTGGACTGCTCAGCGTAACCGATATCATTAGCTACATGTGGCAGCAGTATTCTAGTTAATGTTCATGCTATTCCTGGACTGCTCAACGTAACCGATATCATTAGCAACAGTATTCTAGTTAATGTTCATGCTATTCCTAGACTGCTCAACGTAACCGATATCATTAGCAACATGTGGCAACAGTATTCTAGTTAATGTTCATGCTATTCCTGGACTGCTCAGCGTAACCGATATCATTAGCAACATGTGGCAGCAGTATTCTAGTTAATGTTCATGCTATTCCTGGACTGCTCAGCGTAACCGGTATCATTAGCAACTTGTGGCAACAGTATTCTAGTTAATGGTCATGCTATTCCAGGACTGCTCAGCGTAACCGATATCATTAGCAACATGTGGCAACAGTATTCTAGTTAATGTTCATGCTATTCCTGGACTGCTCAGCGTAACCGATATCATTAGCAACATGTGGCAGCAGTATTCTAGTTAATATTCATGCTATTCCTGGACTGCTCAGCGTAACCGATATCATTAGCAACATGTGGCAACAGTATTCTAGTTAATGTTCATGCTATTCCTGGACTGCTCAGCGTAACCGATATCATTAGCAACAGTATTCTAGTTAATGATCATGCTATTCCTGGACTGCTCAGCGTAACCGATATCATTAGCTACATGTGGCAGCAGTATTCTAGTTAATGTTCATGCTATTCCTGGACTGCTCAACGTAACCGATATCATTAGCAACAGTATTCTAGTTAATGTTCATGCTATTCCTAGACTGCTCAACGTAACCGATATCATTAGCAACATGTGGCAACAGTATTCTAGTTAATGTTCATGCTATTCCTGGACTGCTCAGCGTAACCGATATCATTAGCAACATGTGGCAGCAGTATTCTAGTTAATGTTCATGCTATTCCTGGACTGCTCAGCGTAACCGGTATCATTAGCAACTTGTGGCAACAGTATTCTAGTTAATGGTCATGCTATTCCAGGACTGCTCAGCGTAACCGATATCATTAGCAACATGTGGCAACAGTATACTAGTTAATGTTCATGCTATTCCTGGACTGCTCAGCGTAACCGATATCATTAGCAACATGTGGCAGCAGTATTCTATTTAATATTCATGCTATTCCTGGACTGCTCAGCGTAACCGATATCATTAGCAACATGTGGCAACAGTATTCTAGTTAATGTTCATGCTATTCCTGGACTGCTCAGCGTAACCGATATCATTAGCATCATGTGGTAACAGTATTCTTGTTAATGTTGATGCTATTCCTGGACTGCTCAGCGTAACTGATATCATTAGCATCATGTGGCAGCAGTATTGTAGTTAATGTTCATGCTATTCCTGGACTGCTCAGCGTAACCGATATCATTAGCATCAGTATTCTAGAAAATGTTCAAGCTATTCCTAGACTGCTCAACGTAACCGATATCATTAGCAACATGTGGCAACAGTATTCTAGTTAATGTTCATGCTATTCCTGGACTGCTCAGCGTAACCGATCTCATTAGCAACATGTGGCAGCGGTATTCTAGTTAATGTTCATGCTATTCCTAGACTGCTCAACGTAACCGATATCATTAGCAAATTGTGGCAACAGTATTCTAGTTAATGTTCATGCTATTCCTGGACTGCTCAGCGTAACGGATATCATTAGCATCATGTGGCAACAGTATTCTAGTTAATGTTCATGCTATTCCTGGACTGCTCAGTGTAACCGATATCATTAGCAACATGTGGCAACAGTATTCTAGTTAATGTTCATGCTATTGCTGGACTGCTCCGCGTAACCGATATCATTAGCAACATGTGGCAGCAGTATTCTAGTTAATGTTCATGCTATTCCTGGACTGCTCAGCGTAACCGATATCATTAGCAACATGTGACAACTGTATTCTAGTTAATGTTCATGCTATTCCTGGACTGCTCAGCGTAACCGATATCATTAGCAACATCTGGCAGCAGTATTCTAGTTAATGTTCATGCTATACCTGGACTGCTCAGCGTAACCGATATCATTAGCAACAGTATTCTAGTTAATGTTGATGCTATTCCTAGACTGCTCAACTTAACCGATATCATTAGCATCATGTGGCAACAGTATTCTAGTTAATGTTCATGCTATTCCTGGACTGCTCAGCGTAACCGATGTCATAAGCAACATGTGGCAACAGTATTCTAGTTAATGTTCATGCTATTCCTGGACTGCTCAGCGTAACGGATATCATTAGCAACAATTGGCAGCAGTATTCTAGTTATTGTCCATGCTATTCCTGGACTGCTCAACGTAACCGATATCATTAGCAACATGTGGCAACAGTATTCTATTTAAGGTTCATGCTATTCCTGGACTGCTCAGCTTAACCGATATCATTAGCATCATGTGGCAACAGTATTCTAGTTAATGTTCATGCTATTCATGGATTGTTCAGCGTAACCGATATCATTTGCAACATGTGGCAACAGTATTCTAGTTAATGTTCATGCTATTCCTGGACTTCTCAGCGTAACCGATATCATTAGCAACATGTGGCAACAGTATTCTAGTTAATATTCATGCTAATCCTGGACTGCTCAGCGTAGCCGATATCATTAGCAACATGTGGCAGCAGTATTCTAGTTAATGTTCATTCTTTTCCTGGACTGCTCAGCGTAACCGATATCATTAGCAACATGTAGCAGTAATATTCTAGTTAATATTCATGCTATTCCAGGACTGCTCAGCGTAGCCGATATCATTAGCAACATGTGGCAGCAGTATTCTAGTTAATGCTCATGCTATTCCTGGACTGCTCAGCGTAACCGATATCATTAGCATCATGTGGCAGCAATATTCTAGTTAATGTTCATGCTATTCATGGACTGCTCAACGTAACCGATATCATTAGCAACATGTGGCAGCAGTATTCTAGTTAATGTTCATGCTATTTCAGGTTGCTCAGCGTAACCGATATCATTAGCAACATGTGGTAGCAGTATTCTAGATAATGTTCGTGCTATTCCTGGACTGCTCAGCGTAACCGATATTATTAGCAACATGTGGCAGCAGTATTCTAGTATTGTTCATGCTATTCCTGGACTGCTCAGCGTAACCGATATCATTAGCAACAAGTGGCAACAGTATTCTAG
Organism: Meconema thalassinum; assembly: GCA_946902985.2. Classification (NCBI taxonomy): domain Eukaryota; kingdom Metazoa; phylum Arthropoda; class Insecta; order Orthoptera; family Tettigoniidae; genus Meconema; species Meconema thalassinum. Next base: position 37,442,193 of record OX336398.1, on the reverse strand, counting down.
TTAATGTTCATGCTATTCCTGGACTGCTCCGCGTAACCGATATCATTAGCAACATGTGGCAACAGTATTCTAGTTAATGTTCATGATATTCCTGGACTGCTCAGCGTAACCGATATCATTAGCATCATGTGGCAACAGTATTCTAGCTAATATTCATGCTATTCCTGGACTGATCAGCGTAACCGATATCATTAGCAACATGTGGCAGCAGTATTCTAGTTAATGTTCATGCTATTCCTGGACTGCTCAGCGTAACCGATATCATTAGCAACATGTGGCAACAGAATTCTAGTTAATGTTCATGCTATTCCTGGACTGCTCAACGTAACCGATATCATTGGCAACATATGGCAGCAGTATTCTAGTTAATGTTCATGCTATTCCTGGACTGCTCAGCGCAACCGATATCATTAGCATCATCTGGCAACCGTATTCTAGTTAATGTTCATGCTATTCCTGAACTGCTCAGCGTAACCGATATCATTAGCAACATGTGGCAGCAGTATTCTAGTTAATGTTCATGCTATTCCTTGACTGCTCAGCGTAACCGATATCATAAGCAACATGTGGACACAGTATTCTAGTTAATGTTCATGATATTCCTGGACTGCTCAGCGTAACCGATATCATTAGCATCATGTGGCAACAGTACTCTAGTTAATATTCATGCTATTCCTGGACTGATCATCGTAACCGATATCATTAGCAACATGTGGCAGCAGTATTCTAGTTAATGTTCATGCTATTCCTGGACTGCTCAGCGTAACCGATATCATTAGCAACATGTGGCAACAGTATTCTAGTTAATGTTCATGCTATTCCTGGACTGCTCAGCGTAACCGATATCACTAGCAACATGTGGCAACAGTATTCTAGTTAATGTTCATGCTATTCCTGGACTGCTCAACGTAACCGATATCATTAGCAACATGTGGCAGCAGTATTCTAGTTAATGTTCATGCTATTCCTGGACTGCTCAGCGTAACCGATATCATTAGCATCATCTGGCAACAGTATTCTAGTTAATGTTCATGCTATTCCTGGACTGCTCAGCGTAACCGATATCATTAGCAACATGTGGCAGCAGTATTCTTGTTAATGTTCATGCTATTCCTGGACTGCTCAGCGTAGCCGATATCATAAGCCACATGTGGCAACAGTATTCTATTTAATGTTCGTGCTATTCCTGGACTGCTCAGCGTAACCGATATCATTAGCAACATATGGCAACAGTATTCTAGTTAATGTCCATGCTATTCCTGGACTGCTCAACGTAACCGATATCATTAGCAACATGTGGCAGCAGTATTCTAGTTAATGTTCATGCTATTCCTAGACTGCTCAGCGTAACCGATATCATTAGCAACAGTATTCTAGTTAATGATCATGCTATTCCTGGACTGCTCAGCGTAACCGATATCATTAGCTACATGTGGCAGCAGTATTCTAGTTAATGTTCATGCTATTCCTGGACTGCTCAACGTAACCGATATCATTAGCAACAGTATTCTAGTTAATGTTCATGCTATTCCTAGACTGCTCAACGTAACCGATATCATTAGCAACATGTGGCAACAGTATTCTAGTTAATGTTCATGCTATTCCTGGACTGCTCAGCGTAACCGATATCATTAGCAACATGTGGCAGCAGTATTCTAGTTAATGTTCATGCTATTCCTGGACTGCTCAGCGTAACCGGTATCATTAGCAACTTGTGGCAACAGTATTCTAGTTAATGGTCATGCTATTCCAGGACTGCTCAGCGTAACCGATATCATTAGCAACATGTGGCAACAGTATACTAGTTAATGTTCATGCTATTCCTGGACTGCTCAGCGTAACCGATATCATTAGCAACAAGTGGCAGCAGTATTCTAGTTAATATTCATGCTATTCCTGGACTGCTCAGCGTAACCGATATCATTAGCAACATGTGGCAACAGTATTCTAGTTAATGTTCATGCTATTCCTGGACTGCTCAGCGTAACCGATATCATTAGCATCATGTGGTAACAGTATTCTTGTTAATGTTGATGCTATTCCTGGACTGCTCAGCGTAACTGATATCATTAGCATCATGTGGCAGCAGTATTGTAGTTAATGTTCATGCTATTCCTGGACTGCTCAGCGTAACCGATATCATTAGCAACAGTATTCTAGTAAATGTTCAAGCTATTCCTAGACTGCTCAACGTAACCGATATCATTAGCAACATATGGCAACAGTATTCTAGTTAATGTTCATGCTATTCCTGGACTGCTCAGCGTAACCGATATCATTAGCATCATGTGGCAACAGTATTCTAGTTAATATTCATGCTATTCCTGGACTGCTCAGCGTAACCGATATCATTAGCAACATGTGACAACAGTATTCTAGTTAATGTTCATGCTATTCCTGGACTGCTCAGCGTAACCGATCTCATTAGCAACATGTGGCAGCGGTATTCTAGTTAATGTTCATGCTATTCCTAGACTGCTCAACGTAACCGATATCATTAGCAAATTGTGGCAACAGTATTCTAGTTAATGTTCATGCTATTCCTGGACTGCTCAGCGTAACCGATATCATTAGCATCATGTGGCAACAGTATTTTAGTTAATGTTCATGCTATTCCTGGACTGCTCAGCATAACCGATATCATTAGCAACATTATTCTAGTTAATGTTCATGCTATTCCTGGACTGCTCAACGTAACCGATATCATTAGCAACAGTATTCTAGTTAATGTTCATGCTATTCCTAGACTGCTCAACGTAACCGATATCATTAGCAACATATGGCAACAGTATTCTAGTTAATGTTCATGCTATTCCTGGACTGCTCAGCGTAACCGATATCATTAGCATCATGTGGCAACAGTATTCTAGTTAATGTTCATGCTATTCCTGGACTGCTCAGTGTAACCGATATCATTAGCAACATGTGGCAACAGTATTCTAGTTAATGTTCATGCTATTGCTGGACTGCTCCGCGTAACCGATATCATTAGCAACATGTGGCAGCAGTATTCTAGTTAATGTTCATGCTATTCCTGGACTGCTCAGCGTAACCGATATCATTAGCAACATGTGACAACTGTATTCTAGTTAATGTTCATGCTATTCCTGGACTGCTCAGCGTAACCGATATCATTAGCAACATCTGGCAGCAGTATTCTAGTTAATGTTCATGCTATACCTGGACTGCTCAGCGTAACCGATATCATTAGCAACAGTATTCTAGTTAATGTTGATGCTATTCCTAGACTGCTCAACTTAACCGATATCATTAGCATCATGTGGCAACAGTATTCTAGTTAATGTTCATGCTATTCCTGGACTGCTCAGCGTAACCGATGTCATAAGCAACTTGTGGCAACAGTATTCTAGTTAATGTTCATGCTATTCCTGGACTGCTCAGCGTAACGGATATCATTAGCAACAATTGGCAGCAGTATTCTAGTTATTGTCCATGCTATTCCTGGACTGCTCAACGTAACCGATATCATTAGCAACATGTGGCAACAGTATTCTATTTAAGGTTCATGCTATTCCTGGACTGCTCAGCGTAACCGATATCATTAGCATCATGTGGCAACAGTATTCTAGTTAATGTTCATGCTATTCATGGATTGTTCAGCGTAACCGATATCATTTGCAACATGTGGCAACAGTATTCTAGTTAATGTTCATGCTATTCCTGGACTTCTCAGCGTAACCGATATCATTAGCAACATGTGGCAACAGTATTCTAGTTAATATTCATGCTAATCCTGGACTGCTCAGCGTAGCCGATATCATTAGCAACATGTGGCAGCAGTATTCTAGTTAATGTTCATTCTATTCCTGGACTGCTCAGCGTAACCGATATCATTAGCAACATGTAGCAGTAATATTCTAGTTAATATTCATGCTATTCCAGGACTGCTCAGCGTAGCCGATATCATTAGCAACATGTGGCAGCAGTATTCTAGTTAATGCTCATGCTATTCCTGGACTGCTCAGCGTAACCGATATCATTAGCATCATGTGGCAGCAATATTCTAGTTAATGTTCATGCTATTCATGGACTGCTCAACGTAACCGATATCATTAGCAACATGTGGCAGCAGTATTCTAGTTAATGTTCATGCTATTTCAGGTTGCTCAGCGTAACCGATATCATTAGCAACATGTGGTAGCAGTATTCTAGATAATGTTCGTGCTATTCCTGGACTGCTCAGCGTAACCGATATTATTAGCAACATGTGGCAGCAGTATTCTAGTATTGTTCATGCTATTCCTGGACTGCTCAGCGTAACCGATATCATTAGCAACAAGTGGCAACAGTATTCTAGTTAATGTTCATGCTATTCCTGGACTGCTCCGCGTAACCGATATCATTAGCAACATGTGGCAACAGTATTCTAGTTAATGTTCATGATATTCCTGGACTGCTCAGCGTAACCGATATCATTAGCATCATGTGGCAACAGTATTCTAGCTAATATTCATGCTATTCCTGGACTGATCAGCGTAACCGATATCATTAGCAACATGTGGCAGCAGTATTCTAGTTAATGTTCATGCTATTCCTGGACTGCTCAGCGTAACCGATATCATTAGCAACATGTGGCAACAGAATTCTAGTTAATGTTCATGCTATTCCTGGACTGCTCAACGTAACCGATATCATTAGCAACATGTGGCAGCAGTATTCTAGTTAATGTTCATGCTATTCCTGGACTGCTCAGCGCAACCGATATCATTAGCATCATCTGGCAACCGTATTCTAGTTAATGTTCATGCTATTCCTGAACTGCTCAGCGTAACCGATATCATTAGCAACATGTGGCAGCAGTATTCTAGTTAATGTTCATGCTATTCCTTGACTGCTCAGCGTAACCGATATCATAAGCAACATGTGGCAACAGTATTCTAGTTAATGTTCATGATATTCCTGGACTGCTCAGCGTAACCGATATCATTAGCATCATGTGGCAACAGTACTCTAGTTAATATTCATGCTATTCCTGGACTGATCATCGTAACCGATATCATTAGCAACATGTGGCAGCAGTATTCTAGTTAATGTTCATGCTATTCCTGGACTGCTCAGCGTAACCGATATCATTAGCAACATGTGGCAACAGTATTCTAGTTAATGTTCATGCTATTCCTGGACTGCTCAGCGTAACCGATATCACTAGCATCATGTGCCAACAGTATTCTAGTTAATGTTCATGCTATTCCTGGACTGCTCAACGTAACCGATATCATTAGCAACATGTGGCAGCAGTATTCTAGTTAATGTTCATGCTATTCCTGGACTGCTCAGCGTAACCGATATCATTAGCATCATCTGGCAACAGTATTCTAGTTAATGTTCATGCTATTCCTGGACTGCTCAGCGTAACCGATATCATTAGCAACATGTGGCAGCAGTATTCTTGTTAATGTTCATGCTATTCCTGGACTGCTCAGCGTAGCCGATATCATAAGCCACATGTGGCAACAGTATTCTATTTAATGTTCGTGCTATTCCTGGACTGCTCAGCGTAACCGATATCATTAGCAACATATGGCAACAGTATTCTAGTTAATGTCCATGCTATTCCTGGACTGCTCAACGTAACCGATATCATTAGCAACATGTGGCAGCAGTATTCTAGTTAATGTTCATGCTATTCCTAGACTGCTCAGCGTAACCGATATCATTAGCAACAGTATTCTAGTTAATGATCATGCTATTCCTGGACTGCTCAGCGTAACCGATATCATTAGCTACATGTGGCAGCAGTATTCTAGTTAATGTTCATGCTATTCCTGGACTGCTCAACGTAACCGATATCATTAGCAACAGTATTCTAGTTAATGTTCATGCTATTCCTAGACTGCTCAACGTAACCGATATCATTAGCAACATGTGGCAACAGTATTCTAGTTAATGTTCATGCTATTCCTGGACTGCTCAGCGTAACCGATATCATTAGCAACATGTGGCAGCAGTATTCTAGTTAATGTTCATGCTATTCCTGGACTGCTCAGCGTAACCGGTATCATTAGCAACTTGTGGCAACAGTATTCTAGTTAATGGTCATGCTATTCCAGGACTGCTCAGCGTAACCGATATCATTAGCAACATGTGGCAACAGTATACTAGTTAATGTTCATGCTATTCCTGGACTGCTCAGCGTAACCGATATTATTAGCAACATGTGGCAGCAGTATTCTAGTTAATATTCATGCTATTCCTGGACTGCTCAGCGTAACCGATATCATTAGCAGCATGTGGCAACAGTATTCTAGTTAATGTTCATGCTATTCCTGGACTGCTCAGCGTAACCGATATCATTAGCATCATGTGGCAGCAGTATTGTAGTTAATGTTCATGCTATTCCTGGACTGCTCAGCGTAACCGATATCATTAGCAACAGTATTCTAGTAAATGTTCAAGCTATTCCTAGACTGCTCAATGTAACCGATATCATTAGCAACATATGGCAACAGTATTCTAGTTAATGTTCATGCTATTCCTGGACTGCTCAGCGTAACCGATATCATTAGCATCATGTGGCAACAGTATTCTAGTTAATATTCATGCTATTCCTGGACTGCTCAGCGTAACCGATATCATTAGCAACATGTGGCAACAGTATTCTAGTTAATGTTCATGCTATTCCTGGACTGCTCAGCGTAACCGATCTCATTAGCAACATGTGGCAGCGGTATTCTAGTTAATGTTCATGCTATTCCTAGACTGCTCAACGTAATCGATATCATTAGCAAATTGTGGCAACAGTATTCTAGTTAATGTTCATGCTATTCCTGGACTGCTCAGCGTAACCGATATCATTAGCATCATGTGGCAACAGTATTTTAGTTAATGTTCATGCTATTCCTGGACTGCTCAGCATAACCGATATCATTAGCAACATTATTCTAGTTAATGTTCATGCTATTCCTGGACTGCTCAACGTAACCGATATCATTAGCAACAGTATTCTAGTTAATGTTCATGCTATTCCTAGACTGCTCAACGTAACCGATATCATTAGCAACATATGGCAACAGTATTTTAGTTAATGTTCATGCTATTCCTGGACTGCTCAGCATAACCGATATCATTAGCAACATTATTCTAGTTAATGTTCATGCTATTCCTAGACTGCTCAACGTAACCGATATCATTAGCAACATATGGCAACAGTATTCTAGTTAATGTTCATGCTATTCCTGGACTGCTCAGCGTAACCGACATCATTAGCATCATGTGGCAACAGTATTCTAGTTAATGTTCATGCTATTCCTGGACTGCTCAGTGTAACCGATATCATTAGCAACATGTGGCAACAGTATTCTAGTTAATGTTCATGCTATTGCTGGACTGCTCCGCGTAACCGATATCATTAGCAACATGTGGCAGCAGTATTCTAGTTAATGTTCATGCTATTCCTGGACTGCTCAGCGTAACCGATATCATTAGCAACATGTGACAACTGTATTCTAGTTAATGTTCATGCTATTCCTGGACTGCTCAGCGTAACCGATATCATTAGCAACATGTGGCAGCAGTATTCTAGTTAATGTTCATGCTATTCCTGGACTGCTCAGCGTAACCGATGTCATAAGCAACTTGTGGCAACAGTATTCTAGTTAATGTTCATGCTATTCCTGGACTGCTCAGCGTAACGGATATCATTAGCAACAATTGGCAGCAGTATTCTAGTTATTGTCCATGCTATTTCTGGACTGCTCAACGTAACCGATATCATTAGCAACATGTGGCAACAGTATTCTATTTAAGGTTCATGCTATTCCTGGACTGCTCAGCGTAACCGATATCATTAGCATCATTTGGCAACAGTATTCTAGTTAATGTTCATGCTATTCATGGATTGCTCAGCGTAACCGATATCATTAGCAACATGTGGCAACAGTATTCTAGTTAATGTTCATGCTATTCCTGGACTGCTCAGCGTAACAGATATCATTAGCAACATGTGGCAACAGTATTCTAGTTAATGTTCATGCTATTCCTGGACTTCTCAGCGTAACCGATATCATTAGCAACATGTGGCAACAGTATTCTAGTTAATATTCATGCTAATCCTGGACTGCTCAGCGTAGCCGATATCATTAGCAACATGTGGCAGCAGTATTCTAGTTAATGTTCATTCCATTCCTGGACTGCTCAGCGTAACCGATATCATTAGCAACATGTAGCAGTAATATTCTAGTTAATATTCATGCTATTCCAGGACTGCTCAGCGTAGCCGATATCATTAGCAACATGTGGCAGCAGTATTCTAGTTAATGCTCATGCTATTCCTGGACTGCTCAGCGTAACCGATATCATTAGCATCATGTGGCAGCAATATTCTAGTTAATGTTCATGCTATTCCTGGACTGCTCAACGTAACCGATATCATTAGCAACATGTGGCAGCAGTATTCTAGTTAATGTTCATGCTATTTCAGGTTGCTCAGCGTAACCGATATCATTAGCAACATGTGGTAGCAGTATTCTAGATAATGTTCGTGCTATTCCTGGACTGCTCAGCGTAACCGATATTATTAGCAACATGTGGCAGCAGTATTCTAGTATTGTTCATGCTATTCCTGGACTGCTCCGCGTAACCGATATCATTAGCAACAAGTGGCAACAGTATTCTAGTTAATGTTCATGCTATTCCTGGACTGCTCCGCGTAACCGATATCATTAGCAACATGTGGCAACAGTATTCTAGTTAATGTTCATGATATTCCTGGACTTCTCAGCGTAACCGATATCATTAGCATCATGTGGCAACAGTATTCTAGTTAATATTCATGCTATTCCTGGACTGATCAGCGTAACCGATATCATTAGCAACATGTGGCAACAGAATTCTAGTTAATGTTCATGCTATTCCTGGACTGCTCAACGTAACCGATATCATTAGCAACATGTGGCAGCAGTATTCTAGTTAATGTTCATGCTATTCCTGGACTGCTCAGCGCAACCGATATCATTAGCATCATCTGGCAACCTTATTCTAGTTAATGTTCATGCTATTCCTGAACTGCTCAGCGTAACCGATATCATTAGCAACATGTGGCAGCAGTATTCTAGTTAATGTTCATGCTATTCCTGGACTGCTCAGCGCAACCGATATCATTAGCATCATCTGGCAACCGTATTCCAGTTAATGTTCATGCTATTCCTGAACTGCTCAGCGTAACCGATGTCATTAGCAACATGTGGCAGCAGTATTCTAGTTAATGTTCATGCTATTCCTGGACTGCTCAGCGTAACCGATATCATAAGCAACATGTGGCAGCAGTATTCTAGTTAATGTCCGTGCTATTCCTGGACTGCTCAGCGTAACCGATATCATTAGCATCATCTGGCAACCGTATTCTAGTTAATGTTCATGCTATTCCTGAACTGCTCAGCGTAACCGATATCATTAGCAACATGTGGCAGCAGTATTCTAGTTAATGTTCATGCTATTCCTGGACTGCTCAACGTAACCGATATCATTAGCAACAGTATTCTAGTTAATTTTCATGCTATTCCTAGACTGCTCAACGTAACCGATATCATTAGCAACATGTGGCAACAGTATTCTAGTTAATGTTCATGCTATTCCTGGACTGCTCAGCGAAACCGATATCATTAGCAATATGTGGCAGCAGTATTCTAGTTAATGTTCATGCTATTCCTGGACTGCTCAGCGTAACCGGTATCATTAGCAACTTGTGGCAACAGTATTCTAGTTTATGGTCATGCTATTCCAGGACTGCTCAGCGTAACCGATATCATTAGCAACATGTGGCAACAGTATTCTAGTTAATGTTCATGCTATTCCTGGACTGCTCAGCGTAACCGATATCATTAGCAACATGTGGCAGCAGTATTCTAGTTAATATTCATGCTATTCCTGGACTGCTCAGCGTAACCGATATCATTAGCAACATGTGGCAAAAGTATTCTAGTTAATGTTCATGGTATTCCTGGACTGCTCAGCGTAACTGATATCATTAGCATCATGTGGCAGCAGTATTGTAGTTAATGTTCATGCTATTCCTGGACTGCTCAGCGTAACCGATATCATTAGCATCATGTGGCAACAGTATTCTTGTTAAATGTTCATGCTATTCCTGGACTGCTCAGCTAAACTGATTTAATTAGCATCATGTGTTAGCAGTATTGTAGTTAATGTTCTTGCTATTCCTGGACTGCTCAGCGTAACCGATATCATTAGCAACAGTATTCTAGTTAATGTTCATGCTATTCCTGGACTGCTCAGCGTAACTGATATCATTAGCAACATGTGGCAGCAGTATTCTAGTTAATGTTCATGCTATTCCTGGACTGCTCCGCGTAACCGATATCATTAGCAACATGTGGCAACAGTATTCTAGTTAATGTTCATGATATTCCTGGACTGCTCAGCGTAACCGATATCATTAGCATCATGTGGCAACAGTATTCTAGTTAATATTCATGCTATTCCTGGACTGATCAGCGTAACCGATATCATTAGCAACATGTGGCAGCAGTATTCTAGTTAATGTTCATGCTATTCCTGGACTGCTCAGCGTAACCGATATCATTAGCAACATGTGGCAACAGAATTCTAGTTAATGTTCATGCTATTCCTGGACTGCTCAACGTAACCGATATCATTAGCAACATGTGGAAGCAGTATTCTAGTTAATGTTCATGCTATTCCTGGACTGCTCAGCGCAACCGATATCATTAGCATCATCTGGCAACCGTATTCTAGTTAATGTTCATGCTATTCCTGACCTGCTCAGCGTAACCGATATCATTAGCAACATGTGGCAGCAGTATTCTAGTTAATGTTCATGCTATTCCTGGACTGCTCAGCGCATCCGATATCATTAGCATCATCTGGCAACCGTATTCTAGTTAATGTTCATGCTATTCCTGAACTGCTCAGCGTAACCGATATCATTAGCAACATGTGGCAGCAGTATTCTAGTTAATGTTCATGCTATTCCTGGATTGCTCAGCGTAACCGATATCATAAGCAACATGTGGCAGCAGTATTCTAGTTAATGTTCGTGCTATTCCTGGACTGCTCAGCGTAACCGATATCATTAGCATCATCTGGCAACCGTATTCTAGTTAATGTTCATGCTATTCCTGAACTGCTCAGCGTAACCGATATCATTAGCAACATGTGGCAGCAGTATTCTAGTTAATGTTCATGCTATTCCTGGACTGCTCAACATAACCGATATCATTAGCAACAGTATTCTAGTTAATTTTCATGCTATTCCTAGACTGCTCAACGTAACCGATATCATTAGCAACATGTGGCAACAGTATTCTAGTTAATGTTCATGCTATTCCTGGACTGCTCAGCGAAACCGATATCATTAGCAACATGTGGCAGCAGTATTCTAGTTAATGTTCATGCTATTCCTGGACTGCTCAGCGTAACCGGTATCATTAGCAACTTGTGGCAACAGTATTCTAGTTTATGGTCATGCTATTCCAGGACTGCTCAGCGTAACCGATATCATTAGCAACATGTGGCAACAGTATTCTAGTTAATGTTCATGCTATTCCTGGACTGCTCAGCGTAACCGATATCATTAGCAATATGTGGCAGCAGTATTCTAGTTAATATTCATGCTATTCCTGGACTGCTCAGCGTAACCGATATCATTAGCAACATGTGGCAAAAGTATTCTAGTTAATGTTCATGCTATTCCTGGACTGCTCAGCGTAACTGATATCATTAGCATCATGTGGCAGCAGTATTGTAGTTAATGTTCATGCTATTCCTGGACTGCTCAGCGTAACCGATATCATTAGCATCATGTGGCAACAGTATTCTTGTTAATGTTCATGCTATTCCTGGACTGCTCAGCTAAACTGATATCATTAGCATCATGTGGCAGCAGTATTGTAGTTAATGTTCATGCTATTCCTGGACTGCTCAACGTAACCGATATCATTAGCAACAGTATTCTAGTTAATGTTCATGCTATTCCTGGACTGCTCAGCGTAACTGATATCATTAGCAACATGTGGCAGCAGTATTCTAGTTAATGTTCATGCTATTCCTGGACTGCTCAACGTAACCGATATCATTAGCAACAGTATTCTAGTAAATGTTCAAGCAATTCCTAGACTGCTCAACGTAACCGATATCATTAGCAACATGTGGCAACAGTATTCTAGTTAATGTTCATGCTATTCCTGGACTGCTCAGCGTAACCGATCTCATTAGCAACATGTGGCAGCAGTAGTCTAGTTAATGTTCATGCTATTCCTAGACTGCTCAACGTAACCGATATCATTAGCAACATGTGGCAACAGTATTCTAGTTAATGTTCATGCTATTCCTGGACTGGTCAGCGTAACCGATATCATTAGCATCATGTGGCAACAGTATTCTAGTTAATGTTCTTGCTATTCCTGGACTGCTCAGCGTAACCGATATCATTAGCAACAGTATTCTATTTAATGTTCATGCTATTCCTGGACTGCTCAACGTAACCGATATCATTAGCAACAGTATTCTAGTTAATGTTGATGCTATTCCTAGACTGCTCAACTTAACCGATATCATTAGCATCATGTGGCAACTGTATTCTAGTTAATGTTCATGCTATTCTTGGACTGCTCAGCGTACCCGATATCATAAGCAACATGTAGCAACAGTATTCTAGTTAATGTTCATGCTATTCCTGGACTGCTAAGCGTAACCGATATCATTAGCATCATGTGGCAACAGTATTCTAGTTAATATTCATGCTATTCCTGGACTGATCAGCGTAACCGATATCATTAGCAACATGTGGCAACAGAATTCTAGTTAATGTTCATGCTATTCCTGGACTGCTCAACGTAACCGATATCATTAGCATCATGTGGCAACAGTATTCTAGTTAATGTTCATGCTATTCCTGGATTGCTCAGCGTAACCGATATCATTAGCAACATGTGGCAACAGTATTCTAGTTAATGTTCATGCTATTCCTGGACTGCTCAGCGCAACAGATATCATTGGCAACATATGGCAACAGTATTCTAGTTAATGTTCATGCTATTCCTGGACTTCTCAGAGTAACCGATATCATTAGCAACATGTGGCAACTGTATTCTAGTTAATATTCATGCTAATCCTGAACTGCTCAGCGTAGCCGATATCATTAGCAACATGTGGCAGCAGTATTCTAGTTAATGTTCTTGCTATTCCTGGACTGCTCGGCGTAACCGATATCATTAGCAACATGTAGCAGCAATATTCTAGTTAATATTCATGCTATTCCAGGACTGCTCAGCGTAGCCGATATCATTAGCAACATGTGGCAGCAGTATTCTAGTTAATGTTCATGCTATTCCTGGACTGCTCAGCGTAACCGATATCATTAGGATCATGTGGCAACAGTATTCTAGTTAATGTTCTTGCTATTCCTGGACTGCTCAGCGTAACCGATATCATTAGCAACAGTATTCTATTTAATGTTCATGCTATTCCTGGACTGCTCAACGTAACCGATATCATTAGCAACAGTATTCTAGTTAATGTTCATGCTATTCCTAGACTGCTCAACGTAACCGATATCATTAGCAACATGTGACAACAGTATTCTAGTTAATGTTCATGCTATTCCTGGACTGCTCAGCGTAACCGATATCATTAGCAACATCTGGCAACAGTATTCTAGTTAATGTTCATGCTATACCTGGACTGCTCAGCGTAACCGATATCATAAGCAACAGTATTCTAGTTAATGTTGATGCTATTCCTAGACTGCTCAACTTAACCGATATCATTAGCATCATGTGGCAACAGTATTCTAGTTAATGTTCATGCTATTCTTGGACTGCTCAGCGTACCCGATATCATAAGCAACATGTAGCAACAGTATTCTAGTTAATGTTCATGCTATTCCTGGACTGCTCAGCGTAACCGATATCATTAGCAACAATTGGCAGCAGTATTCTAGTTATTGTCCATGCTATTCCTGGACTGCTCAACGTAACCGATATCATTAGCAACATGTGGCAACAGTATTCTATTTAAGGTTCATGCTATTCCTGGACTGCTCAGCGTAACCGATATCATTAGCATCATGTGGCAACAGTATTCTAGTTACTGTTCTTGCTATTCCTGGATTGCTCAGCGTAACCGATATCATTAGCAACATGTGGCAACAGTATTCTAGTTAATGTTCATGCTATTCCTGGACTGCTCAGCGCAACAGGTATCATTGGCAACATATGGCAACAGTATTCTAGTTAATGTTCATGCTATTCCTGGACTTCTCAGCGTAACCGATATCATTAGCAACATGTGGCAACAGTATTCTAGTTAATATTCATGCTAATCCTGGACTGCTCAGCGTAGCCGATATCATTAGCAACATGTGGCAGCAGTATTCTAGTTATTGTTCTTGCTATTCCTGGACTGCTCGGCGTAACCGATATCATTAGCAACATGTAGCAGCAATATTCTAGTTAATATTCATGCTATTCCAGGACTGCTCAGCGTAGCCGATATCATTAGCAACATGTGGCAGCAGTATTCTAGTTAATGCTCATGCTATTCCTGGACTGCTCAGCGTAACCGATATCATTAGCATCATGTGGCAGCAATATTCTAGTTAATGTTCATGCTATTCCTGGACTGCTCAACGTAACCGATATCATTAGCAACATGTGGCAGCAGTATTCTAGTTAATGTTCATGCTATTTCAGGTTTGCTCAGCGTAACCGATATCATTAGCAACATGTGGTAGCAGTATTCTAGATAATGTTTATGCTATTCCTGGACTGCTCAGCGTAACCGATATTATTAGGAACATGTGGCAGCAGTATTCTAGTTAATGTTCATGCTATTCCAGGTTTGTTCAGCGTAACCGATATCATTTCGTCCGTTACTTCTTCCAGGGAACGAAACCTGGCTTAAGATTCCGGGGACCACCTCTAGTTTGGAAGAGGGAAGACTGCCACAGCAAAGCAAGCTCGTTACCGGCATAAAGCAATGTTAAGATTCTAACTTGGTCGTCAGCAATCATAGCCTATTTCTAATGAATAATCATTACCACATCTTTATTAATTTTTGAGAGTAGGTACTCCTTCCTTTTTATAACTTTCACAAGCCAGATTATTGAGAATATATGGGATGGCTGAGCGGGACTCAGACAGCGGAGGGGTAAACATCTATAAACTACATGTCCAGATATTTTCCCGACTATTAATTCAGGTAATTTGCTAAATTTGAGAAGTTTAAGAATTTTATAGAAAGCAGCACCTTTTGTACATTTTTACCGTGAAATATCTTTAACGGAACGGACACGCACAATTAATGCACCCCGAAAACACCTGAAGAAGGTTAACGATCGCCCACTTAAAAATCAAACCTGATTCATCTATAACCCCTGGCACTAAAGCCCATGACGGGCCTAGGACTAACAAGCGACCGCTGCCCAGCCATTCGACCTGGGGATATTGGGGTGACGCGTGATCAGCGCATCGGGTCCTCTCGGACGTTAATCTTGGTTTTCGTGATCGGGGCGCTTTCTCACTGTCAGCCAGCCACTCAATTATCCTCATGAGGCTGAGTGCACCCCGTTCCAGCCCGCAAGTCAGTTTCTTAATCCCTGACGGAGCCGGGAATCGAACCCGGGGCCTCCAGGTGATAGGCAGGCGCGCTACCCCTACTCTACAGGGCCGGCTGTAAACCTGATCCATGGCTTGCTGAAAGAGTCGTCTCGCTGTGAGTTGAGTGCAGGGCATTTACCAAGTGATGGACGTGATCACTTTTAAAATATATACTAGTGGTAGTGTAAAGCGTGTGATATATGGGACAATATAGAGCTTCAAGTAAATACATATCTAGGGGGGGTTAAACCCTAACCTCCTCCCCCTTCGGGGCTTCTCTGTTTACCACGAGTACATTAATAAGAAGTAGCTTGAGACCCACATGACCTGAGTAGAGACCGTTATTGTTTCTGTTTACTTGTGTTGAGCTCCTCTTTTCCTTTTCTTCTTTTGACTACTCCTAGTCAGCTCTCCCTCAATTCTGATCTCGAAATTTATAGGTGCCGTAATCATCGCTTTTCTCACCCGAATTGACAGTTCTCTTTAGTACCTAATAAATGACCGTAATTTCTTAATGGGTCAGACCTCTTCCTAACCTTCATGGTATAATGATGTAATAACTTTGCACAGCAGCCTGTATATTCCACTTGCCATAAAGAAGGTAATTAAAATGGCGGTGATCATGAAGACACGTTTTCCCCCAACGTGAATGGATTTGTTTGGCTACGACGTGATTTAGAACCAGTGATATCACGAACATTTTATCCATGATGCACTGCTTCTACACTTATTTAAATGTGTTAAATAGTTGCACTGCTTTTAGTCTGATACTGATTTCTTCCCTATTGCACTTGTTAATATTTTTACACAACACAGCCCCCTCCTCTACGCCACCTATTAGATGATTTTATTACTGCAATCTGCACGCAGTTTTATAGAATATTATTTCTCCTCTTTAGCTCTGGTATTAAAATTAGCAATTTGCACCACGATTTCACACAGCACGACGACTGACCATGCAGTGTACAGTTAGCAAGTGTGTCACTAATTCTCCAAAAAGTGTGTGAAATATTTGACGCGTTACTAGCGTATTCCGCACTGGCAAATAAATGTTCTCCACCGTATTATAAATGATTTCAATAAATGTTTACAGCTTTCAGTACCACGCGGTCCAATGCACAAATCTCCGCACTCACGCTCTTTAGCGTTAGACAAGTACTGTACAGTAATAAGTAAGCGTTTCCGGATTCTTCCCTCTGCGACCAGTCAGGTTGCTCCTTCGCCAATATACCAAGTATTTGTTACTGGCGCCGATAACCTAGATGTTAGGCCCCTTAAAACAATAATTATCATCACCCTGTGTATTATTTCCACATAGAATAATGTCTAATATCGTGCAGTAAATTTCCAACTCAGTTTATTGTATTTATTGAGTCTACTTTTATTTAAATATTTGTTTCCATCTCTTGAGTCTGATGAAGTTCTCAGCTCACTTGATCCTTCCACAGCCCTCTCATGCATTTTTCTCCATGTAATAGCTCAGCTCAAAATCTCTGCGTATAATTTGATATTACGTGATCTGACGTAGAATTCAGATATAGGCGAGGTTTATGATCAAGTGAATGGGAACAATATGTTGTGCCCGTATTGATCCGAAATACCTCTGAGTCGAAAGCCAAATCAACCCTCGTGAGATCCCTTCACCAGCAAACACACATGGATTCGAACTGGTCCCAACACGCGATCAGTTACATCTGACAAAGAAACTAGAATAAAAATAATAAATTGCGGTGGAAACACATCCACCATATATATTACTTAAATTAAATCCATTTAGCCAAATCCTGTATAAAATATCTTACAAAACGCCACATCTGAAACTCATTCCTAAGCTGTACGAGAAACAAATGACATACAAGGAAAATACGTGCAGGAATAAACATGATCTCGATTGGGTTGCCGTATTGTTGACAGCTCAGCTGTCGTCTCACAATCAGTGAAGTCTCATATTTCTTATCTAGGGCTTGACTGTCACGTTGTGTTTGGATGGTATTCAAAATGATGGAACACTGTGTATGATTTATTTCCACTTATGTAAAGGAACGTGTTAGTATAACAAGTAATTTATCTGCAGGATGATACTGATCTGACTGAGGATATCAAAATAGAAGACTTTTCGATACCAGAGCTTGTTCCAAGAAGGGAAGAAATAGAAACTCTTTCTTCGGTGAGTGATGGAGATTTGAAAGAGGTAAGTGCCTTTTGGGTTACTACTTGTTGCACCTCATAAGAGACATATCCTTATCGCCATCTTCCTCTCACCATTGCAATTAAGGGAATACAAAATTGTGTATTCAGACCGTACTGACAGATGGAAGCGTTCTGTTATTTGGCTGGGTTTGGTACAGAAGGTACAAGTCGTGTAGAAAATTGCTTGCTGCTGGCTTAATAATAAAGATAATAATGCCAATTATGACACATGAAATTTGCTTCCCCGAAATTGTACTTGAAATGATACTGGAGAGGAAATGTGATAAACATTCCTTCTGATCCTCTCCTCACACCTACAATACATGAGAAATGATCGGTGACAACTGTTATTTATTTATAAGAGGGAGAATGATAATCACATCATATCATTTACCGTGCATTAATCTCAAATATCAAGCTATGACTGTTAACCACCTTATACACTTAGTATTAGTACAAATACTTGCTAACAGTCAGCTGATCCGATGTTAACGACCACTCAAATATTGGGCGTACTAACGCCTCACTAAGCCTCAAATATCAAACTCAATATCTATCACCAACACATCTGTTCACTTCAGATTGATAAGTGTGATTCATTTCTCGCTGAGGCTCCAAGATCACTTGTATTTCCGTTGAACAATCAAAATGCCATTGTTTGTGGTTAAGGATTTCATTTGTATATTTAAGTGAAAAGAACGGAAAGGTGCAGAAATGTCGATATATATCAGCTTCACTTTTATTTGTATGTTAACACTGAAAAATCTCTGACTGTATTTTACATTTCTTATAACTGATTAAGATGTGTGTAAGCGTTTCCACCCTTATTATTCCCGTTTCCACAGTGTTGGGGAGGAGATTGAGAGAGTTCCTAGGGGGAAACGGTTCTTTCTTAAAGCCGGAGTTTATGAGAACAAACTTCTTGTGTAGAAGTGACGCTCTCAGCAAACGTTAACATGTTCGTGTTTGTTGGTGTCTACTATTTGATGTTTTTGTTGTTTGCCGTCAGTGATCCGTCATGTGTGATATTTCTCTATATGTAAGTTTATGATTTAGATTAAACCCCTTTGTTACCTCTATGTACTGTTTAATCAGAATGAAATATGGCGAGGAGTTGGTAAAAAGTGTCCACGGCCTATTACCACGTAGAATCCCGCATTCGCCTGGAATACAAAACGGGGAAATATACTAAACCGTTTCATATAAAGCCCACGGTGTGCTTCAAACTCAGTTGTCTTCAGAGCGGGGAAGTACCCTGAATCTTGAAGTTTCGTGGCATTTTTAATAAGCTCAGCTTCTTTCCTCAAGCCATTTTTTATGATACCGACTACATTTATGAAAGCCTTTGAAATTGGCAATGAGTTGGAGCGAAGCTATGGAAATGTAAGTCAACGTCACTGCAGTCAGAACTGCTCCAGACATTCTTTTGTCTGGTGAACTCTACCGGTGATTCCTCAGGGAGATACTGACACTGGCTCATGTCCTTGAATGTTTTCCAGTTTTGCAACGATGAATTCCCGGCACCATAAAATCAGGCCCTGCTTTGTTGTCAGAAGAAACCTTATAACGTCCGAGAACATGTCGCTGTCATATCATATAGCACAGTTCAAATTGGCTGGAGATGACTGCCTACAAAATCAAGAAAGGTTTCCTAATAAATCCAACCAGGAGGTTTAAACACCACCTTAGCCAGCCTTAGGAAGAAAACACATGATGGCTTATTAAATTACATTTGATCTTTGTTGGCAAACGGACGAACGAAAAGTTTATTTCTAGAAAAATTGATGCTGTTTTGCAGTACCGCAGTAACTCTAAACTGCTGTTAATATATAATGCAGTAGAAGCATTATGTAGAGGCAAAATATATGTTAAATAGTCTACACAACACTCTAACCAGTTGCGCGTATAGCAATTGGCATGCTCGAAGTAATCATACATTCTGTTGTGTGTTTTGAATATATTCATGTGGAATATTGTTGGTATGACCTAATGTGAATTTATACGTTCATTCTTAAAAGCTGTGAGGTAGAACTGTTGAGGGCCAAGACACTTGTAAGTGACCTGTGAGACTGCTAGAAATTGCTTATTACATATCATTTTTTCAGCCCTTAAACCTATTATGTCCTTTATTGCACTGTTCACCACATTTTCTATCACACTTAAATGTACTAGGCCTATAAAAGAAGGATGGCTTTCTTAACATAAGGCTTGTATAATGCAGTAAGATACGCTGGATAATAAGAAAGTAGGGGCAGATAACATTGGTGTGCCGTCCCTTAAAGCCTCAATAACTTACTTACTAACTAAAGCAAGAAAGTAATTTCCGTCAGAGGAATAGCTAATATATCCTCACTTCAAATTGAGCTCTGCTGAAAAGTTACATTATATGTTATTAATTTTGAACAAGCGTAAGATAATACCTCAGAAATTAATGATTCATTTTTGTCGCTAGGTTATAAAAGATGAAACCCATGGTGACGACAGGGATGCAAATAGAAATCATCCAAATGAGTAAGTAGACAACAATATAAGGAATTTTTTATGTGAATTCCATGTTGGCTTTGAATAAGTTATCCTCTTTTTATATATGTCATTGAACATATTTATGTGTGTTATTGTCTGACATAAGCTGATAATGATGTTAAGTATTTTAGCAGCCCAGAAACTAACCATTCTCATTCAGAGTTTCCACTGTACATACAGGGTGTCACTAAATATGTGGGATTCCAGTAGGACCTGACAAGCAAAACATGTTCGGTAAACATATGGTGTGTGTGCCTTGTTTGTGGTGTGCATAACACAGACGGGGGCACGATGCTAGTTGGTCATGCGTGGAGGGCACACAGGCCACTTGTACGCTTCTTCACTATTCAAGTCCAAACAAATGTATAGAGCGTCAGGGAGGGACATCTTGGCGTGCTCGTTCTCCTGATCTCAACCCATTAGGCTTCTACTTATGGGGTCATTTAAAGGCCATTGTGTATGCCAGACCTATTCATAACGTGGCCATGCAGACATATCGAAACCTTATACCAAAACTTTGGCAGTTAGCTCGCCAATATAAAGGACTTTGGCTCATTATATACCCTTACTTACCTAACTCACCCGTCCCACAGTGTCTTCAATATTCTTTTACTAGTCGTTGAAAAGAAAATGTCTTCCCTCTCAAATTTGTGGGGTGATATATTTTATGAGTGTTTGGACAGCATTAATGAGATTATTTTAGGCCCGTTGCATGGAACATAAACTGGACCTTAATGGAAATCTCGTTTTTCATTTCGAGAAGTGCTTCTTCTTTCGTAAGAAATAAACGAGGAAAGAGCAGTCGTCTGCTAAGTTTGCAAAATCGTCGTGTAAGCTGTCCAAAGTTTCGGACAACTTACAGCTATAAGTTACATGGGCGAGTTAACATTATATTATATTTACATAATTTGTGCAGCTTAGGATTTTTACACATTCAGTTACATTTTGATCCCAGTCAGAATGTTTTAATTCCTTATTATATGAAACTATGACGCAACCTAATGTTTCATAAATAACTCAACGGACGTCATCGTTTTATATACTCAGTGCGGATAACTTTATATTTGGGTCATATTATCTAATACTTTGTAAAGGAAGCTGACAACTGAAAAGTAATATTCAACTGCTGGTATTGATACCGTCCGCACTCAGTGCCATCCGACGCTAGAGCCTCCTAGTGGCTGGAACAAACAAGCTCCACAAGTCATGTCACTTTCTCTTCTGTACGATATGGTTTAGTTAACGTTGGTGATGAAGTATGTGTGCTAATAGTAGACCTTTGACATGATACGCAATTGGTTAGTTCTTAATACTTTATTCTGAAGGGGAGCAACAGTACAGATTTAGCCTTGCTTTACTTGTCCCTCAGATGGTGAACACATTTTTAACAATAGTCAAATAGTATTTAATCTGCGCACTGCTGCAAGACTGCAACGGAAAACTATAGCCGTAACGTTTTTGCTGGCGAGATCTGGAGGAATAAGAAGCTCTTAAATTGACTTCGTTATGGTCATGGTGATTTTCTAAAACCTGGCTTTTGATTGCAAAGAAAAACTTTGGGGCAACATTATTTTTGACGACAATCCGATTGTTATGATTTTTATGGTACAATGAGGAACTACAATGTGAACTGTTAAGAATAATACAACAAAATCTGAGTAAGGATAATTTGGGAATAAGCATAGACAGAATAGGGGATCACTCAGGGTATATTAGAATTAATGGATGAAAAACTGAAGAACAAGAACGCACGAAGTGTAAGGGAGAAAGCCTAATACAGGCTACTGTAATTTGAGGTAAGCAAGAGGTACAAAGAAGCCAAAGAATAATGTTTGAAAGAGAAATGTGCACAGACACCATCATGATGTATCGGTTATCATAGTTGTCTGTCGCTTCGGAAGTTGGGATTCGATTTCTGGCTCTACTATGAATTGTAATTCTGGTCGGAGGGCGGGATCGGGGTACACTCAGCCTGTTGGGGTGGGTTTGGTTCCCTCTCCAGCCATCCACAAAATTATTTTTGTGCGTCTCTCACTTCTTCTGCAAGTAAACGAGATTTAATATTGCGATCTCATTTTAATTGGCCACTAGAAGGCCTATGTATTTGAGAACCAACAGACACAGGTGATATCCCTGAGTTGCTACGTTGAATATGGGCACATAATCTCATCAGTTTATTCTTTTTTTTTCACAGGCTTATCGAAGGTAACAAAACTTTGTTTTCAGGAAGTATATCAATGTGCCTAAATCTAGCAAAGTAGCTGACGGATGGGAAGATTGTCATTGCAATGAATTTCATGATTCATGCTTCCAAATTTTTGACTAGAGTAATTTACAAGATAATGTAACGACAGCCTGGTTGGGACTCTAAACTTCTCAAAGCAGAGAAGGTTGATGGAAGGGGTGGCCCGTGGCCATTTACAAGCATTGGCATTAGTTACAAATATAATCAAACTGAAAACTTATATGAAGAAAAATGATTGTTGTGCTCAAAAGAAAAACTAAGTCTCTCACAAGATAAGTATTAAGAGATTTAGCGAGATAAGACACAGTCTTGATTATGAAAAAGCAATATTCAAGATGCATGGATTGAGAACGACCCTAGGTAGGAAACTAGCTGAGCGACCTTTACCAGCGATACTCATCTAAGGAGAAATCATAAACCTGACGAAAAGTATCTTTGAAAGTTTTGGAAAGAGCACAACAATCGAAAGAAATAATTACCAAATTTCACGAGGCTACCGTGACTAAACATTTAAATCTACGCAACTGATATAATTTAAAAGCAATTTGATTGCTGATCTTGCCACAATACAAAATGTATCAGTTGCTAGCAACTAGTTGGTCTCAGAACAAAATTGGACTTTAAGACAAATAATGAAAAATTGCAATTATTGAATAGACTTGATAAGATGAGTGAGAATATCACGAGAAATCGTTCCCCATTAGACACAATGAAGATATACTAGAGGTAAAATAATTGAAAATTTGCTAATCCTAACAACTTGGAAACAGCAGGAATCGCCGTGAAACCTTGAAATATCTTAGATATAAAATTGAAAGTCTGTATGTATCTATGTATGTGGGTGTGTGTGGATATGTGGGTGGATTTGTTCCGTATACAAATCCACACCGTTCCACCAATCTCAACCAAATTTTGCATACTCATAATTTAGGACCCAAAAGGAACGGCTGGCTACATGAATTTTCGATAGTCTTTCTCATTCTTCTGATTTCGGCCTTTTTCATTCAAGCAGAGGCCAATAAAGTCAGAAAATTAACTTATGAAGGAACGGCAAGGCCGGCCATCTCCATGGCAACAGCAGCACAAGACGGGTCCTCCAAGTATCCATCTATCTCGGGAACAGGCCTTGCCACTCAATTTTCTCAACGGTAACACTACCTCAAGAAGTGATCACCTGGTTCCCATCTGTCCCTGTAAGGGGCCATGCTACTCCATTTTCTCCTTGTCTACAGTCAATACGTAAACACCAGGCCATGGGCCTCCATTTTCTATCCAAACCACGATAAGAACATTAGGAATCTGAACGCCATAAAAATGTGAATAGCTTTTTTATTGTATTAACAGGGGTCGATGTAGGGAATTGAAATTATAAAAGGAATACATTGACTAACCCTGCAAGGGGTAACGTTACAACGGCTGGAGATATCATCACGAAACTTAGTATTAAGATTAAATGAACTTAAATTATTCTGTTGTTGTTGATTGATTTAGAGGCTTTGCGACATCATGGTAATGTAGCCCATGAACGTGAGTGTGTACGAAATTTTCCTGATAACCTGTGTTACTGTAATGGCTGTAATAGTGTGTGTATTTGTAATTTAAAAGAGGATTGGAAAGGAGTTTGCTGTGGCCTTCAGTTAGGAACTATCCCGGTGTTTGCTTCGAGTAGAAGTGGGAAACCACGGAAAACAAAATAAACACTTTCAGGAAAGTAATTGGGAGACTGAGTTCTCGAGGAATGATGCATATACATCCCTTTTACTATTGTTCCATGCTCTGCTACGTAATTGTACTGCACAGTACTTTTCGACTAGGTTTACTGCAAATTAATATTGCACTTGAGTAACATCAGAGTCGAGGAGAACTATGTTCTAAAATCACTTGGGGGGAAAATGAATCTACTCTGCGAAATATATTGGCGTGTATCTTCATACAACATATAGATAGATAGATAGATTTATTTTGTCTGGCAAGATTAGGGCCATTGGGCCCTCTCTTCCATCTAACCAGATTTTACAATTAATACATTATTACATTATTTGCAAAACTTAACAATGGTATACATTTCAGATTTGATCACAATACATATAATGGCAGATACGCATGGCGCAGAAAAAATTATTGTAATTAGTTAATTATAGCTAAAGTAAGGAAATAATAGGGAAACACAAACATTAATAAAACAGAACCTGATGATGATGATGATAAGCATTATGGATGAGTTATTACTATTGTGACCAATGAGGACACGGCAGACTGGCATCGAACTCGGGTTTTATCCGAGGAGACCAGGCACATGATTATGCCTAGAGTCGAACCATTGATCTCTGAGGGGGAACAGTTTCAGGGAACCCAAAGAGCAATGAGATGTATACTGACATATAATAATATAGCATGATTTCACGGCCAGATTGTGAATATCATAGCTGTTTAAGGGAATAATTGTCAGAAATTGCAGTCATATGTACGTTTTCAATGTATAGAAACGTGAAAGCAGGCTAGCTTGACGTTTTACTAATTACATCGAGCGAATGGGCGGAGATACAAGGCGCCGAGGGAACTCTTTTCGTCTGAACCGAGGAGACAGCTCGAAATTAATGACCCTGGGAGTCCCCAGTGGACAACGTTTGAGACTGTAGGGGGGATGATTGCCCACGGAAATTAATTGATTACAGCCAAGTGGAGCATTGAAATGGAGTGAATTGTACACCCAGGTGAATATATTCTGGGAGAGATAATTTAGGAGTGGTTTTACACCTAAATTAAAGCCTATATCTCCAAATGAGTGTGTTAACACCGAGCCTACGCTCGAGAGGAGTGATTTGGTGACCAGCCAGTGGGGAATCACCATGGTGGCGTCATGACGCAATGGAATAAGGCAATTAATTGTAATTAATTGGCCGAAGCGATCGCTAGCACGCAAGTGATTATGGAACTCCCACATCTAGATAAACAAGGTGTATACGTCATTTTAAATGGAAATACTGTATTTCAAGAAAGGAGTCGCTCTCGTGTGTCCGGTGGACTATTTTGTACGAGAAACCTTTATATAGGGGGAGCAGCTCAGACCAAGCCAGTTCATCTCCAGTCTTCTTCAGTTCATCTCCAGTCTTCTTCAGTTCGTCTTGAGTTCATCTGCAGTCTACACGTAAACTAAACGCTGCCAATAAGTGCGCGAAATGTTAAAAGTATATTTGAAGAACAATGGAAGCATCATCCAGCTTCTTAATATAAATCATGAATCGCATAAGATTTAATTTACAGAAGATATTCATCCATTATTATACGCAAGTGTAATTTGCTACAGCGTAGCAATAATTTAGGATGGTTATGGACACTGAATACCAGGAGGTATGGTCATACTTATAAATGACGCAGTATCGTCAAGATCATTGCAGTTATGGGAGCCGAGAGGCATCACAAGTAATCATGATGGTAAAATCAACAGTATTGAAGGGAACGAGAATCGTACGCAGGTACACGCAGATAGACTTTCACGGAGACCAGCGGATGTCGTAGCTTCATCGCATCTCTGAGGTCAGGCGTTAGGAGGAGTCCGACTAAGGATTAACCTGTGAAATAGTGAAAAAGTGTATATAAATCTTATTATAGTGTGTTCAAAAGTGTTTATGTGTATTGTGATTAATATGTGTTGTGTAAAAGTGAGAGAAGCCACTGATAAGGGTATGATTATCATGTGGGAAATATGTGAAATGAAGTGTCGTGTGATATATAGCATGATGGCTTAAATCAAGCGTCATGGTAGAGCCGAAGCTGGGGTGCTGGTATCATCCAGCGAAAATGAAAAAGTGAGTACCAATTTACAATGTTATTCTAACTAAATAGTTCACCATGCAACGATGCATCACTTTGAGACTAAGATGTAACAGTCACTTATTATACGAGTTTTCACCACTCGTATTTGGTAGAATATGGCTTGGAAGGTGATTTGTTTAGGGCCAGTCAGGCCTAAAATTGTGATGAACATAACGGTAACGATAAATGATAAATAATAATAATAATCTGGGGTCGGTAACAGTAAAGTAAAGTAATAGGCATTTTTGGCCTAAATAACGTTCAAAGTGTGTCATGTCTAATATAAAGATACTGTATTTTGGTAAACAGTAAGAAAGTAACGTGGAATATAGCGAGATACGAGAGTTTTTCAGTGTCAATGAAGTGTTGAATGAATATTTAATATGGTCAAGTCTTAGGATTGTATTTGACAACCATTAAAGTAATGTAAGCCAGTAAATTTATATTTTGTTTTTAGGAGCTATTTGAAGCTTTGGCTTAAGTGTAATTGCAGAGGGGACGCGAGTGCCTTAATAATTGAGTCATCTATGAGAAGTATTGTTGAAGCCGCATAGAGCGAGCGAAGTAACGTAGAATCCAGTGATTTACGTAAATAAAGTTGCGGGGACCAAGCTAGCATAGCTTGCACGTTAGGTGAAAAGTTGGCTAATCTACGAGTTAGTATCGCCGTTGTGCATACTTTTATTATTCGCAGCGAATTGGACAGAGCCTGTCTGTATCCATCGCTTGCAGGAATAGTTGCCACGAGGGGAGCTCTTCGAGACTCCGTGAGCACATGTATAAACGATCTGCCCTGAGAGGTAAGAATCAAAGTTCGTCGTTTAGGAAACGCAGATTTCCTTATATTATTGAGACAGCTGCTGGTGAAAATCTTGTATTTTCATTATGATGCGCGTCCAAGGCCATTAGTATTCACCATAGAACGGCAAGGCTATTACAGAATCCATCCCCAGCAATGAATGTTAATTAAGGAGCCGAATTGAGCCCAATACACTATAAATATAGGTGTTAAATAATCAGAATGACTCAATTACTTGAGAAAACACTTAGCGTAACTCCACTGTACTGCAATTGTAAACAGAAATGACCTTGCTAGTAGATGAGAGGGGTGGGGGAGTAGGCCACTGGTGTGACGGCCAATCTTGCTCGACCAGCTGTAACTAATTTTATTGCCTGCTAGGGGTGGGAAGGTCGGTCGGCCAGTCCCTTTAAATTAGAGTCATAGTGGGACACTGAAGAATCTCGATATTTCGATATGTAATTAAGATATGATTGTTATGATGATGCCAGTTGAATTGAATGATGTGTTACAACACACATACGTTGTTGGATCATTGAAATCAGATAATATTTGGCCCAGTTATTCTCTGAGGAGGAACACTGAACCAAAATAATGTAGCCATCTTCTTTTAAAGTGCATTTTTGCCAGTTCACGCTAATTTATGCAGACGGGTATGTGATTTCTAAGAACATGACACGATTGTAACGATAATAATTGCGACCAGACCCAGAAAATCGTTGTATGGTGAAACTATAAATATTTCTATCCATGTGTATTTTGGAGGGGAAACGTACCACTTTTTAAGCGTTTCATATTGATGGAAAAGAAGGGAAGATGATTCACACGACACAACAACAATATTTGTTAATTAAGGCATAAAATAATGAATTTATGCTAATGAAATTAAATGCCGTAGGAAACGGATTAATGTTTTATTATTACAGTATTAATGTCATTTAGATGTGATATGTGACATTTGTGTTGTGATACTCCAGTTATGTAAAATTGTGTCAAATAAAGAACACTATGGAGACTCGCAGAGGTCTGAAGGTATCAATGATATGATGCTAGAAATAGATTTGAGTGCAATGTAGCACTAATTAAGAAGAGACTCACAAAATAACCCTGATTTTATTTGTGGGAATTAAATATAAATTGTCCTATGTTTGTATTTTGTTGTATAGCCATGATTTTATATCAGTAAATATTTTATTTTAGGAATATGTTGTTTCTTTCATGTAGAGTAGTTACCTGGTAGACTCAAATCCTGAGCATGTGGTCGTATGGTGGGCAGGAACGTCCCATACCTCGAAAGACCGTGAGTTAGCTGGGATACGAACACATGTTCCACATGATGACAGTTGGGTACATGGAGGAGATGTCTCTGTACTAGGATTGAGTCACAGGTATTACTAAAAGTCGGCCAAGATATTAATGCTAGAAGCAAGTACAGCAGTGAAATTAGGATATATTAGGAAAAGGCCGCGTCCCATTTGTTAATAAGCCTTCACGTCAAAATAAATGTTGATAATCCTCCATAAGACATGCTTAAATGTAAATGTAACTTGCCACCATTGGTAGCCCTATTCTTTTTCATTATCATGGCCCAGGCAATGTGGGACGGTATCAATTCATTATGGAACCGCCTGCATCAGTGCAATATGAGCGATCTTGGCATTGCGCAACCTGGTCACCATGCTCATAAGTGTGTCCACTACCTATTGTTTATCATGGCGTGGCCCAGCGTGGGGCATTCGGCAGTAAAAACCACTCCCTGGACAGTTTTAATAATAAATCAGAATATGGCCGATGTCTTACAATGGCTACACCGTCGTTCTATTGTTTATCATGTCGCCCAAATGTGTGGGGCAAAGCATGTCGTACACTCCTCTTATTGTTTATCATGGCGCCCACAGACGTGGAAGGCTTATGGGATTCAGAAAACCCCATAATAATAGCATGGTTTTCATGGGGAAAACCATAAAAATAATATTTTCCCTCAAACTCTGTTTGAGCGATTGTGAGTCTTTCTAGATGATACTCAGACGCCAGACACTGTTATCAGACGGGTACGAGGGTCTATACCCATTCCATAGGTGGTTTCAGAACTTTGTAATATGTTGTTGTTGTTGTCGCGACATCGGAATCCTTTTCTTTCCAATAGAACGCGCCAGCATATTCAGCTGCGGCCTACCTGAATCTCAAATTAAGAAATACAGGATGGCTGGAACTGAGGACGTACTCAGGTGTATCGCTGAGTTAAGAGAACATTTTGATGATACTAATGCTAAGAGTAAGGAAGAAGCTAAAGCATTTAAAGATGAAATAGCGGGTAGATTGGATGCCAATCAAACTGAGGTAAGCCAGATGTTGGCTAATCAAGCTGAAATGAACACTAGACTAGAGGCTAATCAAGCTGAAATAAATACTAGATTAGAGTCAAACCTAATAGAGGTCAATAGAAAAATGGATGACGTTAAAGAGTCTGTTCAGCATGAAGTAACTAAGAATATTGTTAGCGTGGTCTCAGAGATGCAAGCTGATAACGATAAACGCTTTGAGTCTATAGAGCTAAAACTAGAGAATAATCTGCAAGCGTGCAGAGAATCACAGCGTGAGATTAATGATAGCTTAAGCAGTATGTCCATGGAGCTTAAAGACATTCAGAGTCAGAATGAAGCAAATACTAAGCGTCAGCTAGAGCAATTTAATACGTTCACTCAGACCGTGGATCAAAGGCTCGAAGACAGCGACGTAAAATGGAATACGCGAATGGCAGGCTACGCCAAGGCGGTAGACGAAGCCTTAAGGAAGCAGGATCAGAATATCCTTGACCAATGCAAGGAAATCCATGAAATAAAAACTTCTGATCAAGAGAATAAGGAAATAATGTCAAATATGAAGAGGCAGGTCGGGAAGGTGCAAAAAGAGTTAGAACAAACTCAGAGCGACCTAGCAGTTATTCTTAAAAGGCAGGATGAGGACCAGGGAGAAATCACGAAAATAAGGACTGAAATCTCTCATATGCAGGGTCACATTCAAAAAGAAGTTACAGGCTTACGAGAAGAATTAGAACTTCGAGAAGGCTTGAAGACTGAAGCCAGCGATAAGACTCTTGCCGAGGTAAGATAAAGTCTAGCGGGGGAAATTACCCACCTGAAGGAAAACCTTAAGGATGACAAGGAAAAGGTATTTTCTATGGCAGAGAAAAACCGGGATCGCCTAGAGAAAATAGAACGAGAGGTGTTAGCTCGTTTGGAAAGAGCAGAAAGTAGGCACAGCTAAATAGAAACTCGAATGATCGCACAGGAGGAATCCATGTTGCGGAATCCTAGGTCTAGCGAAGGAAGTATAGACGAGAATAGGAGAAATAAATGGGCAGATATAGAGATACAGCCCACTCCAAAGAATGCAGCCATGCCAAGTGACAGCCCGTATACCACACCTGGTATGCCAATTGGCATGTCAACACCACATGAAAATGCTGTTCAAAATCAAATAGTCACTGTTGTAAGGGCTAGTGATGAGAAACCGAAGAAATATTCTGGGAGTAATTCTAACATGACACCCAAGTACTGGCTTAAAGAAGTTTCCGAGTACTTGAATGACGCGAAGGTACCGCCAGAGCGAAGGTTGAGAGCGATTGAAAAACTGACTGAGGGCGAGTGTGCCTTATGGTTTAGGAGTTTTCGGTACACGTTCGACACCGTTGACGAATTTTGCCAGGCATTTTTAAGCCGGTACTGGAACGCAAGCATACAACAGAACCTCAGATTGGACTTGTATTCCAGGCGTTATAGTACTAATAATCCGACGAAGTACGCAGAATTCTTTGTGGGTCAATTGTGCCGTTTCCGCGAACTTGATGAAGGAATTAGAGAGTCAGATTTGTGTATAGCGATAGCCAAGCAGCTACCGTATGAAGTACAACGTCTATTAATCTCAGCAAACGCCAAAACTGCGATCGATATGGAGGAGGTGCTGAGACAACTCGATCTCACCACAGCGCAGCATACAAGGCAAAGTCGGAACATGGAACAAGTCAACATGACAACTACACCGAATGAACCGACTAAGGTGCAGACAAAAAGTAAGTCTACGAGCACCGAAACAGAGAAATCAGACTGGCAACGTGAAGGACGTGAAAACCAGAATTGGAGGCCAGCATATCGAGGAGGATCGAACCGTGGAAACCGAGTAAGGAAAGCCTGGAATCAGCGCGGTACAAGAGACCAGCAGCCTGATAACAGAAGGAATTACGGCTGAAATGGGAACAACCAAGGATGGAGATCCCAAGAACAGAGTCGTGGGTTCGATGAAGAGGCGGAAGAACGCTATCACGCATCTTTAGGATACATGGAAGAGCGTGGAGATGACCAGAGACAATCGCGAGTTCATTGGGATGAAGCGATTAAGAATAGAAGGTCACCCGACATCTATAAAAATGATGACGGTGCCAAAAGTCTGGAACTTCAGCAGTATGAAGACAGACAGAAGAACTCCACAAAGAATGGAGCAATGGAAAAAAAAACACCAAAATTAAATGACCAAAGAGAGATAAATGCAGGATGGAATACAGTGAATGTAGTTAACTGGATTGCCAAACCTGAGGAGCTTATTGAAGACCTAGATGAAGGGACGGTCAATGTGAGAAGGGAACTACCCATTATTATTGTCAACATCGCAGGCATAAAGATAAGAAGTCTCATAGATACAGGTTCAACGGTATGTTTGATAACCCAGGCATTATATAATGAAATCCAAAGTAAAATCCACGTATTGAAAATACCTATTTCAAGCGTGAAAATAAAAGGTGTGATACCAGATAAAATTATGATATGCAGATACCAAGTATTTTTAGATTTGCAGATAGGGAACTCTACATTCTCACAGAGCTTCCTACTTGTGAATAAACTGCCTTTTAACATTATTGTCGGTATGCATTTCACAAGAGAATATAAGGTCATTATAGATCTCTCGCAAGACATTGTTATGTTTCGCGCAAGTGAGGGAAAGGAAGATATAGAGCTCCCATTAAAGCACAATGAAACGAGACCAGAAGAGTACGTATGGCATACATACGGAGATATGACTGGGGATGCAGTATTGACAACAGAAAACATCGAGGAAGAGTTGGCAACACTGGCCGCAGACATTGAAAAGGACCTCGAACCAAAATTTGAAGAATGCCTGGAAGAAAAGATAGAGGAAACTAAAATTGGTCCAGAGCATAAGCAAATGCTAAAGGAACTGCTATTTGAGTACAAAGGAGTCTTCGATTCGAGACCTGGCCGGATCAAGAATTTCCAATATGCATTCCAAGTCAGCGACTGGACACCATTCGGACAGAAGCCGTATCCTGTAGCCGAGAAACATTATTTAAAGGTCAAATAAGCAATACAGGAAATGCTAGAGGCAGGCGTCATTGTGAAGACGGCCACACCTTATGTCAGCCCACTGGTAGTTGTACCTAAACAGGACGGAAGTGTAAGGATATGCCTGGACCTACGAAATTTGAATTCCAAGATCATACCGGAATTTGACCAAATGCCGCCCATTAAGGAGGTCCTCAGGAGGTTCAAACAAAAGACGGTTTTCTCAAATCTTGACCTGACGGCAAGTTTTCACCATCTTGCTCTGGAGGAGAAAACAAGCTTATTAACTGGGTTTTTATTCGACCAGCATACATATTCTTACGTGCGTCTCCCATTTGGACTGAAAACAGCAGGTTCAGCGTTGATACGAGCGCTAGATCGGAACCTGTCTTAAGAAGTAAAAGCAACAACCATATGCTACGTAGATATACTACTGACATCTGAAACAGTTGAAGAACACGTCAGAGATCTACGCAAGCTGTTGTATGACCTATGTCAAGTTAACTTTAAGGTCAATATAAAGAAGTCTAACTTTTGTCAGAGAGAAGTTAAATTCCTAGGCCACGTAATAGATGCACAAGGAGTTAGGCCTAATCCGGGAAAATTGGAAGTTATTAAACATTTCCCGAGACCAACGAAGGTAAAGAACGTCAGGCAATATCTAGGCGTTATTGGATTCTTTTCAAGCCATTTCCCGAAGTATACCGAGACCGTAGCACCACTCCAAGACTTACTGAAGAAAGGAGGAAGGTGGCGCTGGACGGAAAAATGCGAGGAAGCCTTCGTGAAATCCAAACAGATGCTTTTAGATTATGTAAAATTGGGATATCCAGACTACACTCAGAAATTTGTTATCCAGACTGACTCATCATTCATAGGTATTGGAGCGATGTAATACCAGGAAAATGTGGACAGGCCAGAGGAGAAAACTTTCATTGCATTCATAAGTAGAAGTTTGAAACCTAATGAAAAGAATTATACGGTCACGGAGATCGAATTACTCGCGATACTGTATGCCTTACAGTATTGGCGAAAGCTAATTTATGGTTTTAGAATTATATTGAGAACAGACCATAAAGCCCGAACATTCCTGTTGAAAACTGACTTGTCGAGTCAAAGACTGACGAGGTGGTCCCTTGACATACAGAAATTTCAAGTGGAAATCGAGTATTGCCCGGGGAAGGACACTATCATACCTGACTTGCTAAGCAGATACCCGACAGCTGATGAAGAGGAAGCTCTAGCTATCGAGGTAGAAGATAGAGACCAGAAGACCTTAGATGATCTGAGGAACATCACCGTTTTTCAACGTGAAGATCCCTGGATACGGTTGATGATTAATTACTTCGAGGGAAAGCTTGCCAGAGGATTATGATACGAGAGAGGAGCAAGCAATGCACACCCAAATGGACGGGGAGTCATTACGTATGCAAGCAGAGAGTCTTGAGAAAAGCTTGCAGACCCAGGAAGAAACGGAGCGAGGCGACCGGCTCTCAGACCCAAGGGACACGAGGGGTAAATGCAGCTGTCAACTGAAAGAAGTTTACGACCAGTTGAGGGAGGCCGCTGTGGAAATAGAGGAAATGAATGAACAACTGAGAAAGCAGAACAAGAGTATACGAGACGGCAGACATAGTGGAATGGGGGAACGAGACAGCCCATTGCCGGGAGCACTGACCGCTTAAGGTAAACAAAGCATGGAGTCGATGCCATCTGTAGGCACGAAAAATTCACTTGTAAAATGAATTTTCCGAGCTTAGCAGGGGAAAGATGTGCCCAATGAGGACACGGCAGACTGGCATCGAACTCGGGTCTTATCTGAGGAGACCAGGCACATGATTATGCCTAGAGTCGAACCATTGATCTCTGAGGGGGAACAGTTTCAGGGAACCCAAAGAGCAATGAGATGTATACTGACATATAATAATATAGCATGATTTCACGGCCAGATTGTGAATATCATAGCTGTTTAAGGGAATAATTGTCAGAAATTGCAGTCATATGTACGTTTTCAATGTATGGAAACGTGAAAGCAGGCTAGCTTGACGTTTTGCTAATTACAGCGAGCGAATGGGTGGAGATACAAGGCGCCGAGAGAACTCTTTTCGTCTGAACCGAGGAGACAGCTCGAAATTAATGACCCTGGGAGTCCCCAGTGGACAACGTTTGAGACTGTAGGGGGGATGATTGCCCACGGAAATTAATTGATTACAGCCAAGTGGAGCATTGAAATGGAGTGAAATGTACACCCAGGTGAATATATTCTGGGAGAGATAATTTAGGAGTGGTTTTACACCTAAATTAAAGCCTATATCTCCAAATGAGTGTGTTAACACCGAGCCTACGCTCGAGAAGAGTGATTTGGTGACCAGCCAGAGGGGAATCACCATAGTGGCGTCATGACGCGATGGAATAAGGCAATTAATTGGCCGAAGCGATCGCTTGCACGCAAGTGATTATGGAACTCCCACATCTAGATAAACAAGGTGTATACGTCATTTTAAATGGAAATGCAGTATTTCAAGAAAGGAGTCGCTCTCGTGTGTCCGGTGGACTATTTTGTACGAGAAACCTTTATATAGGGGGAGCAGCTCAGACCAAGCCAGTTCATCTCCAGTCTTCTTCAGTTCATCTCCAGTCTTCTTCAGTTCGTCTTGAGTTCATCTGCAGTCTACACGTAAACTAAACGCTGCCAATAAGTGCGCGAAATGTTAAAAGTATATTTGAAGAACAATGGAAGCATCATCCAGCTTCTTAATATAAATCATGAATCGCATAAGATTTAATTTACAGAAGATATTCATCCATTATTATACGCAAGTGTAATTTGCTACAGCGTAGCAATAATTTAGGATGGTTATGGACACTGAATACCAGGAGGTATGGTCATACTTATAAATGACGCAGTATCGTCAAGATCATTGCAGTTATGGGAGCCGAGAGGCATCACAAGTAATCATGATGGTAAAATCAACAGTATTGAAGGGAACGAGAATCGTACGCAGGTACACGCAGATAGACTTTCACGGAGACCAGCGGATGTCGTAGCTTCATCGCATCTCTGAGGTCAGGCGTTAGGAGGAGTCCGACTAAGGATTAACCTGTGAAATAGTGAAAAAGTGTATATAAATCTTATTATAGTGTGTTCAAAAGTGTTTATGTGTATTGTGATTAATATGTGTTGTGTAAAAGTGAGAGAAGCCACTGATAAGGGTATGATTATCATGTGGGAAATATGTGAAATGAAGTGTCGTGTGATATATAGCATGATGGCTTAAATCAAGCGTCATGGTAGAGCCGAAGCTGGGGTGCTGGTATCATCCAGCGAAAATGAAAAAGTGAGTACCAATTTACAATGTTATTCTAACTAAATAGTTCACCTTGCAACGATGCATCACTTTGAGACTAAGATGTAACAGTCACTTATTATACGAGTTTTCACCACTCGTATTTGGTAGAATATGGCTTGGAAGGTGATTTGTTTAGGGTCAGTCAGGCCTAAAATTGTGATGAATATAACGGTAACGATAAATGATAAATAATAATAATAAACTGGGGTCGGTAACAGTAAAGTAAAGTAATAGGCATTTTTGGCCTAAATAACGTTCAAAGTGTGTCATGTCTAATATAAAGATACTGTATTTTGGTAAACAGTAAGAATGTAACGTGGAATATAGCGAGATACGAGAGTTTTTCCGTGTCAATGAAGTGTTGAATGAATATTTAATATGGTCAAGTCTTAGGATTGTATTTGACAACCATTAAAGTAATGTAAGCCAGTAAATTTATATTTTGTTTTTAGGAGCTATTTGAAGCTTTGGCTTAAGTGTAATTGCAGAGGGGACGCGAGTGCCTTAATAATTGAGTCATCTATGAGAAGTATTGTTGAAGCCGCATAGAGCGAGCGAAGTAACGTAGAATCCAGTGATTTACGTAAATAAAGTTGCGGGGACCAAGCTAGCATAGCTTGCACGTTAGGTGAAAAGTTGGCTAATCTACGAGTTAGTATCGCCGTTGTGCATACTTTTATTATTCGCAGCGAATTGGACAGAGCCTGTCTGTATCCATCGCTTGCAGGAATAGTTGCCACGAGGGGAGCTCTTCGAGACTCCGTGAGCACATGTATAAACGATCTGCCCTGAGAGGTAAGAATCAAAGTTCGTCGTTTAGGAAACGCAGATTTCCTTATATTATTGAGACAGCTGCTGGTGAAAATCTTGTATTTTCATTATGATGCGCGTCCAAGGCCACTAGTATTCACCATAGAACGGCAAGGCTATTACGGAATCCATCCCCAGCCATGAATGTTAATTAAGGAGCCGAATTGAGCCCAATACACTATAAATATAGGTGTTAAATAATCAGAATGACTCAATTACTTGAGAACAACACTTAGCGTAACTCCACTGTACTGCAATTGTAAACAGAAATGACCTTGCTAGTAGATGAGATGGGTGGGGGAGTAGACCACTGGTGTGATGGCCATCTTGCTCGACCAGCTGGAACTAACTTTATTGCCTGCTAGGGGAGGGAAGGTCGGTCGGCCGGTCCCTTTAAATTAGAGTCATAGTGGGACACTGAAGAATCTCGATATTTCGATATGTAATTAAGATATGATTGTTATGATGATGCCAGTTGAATTGAATGATGTGTTACAACACACATACGTTGTTGGATCATTGAAATCAGATAATATTTGGCCCAGTTATTCTCTGAGGAGGAACACTGAACCAAAATAATGTAGCCATCTTCTTTTAAAGTGCATTTTTGCCAGTTCACGCTAATTTATGCAGACGGGTATGTGATTTCTAAGAACATGACACGATTGTAACGATAATAATTTCGACCAGACCCAGAAAATCGTTGTATGGTGAAACTATAAATATTTCTATCCATGTGTATTTTGGAGGGGAAACGTACCATTTTTTAGCGTTTCATATTGATGGAAAAGAAGGGAAGATGATTCACACGACACAACAACAATATTTGTTAATTAAGGCATAAAATAATGAATTTATGCTAATGAAATTAAATGCCGTAGGAAACGGATTAATGTTTTATTATTACAGTATTAATGTCATTTAGATGTGATATGTGACTTTTGTGTTGTGATACTCCAGTTATGTAAAATTGTGTCACATAAAGAACACTATGGAGACTCGCAGAGGTCTGAAGGTATCAATGATAGGATGCTAGAAATAGATTTGAGTGCAATGTAGCACTAATTAAGAAGAGACTCACAAAATAACCCTGATTTTAATTGTGGGAATTAAATGTAAATTGTCCTATGTTTGTATTTTGTTGTATAGCCATGATTTTATATCAGTAAATATTTTATTTTAGGAATATGTTGTTTCTTTCATGTAGAGTAGTTACCTGGTAGACTCAAATCCTGAGCATGTGGTCATATGGTGGGCAGGAACGTCCCATACCTCGAAAGACCGTGAGTTAGCTGGGATACGATCACATGTTCCACATGGTGACAGTTGGGTACACTATAGCCTAATATTGATTTTGCAATTCGCATTTAAGAGGATATAAGAAAATATTTAGGTAACAAAACAGAAAATAAATAAAACGTAAATTAGAAACACGAATATAACTCAGCATAAGGATTCAAATATTTGACGTGTTGAGTTCATGTTTCATTTCTTTTGTGATATGTACAGCTGGCATTGCTGCCTGAAGCTAGACGGGGTTGCTCCTCTGACAGAGCGCGGCAGGTTGTTCCACAGTCGTGCAGTAGACATTACGAAGGAGTTAGTGTAGCGTACCGTACTTTGTATTGGTATGAGCATGAGCGAATCATTTTTGACCGTGTACCAAGACTATGTTCGTGTGAGAGGCAGTGAAACTGAGAATGCAGGTAAGCTGGAGAGGAACTTAAGAGTATTTGTCGGAAAAGATATAAAGAATGAAGATCGCGGCGTTGACTTCGTCGCAACCAGCTGAGTTCGTACGCAGGGGTGACGTGGTCGTAATACCGTAAGTTGCATATGTAGCGTACACAGGCATTTTGTGCTAGTTGGAGTTTGTTTTTAAGAGTAGCAGACAGGTCATTGTATACCACATCGCAATAGTCAAAATGAGGCAGTACTAGGGAGGAAACAAGTCGTTCTTTTAACACGCGAGAGAAAATATTCCCAAATCGTCTCAATGAATTCAGTGCGGAAAATACTTTTCTAGAGACGTTGTGGACTTGCTGCGTCCAAGAGAGTTGTTCGTCAATTATCACGCCCAGATCCTTGACTGATTCTCGGAATTCGATTGGGGAGTCGCGCAAGCGTAAGTTTGGTAGTGTGGGATGATTTTTTATTTTACGGAGAATTTTTGGGTGGGAGATTATGATAGCTTGTGTTTTTGTCTCATTGAGTCGTAGTCCATGTGAATTGGACCAATTACAAATTTCAGTTAAGTCCTCATTGAAAGCTTTGATTGCTTGCGATAGTCTTTCTGGTGCTGCATGCAGATAGAGTTGTACATCGTCAGCGTATAAGTGATATTTGCATTAGGTATCGATGAAGTGATATCATTTATGTAGATCGAGAAGAGAAGGGGTCCTAGAACTGATCCCTGAGGGACTCCTCTCACCACTGAGCGCCAAGAAGACATTTGATTTGAATTACTTTTAACGCGCTGTTGGCGCCCATGTAGATATGAGTCCACCCATTGGATACTGTTCATAGAGTGATGAATTTTGTATAGGCTAGAGAGTAATATGTCATGATCAACAGAATCAAATGCTTTGCTGAAATCAAGCAGTGCTATGATTGTTGCTTGCCCACTGTCCATAGCCTTTCTTATGTCATCCGTGACCTGAAGTAGTGCCGTAGTAGTGCTGTGATTTTTCCGGAAGCCAGATTGGTGCTCATCAAGGATGTTGTGCGCTTGCAAATAGCAGGAGAGTTGTTCGTACACGATAAATTCGAGAGATTTGGAGATGGCAGTTAATATGCTCACTGGGCGATAGTCACTCACGTTTTTGGCTTGTGTGTTTTTAGGGATTGGAATGACAATAGCCGCTTTCCATAGCGATGAGTACGTACCGGTCATTAACGAGTAGTTGAATATGTGTGTAATTGTGGGAAGTATAATGTCAATGATTCGTTTGAATATTTCTATTTCTATATTGTCGATCCCTTTCGATTTTGATTTGATTCTAAGAATGGCACGTCTGACTTGTGACGGGGTAACATGCGAGAAGTAGAATTTTTCTCTGTTGGGGGTGGGGGTGTTGTAGTTGTTGGTGAGAGTTCTGTGTTTTATGTCTGGGTTGACAGAATGTCCTGTATTAGTAAAATAGTCATTGAGTGTGTCAAGAGGTAGATTAATGGGGTTGTCATTTTTTCATTTGCCTATTCCCATGTATCTTATTTCATTCCACGCCACAGAGGGTTTGATATTACGCCCGAGCAAGTTGTGAGCATGCCTGGTTCGAGCGTTACGTACTGCTTGGGATGTTCTGTTTCGGAGCTTTTTAAAGTCATCATAATTCTGTTGCGTGGGTAATTTCTTATACTATCTGTGCGCAGAATCTCGCTTAGACATTAGTTCTTTCAGTTCCGTGCTGAGCCAGGGTGCTGGAGGTCGCGTCGCTCGAGCAGTTTTCACTGGAGCATGTTTATCATATAGTCCTGTCAAGTAGTCGTTCATTTTGTGTACTTTATCATCTATATTGTGAATATTCAGTATATCATGCCATGGTACATTGAGAGCGTCTTCTATCAAGGATAGCGTGTCAATTTTAGAGAGGTCTCTGTACGTGATGGTCCTTGGTTTGGTCTTCTTATATTTTAAAGAGTAGGACAAGTAGATTAAGTCTTGGGCAGAAATTCCAGGTACAGATGTCTGCCCGTATTGAAGCACTTTGTCTGTGTTCTTTACTGATATCAGGTCAATTGTCGTGTGTGATGAGCGTGTGTGATGTGTCGGTAGTAGGTCTAATATTTTCATGTCACGTGACGCGAGCATATTCAAGAGTTGCCGAGTTTCAGCTTTGGTATTATCGCCTATATTGGTATTGAAATCGCCCATGACTATTACGTGCTGGTAAAGAGGCAGGATGCGTAATAACGCGTTCTCTACGTCCTCTAAATGACCCAGCGAAGGTGCCTTGTAAACAACGCAGACAGCACACTTTTTATGGGTGGTCTGTATTTCGAATAACATAAATTCGGGTCTTCCATTGTACTGGCTATCTGAGCATGCTAGTATTTTAGGATTTAAGTTCGTCTTAACAAAAGCTCCAACCCCACCTCCTTTCTTTCCTACTCGGTCGTTGCGTAATAGTGTGTAGCCGGACAAGTTAAATGATTTTGAAAGATGGAGTGGCGATAGCCATGTCTCACTCATCAAGCAAATATGAAATTCATCACGTATAATAAGTTCTAGTTCATGAAAATGTGCCGATAAGGACTGTACATTTACGTGCGCTATGTGAAGACCTGTCGGATGAAGTAACAGTTTTTCGAACAGGTAATCACGGGCTGCGGTGGAGTCATTGTTCCCTGGAGCTACTTCTGGCACTCTGTCACCTTCACAAGGCCACGGTGAGAGAGGGGTGGGACGGGTGGAATTCCTTTCACTGCAGGGGGTAAGCTGTACCGAGCTACTGTCAGAGGTCGTAGACCCACATACTAGGTTTGCCAACTTGGGGAATGAGAACTAAACTAACCAAATTGTACTATACTGAACTAAGACTAAGATTGCACTATACAGATGAACTAATATTAATTAAAACCAAAGTAACATACAGTGGCCGCTGTCAGCTAGGTGAATGTTCTTTGACTACAGTTTCTAACTAGTTTGGTAGGTCACACATGCGGTTAATCCTAATCTTGCTACCATCGGGTTGCTTGATTAGGATATCGCCCTGCGAACTCTAACAATTTCTAACAGAGAAACGAGAAATTGCAGTCTTCAAAATGGCCAGCCTGGTGGAGGTGAGATCTTCGCGAATTGTCACCTTGCTACCTTTAAGCATTCTTTTTTTGAGAAACACCTCGTGCCTGGTACGGAATGACACAAATTTCACAATAATAGGCCGCACTTTTCCCGGGGATTTAAGTCCAACTCGATGGCTCCTGTCAATTTCATGCAGGTTAACACTTGCGCCGATATCACGAAAGATGTTTAGAGCTAGTTCATCAGTATTTTCTTCGGCACTTTCGTGCACGCCAAAAATCCTGATGTTGGATCTCCTGCTATATTGTTCTAGGGAGTCATACTTTTCTTCAAGCTCGTTTCTAAGGGCTCGTATTTCACTCTCGCGACTCTCAAGCTTTTTGGTGAGATCTGACACCCAAGTCCATATTGAACTGGAGTGACTTCTCCAGTTGTTTGACGACAAGTTCAGTCACTCTCTCAGATATGGCAGAGATAATTGTATCGAGGAACTTACCCGAACTGAGAGTCTCGTTGAGCACCTTATTTACGGCCTCCTCAACTAAGTTGGCACTACCGTTGGCGTCACAGGAGGCGCGCTTGCCCTTGCCTCTGGTCATCTTGATTAAGTTATATATTTACTATATAACTACGGAGTTATCACACAAAATAACTTAACACAGTTTACACTTATTATATTACTCACACGTGTACCACTTATTTTCAATGTGCCTACACAATAACACCTTCTAATTCACTTTCACTGAGGAGCCGAGCTTACACGCGTCTGCCAAGCAACATGGACAATATAAAGTCAGCTGTCGGGCAACGCTGGGTAAAATAGCTATCTTATCTATAAAAAAGTCCTCTCGGCACGCCGGAAGGCGGAGGTAGATTTTATCGGGCAAACTTGGGGATAGGCGAAAATAGGCAGAATATGCACGTTTTCGTAGAAGGATCAGACCTCATTTATTGCGAGAAAGTAGTTTATAATTGGAGCTTAATTATCTTTGTTTTTCGTCATTTTATGCATATTTTAAACATTTTATTGTCTTATGGGGACGTTAACCTTCTTGTCATTTGGGGTACATTTTTATAATTGTGGTCACACTGTCCTTATGCAAGGTTTCGACACTGATGTGTAACTATGTAACGGTCTGTTACTTCTTCACGCAAAATTATATCTCCCGCAGAGATTTTGGTTGGTTCCTCAGTTTAGGGACTGCGACAACGCGGTCGTGTAACCCCGTGTACTTTGGGTGAGTGTAGAATATGTCTGATAAACAGTGTGAATTGTGATGGCTGTATTAGTCTGTAATTCAGGTAAGGACTGCAGACGGTCAATTTCAAGCAGTAGTTCCTAATGTTGCTACCATATACTACCGTCAACGACACCTAGCTCTGAACTTGGCTACGAGATGCCACCGCAACCAGCAACTCACAACGAACGTTGGATCTTCCCCTGCAAAGGCAAGCATACTGAGGGATTTTTCGCGCTCTTAGAAAATCCGACGACTTCGGCCGGCTTTGAACCCGCGACCTTGGGCTTAGAAGTTCAGCATACTACCAGTTACGTCACCAAGGCCGCTTCTCACTTAGTCAGATGGAAAACTGAATGTGATCGCGTGCAAGTGCGTTGTCATGGCTACGTCTGATGGCTCATCCCTCATCAATTTAGTAGTGTTGTCATGGCAACCTCTGATAGCTCTTGGCATTTTCTTAGAATTCCGAAACCATTTTTCTTATCCCTTGGCGTAATGGTGGGCCATATCAAAAATTCTTTCAGACAAAAGTTTTGGGTAATTATTAGGGGAATATTGTCCATTTTGTACGGTTTTAATATTGTGTCTATTTAGAGAGATATGATTAATGTTTCCCGAAAAGCCCACTTTTTCCCACCCCTTTGGTCAATGGTTGGTGCTATCAAAAAACTCTTCAAACATAAATTTTTGGGCCTTATTCGACACATAGTTGAATGGATTCGATATTTCAAATATTAAGAGAGTTATAGCGATATTTCACTTTTTCGAAAAATGACCCCCATTTTCACCCCCGTCGATCGATTGTGCCCATTAACGAACTCGACCGAGATTTTATAGGGATACATATTATGTAAAAAAATCAAATTGATTGGTGCAAAATTGCGGTAGTTATCGTGTCCACAAGAAAGTGATATATGTATATATATGCATATATGTACATAAATTATATATAAACTTTTAAACTGACGGTGGTTTTGGGGTCTAGGGGATGTGAAACGTGAAGATATGTCGAAATTTTCCGGAAGTCGAAACATGGTACCCATTGCAATAGTTAGCTTTCTAATTAAATCTATCTAAAAATGAAAGTCTGTATGTGGGTATGTATGTGCATATGTGG
This sequence comes from Meconema thalassinum, assembly GCA_946902985.2. Taxonomy (NCBI): domain Eukaryota; kingdom Metazoa; phylum Arthropoda; class Insecta; order Orthoptera; family Tettigoniidae; genus Meconema; species Meconema thalassinum. The sequence goes on along the minus strand of OX336398.1, from coordinate 37,398,405 downwards.
GTGGGTGTGTTAGTTCCGTATACAAATCTACACTGTTCCACCCATCTCAACCATATGTTGCATACACATAGTTCAGGATCAAGAATAAACCGCTGGGTACATGCATTTTCGAAAGTCTTTCCCATTCCTCTGATTTCGGCCTTTTTACTTTCGAGCAAAGGCTAATAAAGTCAGAAATAAACTGATGAAGGAATAGCAAGGCCGTCCCATTGGCAATAGTAGGCCAAGACGTGACCACCAAATTTCCATATATCTCTATAAGAGGCCATGCCACTCCATTTATGATCTAAATCACGATAAAAACATTTGGAATCTAAACACCGTAGACATCTGAAGCCGTGTTTTTCTTATTAACAGGGAATTAAAATTAAATACATTGACTAATACGGCATGACTACTACATCACGTCACAAGGAATGTTGTCTGATAACCTGTGTTACTGTGAAGTACGTAGTAGTGTGTGTATATGCAATTCAGTTGGTAATTGTTGTTTTAAGGGGCGTAACTACGAGGCAATCTGCCCCTTTTGTAATTCATATGAGGTTCGAAAAGGAGGCTGCTGTGGTCTTCAGTTCGGAACTATCCTGGCATTTGCTTGGAGTAGAAGATGGCAGAGATGGTAATAGAACCATCCTCTTCTCAGTTTTGCCTCATAAGGCAGAGTATACCTCGTTCCAGCCCTCAGAACAGAATTACAATTACTTGACAAAGACTAGATTTGTACCCGGACCTCCAAGGTGACAGCCGATAATGTTTGGCACTAATCCACGAGGTGGTCTAAATGATTTGCTATTTTATCCATACTTTTATTTAATTGATCTAAGAAAAAATTTAATCAATTTCAGGGGCTTAGGGCATGTTAGTCATGTTTTGTCGGATAACCTGTAGGCTTATTCACAATAAAATATAAGCAGCTTATACATAAATTACATTAATATTATGAGAAAATAACGAGTTACTGGAGAATTTCTCATTTACAAACCAGTTTGGAAATATTGTAAAGATGGTTTCAGAATATTCCCAGCGTGCAGTGTGACTTCTTGGTATTGGGGCCCCTCCTCTATTTGTTTCAGTTGAAAAATAAATGATGACTTATCAACCTTTAACAAGAGGTTGATTATGATGATAATTGATGTTTTAAGGGGCGTAACTTCTAGGTTAACAAGAGGGCCTGTAAGTTGAACTTTCCATATTTGGCACTTTTCATTTATTTCTCTGGCTGCATGGCTTCATTCGGATCCATTGGGGAAGGTGGAGTTCATGGATTTATAAATATATAAGATACAGTGAGTAAAGAATACATATACTTCTTATTGAAGTGTTGCAGCTTTTTTGCGTAAACACGACTGTTTTGTACCTAAGGCATGGCTACTTCCAAATTACTACTTAACATACTGTATATCGTCATACCAATGTATGGAGAAATTTCAGTAGATATCGCATTTGTGATAAGACTAACAGAACCAGAATACTTTGTAGCAACCCTAAGTGAAACAGTAACCTAAAATGATTGACCTCGCCATGAAGACGCCCTATTTTCTACTAAGAACGTTGGTTTCGATTTAGGGGGCCTACGGCAGCTCCCTGTACACTCAATAAGTCAAAATAATTACTATAAAAGTAAATGATTTGTACACAACATTACATTCTTCACAGCCCCCAACAGATACAGTACCGTAGTTAACCTACAGGAAACTAACGTCACCAATATTTCATAGCAATCATTTGAAGCTATGACCAGGTTCCTTTTATATTTAAACAAGAGTATGCCTACTTTCAATTGCTAACTACATGAAAAAACTTCATTTATGATAATAGGTTATCTTCATTGAATGAAATGCAAATCTTCACTGAAGCTAATAGAACCGTAATTCTTGGGATGATTTGGAATATTTTCACGACCGTGAGTACAACACGAACTTAAAATTAGACACCACGAACATGCCTCTTTTGTATTTAAGAAGTTGGCTACTGTTTATACATGCAATGGCCGATGTCTGTTTGAGCGTAGCGATGCTAATTCAGGATAGCTTTTGCCAAGAAATTAAATAATCTAAGAGAAGGCATTGCGGATGACGTGTGACCAGCTATCTAGCGGTGATTTAATGAAACCTGGCGAAAGCTTATACAATATTACATGACATGACAAAATATAATATTACTGCCTCGATGGTGTGCAGTCAGTTAATGTTCTGTGATCCTTGCGCAGAGTAGTGTAACTGTACATCGATTTTGAACACTGAAGGATTTAGTGGAAGAGCAGATAAATAGTGCTATCACCATATCAAGGTTCTCTAACCCTGTAACAACCTTCAATATTTGCGTAAGTTCACTATATATTTCTATTTTTGTTTAGGCAGATGACCTCGCTGTTCCGCCCCTTAATACATAACAAACTAACTAACTAACTTACTAAATACCTCTTTCTGCGTTGTGGGTTCCCAATTCTCGGATCAATGGTCCCATTGTTATCATTTATATTATTATACTAATAGTTTTAATGCATCCAATGACCAATGAAAATCAAACTAATAGTTAGTTATTGTTGTTTTAAGGGGAAGAACTACGAGGTAATCTGCCCCTAAAATCGAACTAAGTTATACATGAATCGTCAAGGCAACATTTTGTCTGTGACATATATCTTCATTTACAGACGATAACATGATATCTGTCACACGCCAAATCACACATAGAACATATCGTTCCGTGCGGCAAATTCTATGGTGAAAACCATGGAATAACGTACGAGCCTCGTGACAAAATGTCTCAGCTTTCAGTTAGCTTTCTTCCATTCGTCTCGAATCATGGCATTCGTGGTATCGAAATCGAGCCATATTAAAATCATCTTCTTTTGACGTTATTTTACCACTTCCTTGTAACGTATAAAGATACCTCCCGGGCAACGCCGGGTACAATAGCTAGTCATTCATAAATGGGAATAGAGGGCTTGCAACTGGGCCTAGACTGCACAAGGATGATATGAGCTTGGACAAAATGGTGCAAGGATGATATGATCATGGTCCTAGATGGCGCAAAGATGAAACAGGCCCTAGGCGCCAATAGTATGATGAGAGCTTTGAAGCTTGTAAAGTTTATAAATTTAAATATTTAAACTTCGAGAAAGTTCCAACTATCCATCAGATGCACGTAGGGACGTTGTTGGCAAATACCACTTATTTATTGCAGAAATGACAGTTAATTACAAATTCAACAAGTTGTTCCGTGAAGAACTAAAGCCTATTTTCATATATCCTACTTATGTTAATTGCCACTATCAACATAAAAAATCAGTTTGATTGCTGTAATAGATTCGTAGATATTCAGAGTCGTCTAAATATTTCGGATGGTCGCCATGTTGGATTGTTATATGTATAGGCCATAGAGTCATGTACCTTTAAAGGAAAAATTATTGCGTAGGTTCATTATTCAAACTTTCACTTCGATCGCTTGATTACGACACAGGAAATAAAAACTTAATTTTAAAATTCTCACAGCCGCCATATTGAGGTTATGCAAACAATTGAACTCAATTAGATACCAGTGCATTACTATGTGTATAAACATTTGCTGTACCAAGTTTCATAGCGGGTGGATTATTAAATCGCTTATTAAATTATTAAATTCTATTTAAAACTTTCAACATTGCTTGGCCGCCATGTTCGTTTTGTAGTTAACCGGTTTTTGAATGTTTTATAGATGAACTTCCAGTAGTGCCTTTTATGTCCGTAGAAAATTTCAGGGTGATACCTGTAATAGTTTCAGAGATATAGAACGCCGTTGAAATATTTCGCACGGCCGCCATCTTGAGGTTATGTAAACAATTGAACGAAGTTAGATGTCGGTGCATTACAATATGTATAAACATATACTGTACCAAGTTTCATTGCATTTGTTTGGTTAAATCGCGAGGAACGTCTATTTAAAAGTCGCAACTTCGCTTGGCCGCTTTGTTGGTTTTGTAGTTAACACGTTTTCAAAAGTCACATAGGTGAACTTCTAGTAGTTTCCTTTATCGCCGTACAAAATTCCAGGGTGATATCCGTAATAGTTTCAGAGAAATTGAATGCTGGTGAAATATTTCGCACAGCCGCCATGTTGGAATGGTGAGACGTAACAAAATTCGGAGGGCACGGTCGGGGTTGCCCGGAATAGTGCTATGAATTTACTGGGTATCATTGAATCGCTCTAGCCGTTTAGAAGTTATTACGGGGACACACACACGAATCACAGACGCATACACAGACACACGGACAAAAGGTGATCTCATAAGCCTATTTTTTTTTTCATAAATGAAAATAGGCTAAAATGGGGAGGACATATCATGGATATAACCTCAGATTTACCTAAAAGAAACAGCAATGTTTATGTAATGTACTTAATTTAAATCGAATAGTGGAGGGCGAAGCGAGGACGAAAGGAAATTAGGGTATCTTTCTGTTTGTGTATGGGTACTGTGCTCGTATATGTAAATGAGCTTGGAAATATTCGTATCAAAGGTTTTCTAACTCTCCAATGATAAAATATAGCGACTCTGGAATCAAGCCACGGAACTGGTTTGTACCTCGCCGATTTAGCCAGTTAACCGAGCCAGCCAATGTGAAAATTAACAGTCACGTGGGAGACTTTGTACTAGACTGTACAGTGCTAAAAGAAAGGAACTATGTTGCACGGAGATAATCGAAGACTCCCGAGGCGAGCTGAAATTCACACGTGCAGTAAGTGTGACTCGAGGATGGTAGGGGGAAGACTCGAGCAAGACGCGTGTCGGACAGTCAATGAGAAGCGACCTTACTTAGATAAGAGCAAACAATATAATTAGCATAGCTAATTACCAGCATGATTTTAACACATCGTAATATCATACAAGATATTAAATAATGAATAAGAACTATTTATTAACATTGCGGCTAATTATATGTTTAATTAAGGATTATTACTATCATCGCTAATGAGCAACCAATCAGATCCATGTTCTGAAAAGGACGCTAACTTGAGCATTGACGAGGGGAATAAGAGAGGAGAATCGAGGCTCTTAACAATTACGACTTCATGAGAGAAGGACGTCTCAACGAAATACTCGACAATCTAACAAAGCTGATAGAGATTACTATATTTGAAGAAGACGAATGCGACACGCAATTAGCAACGAGAACGAAGGCACTTAGTTTGTGCAAATATATATCAAGTCGACATACTACGATATTTAAAAGTTTATTGAAATTAATCTACATATTTCCACCATGACGAAATTACTGAAATTGAGGGAGGAATATACGACTGAATCTACGAAAGAAGTAACGACGAATTAAAATGTTATTGGGAACAGAACTATGACGACAGCGAGAGTATTCGAAATGACATAACATCAATCTCGTGGGGGGGAATAACATCTCGTCTCTCCCATGTAAAATATTCTACATCTACAAAGTCATTTCACCAACTAAAATGACGAATACTTATATCAGAACTTTGGCGAAAGAAGACAGAAGGTATTTACGAACGAGGGCGGCTAGGGTTGATCCCAGTGCCATCAACAGTGAAAGGGTATCCCATCTCACACAAGAAGATTGCCTAGCAGAAAGGACGGCCAAACGATGATGTAAGAGTTCGAATCCTGTACCTGACCGCATGGAGACCGTAGGAGACCATAGAAGCCCGCACAACATCATGCAGTCTCGAGCGATCTGAAACAATCCGGTCCTGAGGGATAGCGAAGAAAGCCCACTTCTAGTCATCTATAACGCAACACGAGGTAGTCTCATGACCAACGATATATCCCATTATTAGAAACTTTTGAGAATATCCGACAACTGTTTATTAAAGCCATTTTTCTACGTTTTCATAATATTGTTATAATTTTCGATTATATTTTCATAACTACATCATGTGGATGTTTATTTTCGATTTTCGTCGATTTTGACAATTTAGAATTTTTATTTAATTTTTTGGAATTTTGCGACTTTCGAAATTTGAATGAGGAGATTTTACGTTTAGTTCAGAATATTTTTATGGTCAAGTTTAAATGTGTTTAGATCACATTTTGTCAGTTTTGAATTGTAATATATCGTTCTTTAACAACAATGATAATTATGGAAATTTATTCATGAATGTTATACACAGATATATTTTAGAGAATGCGATTCTTAAAGATCTTATTTAGAGATCCATGTAAAGTCACGATCTAATAACTGATTAGACAGATCTGGTTATAAATATTTGGTGACAAACAAACATAAAGTATAAAAGTTTATGAGAAATATATTAAAGAAAGTATTTATAAGAGAATGTAATGTGACATTAGTAAATACGAATTACAGCGTATTTTTGAAGTAATAAGATTTTGAAGAAAGAATTTGAAGTAAATATCACAGCTAATAGGAAGCTTTATGAAAATGTGAGTGATATAAAAGGAATAATATTGTTATTAGAAGACTTGTATTTTATCGTATTACCTGTTAAATTGATTAATCGATAGAACCAGTATTTTTATTACATATTTTTATTAGGGATGTTGAGACTATGAGAAGAATTTGTTATCGAGAAGTTAGTTAAGAAGATGTTTTTGTAAGAAACTGCGAAGTATCTCTATGAGAGAGATCTATTTATTCCCGTGATGACGGAGGTATTTGTTTTATGACAATGAGCATTGTGAAGCCATTGGTCAATTGTTGAAGGAATGTCTGTAGTGACAGACTTGCGCTTATTTTGATGTTGAAAAATAGGATGTTGTAAGAAGAAGCAGTTTTGTTGGTGTTTATTAATATTTGAAGTTATTGAAATAGTCTCATAGAGACTCCTTGAAAACTCGTTGAAAGCATTAGGACAGCGAATCCTCGATGAAGTTGTATCTGAAAGAAATTATAGGATCAATGGATGTTTGTTGAAACTGAGATTAAACTGAGTTCTATTTGAATGGTTCTTAATCAGAGATTGAATTTACGGTAATTATTCAATGAATTGGAAGATTCTATTTTTATTAGGTATTTTTATTATGATGACAGACCAGTTGTAGGAGGTCTATGAGCTATGTCTTTACTTAATTGCATGGATTATGGAATCCCGATTTGTAACAGTTTCCCGAATAAAACAAAGTATGGTGAATGAAAATTTCCTAAAGTCCGTTAAAAAGTGGGTGAAGAAATAGGAAGACAATTTATGTCTATATGTTCCGTATAGAAGGCAGTTTGCCCGTTGTATATATTTTAAATTGAGCAGTTGGTAAACTACAGCGTCAATATTTGTGTTGTACATAAATAATATTTAGAATTTAAATTAAGGTTTATAGTTATGTTTATGCGTATTATAATTTTTAATTAGTAATTTAAATATGAATATAGATTTTTATCGCTTCTATGAGAAGGATTTAAGTGATAGGAGACGGGAGATAAATTGTATCGAGTAATGAATAGTTTTTGTAATGACGGAGATCTACGTCAGGAGTAATCTCATTTTATTTTGGGGATATTTTTTAACTTTATAACATTTTATTTTGTTATAAAACTCCCGTTACCTAGGACACAGCAGTTGTTCGCTGTGATTTAATTCATTATATAATTTGAGCTTATGCAAGCTTCCATAATTAATTTTATCGGTTTCTAGAAGAAACAAATAAGAGTTTAATGTAACAGAGTAATGACATTTCGTCATTTAATTTAATTGAACGTTAATAATGCATATAATGAATACTAGTGTTAGGAAACGTGTATTTGTTAATGTCAATAAATATGACAGGCACATTTTTATGATTCCCTGATCTTTTATAGAAAATTGGCACTGTCTTTGTAGTTAAATGGTAGTGGAATGTGATGTAGGGTGGAAGTTCCCGAGGGACCTTATCTGCATCCTTAAGCCCGAGATTTTCATGGATTCTCGTCTTTCCCTGAGTAGTTAGAGAACCCTACTCTTCTGTAGTTAGTGACTATAGCACATTCAGTTTGATTAATCCCTGTTCCTTATTCTGAGTGTTTTCGCCAAGTAGCACTATGATGTTTTTAGCCGGTACTTCAAGATGTTACAATCCATCATTTTTTCCTGCTTTTGATTTCGGGGGATCATCCAGATATAAGGGTACGACAAACCAGATTATTTTTTGGCGCTATGCACATTTTAGTTTTGAAGTTGTGGACAGATTTTTTTAAATGTCACTGCTTAACATGGTGAACTATTTCTGGGTTGAGAAGTTGCATAGTTTCAAAGCTATTTCTATCTCTAACATTGATGTAATTGCGTGAGATTGAGAGTCTCATGATAGGAGCAGAGTTGACCCATTAGACAGTTAGACACAAAGTTACAAAATTCCTACGATGTCAAGATATTGACTTTGACAGGGTATAGAGGAAACAAGTAGTTCCATGAAGAACTATACAGCCTATTTTCATATATCCTATTTATGTTAATTGCCTCAATCAATATAAAAAATCAGTTTGATCGCCGTTATGGATTCGTAGATATTGAGAACCGTCTAAATATTTCGGATGTTCGCCATGTTAGATTTTTATATATGTAGGTCCTAGAGTTATGTACTATTACATGAAGATTATTGTGTAGGTGTAGTATTCAAACTTCAATCGCTTGATTAGGACACAAGAAATAATTTCAAGATTTAAAAATTTTGCACAGTTGCCATCTTGTGGTTATGAAAACAATTGAAATGAACTAGATGCCGGTGGATTAAAGTTTCTATACGCATTTTCCGTACTAAGTTTTACTGCGCTCGGATTGTGAAATCTCGAGAAAAGTATATTAAAATGTTTCAACATAGCTTGGCCACCATGTTTGTTTTGTTCTTTACAGGTTTTTGAAAGATAAATAGTTACATGTTGGATTGGTGAGACATATACAATTAGGAAGGCACGGTTGGGGTCGACCAAAATGGTACTATGACCTCACCGAGTTTCATTGAAATCGCTCCAGCAATTTGGAAGTTATTAGGGGGAAACACATACGCACACACACACGGACAAAAGGTGATCTCATAAGCCCATGTTTTCATCAATGAAAATAGGCTAAAAAGAGTAAATCCCCTGCTGCGCCAAGAGTCGTACTTTCTAATTGAGCATCGATTCTCTCGGTGGGGGAATTTATGTCTGACATCAAAACAAGTAGTTCCGTGAAGAACTAATAGCCTATTTTCATATATCTGACTAATATTAATTGCCTCTATCAACATACAAATTGTCAGTTTGATTGCTGTAATAGATTCGTAGATATTGAGAACCGTCTAAATATATTGGATGGTCACCATGTTGGATTTATACTATAGGCCTTAGATTTATATACTATTACATGAAGATTATTGTGTAGGTATTTTATTCAAACTTCAAAAAAAGCGGGATTTTAAAATTTCGCTCAGCCGCCTTCTTGTGGTCATGAAAATTATTTAAATGAATTAGCTGCCATTTGATTAAAATTTGAATCTGCATATAACGTATCAAGTTTCCCTGCGCTCGGATGGTTAAAACGCAAGAAACGTCCATTTGAATATTTAAATTTCGCTTTGCCGTCTTGTTGGATTTGTGCTTCCAGGTTATTGAACGTCCCTCAGGTGAACTTATGCTTATAGCCCCTATACACTTACAAAATTTCAGTTTGATTGCTGTAGTAGATTAATAGATATTGAGAACCGTCTAAATATTTCAGATGGTCACCATGTTGGATTTTAATTTTATGTAGGCCATAGAGTTATGTACTATTAGATGATGATTATTGTTTACGTTCATTATACAAATGTTGATTTCGATCGCATGATTAGAACACAAGAAATAAAAACTTAATTTTCGAAATTCGCACAGCCGCCATCATGAGGATACGTAAACAATTGAACTAAATTAGATACCAGTGCATTACAATGTGTACAGACATTTGCTGTACGAAGTTTCATTGCGTTTGGATAATTAAATTTAGAGAAAAGTATATTTAATACTTTCAACTTCGCTTGGCCGCCATGTTCGTTTTGTAGTTAACCGGTTTTTGAAAGTCTCATAGATGAACTTCCAGTAGTGCCCTTTATATCCTTACAAAATGTCATGGTGATACCAATAATAGTTTCAGAGATATGAATGCCGGTGAAATATTTCGCTCAGCCGCCATCTTGAGGTTATGTAAACAAATGAACGAAGTTAGATGTCGGTGCATTACAATGTGCATAAACATATACTGTACCATGTTTCATTACGTTTGGTTGGTTAAATCGCGAGAAACGCCTATTTGAAGTTCGCAACTTCGCATGGCCACCATGTTGGTTTTGTAGTTACCAGGTTTTCGAAAGTCACATAGGTGAGCTTCTAGTAGTTCCCTATATCACTGTACGAAATTCCAGGGTGATATCGGTAATAGTTTCGGAGATATTGAATGCTGGTGAAATATTTCGCTCAGCTGCCATGTTGGATTGGTGAGACGTAACAAAATTAGAAGGGCACGGTCGGGGTCGCCCGGAATAGTGCTATGAACTTACCGAGTTTCTTTGAAATCGCTCTAGCCATTCAGAAGTTATTAGGGGGGACACACAAAAATCCATCGCACACACACGCACACACAAACAGGCACACGGACAAAAGGTGATCTCATAAGCCTATGTTTTCATAAATTAAAATAGGCTAAAAATGATGATACCCTGCCGGCGAGATAAAAAATATAGCAGATTTGATTAATTACAAATATTAAGAGAGCTGTTTTACTTATCTATGCATGTTGGTTGGCTGACTTGCGGCAATGCATGTCGGATTTCCGAAGTGAATAGTCATGTCCTGTTGTTCGGATTCCACGCAAAAAGGAGGTCTCGGTGACTCATGATCGCATGAATAAAGGTCACGTAAGACTAAAAGCTTAACTTGACTGGCGGTGCTGATAGAGCAATTATCACCACATGGCTTTCACAAAATGTCGGACGAGTGATGGCAGTCCCTTGTAGCAAGTCTGCTGGCGACAGTCCCTTGTAGGTAGACCGAGCGAGTCTGCTGGCGGCCGTTAGAAGAGTAACAAGTGAGAAGGCTCCCGACTAGCAAGGCAATCGAGGGGGAGAAGTTAGTGGGAGAGAAGGAGGACATAAGGGTCACAAACGTAGAAAGCATAAATCTTTAAAGCACACACATTTACTTTCTTGAGGCAGAATTCAAATAATGTAGATGTGTGTAGGTTGCCATCTGTAGAGGACGAGTCGAACTTCTAAGCATCATAATTAGACGGTGACAACGAGTTCTCACGTTGACTGCAGGAGATGAGCGAGTTCAGCTAAGTGCCGCGTGAGGGCACATTAAGGAGAAATTTGATGAGTTTGTTGAAAGAAAGGTAATGAATCTCGTTCACTAAAACACACTAAACACAGGCATGAACAAAAGCACAAAGAGAGAGGGAAAACACATAGAAAACTCTGTTAGTGGTTTTGCACGGAATAAAAAGATAAGAGAGAGCGAAACATTAGAAAACCCAATATGTGTACAAACTACGTAAGGTGTATATTCAAGGAATATACCAACATCGATTGTCAGATGAAGCGCTAAAGGAAGTTGGTGCCTCCTGGTACTTAAGAAGCAATATGGACCAAGCTAATGAGATACATAAAAGTTGGGTTGACATATGGTAACGTCATATATAGATGCAGCCAGTGGGAAGTCACTTTTGAGGCCGAGGTCTGGAGTGTGGTGCTATAAGTATGTGAAACTTGGTTTTTCCGTCTGCAGGAATGGGAAAATAGGAGTATTTGTGGTGTTATTGGAGAATAATGGAGATTGGGTGGCTAGAAGGAGTAAGATATGAGGGGTAATGAGATGATTGGGGTTAGATGATTCTGGTGAGTGGTAATGAAAGGAAAAGATTGGTTCGGCTCATATTTAGGCACCACGAATAGCAAATTCTCAGTAGTAATGGAAGCAAGAATAAAAGATAAGAACTATGGGCCTTAAGCAAGGTTAGATTATGTTAAATATATTGCTTCGGTATTAGGGTTTAGAAGCAAAGTAAAGTCAATGGAAGAAAGGGAGTGCAGCATTAAAAACAAACACAACGACAACAGTAAAGTATTCTTTTCACTCAGCATTTTAGCCGCTTTGCGAAACTTCAGCTCAATGATGCGCAAGAAGAGACGCTATTTCAAAATATGCTTATCGGTGATCCTTAGGCGTACGTCAGCAGGGATGCGAAGGGTGCAAACTTAAACACCTTGTCCTTTATTGCATGAGGCATGCTGGCTGGAACCTAAAGCCTCAGGTTCGGAAGAATGTGGTGGCTAAGAAACCATCCCAACACACTCATGCTCACAGAGCTATGACTCCAAAGTTTCCCACAAGACCACTATATTTTCTTCCAAATAAAATTCAATTGCAGAACATTCACACTGTGTGAAAAGCATATTATTGAGTAATAAAAACGGAATCATTTCCCAACATTTATTAAAGACTTATTTCGTGGTAGTGATATTAATGAAACTTTCTCCAATTATAATTTCTTTACTTTGAACTCTATACCTTGACTATTATTTCACTTCCTGTAATAATGTACCATACTTCAAACTTTTAGTACTGAATATTTCAGGATGAATCCGGCTGCAATGAAGATATATGATGTTGGTCTTAGTGGAGGACAATATACTCACACTTCCTCTACTGAAAAATGTTATATAAAGCAAAATTTGAAAAAATACTCATGTAGCGAATGCGAAGCTAAGTTTACGAGGAGGTATACATTGAAGACACACCTGCTTATCCATAGCGGCGAGAAGCCGCATTCATGTAGCGTATGCGAAGCCATGTTTACACAGAGAGGGCATTTGAATGCTCACAGGCTAATCCATAGCGGCAAGAAAACGCATTCATGTGGCGTATGCGAAGCCAAATTTACACAGAGAGGATATTTGAATATACACTTGCTTATCCATAGCGGCAAGAAGCCGCATTCATGTAGCTTATGCCAAGCCAAATTTACACAGAGAGGATCTTTGAATAGACACATGCTTATCCATAGCGGTGAGAGGCCGCATTCATGTAGCGTATGCGAAGCTAAATTTAATAAGCGAGGAAATTTGGATGCACACATGCAAATCCATAGCGGGAAGAAGACGCATTCATGTAGCGTATGCGAAGCCAAATTTACTCTGAGAGGAAATTTGACAGCACACATGCTAATCCATAGCGGGAAGAAGACGCATTCATGTAGCGTATGCGAAGCAAAATTTACTATGAGAGGATATTTGAATAAACACATGCTAATCCATAGCGGCAAGCAGGCGCATTCATGTGGCGTATGCGAAACCAGATTTACTCAGAGAGGATCTTTGAAAAACACATGAAAATCCACAGCGGCAGGAAGCCGCATTCATGTAGCGGATGCGAAACCACATTTACTCAGAGAGGATCTTTGGATCAACACATGCTAATCCATAGCGGCATGTAGCGTATGCGAAGCTAAGTTTACTCGTAGAGGAGAATTGAATAAAGACTTGTTAATCCATAGCGGCAGGAAGGCGTATTCATGTGCCGTGTGCGAAGGCAAATTTAGGCAGAGAGGACATTTGAATCGACATATGGTTATTCATAGTGGGGAATGGCATTATTCCTGTGCCATGTGCGAAGCTAAATTTTGCCAGTGAGTAAGTTTGAAGTCACACTTCCTTATCCATACAGGAGAAACGCCATATTCCTGTACCTGTGCGATGCCAAATTTAGCCAAGACGACATTTGAAGAAACACTTGCTAAGCCACAGCCACGAGAAGCTTGACTAAAGTACCAATTGCAAAGAAGTTACTCTCAATACAAGATTTATGAACAAACGTCCAAAACATTTTAAGGACGAAAAAATTCTCACGTAGCAAATGCGAAGTCAACCATGGTCACAGGGTATATTTGAAGATACATTTTCTAAAAATAGGCTTATTCAGAAGCAAATGATATCTGAAACAACACATATTTACTCATGATGTTTCCTACTTACCCAATTCCTCTGTACATTAGCCGTTTTCAGAAACATTTCTCTTTATTACCTCTTCAGTTGTTACCCTCTCTACCCATCTGATATTCAGCATTCTCCTTAACAACACACTTCTGTTGCATCTCTCTCTTTTTTCTGCTGCGGCGACAGTCCATGTTTCATTTCGTTGGAGTGCCACGACCCAGATAATTCAGAACTGATTCTTTAAAAACTTAAATCTATATTTAATATCATCGCCATTATTTTATGTATAAATGTCTTCCTTGTCCGAGCGAACCTACTTTTTATATCTTGATAAACAAGATCTTTTTTCTAATTTTCTTCATTGTTTGTTCAATCTTAACGTTGAAAATTATGGGTAATAAGCTGCCCCCTTGCTTTACACCTTTAGGCATACCAGATGCTCTCTTATGTTCTTCAGCTTGTATAACTGCCGTCTGATTTTTGTGTAGATTAAAGATGATTACATTATTCCAATCCTTTTCAGTATGTCAAACAACTTACTCAAATTAGCATTATTAAAAGCCTTTTCACTGTCTCAAATGCCATTAACGTTCTTTAATATTTTCTTATTCTACCTCCCAAGTTCAATCTAAGACTTACTACTGATTCCTTAGTTCCGACGTTTCACCTCAGACAGAGTTTATCCTCACCAAACTCGCTTTCCCCTGTCTTTCCATCTTGTAAATCACTCTAGTCTTGTTCCTTAAGGCATGATCGATCACGCTGATTGTACTATAAACTTCCCATACATCAGCTTCTGTTTTCTTCGTTATATGGATGATAACATTCTCCTTAAAATCAGGGAGGACCTGTCTCATAAGTCCTACATCCAACGAAATGATTTGGGCCCTACTTCAGTAGCTCAGTTAGTATATTATCTATTCCGTATTAAATCTCTTTTCGTATCGCCATGAACGTCATCCTCTTCTTTCAGAACAGTTCCAACTAATACAGACCCTTCTCCGCCAAACACCTCAGAGCTGCGAAAGATCATCACTTCACTAAAAATAACAAATCCCCTGGCGAGGACACTGAGGTGTTTGGCGGAGAAGGGTCTGTATTAGTTGGAACTGAATTTGAAATTGGTGTGAATGTCGACTCGGGTGAATCACAGTTGAGAGGGTTTTTAAAATATGTAGCTAAAATTTGACAGTTATCCTTGTCACTGTGAGCGATCTGGTTGGTGGTCGGGTTGCGGAACCACAAATTAGGAGGATAGAATTTTGTCAGATTCCTCTTGAACGTTTGGTAGACAGTTTTGTAGTTATGCTTCTGGAAATTCAACTCGATGTTGGTCAGTTCGTTCTTGTGGAATTGTCTTTTTGCGTTCCGAATTCATCGAGAAATCCTCCTTCTCGTTTCAACGAATTGTTTATATTTATTTTCTCTTTTGTGAGATTTCCAGAGAAGCCAAGATTTTTTTTCTGTCATTCAGGGCTTCATCGCATTGTAAGTTCCACCAGGGGTGTCAAGGTTTCCGGGTTTGAGGCGCAATTTAGGGAGCTGTTTTTACCATGGAACACTCCAGTCGTTCAAGGTCTGGCGACGTTAGAGTGGGGATTATTTCAGAGAATTCATTCTGAAGTAATTTGAGTTTCGCTATGTCGGGTCGAAGAATTCTGTGTCTGTGTCTGCAACTTTTGTGTGTTTTTCGGAATGAATTTAAACTTGATCTTTGACATGCAATGACTCGAGTCAAGATTGGCGCCTCGAAGGACTTTGATATTCTGTATTTATTTTGAAGATCCGACAGAAATGGCTACATGGTCAAGTTGAAATTATCCAAGTAAAGTGTTGGAAGGTGTCCATGTCATTTGCTTCCATGGAAGACGATTGAAATATGTGGATTTTAGCACTAGTTTGTTATTCCCACCGAGTTCAATTAAACGTTCTCCATTCCGGTTGGTTCTGGAATGTACTCGATAATCACCAACTATATGCCTGTATTTCCGTTCTTTACCAATTTGAGCATTGAAGTCGCCCAGGAGAAATGTGGCATGTGATTGAGGAATTTTAGATAGGATTTCATCCAGTGTTTCCCAGAAGATTTCCACAGTCTCTGGGTTCCATGTCTTGGTTGATGGGTGCGTGAACATTCACAACCGTGTAGACTGTATTGGCACATTGACACAGCTAGTGGATAGCCTTGGATATGGGGTTGAAGCTGATGATTGATCCGAGGATTTTGTTACTTGCAATGAAACCAGTGCCAAGATGAGGAGCTCCTTTGAGGATTTTCTTGTCAGTTTTGCTTTTGAAGACTCTGGAACCTTGAGTTTCGAATGAATCGTTATCCGTGTAGCGAGTTTCTTGGATCGCAGCTATTATTAACCGATGTTTGGTGAGGGTGTCTGTTAAGTGTTTGAGTTTGCCGACTTTGAGAAGTGAATTGGCGTTGAAGGTGGCACAAAAGTTCACAACATTGCACTTGAGTTCGGATGTAACAGATAGTTCAAGAGACTCCGACTTCTCCTTCAAGCATGAGGGTGCAGACTCCCCAGAATCCTGTCTGCTTGCTACTCCCTGGGAGCCGGTGGATTGTCTACCACCTGAGGTAATATTTCCGCTTGATGCTTCATTTTGAGCAGTTGAGAAATGTGCTCAGGTTTGGGACTAAATCTTACTCTACCCAAAATAAAACTAAGGTTGTTAGCGTCAGAGGCCCTACGTTATTATTGGCTACTCTTTTACGGCTTTAAGCCAACCCTCTTCCTTTCTTTGGGCTTGGGACCAGAAACACCAACTGCTGAGTTAATCAATCCACCCAGCAGGTGGAGATGTATGTACATTTTATTATTATTATTATTGTTTTTATGTGTAATTGACACGCTAAATAAAATAAGTCCTAAATAAATTAGTATCTGCTCCTTCTCAGCCTTAGTACAACTTTACCGTTGAGTTCATGCTCGCGAATAGAGTGGAAATCATTAACAGCAGTGTTATTTCAATGACCTCAAATATATTGCATGATTAAAACGAACACAGATCCGAATAGCATCACCTCACGTTTGTACAGGAAGTGTCTACTAATAGATTCTATACGTGCCAGCGATACACCATGTCTCTCAGTAGCTATGGTGACTAAATCAAGCATTGATGAAATAATGTCAGGAAAGCTGTTTGGTAGAAAGTTCAGACCCCGAGCAAGTAGATATTTTTTTGCTTAATATCATTTATAGTGGATTTAGTATGTGTGCATATCTACCTGTTCCAACAAGTGATTTTATATTTGGTCCTGAAATGGACCTTATTTATCTGATGGTACGTAGCCAGGTTGGACGACGACATAACGATCTGTTGAACGAATGCAAGGTACTTTGTATATTCAGGGTAGCAAGTGTTCGAAATGTTAACCTCCTCGGTTTAAAGGAAAACTGAGACTCACTCAGGCCGCCGCACGTGTCAAGTCTAAGCCCTCTGTAACACCTGGTTGTAAACCAATCCTCATACTTCCGCTGTGTCATGTCAAAGCCCACTCTAACCCCGAGATAAAACACAGCCTGTATTCTTGAAAAAAAAATCCACAGCCTGCTTCCAGTCTCCGACCGGGTCAGGAATGGAATGAATGAAGCCCCCATCTAGCGGCGAGGATATGAACTGTGCCGGCTGCCGAGGCCCGACGCACTCCTCTGGGGCAATTATTAACCGAATGACAGATGAAATGAAATGACAGTGGAGAGTGTTGCTGGAATGAAATTTGACAGGGAAAACCGGAGTACCCGGAGAAAAACCTGTCTGCCTCCGTTTTGTCCAGCACAGATCTCACATGGAGTGACCGGGATTTGAACCACGGACCCAGCGGTGAGAGGACGGCGTGCTACCGCCTAAGCTACGGAGGCTTGCTACAGCCTGTATTCTTACGTTTTACAAATATAAAATTGTATTAATTGATCCACTTATGAGAAATACCGTTGTGTAGAGTTAACATGACTGCTAACATGACTTTTCCCACTAAATATATGCTGAGAGAAACGGATGTTAGTAGAAAAGAAGCTCTACTTACTAAAAACTGGATTTACTAAGCAAGAATCCTTTCCTGGAGTGTACATAACAATTCACCATAGTTTCATCGCAATCGGATAAATTGTATATGAACACCTACAGGACTTTGTTGAAACGATTCTCGAACCATCGCACATTTGTTGAATCTACTCGTGCGCTACCTATTGTAAAATGAATTTACTAAGCCAGAAACCTTTACTGAAGTGTACACAACAATTCACCAAAGTTTCATCACAATCGGATAAATAGTATATGGACGCATACGGTACTTTGTTGAAATGATTCGCGTGCCGTCACTCATTTGTTGAATCTACTCGTGCGCTACCTATTGTAAAATGGATTTATTAAGCCAGAAACCTTCCGTGGCGTGTACTCAACATCTTACCCAAGTTTCATCGTAATTGGGCGAATGGTATTTGAACGCATAAGGGGACCTTATTGAAACGCTTCGCGCGTCGTCGCTCATTTCTTGAATGTACTCGTGCGCAACCTCCTGTGAAATGGATTTACTAAGTTAGAAACCCTCATGTAAGTGTACACAATATCTCACCATAGTTTCATTGCAATCGGATGAATGGTATATGAACGCATACGGGACTTAGTTTAAACGTTCGCGCGTCGTCGCTCATTTGTTGAATCTACTCGTGCGCTACCTATGGTAAAATGGATTTACTAATCCAGAAGCCTCCCCCTGGAGTGTACACAACATCTCACCCAAGTTTCATCGCTATCGGACGAATGGTATTTGAACGCATACGGGACCTTGTTGAAACGCTTCGCACGTCGTCGCTCATTTGTTGAAATGGATTTACTAAGTTAGAAACCTTCAGATAAGTGTACACAACAAATCATTAAAGTTTCATCTCAATCGATGAATGGTATATAAACTTATACGGGATTTTGTTGAAACGCTTGGCGCGTTTTCATCGCTATCGGGCGAATGGTATTTGAACGCATACGGGACCTTCTTGAAACGCTTCGTGCGTCGTCGCTCATTTGTTGAATCTAGTCGTGCGCTATATATTGTAAAATAATTTACCAAGCCAAACACCTTCCCTGGAGTACACTCAACATCTCACCCAAGTTTCATCGCAATGGGATGAACGGTATATGAACGCATACGTGACTTTGAAACGCTCCAACGTGCAGAGGCGAACAGTAGAATTCGATAACACTGCCACCTTTGGTATAAAACACAACTTTTCGCCACGGGCGTAGTGTATGTTATGGTGGTAGTTGCACAGATTGCGACCAGGTGGCTCTAACGTGCAGAGACAAACCGTCCAAAGACATCAGCTTTCATGAAGGCCAAGGCTAGTGGTTTCCATGACGACTGTTTTTGACTGTATATTGTGGTTCTAAAATTGTGTGTAAATTGTGTTCATTCCACCTACCCAGTCAGATTGTGAATCTAAACCATTCATGAACCCACCCTAATATACATACCAAATTCCAT
This sequence comes from Meconema thalassinum, assembly GCA_946902985.2. Classification (NCBI taxonomy): domain Eukaryota; kingdom Metazoa; phylum Arthropoda; class Insecta; order Orthoptera; family Tettigoniidae; genus Meconema; species Meconema thalassinum. Next base: position 37,379,023 of record OX336398.1, on the reverse strand, counting down.
AAAAATCGGTTCAGTCGTTTAGGAGGAGTTCAGTCACATACACATGTGTCGAAGAATTATATATATAAAGATAAGATAAGATGTGAATCACACTTTGAACAGAATCGGTTTGGGTTCAGAAATGGGGTCGGTACACGTGAGGCACTCTTCTTATTGAATGTTCCAAAACAGAGATGTGTGGACATGAATGTCGATGTATGTGCATGTTTTATAGACTAATAAAAAGCTTTTGATTATGTCAGATATGAAAAATTGATAGAAATGTTGAGATCAACCGGTATTGACCGCAATGATTTACGCATTATAAGTAATCTATATTGGAATCAGACTGCGGATGTGAAAACAGTTCAAGGAACTTCAGAAACGGCTTCAATCAGAAAAGGTGTCCGTCAAGGTTGTGTACTGTCAACTCTTTTGTTCAACATTTATTCTGACGCAATATTTAAAGAATCGCTGGAAGAAGGTGGAGGGTGCTAGTTATCAGAATCCTCATCCTACAATGTCGTGCAGTAAGAGCCCAAAATCTCCTGCAATTCAAAATATCATCTCTGGAATACACAGAAGCAAATAATAAGTCATGGCCTCCTTCGTCACTGCTTCCTAAAGCCTATTAATAAACAATTAATAATATTTAGATCGAAGACTTTCATGGCCGGTTTCTAGTTTATCATCTTGGCTTACAGGATTGAGCCGCGTCGCATATCGGTTATTATTAAGCAGCCAAACCACTGCGCAGGAGTTTACAAAGTGCCTTGCTCCTGTGGACAGGTTTGCATAGGGCAAACAAAAAGACGCGTTTCCATTAGGATTTCAGAGCACATTCGAGACACGAAACAGATAAACTATAGATCTGCACTAGCTGAACATGCTGACGTCACGAGACACGCCATCGAATTTGATAAGGCCGAAACTGTTGCTTAAATTCCCGGATATCAAAACAGATTAATTAGAGAGGCAATATAGGTCGTGAAGCATCCCAATAATTTCAATCGCGATGATGGTTTCAAACTTAGCAAAATTTGGAAAGTTCTCCCAGCGCGCGACAGCCAGGGGCGTGGATCAATTAGCGCGCAGCTTGACGACAATGCTGGGCAAGCAAGCACACTTGACTGGCAATAACCGTTAGTTTGAGTACGGACACCAACTCGAACCTGCCCATGATTAAGGCCGCTCCAATGTCAGCCGAAACGTCGGGAAATAATAACCGATATGCGACGCGGCTCAATCCTGTAAGCCAAGAAGATAAACTAGACACCGGCCGCGAAAGTCTACGATCTAAATAGCCTATATGGAAATTTGAATTCAAAGTTCATGGTGAATGCACGTCTGCAGCGAGAAGTGGATTCGTATGTCGCTGTATTCAGAGTTTGTTCTATATGGAATTCAGTAGAAAGTATTTTATTTTGTAATTATGAAGGAAATTCTTACCTTGAATAAATTGACATGCGCAGTATATAGTGAAAAAAATCGCTACAGTCAGTGATAGTGTGTTCGTAGGTTGGTAAAGGACTTATACTTCTATTTAAAGCGATGTAAAAGAGTTTCCGTTTACCTTGGTCTTTGTGCTGTCAGTATCTCGCGGTTACCTTCTGAATCTCAAGGCTACGTGTCGTAACCCTACAAAGTCCCACGGGACCCTACGCCAGCTCTTCTAAACTTCAAGACCTGACCTCAAAGATGAGTGTGCTTCATCTATCCTTATTCCAATCCTCCAAACCTCTCACCACAGACCTGCTATTCGACTGCAAATTAACAGTCAAATACCCCTAGAACATTGGATGTTATTCACTTATTTCGCATGTAAAAATTTGCCACCCTTTCGTCCTCTCGCCTTCGCAATCCACACGACCTTGCAGTCCCCGCATCCAGCTGATCGATTTCCAAGTCAGCATTCAACTTGCACGGTCTTCGCTCGCGCTGGCTATGCAGATACTTGCACCTTGACATTCCCTGTGGCCTGGCTTCCAGCGCTATGCGCTTGTCCTTAACGAATTTGAAGCGTCGCTTCCTTCTGGGAAACGCCCCAGCGATAAAACCCCAAGCGAGTGCCCTACTTATTGGGAAATCGTTCTTCAAAACACTGGCGGAACCGCAGATCAAACTGGTTGAACACGATCTCGAATACATCTCGCACGCCAAAAACAAACCCCTAGAATCAAAACACTGTCCAAAACATTCCCCCAGCCCCTTCATACACTACACTCACCCCCGCATATCCCCATGTCCTTCAAAACTTTCTAAACATCAACACAAACCCCGCATAACGCTCGCGAATAGAACACACACCCACTGGGTCCAAAACACTGGTGGAATAGCACGTGGCCGGAACTACGTTCAGTAGGATACCAGATGTAGTTCCCCCCAGCCCCTTCTTGCTCAAAGTACACCCGGAAAAGAATCAAAAACAACCCCTTAAATATCATTCACCACCCCCTCACATACAATTACATAGCCGACATACTACACTAATCAGAGAATCAACAATGAGCAAAGAGCACCGGAGTCATACCAGTCAAACAGTGAAATCCAACACAATCTTACAACCCCCTACAATCTCTCTTGCCCTTATACAAGGCTATCACACACGCAATCCAGTCCCTCACATGACAGGCAAACGACTCCTATACGTTAAACATAATCTATATAAGTTGCATTCCATCCCAATTCCCAGACACGAACACGACAGCAAACCCATAACATAAGGGCAAATCACACACACAAGAGGAGAACATATAAGCTTCGAGAGAGAGACTATGTATCCTTGCTTAGTTTAACTGACCTATCTTAATTTCTCCTATTTTCCCACATAGCATTCAATTCCACTGGTTGGCTTTGCTTTTGGAAAAGGAAAGAACGTGTATTCGTCTCATGCTGAACCTGTGAAGGGCCATTTGGGCACCCAGAGGAGGGTTTGAGAGGATTGGTAAAAACCGATGAATCCCTCATTTCTTCTTTGGAGCTACCTTCTTGGGCGAAGTCATGGGCTGGGCAGCGTTCTTAGGCTGAGGTCTCACTGTCGACACCTTTGCTGCCTTCTTAGCCTTGGAAGGAGATTTATTTGGCTTAGGGGCAGTTGTAGCACGCTTCATCTTCTCGGCGGGTTTCTTGGAGATGGCCTTCTTGGCGGCTGGACTTCTTGGCCTTGGGGAGGCTTCTTTTCCTTAGGGGCAGAAGCTCCCTTTACCATGGTCTGCACCAGTTCTCCGGAAAACAGCAGCGTTCAGGTACTTATTGAAGAAAGGGCGAGCTTCTCAGAGTCTACCTTGTAGTTGACAGGGATGTATTTCTTGATAGCCTGTAGAGATGACCCACCGCGTACCTTGAGACTCTTCATGGCGCTGCCTACCATCTCGGAGGGTTGTGGATGGGCGGGCTTGGTTCGCCGCTTCTTGGAGGCAGAAGCCTTGCTCTTCCTGGGCGAGGCCAGGGCCTGAGCCGCTGTGTCGGCCATGGTGAGCGAACGAGTGTGTGTACTGATGTCAGTAAGCTAAACAAAATGGGGAGATATACTCAGCCAAGGACGTCGTTTCTAGCGTCTGATAAATGGGGCCTGGTCTCATTTTGCCCGTAATTTGTTAAATTGTGTGTGAAATTGTTAATTTAATAGTGATTTTTGAGTGACGTATATATACGCTCACTGCTTGGATTTTTTTACCGTGAGCGTAGAATGGTGTAATTTTTGGAAGGCGTATACATGAAATTGAGATTACCTTCCTGTTAGCTGAGCCATGGCCTAGATAGACATCTTCGTGGGCAAATGAGTCTAGAATTAGACCGCCCATTTAGCTAACCATCTGGTGTAAGAGTGCTGCAGCAGCATCTCATGGTGGTCGCGAGAAGCGAGGAGAAGTTGCCAAGTGAAGCTCAAACAGTGTTATTTGGCTAAAAGCATTCCCATAGTTGTACCAGGAGTACAGTCATTGTTGGTAATATATCTTTGGGGCTCCTTACCTGGTTCGTAATTGAAGTGTGTGTAATGTTAAAAGCTAGTAGTAAGCACTGCTTTCGCTACTAGCTACATTGAGTGAGGTCTGGCGGGAATGGAGCGCTGTGATTGGCTGTTGTGTTAGTGAGGTGATTGGGTGGCGTGAGAAAAGGTATTTTATTGATTTCATGAATAATGAGCAGTGTATATTGTGCATTTGAAAATTGTAATGCTTGGAGAATAGTTTAGTCGGACGTTGGACAGTCATCCATCGTCCAACCGCGGCCAGAGGGCCCTAACTGTTGCTTTGTACTGGTAGTGACTTTTGATTGGTGTTATGAGGTTGAGTTATAGTTAGTTACTATTTTTGTTGGCTAGGTGAACTGTGGTGTCCGTAATAGATGTCTGCGTTTGAGTACTCTGTTTGAGTATTACTAGCCAATGTATTTTGGTTTTCGTTTACTAGTTGTGGTGGGATCACGGTCATATCTGCCTAGTCGGCTTATGAGTGGGTTGGTGATTAGGGCGGTTTTGAGGTAGAATTTTCCAGTGAGGTTTGCAACAAAGTCAAGGAGGTACGGCATATCAGTGTTTCTGTGCATGTCTGTAATACGTAGTTTATGTTCGGATCTTACTGCTAGGCGTAGATTGTAATCGTTTGAGGTCGGGGAATGAAAGAAAGCCCATTGCTGTGAATGCGAAAATGCGTAGGGTCGGATGAGTGCACTATATATGTGTAAGCCATTTTTGGTGTTCAGTTTACTTTAGTGATCGATCAATTGGTATAGAGTTCTGATCTGTGCCTTGGAGCGTTGAATAGTCGTTTATACGTAAACAAAATGGTCAAGGCTCAGGTATAGACTAAACGGTAGGTTGGACCGCGCAGGGAACCACCGTGGCCGGTTGTCGGTGTGCCCGAGTGACGGGAAGTCGGGGACATGTTTCCTAGACCCTTTAAGGTGCTCCGTATGCCCCTCGGGGACGCCTCGGCATCCTGGTCGGGATAGGAAAGGATAGCCATAAGTTGGGCACTCCCCCTTGCCCGAGAGTTTCCCTCTTAGTTTCTGCCATTCAGGCTGAGGTGCCTTTGAAGGGTAGCATTTCACCGGTCGCCTCTCCTTGCCGACGTTCAGGGGTGTCCAGCACCGTCGCGACTCATCCTGGAGAGACCGCCGCTCACCTACCCGAAGCTTCATCCTTCCTCTAGCCCGAGTAGGAGGTCAGCCACCCGGTACCGACCCGATACCCACGAAGGTGGCAGCCATTCGGCCTTCAGGTTGTATTCAACAGAGCGAAGGGATCCTACAATAATCTTCCTCTCGCAACAGTGCCTGAAACGACCTACGAGATTAAGGACGTAAGGTTGGAAACACCCTCAGGGAGTTCCGGGACAATTGCTTCCTCGTTAGTCCTGTCCTGTGTCTTCCCGAAAGGCCCAGCCTCCTCATCAGGGCGAGAAATCCTCATCTAGAGCTACTATCGTTCCTTAGGGCCCTCTACCTTCATAAGAAACCGTCACTAGGACACTAAAAGAAGTAAAGATTTCTGGAAAGAAAATTAGACCTGGGGGGGGACTGGCATATTTATCAGAGTCATATTTGGCCTGCAAGACAACCAAACACAATCCTTTACCTCGCTTTAGTTATAGAGACTCCTCACAGGTCCGATGCAGAGACACCGCATAAGTATTCGAACCAGGTCCTGAAAGAGTGAGTTGAATACGTTAACATTCAGGATGTTACACTGCCACGAGAAGCCGAAGAGGCCTGTGAGCCTCTCAAGCAGCTGTTACGGAGGAGGTTTAACTACATCTGCCCCTCCCGGGTCACGAACCAACAGCCATCCTACATGAAAGCTTAGGCCCTTTATGGAGGTCCCCTAAGTGTGAGAACACCTCTCTAGTCGTTGTTTGTTTGTCCCAAGAACAATGATATGTTATATGAAGTGCATTTCTGTATTTTGGTTAAGTGTAATGTAATTAAGCACATGCAATGAGAAAATGTATGACTAAGTAGAAGGATGAATGAATGAGTGAAAGAGGGTGATAACGAACTGTCTAATTTATATTATTCCTACTAGCTTAGTTTGTAAACAGTGTGTGTATTCCCCCTCCCCAAATCCCTCCCTCTTTAAACTGTCTAGTCATAAACTTATCAAAATAAATAAGAGCATATATCTAAATTAAAGCACTTTGTGGTACCTGTCTCCACGTATACTCTAGTACACCTTCCTCGCTTTACTATGTCCAATTCTAAGGCATTGGGAAACAAATCAGAGCATCTTCTTATTCAACATGAAAGGGAATACGAGATCGAACATTCTTTTAGAGCCTCGTTGGAAGAATTCGTACAAGGCGAGTGGCACATTTATGCCAAGCAAGGCGATAGAAAACAACATAGGTATCTTAGAAACGGACCGCATCGTAGTACCGAGAATTCTTAAAATCGTTGCATAGGACCTGACGTGTTAGAATTCAAAATTGTCTTCACGAATACCGTATATCTGAGCGCTCATGTTTTAATTTCCAAGAGTTATATGCGGTTTATTTATCACGAATTGGACGGCCTCCTTCCTACGTACGGTATTAGCTGCTAATCTCTGCCATGGCGTCATTTTTAACGGCAGAAATAACCGTCAAAAGCAGTCATTACGAGCTCCTTTGTGTTTGAATCACCGGCTACTGAAAACGCAATTTGAAAAGTCACTCACTCTGAAGACAGTAAATTGCGAGAATTCTAAGAAAAATCTATAAATAATGAGGTGGGTATAAAGTTTAATCTCAACCCCCAAGTATAGATATGATTTGACACTGTAAAGCTTCAGTGCTTTGAAAACAAGGGTCGATAACTCTCACTTAACTGTGAGTATAATGCTATATTATGATATATCTCTCTTTAGGGGCAGATGACTTAGGTATTCTGCCCCCATAAAGCTTCAATAATTGTTATTCTCTTGGAGGAAAGATCCTCGTAACCCTTTTTTTGTAAGCTCCTTCAGGGCCCTCAGGTCATCAGCCAGGTGCACTCGATTAATGCTCAAACCAACGGTTGACCACCGGAGTAGTATCTTGTCGGAAGGCCCCTTCTAATACTTGCCTCTCCCCTCCCCCTTCCTTTCCCCTCTGTGCAAGTTATACAAGTCATCCGTGGGAATAAATTTAAACCGTATAAGTTTTTACCAGAGAGCGGAGGGACACCTAAAGCTTTCCTAAGGGAACTAACAAAATATTTTACGGATGAAAATGTTGGCTCAATGCGACAGTTAAGAATGGTTGAAAAAGTTTTAGCGGGCTCAGCACTTACGTGGTATCTTGGATTTAAGAACACATTTAAATCGATGGAAGTATTCCAGAAGGCCTTCCTAATCAAATATTGGAGTGCTCATACCAACAAAGCTTGCGAATGGACTTTTACTCGCGCAAGTACCATTCCACACATCAGACGAAATATGCAGACTTTTTCGCTACTCAGCTCGTCTAATTGCAAGATCTTGATAATCCGCCTAATGAAATGGAGTTAATAACTACTATAGGAAAACAGATGCCTATTAGCGTTCAGCAATTCTTGGTGACGGCAAATATTACGACCGTGGTCCAGGCAGAAGAAGTATTGAGGGGATAGATGAAACCACAAATTACATCAACCCGAGAGAGAAGAGAAGAGACAGATAGAATTAGTTAACACAGTCGAAGTAGTCAAGACACCGAACAAAAACACGAGGTCGCAAGCTACCAATACTGGAGGTTACCAAAGACGGCAGAACACAGAGGAACATGAGCCGATATCGCAACTGAGATATGAAGACAAGGGCAAAAATCATTACTCTCAGGAAGAAACTAACCGCTACCAGAACACAAACAATCAGCAGTGGCGAGATATTAGGAGATACCAAACATCATATAATAGGAATAATAATAATAATAACGCACCTTATAATCAAGAGTGGTGGGGAAGACACTATAATCAACAATACAGGCCCAATGACAATAGACGTTACAACAAACAACATAACTCACAAGACAACCAGTGGTTTAGCGAGCAATCGGAACCAAGGGAGGACCGACGAAATTGGAACGAAAGATACGCTGATCCACAACAGTACCGGGAGAAGCCACGTAACATGGAAGGGAATAATAAGGATAAATGGGAAAGAGCAAGAGTTAGGCGGAAGAATCCCGACACCCACGAGGAGGAAGGCGGAACACATCAAATGTTGGAGGCCATGCATATAGATACTCAGAGATATTTAGAGGCGCTGCATTGAGAAGAAGAAAATAGAGCAGCCAACAATAAGAAGCAGAAGAATAGCAGGAGAGATTCACAGACCGGAGTCGGCAAGGTTCTCGAAATATGGTGAATAAATTTATCGTACGGGAGACGGGGAAGAAGAAGGGAGAAGGAAGAAGATGGCAACACGGGTGAGAAGAAGAAGATGGCAGCACGGGGGAATGAAGAAGATGCAGGAGCGGCTTAAGGAAGTTCGACTAGGGGTTACGGAATTTAGTTAACAACGCCTACAGAGTCAGAGAGGTGAGCACAAATATCATGGCAATTTATAATATGTCAAATCTAAAATTGTATCATCAGAGAGAGCCATACGAGCCGAGAAATAATGTAATTGCAGCAAATTAAATATTCGCGTGATAACATACAACAAAAAGTACGGGGGTACACGAGTAGCGAATGCGCTGGAAAGAGAGCCTAGACGTGTTTTCAAGTCCAGACGGAAGTATGTCTGTGAGCAATGTTGTTGTTTTGAAAGAGAGAGAGGAGACGAGTAGCGAAGCAAGGGGCCTAAGGGGACGAGCATGCAGGAATTCCCTAATGAGTTCGGAGCGAGACAGCATCCGAAAAAACAGAGGCGGACAGTCATTAATTTTTGAGGGTGAACAGAAACCACATTTTGAGCCAGATGAGTTATGGAAGTAAAATCGATTTCATACTGAGTTCGATTTTTTTCGACTATGGGTTAGATGAATCCTTATCATTGTGTCCAATAATAACGTTTCATATTCATTAATATGCTGGAAATACTAATACATAATATGCTGGATATTTCAGTAGATTTTAAAGTAGCAAGCAATCTGAACTTGGCAGGAAAGGCTGCGACCTATGAGGAAGCTATCGACAATTTCACAGCCATCGCTATTCTTCTTCTTCGGAGAAGGCAGGTATAACGCTGGTGCGTACATGACCCACAATCAAGCCAGGATGTTTTGTCAACGACAGGGAGTGAGTGAGAGAGGGAATGAGTTGTGACGTCAAAATAAGGGCGGAATCTGAAAGGTCGCTACTCCGACGCTATCTTGACCGACGAATGGGAAACGAGGACGCCATAGAGTACCGTCAGGGTGTTTTGCGCGCAAAGTCTGTTATAAAAAAGTCTAGCGATGGAACGTGTACACGACGGCAGAATCGTGACCTGTGATAAAATACAAGCTTTTTGAGGGGAAATACATAATTATAGGCCCATTATTAAAAATATTGAGGAGCAATTACTCCCACCACGGGAACTTGACGCTTTCTGTATATAAACTGTGTCTGAGCTAGAAGCGCGTTCACTCCTGATTATTCTTTTGACAGTCAAATTTAAGACGTCTTTATGACGGTCTAAGTTTAAAAAATCTAGTTGTGTGTCGGCAACTAAGTTATTATTTTCAATAAATTGTGAGGTGGCAAATAGCCACTTTATGAGGAAATAAAATACTCATAAAGCAGATAGCTGACAGTTTTAAACCGTAATTTAATTGTGTTTTAAAGCGACAAGATGACGACCATGGAACGGAGGCACCAAGAGTCATCCTCCAGTACCATGATTGTTATGGGCTAATAAGGCCTATGATGGGAGAGGGCGGGGGCGGGAAGCCCCTGGAAAGCTGCTTAAGTGATGAGTACTGAAAATTGTTTTATCTGATTTTGGACGAAAGGGGGTCGCGAGAGATATGAGGAACTTTGTACAGATTTTATTTTGTTGTGGTTTAATTTAAATTTTGGGTGTGTTTAATAACTGACATGCGTGTAGTAATTTTTGACATTGCGTGACAATTGTGTTGTACAGTAATTTTTAATTTAAATATTGTATTAATGGATACGTAAATTTTATAGGGAAATGACCGCATACGATTAACGTATAAATAAAAGTTATAATCATGAATAAGAACGCAGGAACGGCAGTGATAAACGGACTTAATTAGTGTAAATGTAAAAACTAGACAAGGGGGGCAATTTAGTATGTTGTTGCTTTGTTTATGCAGGCTAATTCTGATTCTGGTAATAATTTCTATTTTGTCATTTGGACAAAATTTGAGTCATGCTATCTGAGAGTGTGCTGGGTTCTGCTGCTGCGACGAGATCATCCAGAGTGTGCCACATGACTTGTATTATTAGTGTGATTGCTGAGGAGGCCAGGCCTACCTCGACTGCAGCGCTAATTCCCGGCAATTTAGTACCCAAGGGCTAAGATTGACCAGGAGATGTTGTTCTTGAAAATCCCAGAGAGGATATTTTGAGATATTGTGCAATACATGTGATTGCGCGTTTAACAGGTTGCGTGTAGGCAAGGTCGCTGTACGCTGGCTTGGGCCAGAATCTATATTTAGCGTGACACACATATTACTACGAGGGGGAGATGAACCGGCCACTTACTCAGATGTGCGATAACAGACCTAGCTGTCTTCAGCCCTGTTATGACTCATAATGTTTGCTTTAAAGCCTGATGATTTAAGGTTAATTTCTTTTGAATTAATTTAGGGAGTTGCCATGCTGTCGATCCGAAGATTCTTATCATGTTTACGACTTATTTTATTCTTGTGATTTAACGCCAATTTCACGGCATGATTTAATTATGTATTTGTTGTTGTTGGCTCTTATTTCAAGGCCATTGTATTCATTGTAGATATAATTTGGCAACCGGCCAATCTTGTTCATGTCACGTAGTGCTTTCCTATTGTTTTGAGGTATAAGACGGTGATTTCCGCAGCCTTGTTTAAAATAATACACACATGTATTTGGTTGTATTGAATTAAGGTTAGAATGTGTCAGTGGTGTATATAATTGTGTACTTGTTGTTCCCATATTGCCGTTACTCATCTTTGTAGTACGGAGTTCATAACCTATCCTTTTGTTTGAACGGAAACGGATGCCCGTCAAAGTGCTCATTACTTTAGCTAGTCTTAACACGCGTGCCGCTCATATAAATTAAATCTTTATTTTGTTATTTGTCATTTTGGGATCGTGTGTGATCCGTAACTTTGTTATATTTGGTTAAGTGACATTGTAGTCACATCACTTGTTTGACAGCTGTCATGCCATGTCACCATGGTACGCCAGGCTAGTCATTGTAAGTCTGTTCACGTTGCGTGTGAACTAATCTTAAGGGTGTTTTTTTAATTTTGTTATGTTTGATTCAGTTATTAAATTTCATTTGTTAGTAGATACTGTTGTTTTCATGGCTTTTTAATATTAAGTAAACCTGATAAATCCTAGAAATTATTTGAAGATCGAAATCTCTTTTACACATTCACAAGAACCAATGATGACCCCGAAACTGGAGTCTTGTGATTATGCTTTTTTAAGGGTACAGTATATAAAACAGAAATAAGGAAATATAGACAGAAGAAGTGAATCAACTGGAGCAATTGGAAGAGTCCAATCGCCACTATAGAAAAGATGTAAGAATAAGGAAACGGGTTTGGGAGAAAAATCCCAAGAACTGGTTTAAACGGGAAAGATCCATAACAATAAACTTCTTATTACAAACAGTGTGATCAATGATAAAAGAGTTTTATAAAAAATATTCTAATTTGTAGTGATATCAATATGAAGGGTGAGGGAAGGGGTGGCATGTGGCCATTTACAAGCATTGGCAGTAGTTCGAGCTCAAACCTCACATGACGAAAAATGGTTGTTGAGCCGGAAAGAAAAACTAAATCTCTCACAAGAAATGCACTAATGAGAGAATTAGTGAGATTATACACCGTCTTGATTATGAGAGAAAAGTAATCAAGGTGCCTAGATTGAGAACGACCCTAGCTAGGAAATTAGCTGAGCGAACTATACCAGCGACACTCATCTGAAGATACTGTATCTGTGATAAATCATAAACCTGACAAAAAGAGTGGCTTTGCAAGGTTTGGTACGAGCGCAACAAACGAAGGAAATAATTGCCAAAGTTCTCGAGGTGCACCTCAAGTTGCTGCCATAAGTGAACACCATGTACAAGATTGGCTAGAATAGTAATTAGTTGAGGTGAATATTGAGAATAAACGCTCAAACTCTAAATGACTAGAGACGATATAAAATACGGTACAGGGGGCTGCCGTGGCTATACATTTAAAGCTTTGCCACTGGTATAAGTTTAAAGCAATTTGATTGCTGATTTTGCCACAATACAATATGTAGCAGTTGCTAGGCCAGTAGTTGGTCTCAGACCAAAATTGGACTTAAAGACAAATGATGAAAAAATAGCAATAATTGAATAGACGTGATTATACAAGTGGGAATATCACAAGTAAGCGTGTCCTATTAGAAGCAATGAAGATTGACTAGAGTTAAGATTGTTTGAAATTTGACAATCCCAACAATTTGGGGACAGCAGGGGTAGCCATGGAAATTTGAAATACCATTTATGAATGGGAAAAAAGGCTTGCAACAGGGTTTTGACGGCACAAGGATGGTATGAGCTTGGGCCTAGAAGGCGCACGGATGAAACAGGGCCTAGACGCAAAAGAATGATGAGAGGTTGCATGCTTGTAAAGTTACAATAAATTGAAAGTAATTAAACTTCAAGAAAGCTCCAACTATCCATCATTTGGACCTAGGGACTTGGTTGCCAAATACCACTGAATTTATGCAGAAATGGCAGTCAATTAAAAATTCAAAAAATGGCGAGGTCATCTCTTGGATAAAACGTCAGATCAACCACAAAAAGAATACAGCAAAGATTATGTTATATACTTAATTTAAATATTTTAGTAGAGGGTGAAAAGGGGAGGAAAGGAAATTAGGGTCATTTCACTGTCTGTTTGTGTATGGCTACCCAGCACTGAAACCGATTGTACTGCAAACCAGATTATTTTTTGGCGCGATGCGCTTCTTAGTTTTGAAGTTTTGGACAGAGTTTCTCCCTTAAAAATGTCACTGATTAGCAAGGTGAATAATTTCCGTGTTGAGATTTTGCCTAGTTTCAAAGCTATTTCAATCTTGAAATTTGAAGTAATTGCTTGAGGTGGAGAATCTTGTGATATGAGCAGAGTTGACCCATTAGACACTTAGATACGAAGTCACAAAATTCCTTTGATGTGTAAAGTTATTGACTTTGACAGAGTATACATGAAAAAGGAATAAATTCTCCGTTGCGCTTAGCCAATATTTGTAGTTTTACATGTAGCATAGATTCCTTCGTTGGTGAAATTGATGTTTGACATCAAGAAAATAATACCTTGCCGGCAAGATAAAAATATAGCAGATTTGATTACTTGCAAGTATTAAAAGAGCTTCATAGATAGGTTAAAATAATGTGTCACTTATCTTTGCATGTTGGTTGGCTGACTGGCGGGGCTGATAGAGCAATTGTCACTACATAGCTTTCACAAAATGTCGGACGAGTGACGGCAGTCCCTTGTAGATAGACCGAGAGAATCTGCTGCCTGCCCTTGGAAGAGTGACAAGCGATAAGGCTCCTGATTAGCAAGGCGTCCGAGGGGGAGAAGGGAAAGTGTAGGATATAAGGGTCACAAACATAGGAAAACATTAATATTTTAAGCAAACAAATTTCTTTTCTTGAGTCAAAGTCCAAATAATGAAGAAGTGTGTAGGTTGCCATCTGTAGAGGACGTCGAACTTCTGTGAATCATATGTAGTCGGTGACAACGAGTTCTCATGTTGACCGCAGGAGATGAGTGCGTTCAGCGAAGTGCCATGTGATGGCATCCTAAGGAGAAGCATGATGGTTCTGTTGAAGGAGGGTTAATGAATCTCGTTCGCTAAAGGACATTAAAGAAGGACATTAGCAAAAGCACAAGGCGGAAGCGAAAGCACACAGAAATCTCTTTTGGTTGTTTTCATGGGATAGAGAGAGAGTGAGATACTAGAGAAACCCCAAATGGGTACAAACTACGTAAAGTGTGTCTTCAAGGAATATACCATTCCCGATTGTCAGATGAAGCGCCAACGGAAGTTTGTTACTTATAGTACTTAGGAGGAAATATGGACCACGCGAAGGAGATACATAAATGAAGGTTTGACATATGCTAACATCATATATAGATGCAGTTAGTGGGAAGTCACTTTTTAGACATGGTCTGGAGCAGGGTGCTATATGTATGTGAAATTTAAGGGAAAATAGAAGCACTTGTATGTAGTGTTATTGGAGAATGTTGGAGATTGGACGGCTAGATAGGGTAACAAAGGAAGGGAAATGAGACGAATGGGGGTAAGATGATTCTGGCGAGTGGTAATGAAGGAAGGGCACATATTTAGGCGCCAGGAGAAGCAAATGTTCAGTAGTTATGGAACCACGACCTCGGTAATGTTTTATTTTCACTCAGCATTTTAGCCTCTTTGCGAATGCTCAGCGCAACAAGAGACGCTATTACATAAATATGCTCATCGGTGATCCATAGGCGAAGGTCAGAAGGGATGCAAAGGGTGCAAACTTAAACACGTTGTCGTTTACTGCATCCGGCATGTAGAAATCTAACGGCTTTGGATCTGAAGAATGTGGTGGCAAAGAAGCAATCCCAACACACTCATGCTCACAGAGCTATGAGTCCATAATTTACAACAAGACACACTATATTTTCTGTCAAATATAAATTCAATTGCAATACATTCTTTATGACATTTCCGGGTAGTGACATTAAGGAAAGTACTTCCAATTCTAATTTCACCACTTTAATCTCTATATCTTAGATATTATTTCACTTCCTTCATTTAATAATATACCATATTTCAAACTCTTAGTACTATTTCAGACTGACATGTCCTGATACGTTGAATCCGGCTGCAATGAAGTTATATGAATTTGGTAATATAGGAAAGGAAGATACTAACACTCCCTTTAGTGGAAAATGTTCTACCTAGCAAAACCTGGAAACAAATACATTAAGCCATACCCGATACTCATGTGAACTATGCAAAAAAAAGTTCAGTCTTAAACAGTACTATGAAGATCACATGCCTTTTCATAGCGAAATGGTAACATAATCATGCGCCTTTTGCGAAGCCACATTTACCCTCGTAGGAAATTTGAACAGACACATGCTTACCCATAGTGGTAAGAGACCGTATTCATGTGCCGTGTGCGGCGCCAAGTTTACTCGCAGAGAAACTTTGAAGACACACATGTTAATCCATAGTGGTGAGAGACCATATCCATGTGCCGTGTGCGAAGCCAAGTTTACTCTCTGAGGAACTTTGAAGACACACATGCTAACCCATAGTAGTGAGAGACCATGTTCATGTACCGTGTGTGAAGCCAAGTTTACCCACAGAGGAGGTTTGAAAAGGCACATGCTTATCCATAGTAGTAACAGACCATATTCATGTGCCGTGTGCGAAGCCTTGTTTACTCACAGAGGAAGTTTGATGAGGCACATGATATTCCATAGTGGCGAAAAGCCAAACGAATGTATCGTGTGCGAAGCCAAGTTTACACATAGAGGAGGTCTGAAGAGGCACATGCTTATCCATAGTAGTAAGAGATCATATTCATGTGCCTTGTGCGAAGCCAAGTTTATCCATGGAGAAGGTCTGAAGAGGCACATGGTAACCGATTGTGGCGAAAGGCCATTCGAATGTAGCGTTTGTGAAGCAACGTTTTCTGAATGAGGAAATTTGGTCAAGCACATGTTTATCCATAGCCGTCAAAAACCATACTCATGTGGCGTGTGCGAAGCTAAGTTTACCAATAGAAGAGGTTTCAAGAGGCACTTGCTAATCCATAGTGGTGAAAAAACACATTCATGTTCCGTGTGCGATGCCAAGTTTAACCACAGAGGAAGTTTGAAGATGCACATGCTAATCCATAGTTGCGAGAAGGCATAATCCTCTAACCTGTGCGAAGACAAATTTACTAATGGACGACATTTGAAGAAACACATGCTCCCACAGCCGCGAGAAGCTTTATTAGAGTAACATCTGAGAAGTAGAAGTTCCTCCCAAACAAGATTTATGAACAAAAATCCTTAACCATAAGAGACGAAAAACTTTGTCGTGTAGTAAATGCAAAGACAGCCAAGCTCATCAAGGACAATTGAAGACATTTTTTCTAATGATGGGCATATTCAAGAAGCAAATGATATATGAATTAACACAATTTTAATCATGATAACGTTGTTGTTTCGTACCTACCAAATTCCTCTGTATATTACCCGTTTTGAGAAACATCTCTCTTTGCTACCTCTTCATTTGTCATTCTTTCTACCCATCTTGTATTCATCATTCTCTGTTCTCACCACACATCTAAGCCTTCTTTCCTCTTATTTTCTGCAGCGACAACAGTCCAAGTTTCAAATCCTTCGAGTGCCACAACCCAGTTAATTCAAAACTTTTTTTTACTTAAATCTATATTTAATTCTTATATATAAATGTCTTCCTTCCCCGAGGGAACCTACTTTTTATATCATCTTTGTTTCGTCTATCACTGTTAACTAAGTAGCAAAAGTCTCCTACTTACTTAAGCTATTCACCTGCCTACTTCAGTCATAGCGCTTGGAGATTTCCTTCGTCGGATTTTTTTAAATATATTTTGATAATGTGCCTCATTATGTCTTGCTAAATCGTCTATGACGAGAATGTCAATATAAAAGGTCAGATTTGAGAATAATTATCGTTGAATTTTTAATTCCACAAGTCTTTTTTTCTATTTTTTTTTGGTTGCATATTCAATGTTTTATTTGGTAAATATGGGGGTAAAACTGCAGTCTTGCTTTACACTTTTATGAATACCAGATGCTCTCTTATGTTATTCAGGTTTTATAACTGCCGTCTGATTTCTGTATATATTTATGATCACCCTCGTTTCCTTGTACTCTATTCCAATCCTGGTCAGATATTTACACGACAAAATAATGGGCAATTACCCACACATGGTACTGTGCCCGATTTACCAGAGGTGTGACCGCCAGAATCCTCAGAATGACAATGGATTGCTGTCAACAGCAGCACCCCGGCTGAAAATACTTACTGTTACAGCTAGCATATCGCACACTGAAAACTAGGAACATATAGGATGAACCCCTAAATAAATAAATACTATGGTCTGTCCGCCCAGGGACCGAAAGCACCTAATCAGAAGGAGTGCTAGAGAGCTCCATAAATCTCGGGTCACATAGGAATGTTGATTGGGTAAATAGGCATTGCTTCATTATCTTGACCATAATATTTACTTCAAAACCCCCAGTACGATAAATCATAACGGCAAGTTCTTACAAAAACATTGCAAGCAATCGTAAACACGTGCTTGCATTTATTGATAAAAATCCACCCACCAGTCACTACAAGTATAGTACCCGCACAAATGAAAGGACGGCACGATTGACTTCATAACGTCAATAAACAATGTATAGTAACACAGATATGTAAACCTGCATATACGAAATAAACTAACAAGAATCGATATTAACCTACTACGCCCAGGAATTCAGGATCGACGGAAATAAAAATATAAATAGAGTGAATCGATGATAATGACGATGGCCTGTCGTCATTACAACTTCAATGTTGAACTCTATACATGTTCGAATCCTGAATCCTGTCGTTAATCTCCTAATAAATCAAATTAATCTAAATAATAATTAATAAAATACTGAAAATAATAATTTCAACTATATACAACCGTTAACCTACTTTGCTAAAAAGTCATTGTTGAAATACCATTATTTAACTGGACTCCAACGGCTCAATAATAATTCTGCAACCTACCACTAACAGTTTGTTATAAACATGCGCTCTTTAGTTACAATAGGGTCAATAGTCCAGTCAACTAAGCCCAGACTAAGGTGTAATTCTCTCCAAACTAGTCTTCACTTCAATAATAAAAATAGTAATAAACAATAAACCTCCCATAAGACACCATGGAACCTTGCTTATGGCACATACTATAATCGTAATGGGACTACGCAGCTGATCGTTCGACCCCGCCAGTAAAAGCGCATACAAATATCCCAAGCTTCTAGCCACAACTCAATTCATTCCTTGTCAATAATACAGCCTTGTTCCAGGCTACTTCATTTCAATAGTGGCCTCCCTTAAATACGAAGCAATATCTGTCCAATAGTCTTACATTTAAAAAGCTGAATTCCCAACAGTCATCAGAGCAACAAGCTGATACTGGATACAACGCTATGTTGCCATATTTCGCCGTGGCTTTCAATACTCCATTCACAACACGGGAGTAATTCATCACTGACACGCTGTCACACCAACAAGCCGTCGTAAGGCTTTTACTGGCGGGGTCGAGCATTCAGCTGCTTAGTCCCGTTACGAGTATAGTATGTGCCTCCATGAACTGATTAAAAACAAGTTTCATGTTTGTCCTAACACAAACTCATAATAATAATAATAATAACAGCTGTCTTCCAACAATCTCCTAATATGCTGCTCTCAGGTTCCATATAAAATAATAGGTGTCGTTATAATAAAATAATAACCTAATAGCTCCTGAACTAAAGCGTCAATGCTTTCTTTACAAAGTAAACAACTAGCTATAACAAGCTTTCATCCTTAAATCCTTACAATATATGCTTTAATGACATCAAAATATGTTATCCCTCAACTAGGAATAATTTCTGTTTATCGGTCTCAACTCCAATGAAAGCGTAATACTGACTATTAGTGTTCAACGACTATCGACAATGATAAGAATTCCTTAAAGGAAATCCGCAGCTGATTCGCAACTAGCATTATCAAATTTCCAACTAAATTGAAATAAAATTCAACCTCAAAGTTGAAAATAAAAATCCAAAGAAATATTAAATATCGGAGAATACTCAAATCCGATTCAAAATAATTAAATAAATAACAAGATTCAAAATTCAGGATCCTAATCCTGGGATTATATCAAAATCATTAATCCTAAAAATGGGATTATCCAAAATTCTTATATCCTATCGAATGGAAATAATTTCGATCTCCAGTAAAAATTGAAAATCAGGAAAACTCCTAAATATGAAAATCCTAAAAAATCATTAAATAGGATTCAATCCTAACTTCATGACAATGTCCTCCATAAAAATCCTTAATCCTTGAAGAAAATCAAACTTTCAAAATAATATATCGTAATCAACATCGATGTTATCTCTCGTCGTGAAATTCCTTCCATGAATTGAAAATTTGAAAATATATCATCAGCTAAAATTTCTAATTATCAACAATCCGAAAGATAAGAACTGGCATTAACCCTAATCGAAAATACGTCGATGTTCTAAAATGCATACTGGCAGAAAAGATTTGCAATCCCAATAATCATTAACTTCCAGTGAGACTGTCCACACATAAAAGCTTCCATGTAGATTCCAAATAAACATGTTAACGTAGATGGTAAAACAGTGAATAATCACAATGAGAATGCTCCAAACATCTAGCAACTACTGAACTGATAATATAAATGAACTTTTCATCTTACTTTGTGAAGTCTTCATGTTGATTCACCGAAGCACTCAGCATGAAACACCGCTCTATGACGAATGAACTACGGACCTCTCGGCTACATCGAACGCGCTTCCCTCGCCTGGCGCTGATCGTCCGACCTTCGGCTCCAGCTCAGTGTTCCACCCAGGCACGTCCCTCGGTAACCGCAAGCCTCCGTTCGCCTCTCTGGGTCCTATTGGATCGACTCCCGACATCTTCTTGGCTCCTCGAAGTTCTAGTTGATTTCGTTCATGTTATATCTCAAGTATATTCAGTTCGTGCGGTTTATGTAGTCCTTTTTCTCCTGAATTTCCACGGCCACATCATGCCTCTGATCTTAGTGTTTCTATATTGGTCAACCATAAATACTCTTGCAGCATCGCTTAGACTACATTTCCCCTAAGCATCTTAGCACGCACACATCTCACTCGTAGCTAGATGGCATGTACCAGTCCCATACATATTTATAGCATTTTCCATGTTCGTAATATTTTCACTCAGAATAAATAGTTAAGAATTCACACGTTTCTCCTGCATACAGTTTTCATCAATATAATTGTTTCCTGCACTGTTCCCTTAATAGCACGGCTCGGCGTTAGCTTTAAATCAATCTCGAATATTGTTTCACAAATCTCCACGACGAAATGGACGCTCTTTGTCCTTCATGCAACAGTCGCATTCACGAAACATGTATTTTTATCGCTTGAAAATCTCTCAATTCTTTTGTAACTCACACACGTTACCTATGCGTGTACTTACTTGCGTTTACCACAATTTTTCACTCGTTTCTTATAATTTTCAACATTGCACAACGGGTCTCTGTCTCTCACGGAGCACACATTCGACACGTCCATTCGTCCCGCAAGTCATTACCAGAGTCACCTCACTATGGTCGCGTCTTCTCCTTCCACCGTCAAATTTTAGCGTGGCAAAACACGACTTCTCCCATGGACACCTATATTCGTATCGCGGATAGTCTACCTTCTCAGGCGTCCAATCAGATCGCTTCTGATATCTGATCACCATACGTCCAACCATCTAATTTTTCATTGGGCAACTCCTTTTCTTCAATAACTCTCGCTGCTAAACCGGATTCATGACCACTTTCCAGGCCTCGTTAATTTTCCAAACTCAATGTTAAAATTTTTCATGGGTCTCTCTCCATCGTCATAAATCGAATTCCGGGGACAGTACCCTACGGTGAACTTTTGTTGAATTTCGGCATGACTAGTTTGGAGTCTCGAAGGCAAGTGAATGATATGAAATTCCTTTATAAAGTCATTAACGGTCAAATTGATAACTCATTTTTCCTATCGCTCCTAAATTTCTACATCCCTCGCTTAACTACAAGATCAACCATAACATTCAAATATGATATTACCAATACTACTTCACATAACAATTCACCTGTATGGAGGATTTGCAGTATTTACAACGATGCGGTTCGTGTAAACTGGAAACTAGATTTCTGTCTGTCAATCAGACCGTTCTTGGAAATTATAATTCAGTCACTCTAATTCACACTTGAAATAAAATTTTCACACAAAACAGAATCAACAATGTATACTGTATATGTGGATAGGCCTGTTCCCTAGTTATTAATGTTATCTTTTAGTTTAATATGTAATAATTTCAAAACCTGTTTTTATATTTGACATTAGATCAAATTTAGATTTAGTTTTTATATTATCTTTAGATTAAGCTTTTTACTACTATGCATTTTGATCTGTGTGAACTTCCTAGTTTTAAGAAGTACATTAACCCTCCGTCGGGCGCACCTCCGCGACTCCCGAGTTCGGGCGCAGTGCGCCTAACAGGCCCTTGTTTTATAGACGTCATTAACACTCAATTAACGAAAAGATTTTTTAAAGTGATAAGTGACATTTATTAGGATATACATGGGGAGTTTATTCAACATCAGGTTTTTAAAAACAAACAATAATTTATTGCTCACAATCAAACTTTGAAATAATAGCTCGCATTTACAACCCACCACCAAATTGCGTTCAGTTTTCATGTGAAAAATTCAAATAAATATAAAAATTACGAACAAAACTTAAATAATGTTCTTATTACAAAATAAGATACAGCACATTAGAGTCAGTCTTAACAAAAAAAAGCACCAAACTTCTGTTTACTAAGGCAACACTAAAAACTGGCTTCAAACTCCATAAAGAGTCAGTTTAACTTGGAATCAATGTTGGAATGCTCAGCAGTAAAGGTATATTGCCTCCAGTAAAGTGCAAGGTTGGTTAGTCTTACTGTATCTGTATGGGGCAGACAGATTGCTTTGTGACATTCATAGCATTCATAATTCGACATCCTTTGACCCGTTTAATTCACGAAATAACCACAATCTATGTATTTCGTATTCATAAAATGAGGAAAAGAAGCAATTATGCGATGGAACAATAATAAAACACGAACCTTCCAAAGTAGAACGAGTTCGGGCGCAATGCGCCTCACAGGCCTGGAGGGTAATTACTGCGCTTTACGGAGGAGGCGGGAAAACTATCAGGGAGCATTCGGAAACGGACCTAGAGATAGGAAAATACTAAAAGGGGCAGGTGCATAGGTGCGCTCCGGGAAGATGGGGGAGCAAGAATAGATTTTCGGGGCCTGTCAGGCCAGCTGAGCCCGACGGAGGGTTAAGATATTAATACTTAATGCAGACATATCAGGAAATTTATTTTACTGCCTAGGTGCACCGTTATTGGGGCGCACACTGAGCCCTGTTGTGTACCATCCACAAATAAATAAATAAACATTCTCAAATCAGCGTCATTAAAAGCCTCTTCACTGTCTTCAAATAACATGAACTTTCTTTTATATTTACTTATTCTTCTTTCCAAGTTCAACCAAAGACTTACTACAGATTCCCCAGTTCCTACGTTTATACTCGGACAAAATAGATATTTACCAAACTCACCCTCTCCCTATCTTCCCCTAAATTATTCTAGTCTAGCTCTTTAAAAGCATGAGCGATCACGCTGATTGTACTGCAAATTTCTCATATATCAGTTTCTTTTTCTCCGGTAAAGTAACGACAGGCTACTCAGATGTCTAGCTTATGCGTTCAAGCTAACGGCGGCTGCATATTTTAAAGCCATCAGAACAAAAGAGAAGAACATAACATTTCATTTTCTTATGCCTGTCAACTAAGGAAAAGTATTCGAACTGATAAGAACGTTTTAGATAAAGAAAATCAAGTGTCCAAAGCAAAAAGTTATCACTTTCTATCTTTGCGTATCGCATAAACATCCGTAGCTAAAAATGTAACGCGTTGGACTGCGGATAGAAAGAGTTGGGGTTCAATTCTTGTTAGGGGGAGATGTTTATAATTTGTTTTCGATACTTTTTATCGTCTGTGTCGACCGCTTTATCAATGTGTTACGACTAATGATATAAGTGGTCACAGTTACCGCAATTATAGAGTATGGGGCACTAGTAATATGGCAAGCAGTTGCATTTACATTTTGGATCCATGAACGTTACATAGAGCTGAAATCCGGTATTACACGAAACATCTTAATATGAACACCTCAAATTGAGGTGCCTTCATTTTGTTAGAATTTAATAAAACTATACCAAAGGAAATTCTCACGAAAAAGTATACTGGCAATCTGAATCTCCTTTGATATGTTGCTTCATTTGAGGAACTAGAATATTGCGGTCATTTAGCCCCGTGTACTTTTGTGTGTGTGTAGAAGTTCTCTGATAAATTGTGTTATAGTGGTGTCTGTACTAATGTTTGTATTAGCAATTAAGATGAGGATTGGGAAGGAGGCATGTTAGAGACCGTCCAGACAATAGTCTGTAGGAGAAGTGGATGATGATGATAATTGTCGTTTTAAGGGGCCTAACATCTAGGTTATTGGCCCAGGAGAAGTGGAAATCCACTGAAGACCAGGGTGGCTAAGGTGGGAATCGAACCCACCTCTTCTCAGCTTTGCCTCACGAGATCTAGTGTACCCCGTTCCACCCCTCAGAGCAGCATTAAATTTCTCTGGAGAGACACTTCGATATGTTATGTTAAGATGATGAGAGAGAAAAGGAGGTGGGTTGAGGAGTGGAAACAATTTTAGGCTGGGAGGAAGAGAATCCAACACAAAGCCATTAATAAACACCGATATAAACCGGAATTTTGCAGTGCAAAACTTATGAAGTACCTAACTTGAGCGGGGGCTTGCACAAGGCAAGCGGAGAGCGCAGCATTAATTGAGGTTACTGGCAAGTTATCGCCAAGTGCTCTTTCCCTCCCGATCAGGTATTCTAGTAGTATAGGGTAGGGTGGTAGTCTGGCAAGTCAAGGTATGCCAAAAGGAGTGGATTTATATGGTTTTCTTTCAAAAGGTTGGATTTTACCAAGCATTCTGAAAAGCTAGAAAGATTTGAATTTGTCGTGATAATTTTATTACTAACCACGGTTGGATCTCCGACAGAACGTCTGAATTCCCCCAAAGTGGGAAAAGATAAAGCAACTATGGTGCTTTTTGGCTATATTTTGTTATGATTGGTAAGGACCTTTGAAGAATACCAATTGTTGCATATAAAGCAGGCTAAACTCTTACCCAGCAGGAAGTCGACTAAAAGTTTAGAACAAAGAAAAAACTCAAACCTAACTTAAACAAAACCAAAATTTTAAAAGTAAAACACAAGTCAGAGAGAAAATCTCCTCAAGTAGGAAGCTGGCGGAGTGAGCTGTACTTGCCTCAATGATTTACTAGAATCAGCTAAGATAGCTAAGAGAAACTTAATAAATGTTGTTATTGGAAGTTTTGTTTTTAACGCAACAAGTGATAGATTTTTCATTAACTCAGTGTTTGTCTTTTTCAATAAGTAGAAAGGAGAAGAATCAGGGAAGAGAAGGTCCTACCTAACGGGTTTTCTAGAAATAGAAATAGAAGTAAAAAAAAATTGTAAGGAATATATTTAACAGTGATAGAATTTGGAACAATTAACAATTATTTTGTTTTAGTATTCATTTTTTAGTTAATAACAACCTTTTTAGTTTTCAAAAATTCAAGGTCTTGGAGGTTTATAATTAACCAATAATAAATGTTCAGGTTTCATACCTGTTACAAGCACTAAAACCTGACAAAGGTTTTAAAAGCGTGCATACAACTAGGAAGTTTTACGCTTAAGATGATGATAGAAAACGAGTTACCATTTGGTGCGACATTTTGTTGAATTAGTTTGGTAGGATACCAGCACTAATAGAATGCCCTTATGGCAAGCGAAAAGGCTATAAACAAATAGACCATATTCCTGATCGTAACAGGAGAAAAGAAGAAATTTACAAGCGAAGATGACCGCTATTATTTAAACAGAAGTCAATAAATGTTACATTCCAAAAGGGGCAGGTCGTTTTAACGAAACCTGAATCCAACAAATCAGGTACAAAAGTTTAACAATTAGAAGATTACCAATTCCTGTGCCAGCAGGATAAGAAAAAAAAGATTAATAAGTAATTTCTATAACTACTAATATTTAAGCAGAATTCAATAAGTGATACATTCAAATTGGGCAGGTCACCATTTGTGAAGCTTGGATTAAATAATTAGGCCATTATTTCACAATGAGAAAACGCTTACATTTTAGACGAAGCAGGAAATAATAAGTATAAAACCGTGGATTGCAACCACGATTATTTTTACAGAATGAGTAAGTTGTAAATAGATCAAGGTTGGGAGGGTGCCTATGTTTTGGCGAGGCCTCGTTGAGATAGAACCAGACGATTAAATTAACCTAAATTTGTTAGTAAAAGGTGTTTGAGGAAAAGGAGATAGGGATTTATAGTTCTGGCCAATTTTTATTGCTCTCAATCGTACGCGGAACGGTAGATAGTTGAACGGACACTTTTTGCATTAAAGTTTGTAGATAGATTAGAAGATTTCACTAATGAAGCACTGAAAGTTCATGGAACAAGAGAAAAGTTATTGTAGTTTATGGAGATATACTTACTTAAATTTGACTTGAGTAGGTTTATTGCGTTAGAAAGTTTGTAGATTGCGGTAGCTCTGGTAGTTTTGACGATATGAAGTGTAGTTCACACGGTTGACATTTTAAATTAAATGGAATTTTCCAGAAAGGAAGTGACAGTTAAATGGAGCGGTAAATGATCCCTCGAAGGCAAGTTAAGTTTATAAAAAGCTATGAGTATTAGCAGAAATCCCACGGTGTAGGGAAGGTATCCCCTTTATTTCGTAAAAGAAGTACTAAATTTCATGCTTTAAAGCAAGCTTGGTTAGCTAAAACATGACAAAGAAAATCCCACGAAGACGGTTATTGAACAATATTGCGTAATCCGCCACACTGTCTATAAATTTCCATTACAAACGTTCAGCATAGATTAAAACCATTAAAATGTGTTTAAATCATTGAAGACTTGTACTTAGCATTTTCATAGCCGCAGGAGGTTGATGGCCGTTAACCTACATCCAATACCACAACATGGCCGCAACTTGAATTTGTGCCTCGGTTGAGAGGAGGTAGCCTCTGAAAAAGGCCGAACTCAAACGTTCACGACTCGATAATAAGTGAGAACGAGCGGAAGAACTCAAGAGGTAGCTAGGTAGGAGAGGAGAAGGGGGAAGGAAAAAAAAGGACCTTATAACAGAATGGGAAACATTAAAAAATAAACATCCTTTACAAAATGTAATTTTCTTCATGGAGTAGTGTCTCCAAGGAGATGATAGCTGAAGACTGCGGCGAAGCCCGTTGGAGTGGTATGCAAATCCTCTTGATTCGATGAATCCGAAGAACTTCGGCGAGTTGCCGCGTGGTGAGCCAGTGAATATTTCACAGAATAAGCAACTGAAACAAACTGAAAAACACAATAAATTCCTGCTCGAAGGAAAGAAGAAATATAAAGGGATCACTGTTGGTGTCTGCAAGAAGGGAAATTAAATAAATGAAACTAATGAAAAAGAAAACAAGGAGCAGCAAGAGCTGACTCTAACTAGACGTGTATTCCAAAGAATACACCACAGGGACACCACTCACATCATGTGACACCCCACACACCCTCACCCACACTGCAACACGACTTGTACACAACCATATTGTACATATGCTGATTGTATATATACTTGCATATCTGATCCAGCTTATGTTTTGATTGCTTAAGGCCCCCTCCCCAAAAGAGAGACATCGCCAGTATGCCTCTCGGTCTACTCAGCCTCAGCCCCCCTCCATGAAGCGCCAGGGTCGCCAGACTATTTTGATGACCTTAGGTTCCATGTTACAATCTTCTTAAAACTCAACAATTAGTCCAGGTTTTGCCGTGCCTTGCCTGGGGTTCCGCCTCGTAATACAAGCTGGCTCTTCAGCGGACTCTTGGGTTCCGTGCCCACAGTGTACTACCAGCCTTCTTATTAAGCGCACATGCGCCTCATTACTGCGAGAGCTAAGAGCTCAATCAGCCTTTAACCTCCAAAAGGATGGAATATTACCTTTCACGGCCAAGGAATTAAAACTCAGCAATTTTTCTAAGTCTATGCCGTGTATTGTTTGGGGTTTGGTCTAGGAACACCAAGCTGGCTCATCAGTGGGCTCTTGTGATGTTTCTTTCGCTCTTAGATCTGGCGCTCCATCAAGTGGCTTGAGAAAAAACGACAAACCAGCCCCGCTGCATTCATTAGTCAAGGCGAAATACACAAAATGCCCAATAATTTTCCGAAATGTCTACATTGTCCGAAATTCCACGCTTTGTATTCTTGCGATTATTTTCGAGCACTGACTATCAACGATAGGAGAAAGCTCATTGCCCAACATCATTGTTGTTTTATTTGTCATCCGCCTAAACAATCCGCGTCTAATTGGCTATCCACTATAGTGCGGGACAAATCATCACTGGTCAACCTCCTCATATCAGCCCTCAGCCGTCAGCCCACTTCTAAAATGTGATCGAGCCCGCATCTCTTATGGCACGGCCAGGCACCATAGGTCCTTGCACGAATGTTGTTATGATACATTAGTCTAAAATAAAGCAAGTAATATCAATGTAAAAAATAAAATAATTAACTACATTATAAAAAAGAACATTATTCACTCATAAATTTGCACAAAACACAAGACAGGTAAAATGATTCTTACGCTACCCTGTTCATTGAAACTCTAAGGTTGGAATTCAGAGACATTTCTTGAGGACACCTTAAGGATACCTTGGCTTTGAGGACTCCTTAAGGAAGCTATTTGCATTCAGGAAGCTTCCTTAAGGAAGGCATCCGAAGGTTTCCTTAAGGCCTACTTAAGGAGACCTACAAGGCTTCCTTCAGCAGGAATGCTATTCACAGATCTTTCTTAAGGGAGCCTTGGCCTCAAGGACTCCTTCACGACTCCTTGAAGCTGCTCATGTTCTAAGGTTCTTTATTGTAAGTAATAATATTAATTAATTTAGGTAGTAATAATTAACATAAATTTAGTGTAATTTGGTGTAAATATCAAGGCTAACTTAGATCTCTAGTATGTCGGCAGTAAACAGTGTTAGTGTCTCGTCAGGTAATGTAACCGTTACGGATTTATGCTCGTCGTGCAAAATAAAAGTAAAAAATGCAAATAAAATCATCACAAGATCTCAGGTAAAATTGAGTGAGGAGAAAAGTGAAACCGATTGTCATAATGTAGGCCTACCGGTACCGTCATGCGAATGTCATAACCTGAGAAACGAACTGTCCTCAAAAGATGAAATTATAAAGCTGCTAAAGGAAGATATTACTAAGTTAATGGAAGAGTTGAATAAATTAAAAGGAAACAAAGAGGAAAGCAAGGAAACTTGGTCGACAGTGGTTGCTGGTAAGGTAAGATTGAATATGCCTAGGCCTATAAATGGAGTACCGGTACATGTAACTGAAATTCCCGTCTCAAATTCATTTGGAGCGCTCGTCGAAGAAAATGATGGCTTTCTTCAAGAAGAAAAGAAGAAAGTGATAAAGAGAAAATCCAGGAAGATGCGGATATTTGCTGACAGTCACGGGCGAGATGTAGCAGCAAGCGTATAGGAGAGAAGCGGAGAAATGGAGGTCACTTCGACAGTAAAGCCAGGAGCACCCATTGCAGCAGTCACGAACGGGATAGTAGAAGAGCGTGCAAACCTCACTTCAAAGGAATAAGCAGTAATCGTATCTGGAGCAAACGACATCTATAGAAATGAGAGTAAAAAGGTAATCAAAGATTTAAAGTGTACATTGCCATCCATGCTTAACCCAAATGTCATTATTGTAAACATTCCGCAGAGATACGATTTAATTCCCAAATCATGTGTAAATATTGAAATAGAGGCTACAAATGGTAAAGTTCTTAAAATTTGTAAGAGTTTTCCAAATGTCCAAATTATAGATGTAAGTAAATTAGACAGGAAATTCCACACTCGACATGGCCTGGACTTAAATAGGTTAGGAAAAGAGTATCTTAGTGATGAAATCTGCAAAATTGTAAATTCAAATGGTAAGAATAGTTCAACAGAAATATATCTTCAGAGTGGAAGCAGGGAAACTTGTAAAAGAAGCCAAACGTGAATTTTGGCATTCAGATCTTTCGATGTGAAATTTAACTGAATGGAACAATGGTATTTCGTATTTGTCTAGCAACAATAATAATAACAATTATGATAATAATAATATAAATAAATCACCAACACAAGCTTGCAAAAGTAACAAATTTAAACTTTACCACCAGAATGTTCATTCTCTCTATAATAAAATTGATTACATAAATTGAATGCTTAAAAATGAACTTAAAGACATCTCAGCACTATGTATTTCATAACACTGGCTGAAAGAGGAACAACTCGAATTAATTCAATTCCCAGGGTTTATACAAGCTAGTAAATACTCTAGAACTAATATTGGCCATGGTGGTACTTGTATCTACCTAAGACATAATTTAGATCATGAACAGTTAACAGCTTATGATTATCTAATTATGGAACAGGATTTTGAATTCTCTGTCGTAAAAACAAAGCAGTTTAAGTTAATAATTTTATGCGTATACCGTTCTCCGTCAGGAAAGTTTCCTTTATTTATAGATAAATTAGAATTGTTACTCAATAACATGAGCAAAGTAAATTTCGATATAATAATTTGTGGGGATGTAAATGTGGATTTCTTAAAATTTGATAGAAATTGTGAATTATTAACACACTTACTAATTTCCTATGGACTGAAACTTACAGTAAATACCCCAACAAGAATAACAAAATTTAGTAAAGCCACTCCTGATCAATTTTTTTAAAATACAGATAAATATTCCCATTCAATAGAAGTCTATTGTCCGGGTTTTAGTGACCACCATGGACAAATACTGAGTTTTGAAGTACCCGAAACAATCAATAATAATTAATGATAATGGAGTAAAATCAAAGTGCAGGTCATTCACTGAAACAAATGTTACATATTTCAATGACTTATTAAATAAGGAGACATGGTCAGAAATTTATAAACTAGAAAATGTAAATGATACATTTAATGCATTTAACAGTACCCTAAAACACTATTTTGAAACAGCATTCCCCTTTAGACAAAGAACTGTTCAAAATAACAAAACTAACAATTGGATAACAACAGGGATTATAAATTCGTGTCAAAGAAAGAAATTTCTACACAAATTATATAGACAATACCACACAACACCTGAATTCAATTTATATTACAAAAAATACACTAGCATATTACATAAGGTGATAAGACTAGCAAAGAAAATGCATAATGATAATTTTATTTTCCAATCATCTAATAAAAACAGGGATTTTTGGTCCGTGATAAAGAAAGAAACTGGAAAATCTGCTAAAATACAAAGGAACATTACACTGAGCAGAAATAATAATGTGATTAATAATCCAGAGGAAATAGCAAACACTTTTAATGACTATTTTCTGGAAATTCCACAAAAATTTTAAATAAATTACAGGTAAATACACTATATTCTAATAATAAAATAAATATATGTAGTGATTCTTTATTTATAAATCATGTCACAAGTAAAGAGGTAATAATAGTTATAAAAGAGCTAAAAAATAAATTTTGTGCTGGCATTGATGGCATCCCAGATGCAATTTTAAAGAAATGTGCAGAAAATATAATAAATCTACTAACACACTTAATAAAGAGTTCAATTCTCTCAGGAACTTACCCGGATATTTTGAAATTATCAAAAGTAATTCCAGTGCGCAAAAACGGTTCGGAAGATGAATTAGATAACTATCGTCCTATTACCTTACCAACTGGTATCGCTAAAATTGTGGAAAAAGTCATGTATAGGAGACTGATAAGTTTTATTGAAAAAAATAAAATATTATCAAACTCACAACATGGATTCAGAACGGAAAAATCTACATAGACAGCAATTTATGAATGTATTAATAGTATACTGAAATTAATTGACAATAAGGAACATGTAACTGGCCTATTCTTGGATTTATCGAAAGCATTTGATGTTGTTGACCATAAAATCCTCCTTACAAAACTAAATCAATATGGTATTAGAGGTCTAGCTAATAAATGGATAGAGTCTTACTTAACAAGGCGTAAACAAATAGTAAGCTTGAGACACAAGGATGATGGAACCAAATTACTTAATGAAACATTTTCCAATGAGGGAATTATGAGATTTGGAGTACCCTAGGGATCGGTTTTGGGCCCACTACGCTTCCTTCTATATGTCAATGATATAACACAGATACGTTCA
Source organism: Meconema thalassinum (assembly GCA_946902985.2). NCBI lineage: Eukaryota > Metazoa > Arthropoda > Insecta > Orthoptera > Tettigoniidae > Meconema > Meconema thalassinum. The sequence continues at coordinate 37,347,784 of OX336398.1, read as the reverse complement.
TTCACATAAGGAAATTTTGTTTGTGGACGATACAACACTCGTAATAAAAGGTGTAACTAAACAGGTCATACAGCAGTCTGCTGACTCCGTTACAGGAGAGTTAACCAAACGGTCACAAGATAATCGCCTCATAATCAACCAAATAAAACAGTATGTCTAAATTTTCACACTATACAGAATAGGAATCCTGCGAAGCCCAATATAACATTAAATGGTCATCAAATAGGAAATAAATCAGAAACAAAGTTTTTAGGACTATGGATACAACATGACTTGAAATGGAATAAACATATACAATATCTGAATACTAAACTGATCTCGATGTGCTTTAGGTTACGTACACTGCTCACAATAATTAGGGGATATTGTAAAATCAGTTATGTACGCTGTGTGTTTCGTACCGCATTAGATGCAATCGCTCTCCTTTACTCCCAGAGAAGGTAAACAGGTGTTTGCATCACCCTTGCACATACACCACATGACGGAGGGCACTGTCCGTACTGTTGCTGTCACACGGCGGTGGTTTGTTGCTGAGGTCAGAGCCATTCCATTCCCGTTGTCAGTTAGTGACTTAGGGACAGCAATGCCTCCAGAACGTGATTTACCTGAATCAATGGCTTGGAAGGCCATAGGACGGATGGAAGCTGGACAGACACAACAAGTTGTGGCTCGAGCCCTTGGGGTGTCTCAAAGTGTGATCTCAAGACTGTGGAATCGTTTTCAAACAACTGCTACTGTTCACAGAAGGGTAGGGGAAGGTCGCCCACGGGCAACGACAGCAAGCGATGACCGTTACCTCGTGTTAACAGCCCGCCGGCAGAATGCAACTCAACTGAGAAGTGCCCTTCTAACAGCAATAGGACGCAGAGTATCAACCCAAACTGTCCGTAACCGACTTCATGCACATGGCTTCTATGCCCGTATGACCATGGTGTGTACCAGGTTCGCTCCACATCACCGAGGAGATCGCAGGAACTGAGCGGAGAAGCATCGTGGGTGGAGGCATGCCGAATGGAGCTCAGTTTCGTTTTCTGATTAGCCGCGATTCAACGTGGAATCAGGTAGTCGGCGTGTTCGCATCGGGAGGGCACGAGGGACACGAAACAGCCCATCGTTTGTACAAGAAAGATCCCCGTATGGCGGTGGTGGGTTGCTGGTGTGAGCTGGAATTAGCCTGGGTGGACGTACGGACCTCTACATCATCCCACGTGGTACTGTGACCGCTGAAGGGTATAGAGACGAGATTCTCCGACATTTTGTCGTGCCCTATGCTGGTGCCATAGGTGCTTTATTTTTGTTTGTGGTCGATAATGCGCGTCCCCACAGAGATGGGTTGGTGGACGACATGCTGGAGGAGGAGGGTATCCAGCGAATGCAGTGGCCAGCTTTCTCTCCGGACTTAAATCCGATAGAGCACGTGTGGAATGCATTAGTTAGGCGCATTGCAGGCAGACCAGCACTTCCCACAACTGTTTCACAGCTGCAGATTGCTCTTATGGACGAGTGGCCACGTATCCACCAAGAACTCATTGATCATCTCATTGCATCAATGTCACACAGGCGTGCAGCAGTGCTAGCCGTTCGAGGAGACCATACCCCATATTGGAGACCAATATTCACCCATGGCCCACGATTATGGTAGTGTTAATTTTGCTTTGTTTGTTTGCCATATTCTCTCTTCATTCATGGCATTTGATTCAAAGAATCATCAGGGGCTCTCTGGAATCATGGGCTGCTTTATCTGTCAGTATAGCATTATGTAAGTAATAAATGGTTGAACAACTAAATGATCTCGTATATTATTGCACCATTATGAGCTGACCTTACAATATCCTGTAATTTTTGTGAGCAGTGTATTTTGAAAACCTACACTACCATGCACACATTAAGAAATACTTATTTTGCTTATTTCCATTCATACTTAAGATATGGGGTCATATTTTGGGGTATGTCGCCAGATGTACTAAGCACGTCTAGGATACAAAAGAGGGCGATTAGAATTATGGCAAATGTAAACACTAGAGAATCATGTAGACCTCTGTTTAAAGATTTAAATATTCTCCCTCTGCCCTGTATATACACACATCAAAAAAAGTTTTGCATCACCTCGGTTCCCAGATCTCCGGCATATAGACGTTGACTGTGTATATTGTATCAAAGATACAGTCCCTTTGACTGTTCATAGATGTCACTAAAACTGCTCAAAGATGTAAACAACCATGCAGGAGCAGGGCCTATTAGACGGAGGGGGTACGACAGTCGATCAGTTCCAGTCATTCCACCAGGACGAAGGTACGCTGCTCATGTTGTCTGTAGTTCTACCATGCCTAGAAGGTCAATACCGCAGTTCGATCGCGTCCGCATTGTTACTTTGTGTCAAGAAGGGCTCTCAACAAGGGAAGTTTCCAGGCGTCTCTGAGTGAACCAAAGCGATGTTGTTCGGACATGGAGGAGGTACAGAGATACAGGAACTGTCGATGACAGGCCTCGCTCAGGCCGCCCAAGGGCTACTACTGTAGTGGATGACCGCTACTTACGGATTGCCGCTCGGAGGAACCCTGACAGCAATGCCACCATGTTGAATAATGCGTTTCGTTCAGCCACAGGACGTCGTGTTTCAACTCAAACTGTGCGCAATAGGCTGCATGATGCGCAACTTCACTCCCGACGTCCATGGCGAGGTCCAGCTTTGCAACCCCGACACCATGCAGCGCGGTGCAGATGGGCCCAACAACATGCTGAATGGACCCCACAGAATTGGCATCACGTTCTCTTCACCGATGAGTGTCGCATATGCCTTCAACCAGACAATCGTCGGAGACGTGTTTGGAGGCACCCTGGTCAGGCTGAACGTCTTAGACACACTGTCCAGCGAGTGCAGCAAGGTGGTGGTTCCCTGATGTTTTGGGGTGGCATTATGTGGGGCCGACGGTCGCCACTGGTGGTCATGGAAGGCTCCGAAACGGCTTTACGATACCTGAATGACATCCTCCGACCCATAGTGCACCCATATCGGCAGAATATTGGAGAGGCATTTGTCTTCATGGACGACAATTCTCGACCTCATCGTGCACATCTTGTGAATGCGTTCCTTCAAGATAACGACATCGCTCGACTACAGTGGCCAGCATGTTCGCCAGACATGAACCCTATCGAACATGCCTGGGATATGTTGAAAAGGGCTGTTTATGGACGTCTTGACCCACCAACCACTCTGAGAGATTTACGCCGAATTGTCGTTGAGGAGTGGGACAATTTGGACCAACAGTGTCTTGATGAACTTGTGGATAGTATGCCACGACGAATACAGGCATGCATCAATGCAAGAGGACGTGCTACTGGGTATTAGAGGTAGTGGTGTGTACTGCAATCTGGACCACAAATGCTGAAAGTCTAGCTGTATGATGGTACAACATGCAATGTGTGGGTCTCATGAGCAATAAAACGAGCTGAAATGTTGTTTGTGTTGATCTCTATTCCCTTTGTATTTAAAGGTTCCGGAACTCTTGGAACCGAGGTGATGCAAAACTTTTTTTGATGTGTGTATATCTTTGAAAGTATTATGTTTTGTAAAAAGAATTTAATGAATAAGGATGTTTTTCTTAAAACAAACAATGATGTTCATAGGTATAACGCAAGACAAAATCAAAACATTCATATTTCACACACACACACACACAGACAAAAGCATGTATCAAAAAGGAACTTATCACACAGGAGTTAAATTATACAATAAACTACCCCAGTATAAAAACTTGCCACAAAAATAAAAACCTTTGATAGAATGTTGAAAGCTTATCTGCAGTGCCATAGTTTTTACTCTGTAGTTGAATATCTTAGTGTATAGGAGCGATGAAATCTGTAATTATATTTTACTTTTCTATTTTAATTGTAATACCTAGCTGTAAGTTGTTGTATTTATAGAATTAAGTTTTCATATTATGATACTAGAATAAGGTGTAAATAGTTGTCCAATAAGATTGTAGCTCTTTAGATCTGTTATTATAATAAGTTATAAATAGTTAGATTATTAGTATTACTGTATATACCTATTAGTACTTTTATTTTATAGATGTAAATTCTGACGTGTCCTATATCAAAAATGTATTGTATACATGTATTTGATCAAATGGAATTAATAAGTCTATCTATCTATCTAGGGGACAAGCTAACTTGAGGTCTCCTTATCGCAGGAAAAATGGAGGTAGCCCTGGCGGAGGACGATTTTATTGAGTATATTGAAGTGTTATTTCGAGACGAAGACGTGCCAAGACGGTATGTCAGGGATTATGAGAACCCACTGGAAAGATTTTCAGAGCTACATTTCAAAAAACGATATCGTTTTTCCAAGGATGTAGTGATATACATAATTTTGCCGTTAGTTCACTTTGAAAGACGTCGTAACAGAAGAGGACTCCCAATCTCCAATGTTGCAGATTTTAATTAGACTACGGTTCTATGCCACCGGAAATTTTTTGGTAAGTGGAACATTCATCAGTATAAAATGAAATAACGGCTCGGAAAGCACCTAATTGATACCGTAAAGTTACCTACGGGTAAGTCCCCATTCTTTTCTTGGTTAGGTACGGTAACTTACTGCAGTGTAGGCTATATTTTATACAGTATTATTTGTTTATTCATTTAAGATATTTTGGCTACGGTATTGTATAATATTCATAACCCTCGTTAATTTGGCTGCCGTGTGATTGTTGACAGACTGAATGAAAACTGTATTTTTCCCAGGAAAATAGCCGTAGTTTGTAGTGTAGGTCTACCGGTAGTTCGACTGCTTATATACCGGTACCGTAGTTGATGTGTACCGGTACGTGGTGTAATAAATTAATTATGTTATACCGGTACATATGTTACACGATTAGTCTGTCAATTTTGATGAAAGTCTTTCATTATTCCAGTACCGATGCACGGCCCTAGGCCTACATAACCTACAATACCGGTACCGTAATGGCCTATAACTTATAAACACGCATTGGGTTACTTCTCGTAATAATCCTGTCTCTTGGCCTCATTATTGGGTTAAAAGTGGTTAGATGCAAACAACTGATAGGTCTATAATACGCAATCTACTAGTTAGCACATAGGCCTAAATAGCCTACAAGCCATCAGACAAAAATTCAACACACCCAACTACAGGAGGCTAATTACCAAGATGTCCCGATAAACAACAACAACGACAATATATCACTCAAAATACGGTAGTTTATTTATGTAGGGAAAACCACTTTGCTCCTGACTGCACTAATTGGAGAGACACGCCAGGCATTGATAAGTTAATGGCAAGAGTACCAGTATTCTATGAAAATGTAGATTTCCACCACAACCGGTACCTACTGTTTGCCCTTATAAATGTAAATAAGGTATGGTGGTCAGATAATGAATTCTAATAAATTGTATTTCTACGATAGGCCTATATTTTGCTTCAGCCTAGTGCCTCAAGGCATCTTTGAATTTCCGATATAAAAAAGAGTATAACTTATTAATACTCTAGGTCAAGTCATTAAACAGGCTGTTGCTGTTTCATTCAGGGCCTTGGGACATCAAGCCATGTACTCGAGTACCTGTATGTCTGACATCATTGGTTATTTTGAGTCTGTAATTGATACTAGGGTTAAGGAGGTGGCGGCTTATAGGAACCATCCCACTATTTCCCTGGAATTGAATTGGAGAATCACAGAAAACCACTTCTAAGATGGTTTACATGGGGATCGAACCCGCCTCTTCCTGGGTTTTTCGTTATAAAGCGCGAGTACCTGCAGGCGAGAATAGGAACTGGATTCCGACCCAGTAGGCCTACATACCCCACGAACAGAAGGCGGCCTAGAAACAGGCTGTTACAATTCATATGATGTAGGTCAATGCATCAATAACCTAAAATAATGTTATTGGCTTTACGTCCCTTTTAACTACTCTGGCTTTAAAAGAGACGCCGGGGCGCCGGAATTTTGCCCCGAAGGGGATCTTTAACGTGCCAGTCAATCTACTGACACGGCTCCCTCACATTTGCACACCGTTAAATGCAAGCTGACTGTGCCAGGATTTGATCCTGCAACCTTGGGCACAGCAAGCAAGAACGTTACCGCTGAGCCACGCAGCCAGTCCCTCGATGTTAAAGCATGTAGTTAGTATTTCTCCTACATCAATGGGATATCTTTCTAGGAAAGTTGACTTCAGTGTGCCAACAAAAGAAAAAGAGCAAGCCTACCTATGCTACAGACTGGTTACATAATACATATTATCTGAGAAAATGAATGTTGACTTAACTTCCTTATCACAAAAATATAACAACTTTTTGATTGACGACACAGTAAAATTTTATTGGCCATGTGTAGTCTATGCATCACCAAAACGTAACAGTGTCATTAAATTCTGAATCGTAAAAAACAATTTTAACATTACTGTAACTAGTCTGACTCATTCTTTTTCTTTTCAGACTATATGTGGTGATCTACGGGGAGGGGGCCAGTCCAGTGCTTGCAGGGCTGTCTTACATACATCTGAGCATTTAGCACAGCAACTTCCAACATTTGTAAGATTCCCAAACTTCCAGGAAGAGTTTGATAGGAGGCAGAGAATTTTTTCCAAATGGGGCATTTTCCAAATGTCAGTGGGTGCATTGATTGTACCCACATACCTATCAAAAGCCCTGGTGGACCAATGGCAGAGGTCTATAGAAACCGTAAAGGCTTCTTCCCGCTCAATGTTCAGTGTGTTGCAGGTCCAGATCTTGAAATTTGTGACATCGTTATTCGATGGCCTGGATTGGCTCACGATGCAAGAACATTTGACAACAGTTTCATAAAGTTATGGTTCGTTGAGCGGGAGATGAAAGGCTTCCTGTTAGGGGACGCGGGCTATGCCCAATCAAATTACTGTTTCACACCAGTACCGGATCCTCGAACTGCAGCTGAGGAACGATATAACCGTGCACACAAGGCAACACGGAGGTCAGTGGAAAGGATGTTCGGCATATGGAAGAGAAAATTTCTTTGTTTGAGCAGGAAATTAAGCACCAAAGTAAGTACCACTACCAGAATTATTGCAGCATCTGCTGTGTTGCACAACATTGGCATATTAAATGACCAAGGTTTTGTTGATGATGAAGAACAGGCAATAGAAATTGAACAAGTCCCTGTGCAAAACGCTGGGAACAACATGCGCTATATGGCAGTGAGGCAAGCATTTATTGAGAGGCATTTCGTTGGCTAAGAAATAGCTACTCACATGCCATAGTTATTTATACGTAAAAGCTAAAGCCATGCCTGGCGGGTAGTACTTTGTAAGGGTCCCTTGCCTCGGTTACAGGTGAAGATGGTCAACGGTTTTGAAAGCGGAAGAGGACTCCAAGTCCCAACGGTGGATAAAGCAGACGAACTGCCTTCATGCTCTGGGGCTTACAGATAGATCACAGGCTTCAAGTTAATTATTGTTATTTGGAAGAATAACCCGCCATTTTGGGCCCAATATCTGGGAAGCCAGGCTCTGCCTGTCACAAGCCAGGACAAAGGGTGAGTGTTAAAGGAGTAACACCTCTTTAAAAAACCTTGGTCCAGCTGGCCGGGCTGGTAGTACTTTATAAGAGTCCCTTGTCTGGGTTACAGGTGAAGATGGCCAACGGTCTTGAAAGCGGAAGAGGACTCCATGTCTCAGCAATGGACAAAGCAGACAAATTGTCTTCAAGCTCTGGGGGTTACAGCCTAGGTCCTACAGGGCGCCCCGGAATGTTCTCAGCAGCGACTACGTGCCGCTGCCAGGGGTAGCATCAGCAGTTTAGTTGGCAGAACAGCGGTACAGTGGTCACACGTGTGGGTTGTGGGGTGTCGCAATAAGCGAGCGTTCAGATAGATTATTGGAAGAGTGCAACACTGTACAGGCGGTAATGTTTATTACTGAAGAGAGAACTTTTTTGGTGGAATACGTTTTTCGCGAAGGTTTACAGAAAAGGTAAAACTGAAATTTCAGGTGTGGTTTACAAATTCAAAGCGTCCAAACTGCGATACCGTTCAGGAAGTACCGGGAATAGGCCGGCCTACGCTTTTAACACACAAAACCATTGATGAAATTTCCGATATAATGCTGCGTATTCCAAGAAAATCAACTCGCAAATTAGCTCAAGAAAGTCTTCGACAATATGTGTAGACGTGTTGAAGTCTGTCTTCGAAAACTCCTAACATCTGTTATGAATGGCGTTTACTGTTTGTTTTGATACAAGCGGCAGCCGTTCTGCTAACGTAATTGCTAATGCTATCTCTCGCAGCAGCAAACATTTCCTGGCGCCCTGTATTAACGGGAAGGAGCTATCCGACCCACACCATTCTAAAGAATCAAGCATTATGGAATGCCGTCAATAAGAAGACACTGCCATAGGTGGTAACTGTTCGCGGGAATCCACTGCTCCTAGGAGTGCACGTTGGCGTTTGAATTCTGGGGAGCCTACACCTATTAGATACTTTTCCATTATCAGCCGAGGCACTTAATGAAGATCCGGTGATTGTTGATATGACTCTCCATGAAATGACTGACGCAATAAAGTTGTACTTTGTATTTTATAAGCAACTAGCTGTACCCGGCATCAGTTGCAATATCAATCAAAGAAAAGTGTTGGCGTTGTAACTTTGTTTATTGAAGTGCTTTTGGATTCCCAATATTTATTTATTTTCCGTTAACCACCTCTAAACTATTTTAAAATTGATTTAGTATCTCCAAAAAAAATAATGGGAGCGTGCTCAACAACTCACCAAAGTCTCATCGCAATGAAATGAATGGTATATGAATACAAACGGGACTTTGTTGAAACGATTCGAACGCCGTCACCCATTTGTTGAATATACTCGTACGCTACCTATTGTAAAATGGATTTACTAAATCGAAAACCTTCCATGGCGTGTACATACAACCCATGAACGTTTCATCGCAATCGGATGAATGGTATATGAAAGCATACGGGATTTTGTTTAAACGATTCACGCACCTTCACTCATTTGTTGAATTTTCTTGTGCGCCACCCATTGAAAAACGGATTTACTAATTCATACACCTTCGCAGGACTGTACTCAACTCACCACCGTTTTATCACAATCGGATGAATGGAATATGAACGCATACGGGACTAGGTTGAAACGATTAAAGCGCAGTCGCTAATTAGTTGAATTTTCTCGTGCGCTACCAATTGTAAAATGGATTTACTAAATCAGAAATCTTTGCGGGAATGGAAACAACATTTCTCTAAATATCATTGCAATCGCATGAATGGTAGATGAATGCATACGATTTTTTTAAACGATACGCACGCCGTTACACATTTGTTGAATCTACTCGTGCGGTACCTATTGTAAAGTGGATGTACTAAGCCAGAAACCTTCCCTGAAGTGTACATTACAACTCACCCAAGTTTTATCGCTATTGGACGAATGGTATATGCACGCGTACGGGACGTTGTTGAAACGCTTCGCGCGTCTTCGCTCATTTGTTGAATCTACTTAGCGCTACCTATTGTAAAATGGACTTACTAAGCCTGAAACTTTCCCGAGAGTGTACACAATAACTCACCCAAGCTTAGTCGCTATCGGACGAATGGTATATGAACGCATACAGGACTTTGTTGAAACGCTTCGCCCGTCATCGCTCATTTGTTGAATCTACTCGTGCGCTACCTATTGTTAAGTGGATTTACTAACCCATAAATCTTTCCTGAAGTGTACACAACATCTCACCCAAGTTTCATCGCTATCAGACGAATAGTATATGAACGTATACGGGATTCTGTTGAAACGCTTCGCGAGTCATCGCTCATTCGTTGAGTCTACTCGTGCGCTACCTGTTATAACATGGATTTACTCAGCCAGGAACCTTGCCTGTAGTGTACACAACCTCTCACCCAAGTTTCATCGCTATCGGACGAATGGTATGTGAACGCATACAGGACAATTTTGATACCCTTCGCCCGTCGTCGCTCATTTGTTGAATCTACTCCTGCTCTACCTATTGTTAAGTGGATTTACTAAGCCAGAAACCTTACCTAAAGTGTACAGAACATCTCACCCAAGATTCGTCGCAATGGGATGAATGGTATATGAACGCATGTGGGACTTTCTTGAAACAAATGCACGCAATTTTGTTGAAGCTACTGGCGAGCCATGTATTGTAAATTGAAGTCACTACGCCTATAATTTTTTCGGGACAGTGCACAACAACTCACCAAAATTTGATCGCAATCGAATGAATTGTATAGGAAAGCATCGCAATTAGGCATTTGTTTAAACTACTCACGCGCTTTCTATTTTGAAATGAATTAACTATGCCTATAAACCTCCCGGAAGTGTGTACAAAAACTCACCAAAATTTGATCGCAATCGTATGAATGGTTTATGAACGCATAAAATACGAACAAACAGACATTGCTAGCTGTACCCGGCATGCATTGCAATGCCAATCAAAGAAAGTGTTGGCGTTGTAACTTTGTTTGTTGAAGTGCTTTCGGATTCCCAATATTTATTTATTTGTTTATTTTCCGTTAACCTCATCTAAACTATTGTAAAATTGATTTACTATCACAAAGAAAATCATGGGAGCGTGCTCAACAACTCACCAAAGTTTCATCGCAATGAAATGAATGGTATATGAACGCATACGGGACTTTGTTGAAACGATTCGAGCGCCGTCACCCATTTGTTGAATATACTCGTACGCTACCTACTGTAATATGGATTTACTCAGTCGAAATCCTTCCTGGCGTGTACACAGCAACTCGTGAACGTTTCATCGTATTCGTATGAATGGCATATGAACGCATACGGGATTTTGTTTAAACGATTCATGCGCCTTCACTCATTTGTTGAATCTTCTTGTGCGCCACCCCTTGAAAAATGGATTTACTAATTTATACACCTTCACAGGACTGTACTCAACTCACCACCGTTTTATCACAATCGGATGAATGGAATATGAACGCATACGGGACTTGGTTGAAACGATTAACGCGCAGTCGCTAATTAGTTGAATCTACTCGTGCGCTACCAATTGTAAAATGGATTTACAAAATCAGAAATATTTGCGATTGTGGAAACAACATTTCTCTAAATTTTATTGCAATCGCATGAATGGTATATGAACGCATACGAATTTTTTTTAAACCATACTCGCGCCGTTACTCATTTGATAAATCTACTCGTGAGCTACCTATTGTAAAAAGGATTAACTAAGTCAGAAACCTTTCCCGGAGTGTGCACAACAATTCAACCAAAGATCCATAGCAGTCGGATGAATGGTATTTGAACGCTACAGGACTTTGTTTAAGTGATTCGCGTGCCGTCGATCATTTGTTGAATCTACATGTGCGATACCTATTGTAAAGTGGATGTACTAAGCCAGAAACCTTCCTTGAAGTGTACACTACATCTCACCCAAGTTTCATCGCTATCAGACGAATAGTATATGAACGCATAAGGGATTTTGTTGAAACACTTCGCAAGTCGTCGCCCATTTGTTGAATCTACTCGTGTGCTACCTATTATAACATGGATTTGCTCAGCCAGAAACCTTTCCTGTAGTGTACACAACCTCTCTTCCAAGTTTCACTGCTATCGGACGAATGGTATGTTCACGCATACAGGACTTTGTTGAAACGCTTCGCCCGTCGTCGCTCATTTGTTGAATCTACTCGTACGCTACCTATTGCTAAGTGGATTTACTAAACCAGAAACCTTCCCTGAAGTGTACACAACAACTCATCCAAGAATAGTCCCTATCGGACGATTGGTATATGAACGCATACGGGACTATGTTGAAACACCTCGCGCGTCGTCGCTAATTTGTTTAATCTACTTGTGCTCTACCTATTGTAAAGTGGATTTACTAACACAGAAAGCTTCCCTGAAGTGTAAATAACATCTCACCCAAGTTTCATGGCTATCAGACGAATAGTATATGAACGCATACGGGACTTTGTTGAATATCTTCGCCCGTCGTCGCTCATTTGTTGAATCTACTCGTGCACTACCTATTGTTAAGTGGCTTTACTAAGCCAGAAACCTTCCTTCAAGTGTACACAACATCTCATCCAAGTTTCATCGCTATCAGACGAATAGTATATGAACGCATACGGGACTTTTTTGAAACGCTTGGCGAGTCGTCGCTCATTTGTTGAATCTACTCATGCGCTACCTACTTATTACGCATTTGTTTAAACTACTCGCGCGCTATCTAAGTTGAAATGAATTAACTATACCTATAAATCTCCCGGAATTGTGTACAACAACTCACCAAAATTTTATCGCAATCGGATGACTGGTTTATGAACGCATAAAATACGAACAAACAGACATTCTTATTTATATATATACTAGCTGTACCCGGCATGCATTGCAATGCCAATCAAAGAATGTGTTGGCGTTGTAACTTTGTTTAAGTGCTTTTGGATTCCCAATATTTATTTATTTTCCATTAACCACGTTTAAACTATTGTAAAATTGATTTACTATCTCAAAGAAAATCATGGGAGCATGCTCAACAACTCACCAAAGATTCATCGCAATGAAATGAATGGTATATGAACGCATACGGGACTTTATTGAAACGATTCGAGCGCCGTCACCCATTTGTTGAATATACTCGTACGCTACCTATTGTAAAACTGATTTACTAAGTCGAAATCCTTCCCTGGCGTGTACACAACAACTCATGAACGTTTCATCGCAATCGTATGAATGGCATATGAACGCATACGGGATTTTGTTTAAACGATTCAAGTGCCTTCACTCATTTGTTGAATCTTCTTGGCGCCACCCATTGAAAAACAGATTTACTAATTCATACACCTTCGCAGGACTGTACTCAACTCACCAACGTTTTATCACAATCGGATGAATGGTATATGAACGCATACGGGACTTGGTTGAAACGATTAACGCGCAGTCGCTCATTAGTTGAATCTACTCTTGCGCTACCAATAGTAAAATGGATTTACTAAATCGGAAATCTTTGCGGGAGGGGAAACAACATTTCTCTAAATATCATTGTAATCGCATGAATAGTATATGATCGCAAACGAACTATTTTAAACGATACACGCGCCGTTACTCATTTGTTGAATCTACTCCTGCACTACCTATTGTAAAAAGGTTTTACTAAGTCAGAAACCTTTCCTGCAGTTTGCATAACAATTCAACCAAAAATTCATACCAATCGGATGAATGGTATTTGAACGCTACGGGACATTGTTGAAACGCTTCGCAAGTCTTCGGTCAGTGGTTGAATCTATATGTGCGCTACCTATTGTAAAATGGAGTTACTAAGCCTGAAACTTTCCCTGGAGTGTAAACAACAACTCACCCAAGTTTAGTCGCCATCCGACTAATGGTATATGAACGCATACGGGACTTTCTTGAAACTCTTCGCGCATCGTCGCTCATTTGTTTAATCAACTTATGCGATACCTATTGTAAAGTGGATTTACTAACCCAGAAACCTTTCCTGAAGTGTACACATCATCTCACACAAGTTTCATCGCTATCAGACGAATAGTATATGAACGCATACGGGAGTTCGTTGAAACGCTTTGCGCGTCGTCGCTCATTAGTTGAATCTACTCGTGCCCTATCTATCGTAAAGTGGATTTGATAAGCCAGAAACCTTGCCTCAAGTGTACACAGCCTCTCACCCAAGTTTCATCGCTATCGGACGAATGGTATGTGAACTCATTCAGGACTTTGTTGAAACGCTTCGCCCGTCGTCGCTAATTTGTTGAATCTACTCGTACGCTACCTATTGCTAAGTGGATTTACTAAGCCAGAAACCTTCCCTGAAGTGTACACAACAACTCATCCAAGAATAGTCCCTATCGGACGATTGGTATATGGACGCATACGGGACTATGTTGAAACACCTCGCGCGTCGTCGCTAATTTGTTTAATCTACTTGTGCTCTACCTATTGTAAAGTGGATTTACTAACCCAGAAAGCTTCCCTGAAGTGTAAACAACATCTCACCCAAGTTTCATCGCTATCAGACGAATAGTATATGAACGCATACGGGACTTTGTTGAATACCTTCGCCCGTCGTCGCTCATTTGTTGAATCTACTCGTGCACTACCTATTGTTAAGTGGCTTTACTAAGCCAGAAACCTTCCTTGAAGTGTACACAACAACTCATCCAAGAATAGTCCCTATCGGACGATTGGTATATGGACGCATACGGGACTATGTTGAAACACCTCGCGCGTCGTCGCTAATTTGTTTAATCTACTCATGCGCTACCTATTATAACATGGATTTACTAAGCCAGAAACGTTGCCAGTAGTGTACAAAACTTCTCACCCAAGTTTCATCGCTATCGGGCGAATGGTATTATGAACGCCTACAGGACTTTGTTGAAACGCTTCGTCCGTCGTCGCTCAATTGTCGAATCTTCTCGTGCGCTACCTATTGTTAAGTGGATTTCCTAACCCAGAAACCTTACCTGAAGTGTAAATAACTTCTCACCCAAGTTTCATCGCAATGGGATGAATGGTATATGAACGCATGTGGGACTTTATTGAAACAAACGCACGCCATTTTGTTGAAGCTACTCGCGCGCCATCTATTGTAAATTGGATTTACTACGCCTATAACTTTTCCGGGACTGTGCACAAAAACTCACCAAAATTTGATCGCATTTGGATGCATTGTATATGAACGCATCGCCATTACGCATTTGTTTAAGCTACTCGCGCGCTATATATTCTGAAATGGATTAGCTATGCCTATGAACCTCCGGAATATGTGTACAACAACTCACCAAAATTTGATCGCAATCGGATGAATGGTTTATGAACGCTTAAAAGACGAACAGACTGATATTCCTTTTTATATATATACTAGCTGAACCGGCATGCGTTGCAACGCCTATCAAAGAAAGTGTTGGCATTGTATTTTTGTTTCTTGAAGTGCTATTGGACACACAATTCTTTATTTCAATTTCCGCTAACTGCCTACAAACTTTCGTAAAACGGATTAACTAATTTATAAACATCGTGGAAACGTCCACAACAACTCACCAAAGTTTCATTGAAATCGGATGAATGGCATATGAATACATACGGAATTCCATTTATACGATTCGTGTGCTATCACTCATTTGTTGAATCAACTCGTTCACTACCTACTGTGAAATTGATTTACTAAGTTAGAAACCGACACGTAAGTGCCTACAACTATTCATCAAAGTTTCATCACAGTCGATGAATGGTATATGAACGCATACAGGATTTTGTTGAAACGTTTTCTCGTTGTCCCATATCTTCTTGATTTGTTTCACAGTTTTCTGAAAAGAAAACAAAAAGCAAATTAAGAAAATGTCAGAAAGGTTGCACATTATTCACATACCTCTATGGGAGTCATTAGAAGTTGATTTCAATTTGAATTGACACTGCTGAACCTCATATGTGTGCTAAAGTTCGTAAATATGTGTTTTTATTTATTGCTATTTTAAAAACGGCTGCTATGTATCGACAGCGCTTGTATCTCGTTTAACTGTCATCAAGGCTCACTCAAGCGGCACGCACCGAGACGCACACATTGTTTCCAACATGTGAGATGCAAAATCACTGTTGATAAAAGGAAGTGGGATACAAAATCAGTGATGATCAGAAGAATAATCATCGGGACGCGTTTGGCTGTAACAATTGTCAAAACTCATTATTCTGGGCGCATTAGGCTGTAAACCTTTTCAAAAACCATTGGATTGGACAAAACGAAGGTTAGAATGGTCGTGTGCAGAAAGAGGGACACGGTTGGCACAAAACCGTTGGTCTGGGCGAGTTGGGCTGTAACCATTATCAAAACCACAATTGTGCGGAAAAAAATACACATTTATTACAGCGATATACTGCATAGTAATTACGGAGCAGATAACAAAAAACATTCATTTCAGCCGTGGAAAAAAAATACATTGAAGCGAAATATTGCACACACTAGCCAAATTAGAGTGGTGAACTGAGTGCTGCGCATGAATGATGCGCACTAGAGACTGAACTGGGCGCTTCTTTGTGTTACACAGTATCGTAAGGGCGAGGTTGGCAGCATTGTTTTGATGACAGACCAGCGGACCAGTGGGGCTAACGAAGAGATTTGAATACCCACCACCGCAACCGATGATGATTGATTTGAACTAATGGCGGCCACAGCTGTAATGTTGGCTATATAAGTCGTGATCCTATTTGGGACGGCTGGGTGGGTCACCGACGGCGGAGGAGGAAACATCTATTAACTACATCTCCAGATATTTTCCTGACTATTATTTCAGGTAATTTGCTTAATTTCAGGGTTGCGGTGAATGAAGGTAGGTATTCTCTACAATACATGAATTAGCCAAAATACCACATGAAACGCTGGGAAATAAATCAGGGAGCGATGTTTCAGTAGATATTCCCTCCTCCGATGTCTGTGACCCAGCCATCCCAAATAGGAACACGACTTATATAGCGAAAATTACAGCTGTCAGCGCCATGTTCAAATCGCTTGTTATCAAAACAGCGCCATGACAGTACTGTCAAACAAAGGAGCGCCCAATTAAGTCACTAGTGTGCAGCACTCAGTTCATAGATAGTGCGCCCAATTGAATTGTTTATTGATCATGGATTAGTAAGCTACTGTATACGTAACAGTATTATAACAGTCATTTTCTGTGGATCCTCAGCCCTCACCTAACCGGTCACTAAAATAAATTTTCGGATAAAAGTGGTTTCGGCACCAATTTCAAATATATTTGGGGAAAAAAGTATGCTTAACTGGCTATCCACCAGACCTAACCAATCAACATTATTTTAAACATTCTAATACAAGTCTTATTCCATAAAACACACGATCTACTGTACGGTACGTAACGTCATCAGACCCTTATAATTATAAACAAATCCACCATGTTGTCTATCCCAATATTTTGACAGGGTCTGTTTGGATGTCGAGAGCAAAGACAACCGTGACCTCACTTATGCCATGTGGCACCATGAAACACCGATGTCATTTGATTCATTATCACTCCCCTTATGAGTTTTGCGTACTGCATCTGCTGCTTCATGAAATGATCTATTTCCCCCATCCACCAACAAGTTTGGTAATTATCGTGAGCCTTCTCCTGAAGTATTAAAGCCCCAGAATAAGAACATTTGCACAATGCTTGATAACCTTTAGGCTGACCTGTGGCACTAAAATGTTTAATTCATGTGCAATGTTAGTTTATTACCGTATTACATGCTCAACCTTTTAAAATTAGGTTAGGCTACTATGGGTGGATCCAAAAACGAGGCAGCCCTTCTAGACTTACAAAAATACGACGTGTTCTTGGGTTGCTAATTGGGCGTAATACGTTATGATACGGTAGCCTTATTATAAATGCCTTCACATATAGTATTTGCTTTGCTTTAATTTCTGTCATTTTGCCAGTAAAGCCTACTTTAGTGCATTAAAATAATCAACAGGTGCGTCTACCACAGAAATAACACAAAAATTGAGTAGTGGTACCTTGTTGTGTTCCGGGACGCTATTGAAAGCCTCCGTAATTTCCCTCCACGCCCGCTTCTCTTCTCCGACGGTAACTCCGTCAGTCTTTTCATTTTCTACTGTGTCCTTATGCTGGAGAACCATTCGAAGTACAAAATGTTTCTCCTCAGCACACACTAGTATCCTTTAGCTGTTTGTTGAATCCACGAGTAGACCACGTTTGATAAGCGTTTTAGGACAATGATTAGCCTGTAGGCTTACCGGATGCGATGACAAGGAAACAAATGTTACACGGACCGTTGCCAAACATGTCAAAAAATAACATTGGAATAAGTAAGAGTTAATCACACATGTACCATACATGACTAACGGACCATCAATTATAATAATTAACAAATCAACGTTAATATCAAGCAACATCAGATTATTATATAATGCACTTCAATTTTCGTTCTTATTTAAGTACCACTAGTGATACTTTTCGTATGTGATTGGTACCAGTGAACAGGATGCCTTAAGGAAAGCTTGAGGGTACCTTCAGAAAGGTGACCTTAAGGAAATGACTCTGAAGTTAAAATCAACCTCGAGGAGTCCTTCCGATTTGAGGATACCTCAAGGCTTCCTTATTCAAGGTCTCCTCAAGGTGTCCTCAAGAAATGTCTCTGAATTCCAGCCTAAGTCGCGCTTCTAACATCATGTTACTAATATCTTACATTACATAACAACATTTAGTATACCGGTACTCACAGAATACCTGCTATAACAGCAGTGACATTCTAACAATAACGTTTCAATTTCACTCGGAGCTTGCCACACAGACACAAACCACAAGCTCGCGAACGACTGACCAGAAAACCGCCGGTGGTCGGGGAAAGAGACAGATGTATAGATATTGGTTTCAACTCTTTTATATAGTTTCAAGAACGTTAAGTGCGAATTTCACGCTATATGTCTCTACCTTTGAAATGCGCACACCCCAGCTCACTGATATGTAGAATTAATTTTTACTGGTGGGGTTAAATACAGTAGTATTAAGGTGATTGGGTTTTGTTTTTTGCGCAAACCATCTCTCGTTGCCTTTTCTGCGCCCCCTAATATGACAGCGCCTGGTGCGGTCGCACCGTTCGCACCACCCAAGGGCCGCTCCTACAGCATAGACTTCAGTAACAGAAAGGTTGGCGAAATTTTCTTAAACTCTGTCCTGCTTGATTTCTTTGCATTCAATTATATTCTGTTCCCCCATTTTCAGTTAATACAACTTCATTACAACCTCTGTCTTTGTATGACTGCCGTTCACATTCCATATCGAGTGAATTACCTAAACACTACAAAAACATCACCACTGAAACATATATGATGCTTAGAAACCTTGCAAACCATTAGGTAGGCCTATGTGTAAGTATTAAGTATTGATCCTATCAGTTTGAAATATCAAAAAATTAAAAACGAATACAAACAAAACAAGGACCGCACCAGCCGGAGATAGAAACAGACTGGTTGACTGCGAGTGGGGGGCTAAAGGAGGAGGGTGGAAGTGGGGGGTGTTGGGAATGATGGAAGATTTAGGGGACCATCTTGGGTCAAATTGTCGTTATCCCTGGAAATTGCTTCAAAATCTGATAACAATCGTGGACGTTATGCGTGCAGCAAGCAATAGCTTTTAATTCCTCCCCCCCCCCCATCCCCATTCTCCCCGTCCACCTCATACCCATAGGACTGACACGTGTTATTTTCTAGGACGTGTTATGTGGGGTACGAACTACTCATTGAACTCATGCGCGCTTTGATCTTTCGAATGTTGGGGTTCAATGCCCGTTTTCCTGTCGTGCCTGGTAGCAACGTAATGATAAGTCAAACTACGGTATCCATAGAGAGACGTTCCTATATTATCGGTAGTTGACAGGTACCACATATGGATTCCGTCACTGGAATTAGTTAATCTGATAGGCATTTCGGCGAGATGTCAGTGTATGAACTTTTTAATACACGCCAGTAACAGGTCCATGTTGGAAGAATTTACATATTTATAGCGACATGACATAGCTTGCGTTATGGTAACTTGTTTTACAGCCGAAATGCCATAGAATTCATACATTGATGTGAAAACAATAAAGATCTATAATTTACTGTATTCACTTAGCGTCATAGTTCCTTTCTGGCATTCCACGAAGTGGTACCGTTCACATTTTTTTTCACAGAGGTTACATTGACACTAGTCATCCAGCTCGTGAAAATGTATCTTCTTACACATCTTATGATGCAACCCATGCACTGCTAATCGATTGATTGCGTCCCTCATTAAACAGTTTGGTCCCGTCTAATTTATATTACACATCGCGCCTGTTGCGTAGAAATCTTCCTCTATTTGTTCCGCCTTCCCTTTCCGTATACTGAGGAGATCCTGTTCTGATTTAGTGGCTGGCAACAGAAGTCGCTCTCTCAATTCTGCAATCAGGAATGGTTCACGTGCTAGTTCATTACCCAATCTAGAATATGAAGTTTTTGCTATGCCTAGTATCTGGATTTGACTCCTTCTATTGCTTTCAAGTCTGTTACTGTTCCCATATCAGGTGTAGACTATACGATACTATTGGCACGACCTTGGCGTTAAACAGAGACATGGCTCTCTTTATTGAGAGTCTGGTTGGTTCGTGGATATAGTAGTTGACTCTTTTATTGCTGCACTAGATTTTTCTATGATGTGGTGCCTATAAGATCTAATTGTTGTCTGTATTGTTAGTCCTAGGTATTTAAATGAATTGACTATCCTAATTTCATCTTCCACTAGGTACAAGACTTCTTTTTCTGACAACTTTCCACCGTTTCGGAAGACCACCTGAACCGCTTTTGTCATATTTATGTTTAGCTGATTCTTCCTTGTCCAATGAGATATTTTGTTAACTGCCTCCTGTATTTTTTCTTTGTATGTAGAGCCAATTGCAATATCATCAGCGTACATATAGCCTACATATTCGTGTCTTTATCATTAATGACTTCAATTATATCTGCTGTGTATGCAATACTCCTCTCGTTTGTTTCACAGGTCTGGATTCGTCTATGGAGTCTGTTATAATTAAATCCTTCTCCTTCAGGATGTCCCTGGTGATTGCCTTCAGGTGTTTATTTCAGCTATCATCCGTTCTACCTTTTGTATCACAATTTGTCTATGTACAGAATCGAAATCTTTTGAAAGCCAATAAACACAGTGTACTACTTCCTTCCTGCTCCCCTAAGTGCTGATTGGATGTCGACTAATAGTGCTCCTACCTCATCTAACGAGGATACTCCTTTCTTGTACCCACACTGTTGTTCAGGGATGTGAGGCTCCGCCAATTTGTAAACTCTTCTTGTCAAAATCTTCGTTAGTACATTCATAGCTATGTCTTCAATTGCTATTCCTCTACAGTTGCGCGGGTCTCCATGATCTCCTTTCTCTTTATATAAGACCCTGAGTAAGGCTGTCCGCCAGCTTTGTGGAACGTGCCCTCTTGCATGGACTTATTTATCGGAATGAGCGCGATATATCTGATCTTTTATAGAGGGGAGAGAGTAAGACCAGTAGGTCGGAAAGGATTATGGAACTCTAGTACAACACCAACAAGAAAGCACGTTCCAATATTAACAACCTTCAACGTCCTGCCCGCATTCAGAACAAATGAACATAAAACAATCAACAACACAGGAAACACGAGGAAGCTAAACATGGACACACTTAAGCAAACAGCAATAGGGGAGATGATGAAAATACTAGAGTCTGGCAACATTAATGATCTTGAAAGAGCATTATCAAGGACAATAACAGAATCCATTGTAAATATCTGACCATCGAAAGCAAAGCCATTGATCGACCAAGAGTGTTATGAGCACTTATAGCTCATCATGCAGCGCGGAATACAAAAGCACCAGAAGTGCTAAAACGGTACCAACATACGAGGATGAATTATAAGCAGCTAATAAAAGAAAAGAGAGGCAATTATCTAGAGCAACAGGCCAGCTTGTAGCGGAAGAAGCAGAAAGAAACAAATCATAGCACTAAAACCTAAAAGGTTGATACCAATGGATTCGTGGGAAATGCACTTTCAAAACACTCTACTGGCAAAGTCAACTGAAACCGAGCAGCTAATGAACGAAATGAACAACGAAGACATGGATGATGGCAACGCAAAGGATAGCTACAGTTGACGCCGTATAGGAACCAATCACGGAACAGGAAATACCAGAAATCATCTACTCCATAAAACCAAAAAAGGCAGCAGACAAGCATGGGATTTATGAAAAACACATAAAAGAATCATACATTGTACTTAAGGATAGCTTGGGTATTACTAGAGCATGAGACAGGAACCTGACTTTCACATGGAACCGGTAAGTAATAACATTTGATTTTCATACCTTCTCAGGGGTTCCACGGGACAATACCTCCTTCATTATGACTAATCTACTGGAAATATGAGCTCAATTACCGTACGTATTTATGTGTGTTTCTTTCTTGTGGAATTTGAACTACGGCGGCCATGTTGCTCACTCCAGCTGTGCGAGATATGACGAGACATTGATGTCAAAGTAGTGTGCCCAACATGTAAGATATCAAGGACGTATATACAATTTTTTTCCTGAAAAATTCTGAGTATTTTCAAGGGGTTGTCACTGCAAAATACCCTGAATTATCAACCAATATCTTAGAGCATATAACTTTGTGTAATTACTTTAGATAATATTCAACGTTCATATAGCCTACAATTACCGGCAATACAAAAAAGTTGTAAAATACAACACAACACACAAATAAAATGTTACACTTCATGAATTTTCTATTATGGCCTATGGAGTATGAATGGCAAATATCTAAATATCTGTCAATTTGCTAAGCAGAAAGGTAAAAAGTGTGTTTTTTTAATTTATTTATTTATTTTTACAAGTTGATAATTTATTTCTCAAAAGTACCATACTGTGGAATTCACAGCTTTGTCTCACAAGGCTGAGTGTACCCCGTTCCAGCCCTCAGAACAGATTTTTTTTTTTTTGGCAGAGCCGCGAATCGAATTTGGTCCTCCGGGGCGGCAGCCAAGAATGCTAGCCACTACACCACGAGTTAGTCTTATTTAAATCTTAATATTGTTTATAACTTAGCCTATAAGTTAAGATTAGGGTAAAACCATATTCACAATTATTTAATGCTCTTACCAGAGCAACACTTCCTTAATTTTGTTGGCTCTTCTCGGGAGGGAGGGGGCTGGAGCCACCTCAGAACCCCCTTAGTCACGCCCCTGTTCGATATACACCACCACTAAGAAATTTGGATGCGTTAGGCTGTAACCATTGTCCAAACCATTGGATTGGACAAAACGAAGGATAGAATGGTCGGGTGTAGGTGCGGCCTATTGCCGCGGGAAGCTAGCGCGGCACGGTTGACAAATAAAAACATTGATCTGGACGCGTTAGGCTGTACGTTCTTTTGTTTTAGAAATCCGCCTATTTTTTATTTATCGTATGGCTTTTATTGCCGGGAGTGTCCGAGGACATGTTCGGCTCGCCTGAGTTTGTAGCTGCTTCCTGCGGACACCCTTATTAGGGTGAGCTACAAGTCACGTTCAATTTCAAGAAGTTCCAACTTTCGCTACCAGATATCAATGATACCTAGTGGTGAACGTTGGAACATTGATAGAGCGTTCCGACGAAATCTAACCTAACAATTTTGCTTTATACAAGTTTAGTCTGTGAAAGGATCTTTTACATGCCATAAATCTATGACAAGGGCCCGTCGGCTTTACTTCCCCTCCGAAGGAAGGCATACTGAAGGATTTTAACGCTCTTAAAAAATCCAACGACTTCGGCCGGGTATGAACCCGCTTTCTTGGGCACAGCAGTTCAGCCGATCACCAACTACGCCACCGAAGCCGTATGCGTGGGGTTGGCACCACTGTTCCAACGTAGAAATCGGATTACATGGAATTTTTTACCTACTTTTCACATTTTTCAAAAATGAGGGAAAAGTAGACTTATGAGATAGATGCGGGAAAAAGTGTGTCCGTCTGTCTGTCCTTCTGTCTGTCTTTCTGACTGTCTGTCTGACTCCTAAACGGCTGCAGCAATCGAAACAAAATTTGGTAGGAGTAAAGATCTATACCTTAATATCTCAATGCCGTATTTGAAAATGATGTCAGTGCTACCAACTGCTGAAAAATCACAATTGAAATTTGAGCTCCATGTAGGATATCTCGGAAGGAATGAATGGGAGCTATTTCAAAATTGGCACACGTATAGATAACAATATTTTAGTTTAATTTCCAGGACGCCATACATGGCAGTGTTGCCAAAATGATTATAAGCCTGCTGATAAGTCCAATTTTTAAATGCATATATCTTCTACACTATCAATTGGAATTCAACCAAATTTTGTATGTGCTATGTGTACATAATCAGATATGACTGAACTATTCTTAAGATCCACCAGGTCTGCCAACTGTTAATAAATGCTCTCAATTTCTTTTATCTAAATACCAATATATCAGAAAGTAGGCAAGCCGACAGCTTTTAACTATGCACACGTATAGTACCTGACATTCTTTATTAATTTGGAGTAACTTATATACGTCAGTGCTACCAACATGATTCTTAGCCTGCTGAGAGGTGCAAATTTAAATACATATAACTTCTATACTATCTTTTGGATTTCAACCAAATTTCGTATGTGCTATGTGTACCATAACAGATATGACTATGCGTATTCTTAAGATCAACCAGGGCTGCAAACTGTCAATTTAATGTTGTCTCTATGTTTGTTACCGGTACCCTAGTATCAATATATCAGAAAGTATGCAAGCCAATAGCTCTAAACTTTGCACACGTATAGTACCTGGCATTCTAGATAAATTTGGAGTTACTAATATACGTCAGTGCTACCAACATGATTCCAAGCCTGCTGATAAGTCCAATTTTAAAATGTATGTAACTTCAAACTAACTATTAGATTTCATTCAAAATTGATACAACAATAGATCGTATTATTTCAAATTATTTCTGACCAATACATGCATGACATTGTTGCCAATATGATTTTACGCGCGCTGTTAGATCCAATGTTTAACTGCATGTAACGTCCATGCTATCCATTGGATTTAAACCAAATTTTGTAATCTGTACCTTAAAGCCTGATTCACACTATCAGTACGGTAACGGCACGGTCTCGGTACATTCACAGTCCAGTCAGATATTATTTAACTGATTTCATAGGAACTGTACACAGCAGCACTCGCAGTACGGTCAGAGTACAATCACAGTACAGGCACGTGCAGGCAACGATCAATTCAGAGAATATTTGACCGGACCGTGACCGTACTGTCCCGTGACTAACCTGGCAGTGTGAACATACCACACGTACAAGCAACGTGCAAGCAACAAGCAGAGCACGCGTTTTTCAGCTCCCACCCAGGGGCTCACATCTAGTGGGACGTGGGTTGGTGACCACGGGAACTCAGCTGAGTTCGGCATTGCTTCCACTCACTTGTGGCGGGCTCCTCTCCGTCTTCTTTCCTGTCGACCTCTCTTGGTCAACTCTTGTTCTCTTCCGACCCCGAAGGCCTAGGGTGTCTATTCCTTTCCCGCCTTAATTGTCCCTTCTCTCATATTTCCTGATCACTCCTTTCTTTTCATTATATTTCCTTTTCTCTTTAATATTCCCGTCCTGTTTTGGCTCCCCGTGTCTCTAAATTATATTTTGGGAGTATTTTGAATCGCACCACATTTTTGTAAGCATTTTCAATCTACATTGCATTTTGTAGGTATTTTCGATGTAAATTCTATTTTGTAAGGATTTTCAATCTTATTTGCATTTTGTAAGTACAGTATTTTGAATCGCGGTCTTCCACATATTGTAGTTTCAATCTACCATACATTTTGTAAGCATTTTCAATTTCAATTGCATTTTTGTAAGTATTTTGAGTTTCAATTGCATTTTGTGAGTATTTCGAATCTAGCCTACATTGTGTCTTGTAAGTATTTTGAACCTTAATTACATTTTGAGCGTACTTCTTAAATCTAAATTCCTTTTGTGAGTATTTTCTTCTAAATTACCTGTTGTAAGTATTAGCCTACCACTCTCCCTTTTGTGAGACATTTCTATCTGAGTTCCATTTTGTCAGTATTTTCAGTCCAGCTAAATTTTGGTTATGGTTTCCATTTCATTGTCATTTTCGCTATCACCCAGACCATTGGGGGCCGATAATCTAGATGTTAGGCCCCGTAAAACAAGAATTATCGCAATCGAGTTAATTGCTAACTCTTTCGTAGAGAAAACAGCAGACATTGTGAGCTGCGCGTGGGTCTTATCTCAACTGTTCACTGATCAAGGCTGGAGCTTCCCCGTTGTAGTGTGCATACTGCTGCCCTGTGACCGTACCGATAGTGTGAATCAAGCCTGAGAGAAGGAACTAAGAATATATTCAGTGTACCAGGGCTGCCAACTGTAGTGTTCTATTAGGCTACATTATGCCAGGTATACAGTATTTCGAAGTAATTTGAAATTTCCATATTACCAACTTAATTTCGTCATTATTCTAAATAGATCCATATAGGTTAATCATTGGCATGAATCTTAAATTTTAAGAAAAGTAGGCTCTTTAGTTCGTCACGGAATTTCTTGTTACCGGTACTATATAAGTCGTGTAATAATTTGGGGGTGGGTTATAGACAGCCGAGGAGTAAACTACATCATTCCCAGATCAATTTTGAATTATTAGAAAAGGTATCTATTGCAAATTTCAGAAGTTATTTTCTATTCCCCGTGGGTTCATGTCTCGTCCACTGTTACTCCGGTAACGTGTTTTACAACGGAAGTAAATAGGGTACATTGCAGTATGGCAAAGACACTCAAACTACAATATTTAACTGTCTAAGGAACAAAGGTGTAACTAGGAACAGCTTTATGAAGACATTACAGTTGAACGTCATTTATCCGGACGTCAAACAACCGGAACGTCAATTATCCGGACGAGCAAAAAAAGAAAAAAGACATTTAGCAGCGCGCGCAGACTGTTGTTATGTGCAAGCGCGCGCTACGCAATAATGAGTCCATTCTCGTTTACCGTTGATGTCTCCTACCATTTGGTTACTAAATAATGTTTCAACTTGTTATGTGAGTGTGTGTACTGTATTCCGTTGTGAAAATGGCTTCTACAAGTGGAAAAAAGGACAAACGAAATCGCAATGTTTTATCGATTGAGAAGAAGGTGGAGATCGTTAATAAATTGGATAATTGTGAGAGTGTACAGTCTTTAATAAAAACTTACAATGTTGGAAAATTCACAATTTATGATTTGAAGGACCGGAAAGGTGAAATTCTGAATTATGCGTCGAAGTTAGATAGTGAAGAATGGTCTAAAAAGAGAAAAACCACGAGATCAGCTGCGGATAAACAATTGGAAGAAGCGGCGTACTTATGGTTTATTCAGAGAAGGAGTAAGGGATATCCCATTTCTGGACCTTTGTTGTGTGAAAAAGTGTTGCAGCTAAATGAGAAGCTTGGTGGTTCTCCGGATTTTAAGGCTAGCACAGGATGGTTGAAGAATTTCAAATCTCGGCATGGCATTCGTGAGTTGGAGATTGAAGGAGAACGTTTATCTAGTGATACAACTGCTGCTGAGGAATTCAAAAATAATGTCTTAGAACTTTTGATTAAAGAACACTATTCTTTAGATGACGTGTATAATGCTGATGAAACGGGATTGAATTGGAGGTCATTACCGCGCAAGTCGCTCGCGTCAAAGAGAGAAATGACAGCTCCTGGCTTCAAAGTCGGTAAAGAACGAGTAACAATATTATGGTGTGAGCAAATGCTAGTGGTACTCATTGTCTACCTCTACTCATGATAGGAAAATCAGAAAAACCGCATTGCTTTAAGAATGTAAAATGCCTTCCTGTATGCTACAAGGCCCAAAGAAATGCTTGGATGAATGCCGAGATATTTCATGACTGGTAACAAAATAAATTTATCTCGGATGTGAAGAGATTCAGAGAAGAGAAAAGAAAACATGTAAAGTGCTCCTTTTACTTGATAATGAACCATGTCATCCAGATGTTGATCAGTTGAATGCGATCGACGAGGATTTTGAAGTTACGTCTCTTATACAGCCAATGGATCAAGGGGTGATAGAAAAGCTTACACGGATGTACAAGAAGGAAATTTTACGTCGTTTTCTGTTGGCAGAAGATGAAGAGAGCGTGATATTTCCCTTAAGGACTGCTGTTACATGATAGCTGATGGGTGGAACACTTAAACACCACAGAATCTTCGAAATGCATGGAATAAATTGGTAGGAGAAGAAGAGACCGTTAATACCACCGACAGTGTTGATGAAGATTTGGATGAAATGACAAATGAGTTATTCACACAAATTGTTGGATTTTCCAACTGTGATAGAGAAGACGCGCAAGCTTGGTTGGAAAGTGACAGTGACCCAGACTTTCAAATCTTAGATGATGATGAAATTGTTTCTCGGGTGCAAGAAGTAAATGGTGATAAAGAAGAAGATGAAAACTTAGATGAGGAAGATGAAGAAGGACCGAGTCATGGGGAAGCTTTTACTGCATTAGAAACTGTGTCATTGTGGTATGAAAATCAGGAAGAAGGTAGCTCAACTCAACTTCTTTTATTGAAGAGAATGCGTGATTTAGCTGCTAAGAAAAGACGAGGAAATCTTGTACAAAAAGACATTTCAGATTATTTTTTCAGCAATGTAGAGTAGACCTCTCATGTGATACAGTATCATGAAAGTTTCGTTATTGTTATTCATTCAATAAATACGAATTTTAAAATATGTAGCACCACAATGTACTGTACATGTTCTTTCCTATGAAATAAATGCATGTTCTATTATCCGGAACAATTCCGGTCCTAATTAGTCTGGATAAACGACGTTCTGTGTATGTAAGTTGGAAAGCTGTTAGCTGGAGACGATGGTGTATCTAGTTCGAACTGGGTGTTTTGTAAGTATAGGGGGAAGTATTATTTCGTTGCGTCGATACCTGTAAGCAATTAGTGTCGATTTGTAGGAAACTTGGTTCACATTCACGAGCCTAATTAAACGTGTTGATAGGTTTTTAAGATATGGTACTTTATCGTCTGACAATATGATATTTAATATGCTTAATATGGTTGTATATGTTTTACTGCTGTTGGCAAATATATATCCGCTCGATATCTGTGTGCACTTCGAAGGGTCTGAAAATATCTCATTTGATTTGTTAAATATGAGACTGATTTTTCGCACTGGTATAGGTAAGATTTTGAATTAATTGTTCCTCTGTTCTAGTTTCCTGATCATAATGGAGAAACAACTAATCTCCGAAAGTGAGCCAGAAGGGATTACTCATGAATTCCGTAACATTGTAAGTTGCATTTTAATTTATATATGGTGTAACATTGATGTCTTAGTGATGTGCAAGGTTCAGTGACATAATACAGTATTAATAGTAAATGGTACTCTAACCAGGATCAGTTAACTTATACTTGCTTTGACACACATAACTCATATTGTGTCTATATATTTAACATAGGGCGGTACTTCGCAGGATTCAAATGAGCTGTTGCCCTCTGCTAACCTACAGAACTATGCTGGCGATATATTTGACTTTGAAAGGATAGCAGTTAAAGAGGAACATGAACTTAAGGTAATTATACGTTCTGCATTACTTCCCTTATTACACGATTGATTTTTATAATGAATATTATTTGGAAGATTGGATCACTCAGTCTTGTGTTCTGTGAGAACACCTAGCAATAGCAGATGTAATTGTATTGATACTGCGGTTCCACTCTGCTGGCACCCTGGATCCTATTACAGGTGGAGTCTACACCCATTTTTAAACTCAATCAAATAAGGCATTTGAGATATGATTGCCCTTAAAAGAATACGCTGATCTTTGTGTATCCTATTGCTTGTAGGCTAGACTGCCACAGCAAAGCAAACTTGTTACCAGCATAAAACAATGTCAAGATTTTAACTTGGCCATCAGCAATCATATGTCTAATGAACAATCTTCACCATATCTTTCATCTTCTATTTATTGAAAACGTGACCACCAATGGAACAAACAGAATACCTGCTAACACTTCCTTTGACCAGAATCAATGTAACAAATTCTTAAACCAGTGACATTTGCCAAAATAACTGCAGTAATGGTAGGGAAGAAGTCTGCAGACGATATAGTGATAGATGTTTACTCCTCCGCTGTCTGTAACCCACCCGACCACCCCGAATACGATCACGACTAATATGGATGAAATTCCAGCTGACTCTGTCTTTTTTTGCAACATGTACAGTATTGCCAACCCCACGCTTTCGGTACTATTTATTTTGCATCTGGTATCGTAAAATACATGAGAGCCGTCAAGTTAATGTGAAAGTACGCCAAGCTGCGGCCACGTTAGCCAATTAAACACCTGTTTTTGTTGTCTCTATCCAGGCCAATGGTTTTGCCTAGACCAATATTTTCATCCAGACCTTTGGTTTTTGTCTAGACCAATAATTGTTTGGCAGTGTGGCCCTGTGGGCCACGTTAGTCAATATTAACACCCATGGTTTTTCTCACACACAGTGGGGGCAGTCACGCATCAATAATCTTTATCCAGGCCAATGGTTTTGACAACTATTTCTTTTTGCACATAATTACAATGTAACTTCTGTCGTGTGGTGTTTTTTGTATCGGGCATGTTGGCAACAGTGATGAAACGTGATATGACGTCAATGTGTCGGCCACAAATATGGTGGGCGTCGTTGAACAAGTAAGAAATAAAAACCTTTATGTTTATCGCAGTGTTGAGCGTGCGTTCGTGGAATACAGCTGCAAGATTTCGAAGCAAGATCAAAGGAGCTGGTTGTAAGATGAATGCACTACAGGTCGCATTACTTAGCGGTGTTACGAAGGATTGCAACAGGCTTGCGGTGAAAGTGCATTAACTTACCGCACTGTAGATCGGTGGATAAAGACCTTCAAGGACGGACGACAACATGTGACAGACATGCCAGGCCTGGTCATTCTGCAGTAAGTGATGACGATGTGCTGAACGTTAACGCGTTAGTGCTGGCGGATCGGAACACAGCAATTCGTGAATTGACCATCAATACACTTTCGACTGTGCTGCAAATCCTGAAGAAGCTGGGAATGTGGAAAATCGCCTCCAAGTGGGATCCACATGATTTGAACGAACATCAACAATGGCCGCTATGTATCTGAATAAAAAAACAAACCATGTATTTTAGGTTTGTATCCTACTTACATTTGAAATGGCATTTTTGACCAAAAATTAATTTTTTTTTCATCGTCTGCTACAAAATAACATTCATTTCATGTCGAAATTCTACTTGTAAACAGTTGAAGAACTATTTTAAGGGAGCTCGTGTGCGCATGTCTAGGGGTCGTGGCTCCACAGCATCTTACTTGTATCTAAATATCCTGGAATATCATAAAAGGTAGGCTATGAAAATCATGAAAATTATATATATCAGCTTAGAGCAAGTGTAGGATCCAGGTTCATCGCTCCCGAAGAAGTACCGTCTTGTATATTTCTAAATTAATTTATTGGTGATATCACAAATGTGTAACTTCATTTACGTTATTCTCAAAATTGAAATCTTTCATGACATTCAAATTAACAAAATCGTCATCAAGAACTGACGTAGGAATATTATTGATACATCAGATTAAAGCTAATGAAAGGAGGAATGCTGTGAGCTAGGGATTTTTGGATACTTTGAAAACCTTAGCCTTATTGTTGATTTTAAGCAATAGTAAAATGACATTCCTGTTTTTGAAAATGAAAAAAGAACTTCGCTCTATCTAACGCAGATAAGTGCACGATTCTAGTCAAAACATTATATGCGTTAAATTGAAGAACTCAGTAAAATAAATTTGATGATTATATTCAGTAATTTTAGGGCATGTTGAAAAAATTTGTGATTTTTACTGTGTTTTTTTTAAAAAAAATCAGATAACAGAAAATAGAAAACCAAGTTTCGTGTGTGACGTGGTAAAAGATTGAAAGGCATGTGTTCAAAAATATGGATTTTCATCCTGAACGTATTGTACACGAATATCCTGGAGAAGTATCTGCCAAAATCCGAAGGTGAAGTTGGATTCAAGCAACTTGTAGTCCCCGGCTAGAAAAACTGCTAAGAGCCACTGGCAAATAAAAATAGGAGGGGTACTATTGTGCTATAGGTCTATTCTACTGGGTTCTTGGGTTACTAACAACTTTTGGAGAGTGAAAAACTTACCAATCTCGGGTGCAACGGGTAATAGGTGTGAGTAGTGGCTTCAAATATACCTCAATAACACAATATAATCATCCAATATCCTGCAAAAAATAATTCAAGTTTCCTATAAAATTTGTCAAACAAACGCCAACACCTGCCTGTTGGTTTATTCAAAAGACAAATTACAACGATGAAATGAAAACGAACTTCCTCAGCCATGAAAAAATAAACCTCCTAATCGTTCCTGGCTAAATAAACTAGATTCAATAGAATAAAACTCACCTCTGGCATCAAACCTTCTGCGCTCTAGCTTTAAGGAGTAATCAAAGAGATTTGCATATTAAGGCTTTCACGGCCCGGATTATTATATAAACAATTGTTTATTTCCATTGAAAAAGGAGGCAAGGTTTCTCCGAAACGTATGGTTTAAATTAAAAATACACACGGCATTAGCCCAAAAGCATGAATTGTTTATATAATCAAAGAGATGTTTAAATTACCTAAAATACGAAAAAGAAACTACTACTAGCGATCGTCATCGCTATCCCAATAACTAACCTTGAATGTATACTGAACCCTTATTAATCTGCGATAAATAAGTATTCATGATTTATTATTATTATTACTGCGGCCCAGGCAGTACTTGTGGAAGTTGACAAAGAGGAAGGCAAGTTAGTGTGTTGCAATGATTGCCACAGAAGAAGGGCTTGGTAGCTATTCTTGAAGACGGCCGGGTAAGCTGAGTTCAAGGCCAAATTGTGTAACAACTTGCACCAAAATTGGAGTCATGAGGGGATGGTCACGAGTTAGTTGCAACCGACCTACGATTGAATCACCCAATCAGGAGAGACCAAGCCAAAACCACGCGATGGGTGTCGTCACTGGTAAAAAGCGCGCGGAATTGATTATCTAAAGAACCGCCGATCCGAAATATCTCCGCACGAGTGCGCTGAGACGTTTGAATTAAATGATGAAGATTGACACTAGTCCCATGTGTGTGAGATGAAAACTCTAGAAAATTTTTCTTAATTAACCCCACTCCCCCTCACTCTGTCAGTTTCCAATGAATTGATCGACGAGACGCTGTTTTGAAGACTAACGTTTTGAGCTCCGGTGAGCTAACTTCACGCCAGTTTGCGTAGTGATTTTAAAGCTCTAATATTATTTGAAGTGATTCGTTTTGAGCTCCGGTGAACTAACTTCACGCCAGTTTGCGTAGTGATTTTAAAGCTCTAATATTATTTGAAGTCATTCGTTTTGAGCTCTGGTGAGCTAACTTCACGCCAGTTTGCGTAGCGATTTTTAAGCTCTAATATTATTTGAAGTCAATCGTTTGAGCTCTGGTGAGCTAACTTCACGCCAGTTTGTGTGGTGATCTTAAGTACTTAATATTATCTTGAAGACAACTATTTTCAGCTCTTAGGGGCAAGTCTTGAGTAACATTCCAATTAGCCCTCAACGCGAGCGAAGGTTCACAAGTGCAGTAGAGATTACCGAGCGAGATAACGACTGCGAGACAGTCAGATTTAAAACTTGTATTGTCAAGCCAGTGACGATGGGTTTGAAGTCTATATTTCATGTAAATTTTATTGTATTTTTCAAGTGTTGTATTGTGCGTGTGTAAGCGAGAGCTAGGGAAAGTGTTCGTTGATTAATCGCATAGGACAATCGTGGGCGAAATTAGTAACTCACAAGCGATTATAGCCAGGCAATTTATAATAACATTGAACTTTTCTGTCGAAGAGACTACACCAAGATGTCCGACGTGTGGTCAGGAGCCGGAGTGATGTCCAACGCTTCTACGAAGACAACGATGGAGGTCTAATTTCCCGTAGGGAAATGGGCCGAGATGGAAGTTATATGTTCTACAAGCTGATACGGTGATGTACAAAAATGATTATTCAATATGTAGTTAGAAATGGCGGGGGAACTTTGTAAATAGTTCATTTTCTTCTTTTTCTTGTTTTAGATTGTTTTTCTTGCACCGACACTAAATGTTTTAAATGTACGTTGGCGCGTGGCCAAAGTTGTTTTTTGTGTATTATTTTTCTTTGGAGTCATATTTAGTGTACACGGCGCGTGTACGTGATTTTTATCCATGCGAATGCGAAACCCGTTACATTCGATAAGTGGTGCTTTATTAAAGTTCATATTTTTGATAGGAAAGGGAGGTAATTACTGTAAGATGCTTGTTGAACCTGTTATTATTCATATTAGGGTTGCCGTGCGCAACAAAGTAAGATGTAATTGTAGAACACCTTAGTTCTAACTTTTTTTAGATTTTTTGGAGTCCTTTTCAGGTTCGATAGTCACAGGCATAGAACGGAGGCGCCAGCTGGTGGAATATTTATGTCATTTTATTTCAGGGTCTGCCAAGCCCATACGTGTGATTCTGTGTGTGTTATGGTGTCAGGTGTGTGTTTTGATTCTACGTGAAGGGGGGTAGAGGTCCTACCGCCCTCATATTTGTTGTTGTTGTATTTTTTTTTTGATGGAAAGGCAGGGGGTCCGAGGAGACCACTGTACCTTATCCATATGCTGATTCTTGGATTTCCTAGGGGAAATGCTGAGATATATTTTGTTCTGACACACACACACGTATTATTGTGCTTTGGGGCATGCTTCTTCGAGGCTCGATCCCGTGCCTTGGGAGGTCGAGGTTATTGTGACACGTGGGTTGACAGATATGCAGATTTCCACGTATCTCCCGTCTAGCCTGGTGACTTATTTTGTTAGGCAGTCCTGTTGTCCGACTGGCCCCTTTAAGCTTTCATTTAGCAAACCT
Source organism: Meconema thalassinum (assembly GCA_946902985.2). Lineage (NCBI taxonomy): Eukaryota > Metazoa > Arthropoda > Insecta > Orthoptera > Tettigoniidae > Meconema > Meconema thalassinum. The sequence continues at coordinate 37,313,257 of OX336398.1, read as the reverse complement.
GTGATGGTGATGGTCATTTTGAACCATAATTAATTGGGGAGTTCGCCATGTTTGTGACGGATTATTGCATGTCGTATGGATGAAATATTGTGTTAATGATGTAAGTGTTGGCTTTGAGCCTCGTGATTTGTTCTATGACTCAGTTCATGTAAGTTAGTCTGTGCCACCCGTGTGGTGTAGTGGTATTTTACTTGTAAAAATGACGGCGGTCGTATGTGTATTTGTTTTGTTGGTCACGTGTTAACTTACTTGTGTTGATTTGTGAGAAGTCCTAATTTTTAGGCAGTATTTGTTTTGCTACGGCAGTTTTTATTCCAATTTCATGCGGAAATTATCTGTTGTTTATTTTAAGTATAGGAAGTGTCGGTTTAGTTTTTAAGTGTTGTATAGTTGTTCCCCGTGTCTGTCTAGCTCTAAGTAATGCGGATTCGTCTTCTGAAAGTTGATTCCGGATGATGACGAATCATGCATTCAATTGTACTCATCGTGAAGCATGTAGAACAACACGCGCGCATACATTGTCATTATTGTTGATTTATTTTTGAGACACTTGGTCCGAGTAATAATCTCTCCTGAGATTTGGCCTAGTTTTGGCAACTTTAATTTATTCAGTGGGAGTCATTATGGGAGTTTTGTTTGTTAATTCATTTTTGTAAATAGCTGATCTGTCATTAAATTCATTTGTTTTAACCCTGGCTTCACTTTTTCCTGCATGTTATTTTGTTATATGTTACCCTGCATGTTAATGAAGCACTTGAACAACAACTTACGATATGGACTGTTACACCCCCCGAAACTGAGTCTCGTAAGCTTTTTTGCAAGGGTTCAATACATAAAGACTCCTTATTCCTCTAAATAAAAATTAAATAATCTATATATATATATTACACGCCTAATTCTCTCTTACTTTTCTTCAAGGTGTTCACAAAATCCCCAATAACTTGGGTCAAATTCAGTAATATTCGTCATATATCGGAATCCAAAATCCGTACTTCTAAGCCTAGATTACTTATTAACACCTCTCAGATCTCTCTCATAATAACGAATAATATTAAAACTACACTACTCCTAGCTTTAAATATTTACCAGTATTCAAGACTCTTCATTAATATTGAACCATATGATCCAACAGTAACTTTAGCTTCGATCAGCTGTTCACTACAGCTGCATCGTGTCTCACATATTTGCCATAAAATACTAATCATATCACCCGAACTGACTTCATAAAAACAATAACATCAAATATAACCTGTATTCCTTCATATTCGGCATTCCTATTCTCACAGACTATCTGTCCTCGCAGATATCAAAATATTTCAACCTTCAGTGAAACAATGTCAGACAACTCATAGTCACTATCACATAACTAAGCATATCTCTCCTGCAATATATGGGAATACTTTCTCAACCTGTTTACATAACAAATATCCACGTAGCCTTCGCATGAAAACCTTAATTATCCTTGTACATGTTCCTCTTAGGTAGATTTCATTAGAAAGCTAACTATTGCAATGGGTAGCATGTTTCGACTTCCGGAAAATTTCGACATATCTTCGCGTTTCACATCCCCCAGACCCCAAAATCACCGTCATTTCAAATGTTTATATATAATTTATGTATATATACTGTATGTATATATATGTATATATGTACATATATCAGTTACTTGTGGACACGATATCTGCCGTAATTTTGCACCAATCACTTTGAATTAGGTAAATTTCATTAGAAAGCTAACTATTGCAATGGGTACCATGTTTAGACTTCCGAAAAATTTCGACATATCTTCGCATTTCACATCCCCCAGACCCCAAAACCACCGTCAGTTCAAAAGTTTATATATAATTTATGTATATATATATATATATATATATATATATATACCTTTGGGTGTGGCGAACCCATCGTACAAATAGCCTAATATGATAGTGTGCGAGCCGAGGCCTCGGATGGAGATCCTTGATTCACGCCCCGACCCAGATCACTGGAACCGGGAAAAGAAGAAGAAGAAGATATATATATATATATATATATATATATATGTATATCAGTATCTTGTGGACACGATAACTGCCGTAATTTTGCACCAATCACTTTGAATTTTTACCGAATATGTATACCTATAAAATCTCGGTCGAGTTCGTTACTGGGCTAAATCGGTCGAAGGGGGTGAAAATGGGGGGCTTTTTTTTCGAAAAAGTGAAATATTGCCATAACTCTCTTAATATGTGAAATATCGAATCCGTTCTAAGTTCACACTATGTGTCGGATAAAGCCCAAAAATTTATGTTTGAAGAGTTTTTTTTATAGCACCAACCATTGACCAAAGGGGTGGGAAAAAGTGGGTTTTTCGGGAAATATTAATCATATCTCTCTTAATAGGCACAATATCAAAACCTTACAAAATGGACAATATTCCCCTAATAATTACCTAAAACTTTTTTCTGAAATAATGTTTGATATGACCCATCATTACGTCAAGGGATGAGAAGAATGATATCGGAATTATAAGAAAATGCCAAGAGCTATCAGAGGTTGCCATGGCAACACTACTAAATTGATGAGGGATGAGCCATCAGACGTTGCCATGACAACGCACTTGCACGAGATGAGATTCAGATTTCCATCTGACTAAGTGTGAAGCGGCTTCGGTGACGTAACTGGTAGCATGCTGAACTTCTATGCCCAAGGTCGCGGGTCCAAAGCCCGCCGAAGTCGTCGGATTTTCTAAGAGCGCTAAAAATCCCTCAGTATGCTTTCCTTTGGAGGGGAAGTTCCAACGTTCGTTGCGAGTTGGTGTTTGCGGTGGCATCTAATAGTCAAGTTCACAGCTAGGTGTCGTTGACGGTAATATCTTGTAGCAACATTAGGAACTACTGCTTGAAATTGACCGTCTGCAGTCCTTACCTGAATTACAGACTAATACAGAAATCACAATTCACACCGTTTATCAGACAGACTCTACACTCACCCAACGTACAGGGGGTTACATGACCGCGTTGTCGCTGCCCCTAAACTGAGGAACCAACCAAAATCTCTGCGGGAGATATAATTTTGCGTGAAGAAGTAACAGACCGTTACATAGTTACACATCAGTGTCGAAACCTTGCATAAAGACAGTGTGACCACAAGTATAACAAGAAGTTCCTTGACGAACTAAAGAGCCTACTTTTCATGCCAATGATTATTCTACAGTATATGAACCTATCTAGAATAATGACGAAATTAAGTTGCTAATATCAAAATTTCTAATTAGTTCGAAATACTGTATACCTTGCATAATGTTGCCTAATAGAGCACTACAGTTGGCAGACCTGATGACTGAATATCTTCTTAGTTCCATCTCTTAAGGTACAGAATACAAAATTTGGTTAAAGACCAATGAAAAGCATGGACGTTACATGCAGTTAAACATTAAATCTAACAGCGCACGTAAAATCATGTTGGCAACAATGTCATGCATGTATTGGTCAGAAATAATCTGAAATAATATGATCTATTGTTGTGCCAATTTTGAATGAAATCCATTTGATAGTATAGAAGTTACATGCATGTTAAAATTGGACCTATCAGCAGGCTTAGAATCATGTTGGCAGCACTGACGTATATTAGTTACTCCAAATTCATCTAGAATGCCAGGTACTATACGTGTGCAAAGTTTAGAGCTATTGGCTTGCTTACTTTCTGATACTGTATATTGATATTAGGGTAACAAAAATAGGGACAGCACGTATTAACAGTTGGCAGCCCTGGTTGCTCTTAAGAATACGCATAGTCATATCTGTTATGGTACACATAGCACATACGAAATTTGGTTGGAATCCAAATGATAGTATGGAAGTTACATGTATTTAAAGTTGGACCTGTCAGCAGGCTTAAAATCATGTTGGTAGCACTGACGTATGTAAGTTACTCCAAGTTAATATAGAATGTCAGGTATTATACGTGTGAATAGTTTAAAGCTGTCGGCTTGCATACTTTCTGATATATTGGTACTTGCATAAAATAAATTAGGAGCATTTATTAACAGTTGGCAGCCCTGGTGGGTCTCAAGAATACGCTCAGTCGTATCTGGTTATGTACACATACAACATACGAAATTTGGTTGAATTCCAATTGATAGTGTAGAAGTTATATGCATTTAAAAATTGGACCAATCAGCAGGCTTATAATCATTTAGGCAACACTGCCATGTATGGCCTCCTGGAAATTAAACTGCAATACTATTATCTATTCGTGTGCCAATTTTGAAATAGCTCCCATTCATACGTTCCAAGATATCCAACATGGAGCTCAAATTTCAATTGCGATTTTTTAGCAGTAGGTTGCACTGACATCATTTTCAAATATGGCCGTGAGATATTCGGGTGTAGACATTAATCCTACCAAATTTTGTTTCGATTGCTCCAGCGGTTTACGAGTTGATAGGGGGGGACACACACACAGCCAGCCAGACAGACAGACAGACAGAAGGACAGACAGACACACATTTGCCCGATCTCATAAGTCTACTTTTTCCTCATTTTTGCAAAATGTGAAAAGTAGGCTGAAAATGGACCCCAAATGACAAGAAGGTTACCGTACCCATGTTGTTGTTGTTTGAGTCTTCAGTCTTTTGACTGGTTTGATGCAGCCTTCCATGCCTCCCTGTCCTGAGCTAATCGTTTCATCTCTACATAGCTCCGACAACCTACATCGGAGGCAATCTGTTTAACATATTTTAACCTTGGTCTACCCCTACAGTTTTTGTCCTCGACCCTTCCTTCCATAACTAAGCTTGCTATTCCTGGGTGTCTTAGTATGTGTCCTACCAACCTATCTCTTCTCTTCATTAGCAGTCACCAGAAACATCTCTCCTCTCCCACTCGTCTTAATACCTCTTTGTTTGTAACCCTATCTACCCATCTGATCTTCATCATTCTCCTGTAACACCACATTTCAAATGCTTCAATTCTCATCTTTTCTGCTGCACCAATAGTCCAAGTTTCACTTCCATAGAGCGCCACGCTCCAGACAAAGGCTTTCAAAAATGACTTCCTAATACCTAAATCAATATTCGATGTCAGCAGATTCCTTTTTTGTAGAAATGCTTTCTTTGCCTGAGCCTACCTACTTTTAATATCCTCTTTGCTTCGTCCATCTCTGGTTATTCTGCTTCCTAAGTAACAGAAGTCTCCTACTTCCTTCAGCTTTTCACCTGCCAATTTGATCTCCATAGAGGTTTCTGATTTATTTCGGCTGCATTCCAGTATTTTTGTTTTACATTTATTTATTTTCATCATGAATTCTTTCCGTAAGACGGAGTCCATACCATTCAAAAACTCATTCAAATCCTCAGGCTTGTCGGCCAAGATGACGATGTCATCAGCAAATCTCAGAGTTGAAATTATTTCTCCTTTAATCTTCACTCCCACTTTAATTTTTTCTCTAATTTCCTTCATTGCTTGTTCAATGTAAAGATTGAAAAGTATGGGTGATAAGTTGCAGCCTTGCCTTACACCTTTCTGAATACCAGCTTCTCTCTCATGTCCTTCAACTCGAATGACTGCTGTCTGGTTTCTGTACAGATTGTATATCACCCTCCTATCCCTGTACTTTATTCCAATTGATTTCAAAATGTCAAACAATTTAGTCCAATCAACGTTATCAAAAGCCTTTTCTAAGTCTACAAAAGCCATGAACGTTCTCTTATCTTTCCTTATTCTACCTTCTAAAATCAGCCTAAGACTTAGTACAGCTTCCCTTGTTCCTACATTTCTCCTGAAACCAAACTGGTCTTCACCCAACTCCGTTTCTATCTGGCTTTCAATCCTCTTGTAAATAATTCTAGACAGATTCTTTGAATCATGAGTAATCAAGCTGATTGTACGGTAATCTTCACATCTGTCAGCTCCCACTTTCTTTGGTATAGGGATGATTACATTCTTCTTGAAATCAGGGGGTACCTCACCTGTCTCATAAATTCTACACACCAAGTGAAATAACCTGATCAGACCTTCATCTCCTATGCAGCGTAGCAACTCAATCGGTATATCATCTATGCCTGGTGCTTTGTTCCTGCTTAAGTCTTCCAAAGCTCTATCAAATTCTGATCTCAATATTAAATCTCCTTTCGCATCCTCATCAATTTCCTGCTCCCTTTCCATTACATGATTCTCAATCTCCTTTCCCTTATACAAACTCTCTATGTAAGCTTTCCATCTCTCAACCTTTTCTTCCCTATCTGTTAGAGGCTTTCCATTTGTGTCCTTAATATTACAGCACTTAGTCTTCTTTTCCCCAAAAGTATTCTTAATCCTTCGATAAGCTGTGTCTACTTTCCCTAATTTCAGACAATTTTCTATACCTGCACATTTCTCTTTCAACCATTCTTCTTTCGCTTCCTTGCACTTCTTGTTAACCTCATTTCTCAGACGTCTGTATTCTGCTTTCCCCTTTTCATCTCTTAGATTCTTGTGTTTCCGCCTTTCATCCATCAATTCTAGTATATCCTGAGTGGTCCACGGTTTTCTACCTACTCTTTCTTTCCTACCAATGTTTTCTTCTGCGGATTTTGTTATTTCATTCTTCAAAAGTGCCCATTCGTCTGCAATTGAAGTTTGTTTAGGGTTTTTCATTAGTCCTTCCTTTATACTCTTCTTGAATCTTTCGTTTACATCCTTCTCTTTCAGTCTGTCTATTGCCCACCTTTTTGGCTTTTGACTTTTCTTCAGTTTCTTCAACTTTAATCTGCATTTCAATACAACCAGATTGTGATCAGAGTTTATGTCAGCACCAGGATATGTTTTACAATCCAAAATCTGGTTTCGAAACCTCTGCTTGACCATAATGAAGTCGATTTGGTAACGCCCTGTATCTCCTGGTCTCATCCATGTGTATATTCTTCTATTGTGGTTATTGAATAAGGTGTTAGCTATGACCAATTCATGCTCGGTGCAGAATTCTACCAGCCTGCTTCCTCGATCATTCCTTTCACCTAATCCGAAATCTCCTACTATCTTCCCTTCTCTCCCTTTTCCTACCACAGCATTCCAATCTCCCATTACTATAACATTTTCATCACCCTTGATATACCTCAGAATTTCGTCTATTTCTTCGTAGACCTTTTCAACATCCTCATCATCAGCTTGACTGGTAGGCATATAGACTTGTACCACTGTAGTGCAGGTAGGTTTTGTATTGATTTTTGCTACAATAATCCGTTCACTATATTGCTCATAATATTCCACCCGCTGTCCAAGTTTCCTACTCAATATGAGGCCAACCCCTGCTTGGCCATTGTTTGATTTAGTGCTAATGACCCTATAGTCTCCTGACCAAAAGTCCTGTTCTTCCTGCCAGCGCATTTCACTAATCCCAACCAAATCCAACCTCAACCTATCCATTTCCCTTTCTAAGTTTTCTAACCTTCCACTTCCTAGCAGACTTCTAACATTCCACGCTCCGATCCGTAGAATGTCAGATTTCCTCTTTGTCACTTCTGTGATGTTAACCCCCTCTCGAGTAGTCCCCACCCGGAGATCCGAACGGGAGACTAGTTTACCTCCGGATTGAAATTTTACAAGGGAGGAGGCCATCATCACATGTAATTATGCATAGAGAGGTGCATATCCTCGGGAATAGCATACGGCTGTAGTTTCCCGTTGCTTTCAGCCGTGCAGCAGGACGCAGTGTAGCCATTATTGGCTTATATTATCAATATCTTAACCGTCTATAACACTAGTAATGAATTGATTTATTCTGAAAGGCTGCTACTCCCTTTCAGAATAAGTAAAGAGCAATTCTACTGACAAAAATACTAACCTTCTACCGTACTAACAATTAAATACCAAAACTCTACTAAACAAAAAACTTAAGTTCCACCAACAACAAATACTACCACTAAAACAGTCTGTCAACAGGCACACTCACATGCACCCTCACACATCACAGTCTACTGAAACAATGAACTATAACTAATAAACAATGCAACTGCTACCAGACACACCAGGTAAGATGTCAGATATTACCTGACATTCTATATTAATTTGGAGTAACTTGTATACGTCAGTGCTGAGAGATCCAACGTTAAATACAAGTAACTTCTATACTATCATTTGATTTCAACCAAATTTCGTGTGTGCTATGTGTACCCTAACAGATATGACTATGCCGATTCTTAAGAGTAACCAGGGCTGCCAACTGATAATAAATACTGTATGTTTGTTCCCCTAATATCAATATATCAGAAAGTATACAAGCCAATAGCTCTAAACTTTCACACGTATAGTACCTGGCATTCTAGATTAATTTGGAGTAACTAATATACGTCAGTGTTGCCAAATTGAATCTAAGCCTGCTGATAGGTCCAATTTTAAAATGCATGTAACTTCTATAGTAACTACTGGATTTAATTCAAAATTGACACATTAATAGATCATATTATTTCAGATTATTTCTGACCAATATATATATGTCATTGTTGCCAACATGATTTTACGCGCGCTGTAGATCCAATGTTTAACTGCATGTAACGTCCATGCTATCCATTGGACATCAACCAAATTGTATATTCTGTACCTTAAGAGATGGAACTAAGAATATATTCAGTCACCAGGGCTGCCAACTGTAGTTCTCTATTAGGCTACATTATGCCAGGTATACAGTATTTCGAACTAATTAGAAATTTCGACATTACCAACTTAATTTCGTCATTATTCTAGATAGATCCATATAGATTAATTATTGGCATGAATCTTAAATTTTAAGAAAAGTAGGCTCTTAGGTTCGTCACGGAACTTCTTGTTATCATTTCAAATGATCTTGTACCCATAAGACTATAAAATGTTTAAAATATGCATAAAATGAAAAACAAAGTTAAATAAGCTCCAATTATAAAATACTTTCTCGCAATAAATGAGGTCTGATCCTTCTACGAAAACCTGCATATTGTGCCTATTTTCGCCTACCCCCAAGTTTGTCCGGTGAAATTTACCTCCGCCTTCCGGCGTGTCGAGAGGACTTTTTTTTACATAATATGTATACCTATAAAATCTCGGTCGAGTTCGTTAATGGGCTAAATCGGTCGAAGGGGGCTTTTTATTGAACAAGTGAAACATTGCTATAACTCTCTTAATATGTGAAATATCGAATCCGTTCAAAGTTTATTCTATGTGTTGGATAAGGGCCAAACATTTATGTTTGAAAAGTTTTTTGATAGCACCAACCACTGACCTAAGGGGTGGGAAAAAGTTTTTTTTAAACATAAATCATATCTCTCTTACTAAGCACAATATCAAAACTGTACAAAATGGACCATATTTCCCTACTAATTACCTAAAACTTTTGTCTGAAAGAATTTTTGATATGACCTACCATTACGCCAAGGGATGAGCAAAATGATTTCGGAATTAGAAGAAAATGCCAAGAGCCATCAAAAGTTACCAGGACAACGCTACTAAATTGATTAGGGATGAGCCATCAGAGGTTGCCATGACAACGCCAGTGCATGAGATCACATTCAGTTTTCCATCTGACTCCGTGGGAAGCGGCTTCGCTGACGTAACTGGTAGCATGCTGATCTTCTATGCCCAAGGTCGCGGGTTCAAAGCCGGCCGAAGTCGTCGGATTTTCTAAGAGCGCTAAAATCCCTCAGTATGCTTTCCTTCGGAGGGGAAGTTCCAACGTTCGTTGCAAGTTGCAGGTTGCGGTGGCATCTAGTAGCCATGTTCACAGCTAGGTGTCGTTGACGGTAGTATTCGGTAGCAAAATTAGGAACTACTACTTGAAATTGACCGTCCGCAGTCCGTACCAGAGTTACAGACTAATACAGCCATCAAAATTAACACTGTTTATCAGACAGATTCTACACACATCCAAAGTACTCGGGGCTTTATGACCGCGTTGTCACAGCCCCTAAACTGAGGAACTAACATCTCTTCGGGGGATAACATTTTGCGTGAAGAAGTAACACACCGTTAGATAGTTGCACATCAGTGTCGAAACCTTGCATAAGGACAGTGTGACCACAAGTATGAAAATGGACCCCAAATGACGAGAAGGTTACCGTCGCCATAAGACAATCAAATGTTAAAAATATGCATAAAAAGTTGAAAAACTAAGATAATTAAGCTCCAATTGTAAAATTCTTTCTCGCAATAAATGAGGTCTGATCCTTCTACGAAAACCTACATATTCTGCCTATTTTCGCCTATCCCCTAGTTTGCCCGGTGAAATCTACCTCTTTCTTCCGGCGTGCCGAGAGGAATTTCTTTAATCCTTGAAGTATATCTGAATCTAGATACTAGATACTCGAAGCTCTAATTGCTTGCAAATATGTCAACAACTCCTACTTTAGTTACTGGCTCAAACTCTTCACAAAAATATCTGGTAATGCAATACTTGTTTAATATATAAATAGATCTAGTCCGTCATCAGTCCTTCTGGAAACAATGCAACTTGTCCATATGACACCATTCCATCAAATAATTTTCATTACAATGCTTTATAAATCCTGAGTGTTTGTAGAATTCTTTCCAAACTGTCAATAAGATTTTCCACAACACTTCAATGTTTATCAATATTCATTCATAATATTATTCAAATACAGTATAATTACATTTCTTCAAGAAATGTCCTTCACTTGGCGACTTTTGATAAGAAAAAACCTGACTTTGATCAAAGCAACGATCGTCAGCCTAAAATTCTAATTAAAAACCAAAAATGTATAAAAACCTCCAAAAGGCTAATAAAAATCCGAAAACTTCGAAAAGGCGGTCTAAGGCCTCTAAATCTCAATCTATCCTACCTCAAAGTTGAAAATATAAAAATCCTGATAAATCCAAAATTTTGAAAATAAAAAAAATTACCAAAAGGCCCAAAAATTCGGTCAGCTAAAATATCAATGGAAAACATAAAAAGTGGTCAATCGGATAATACCATACATCTTTAACTACCAAAATTGGGCTACTGAAGGGAATTCTTGTCTACCTTTTGTCGCGTAAAGTTTTCTAGTTGAGGTCCGTTTAGAACTGGATTCCATTACTAAAATCGTTCGTCTCGTACTTCCATTGGATTGTAGTGAGAGATCAGCATTCGCCTCTCTCGTCCATGATGGTTCGCGTTCCTCGATCCCATCGATACCCCTTCCAGCTCCAAGATGTTTCTCCTGGTGGAACAGCATCACCTCGCTTTTCGTCTGCGTCCTCGTTCGACTCCGGCCTCTGGTCTTCCGTTCTTGTATTTCTCCTCCTGACGTCATGTTCTGTTCTTGATAGTTCTTGGTAGTTCCTCAGCGTTGAATTCCATTTCCATAGTTTTATTTATTTATCGTATGGTATGGTACACACTTACAGTACATCATAATACATCTTAATGAAAAAAAAAATGAAAATAAAATAAAGAGAACAGATAGGCTCATAATTTTATATCTAAATTCAAAATTTAGTCCACTGATGCAGGAGTCGCTGAGAGAAAATCCAATATGTTGCCTCCGTAGGATCTTAGAAGACAGTCGTGAATGATGTGCTTCACCGTTTGTCTATTGGCTCAACAGTCACACTTTGGAGAGGGTAACCTGTTCCACTTGAACAAAGAGTCCGCACAAACACCAGAATTGGTCCTGATACGGTTTAATTTCGACCATATCCGACGAGGAAGATCAAAGCCAGGTACTTTGGAAGTGACAGATGGCATGTCTCGGCACTCCTGTCGAGCAAAAATCTTCCAATTATGAGACCACTGCTGGACTATGTCAAAGTTCTCATTGATAAGTCTCGTAGCTGTCTTCACAGGCGGCTGCCTTGAGCGAAGTCTGGGTAGACAAGCAGCAGGTATATCAAAATGAATACGGAGATCCTGATTTTGAAGTATCTGTTGGTATGTTTTGACCAGGATATTACACCTGCGGAGATGGGGTGGAGGAATGTAGCTCAGAACAGGAAGCCATTGAATGGGGGTGCAATTAATTGTACCAGATATCAATCGCATGGTCTTGTTGATTTCAACATCGATCTTCCCTATGTGAGGGCTGTTTAACCACACAGGGGCACAATATTCAGCTACAGATAGAACGAGGCTAATTGCAGAAGATCGAAGAGTTGAAGCATTAGAGCCCCATGTTGTTCCACATAGTTTCTGGATGATGTTGTTGCATGATCTCAGCTTAGCAGTCTTCAAAAGGTGTTGTTTGAAGGATAAGGTTCTGTCTAATCTAACACCCAAATACTTCCATAGTAATTCAAGTAGTCTCAAGTTTATTTGTTCAATTTAGATAATATCATCGGAGATGGTCTCCTCCTCGTTCTCCTATGACACTCCTGATATTCTCATCATCCTCGTAGGCTATGTTTCCATTTACATGTTTAGCACTGCATAATCACAATTTCCAAATAGTTCAAAACTCTCCCTCTCAATTGCACTTGCTTAAACGCGATGGTAATAATTTTGCAGGTAAATGTTTGTAAGAATCTTCTTCGAAGCATTTACTTTCAATAATATTCAATAATGTTCAATGCAATAATACACTTAGCGTAATTAGGCAGATTCCTAATAACGTCGTAATTTATTTCGAAAGAAAGAAATATATTATTTTCGAAAATTCGTTGAAATATAACGCAGATTATTATTTTAATAATGTTCCTCGTATGTCTATCACTTTCATTGTACACTTCACAGAGTCCAATTCGTTGGCTATGAGACTACTTCTCGAAATTTTACTAAGTCTTTCTCTATTGTTGCTAGTTGAAAATACATCAAGTCCTCATATAAATCACTCACACGAGCGCGAACACAGGCATTCACTTTGCCCGATGTTTTGCCTTTCTTCCTGATATCAATTATATTATTCCCGTCGCACTGTTTTGACCGCGGAATAACACGTCCGATCACATCGATGTCTCAGAAATAAGAAGCCTCGAATCATCTCCGCAATCTTCTTCCTTCGACTCTAATTTGGCGTCAGCCGAAAAAACTCGCACGTAAATTAGGCGGGATACTCTAATTATCCATATTTTGCTTCAACGAGTCTTCTATCTCGTTAAATAAATTCATGGGAAACTCCGAAGTACCATTTTGTATTATCCTGGTAAATAAAAATACTACCATAATGCCCAGTAATTAGTAACGAGAAGTTTTCACAATTACTGTAAATTGAATTTTCTTTTTGGTTGCAGACCATCACGTGCTTTAGATTGGCGTGCTTCTGACTCGTGTCATAAAAACTGACTCGTGGCTAATCATTTCTCCTTGTTCAGAGTTGCCTTCGTTATCTTGCTCAATACATTAATTTCGTGCATTCTCTGAGCTGTTGTGCAGCATCAAGGCAAGGGGCGACTAATTCATTTTCCCACAAAGTGCTGATTTTGTAGAATTCCTCTGACCATAAAATTATCCCTATCATTTCCATTTTCATTCGGTTTTCAGGGTTTATTCTCATAGGAAAATTATTGATATTGTGCACGTATTTCTCCAATATGCCACAGAGCCAAATGCAAGAAGCAACCCTCATGAAATCCCCATCACAATCGCATACCACCACAGAAATAGCCTTCAGCTAGTTACAACATTAGAATGTTACTCTCAGGGCATCAGGTAAGGATTGGTTGGAGTTACGCAATTAGCTTAAAATACACGCAGATTAATGAAAAGGAAAGTTCTTTTGTACCTCAAATCACCAACCATTTCAGATAAAACCGTGTCCTCAGGTAATGTATTTATCAATGATCCCTCGCCTACTGTTTATTGGGGATAAATGAATATATTTTAATTTAATTACGAATATTAAAAGTAACTTTAGCTGCAAATAACTGCCACTACAATACATGCTTCATTTTAAAAAATAACCTAAATAGTCTTCATAATAAGGGAGAAATATTTACAAACCATTTAACCTACTTATTCCCTCTAGCATTGGAAGGTTGCATTTCAAATCAGTATTAAAAACAAGATCTTCAATAAAGAACATATCGCCTACTTTCTCGTAAATGCATGGGTATTGTTATAACTCTTTGTCCCTTTCAAGGAGTATAATTGAATGATGATTGTAGTAGCTTGTTGAAATACAACGTGCTATAGCGATATTAAACATAAATATGAGGTGCTCTTTGCTAGTGCTACCTCTGTAAAAAAAATCCTTCAATTCGGTTTCACCATGTTTGAATTGATATGGGGAATGGATTTGCGCACATACATGGCCGCTATTTGTAAACTATTGGGCTGATGACCTTGTATTCAGTCATAAGCTGCTTTCCACAAAAACGCATGTTGTTGCAAAATCTGGTAGAGATCGAATTATTAGGATGGTCGTAATTTGATTTAAGCTTTTGACATTTGGGTGGCCGTCATTCCGTTTCCGTCAAGATGGTGGCGATATAAAACATGACACCGAGGTTCCCTTTGCTAGTGCTACCTCTGTACTGTGCCCGTCCCGGAAATATGTGCGATGACCCGGCCAAAAATTACACCACACAATTTCCGAGATCGAAACAGGGGAGTGCAATAAAAAAAGTAGCAGGAGAAAAAAAACGAATGTGCCTGAATTCTAGTTTGATAATATAAGAAGAAAACGGCTCGGGTGGCACGATACAGAGTATCTCCGGGTCGTTACGGTATGGGAAAGAGGGCGCAAGGACACATTCCTGGAGAGGCCAGAGTTAAAAGAAGGAAAATAAAAATGACACAGATAAAATAAATTTAAGAAGGTAAAGGAAAATGATCCTTATTTATTCATGGATTCAGCTTGCATTAAAATTCCACACCCTACCTATGATCTCGACGGCTAGAGAATCCCTAAGATATGGTGTAATGTATTTCTGAATCTTGCCAAATCGGATCAATAAAAAAAATTACATCACAGGACTGAAACGAAAGCCAACTAATAGTCTCTTCTGTCGCTGCAGGGATTTTTCGGCGCACACGACACGAAAAATTATTAACACTCATCCCTGAGCGACCTAACTTCAATTATATGAAAGAAAAAAAAAATACACCATCAAATAATCAAGCTAATGCGCCCTGTGATGTGAAACTGCTTGCTAATGAATTGATATCGGCATTGTACTACCGTAATTGCACACAAAACAGTCTATCCAATTGTCCAAACTTATTTACAATTATAACTGAAAATAATAATAGAATATGACCTCCTCTAACTCAGTTCCTAAAATCAAAAATTGTCCATATCAGTCCACTGATTATCAGGATCAGTTCAAAAATAAATCTTTTAATCAAATCGAAATCCTTAATTCAATATCTCATGCTCAATTCAAAATCTTTTAGAGAATCCTAAACTAATAATCTTGTTCAAAATTCGATAATCATTTTCAATTCAATAATCATCCCAAATGCCCGCAATTATTATAATAATCCTTACAAGGTCTCGTGGTCTCGAATCCACAACTAGATTCAAGAATAATCCAGAATCAAACTCCATCAAATGATCATTGAAGTATCAGTGCAACCATACTCGATGATTTTGTTAAATTGCTCAGGCAATTGCTGATCAAAATAATTAGTAAAGAGGACAGAGAAAGAAAGATTAAATTTTGCCTCACAAAAGCAATGAACCTTTGTCAAAATGAGCCATAAATTCTCTAAGAGAGACCAAATAATTGGATCAAAATATTTAAACAACATGATAGGATTATAATAATTCATGATAAAACATGTCATATCATTTGCCAAAAAATCGTTGCACTAAGGCAATAGCCCTCTAAATAACTCTAGCAACATGTCACAAAAGATCATGGCCATCAAACAATCATTCAAAATCAGAAATCAGATTATCATCTGAGCACATCTGTACATAACTTCAATAATTCCTATCACAAATATAATATCCAAGTGGCAAATCTAATATTTAATATTGGCTATCTTCAGACTTAAAATGTGGCAACCAGAATGCATCAATCGAACAGTCGGATCTGAACAGATATGCATCCAAAACACTAATAATTCAATCGAAATGTGAACGGCTCAAGGCAAAACTCACAAAGTCCTCAAATGAGACCCCTAAAGATCGTCCTAGAAAAGATCTGGCGTTCAAAAAAAAATACATCGCACAGACGGCAAAGTCATCAAAAGGCTTCAACATCAAACCCCCAAAGAAAAAGTGGACCAAAATAAACACCTGTGCATCGGATGCCCACTATCTTAAAATCCTTGGAGAAAACCATAAATCGAAAAAGAATGCATCATGAAAGAAACGCAGAGGAAAAAAAAGCATTGAAATAATTGCCATCGCAATTATGCAAGAGAAAATAATAATAATAATAATAAAAATCGTAAAAAAAACAATCATTATCATCATTAATGCCAACAAAATTCATTAGACTCAGATGTGTACAATCAGATAATGCTCTTGCCATACCGTGGAATTATACAAAGTCTAAATATGATCATGTGCTCTGGAGTGCAACTCATAATGAGAAGATTCAATTCATGTGGGCTGGCGACACATTTTTACCTCCTGGCATTTTCGTTAGGCCGGGACAAACCTCTTCTGCAAATTTAATAGAGTGTAAAGATCCCTGATAAGTGTTCCCTGGTGTCGTGTTAGCGGCAGGCGTCTGCTTGCGAAGATCGTCACGACGCCTCCTGGATCAAAGTTCCATCCCTCCATCACGCCTTCTGCGTGTTTTAATGTGCCATGGTGTAATTAGAAATATTCGACACTGTATGTCTCTCCTTCCTCACGAAGACATTTACTTCATTAATATGTTGCCCCATTATTTTAGAGTAACCCGCCGCCACTGTTCCAATTCGATCTAGAATGTTCAGAAGTGAGATTGTGTTCAGTGTAATTGGCAAAGACTGTTCCAGAAGTCCGGCGTGAAGCAATGTTCAATGAACTATGTGAACTATTACAGAGTTCCAATGATGCCTAAAGCCATGTTCACTTGCCATCACGGTTTTGATTAAATGTGCAATGTTCTGTCGCAAAGATGTCCCAACTGATTTCCATTGAATAGTGTGTAAGCTTGTAACACAGGATGAGAAATATCCAGCCCTCAGACTTTGTATCACTGATACTTTATGCTGGTAATGTTTATATGATTTTTCAATTTACGTGATGTCAGTGCAATAGCTCGCCCTTACGACCGTAAGAATACAACACACACAGCGATACCAGTCCGCACTAAACATGTTCTGGACACGAACAGAATCAAACATCAGAATGAGCCAGCTCGTCTCGCCATCACCTGCCAAGCGGCCTCGCTATCCTACCCGCCGTAAGGGGGTGGGGGGTAGCTCGCATATACCTCTCCTTACTCCCAGCCGTGACATCATCACACAAGTGCACTGACCTCCACCGGTCATTCGGGCCAGATCAAACCACCGTGACGTAATATTTGCGTCCCCCGGCCGTTCACCGTAGCCTAGTGGTCATACTCCAAATCGGGTACATCTCTCTCCTTCCTCACGAAAATAAAATTGTCAAGCCAAGGAAGAGGAGCTTGGTGAGTTTATTTTAAACATTATTTTTTAAGATCCAAAAATTCACATGATCATGTACACGATTTCCCAAATAAGCATCTCTTCAACAGCTTCCTGTCTATTCTAGAGCAGCATGATATTTCTTGATGTAGGCTGCATTGAGCTTTCCCACGATGAATTACTCTTGACTATGTTGTCCTCTCGAGATGATTACTGAATTGCTTCCTATCATTCTGTATCAGGAACTCCCTGGTAACTCATTCCTACTTGTACGACGATTCGTATCTTCCCTCGGTGTTACGTTTCTCTCTCTGGACGTTGATTCCCCAGAGTTTCGAATTTGTTCTTCTGTAGGTGCGCTGGGACCTTGTTCCTCTTTCAGTTGTCGCACGTATTCTTGGCTTTCCCTATGCCTTTCGTTCAACTCATCACGACTACGCTCGTTCTCATTTGATCGCTGGTTGTACTGGTTATTCTCACGATTATACCGTTGTCGATTGTAATAGCTATATCTGCTTCTTCCCTGGTATCTCGAATTCCTATTATTATAATAAGGATGTCCACCCCTTCACCGGTCATTGAAATACTGCCTACCATACTGTCTTGGGTTATCCTGGTTCCTTGAAAAGTTATTGGTTTTATTTCCAAAACTTCTAGGCTCCAGCGATGGATTTCGTTCTGTTTGCACCGCATTATCTATCACTACTGCGTTAATTTCCCGAGTATCTCTTTGATCATTCCTCGGATGTCTCGGAATCATTTGCGCATTGGTATAATCCAATCTTATCAAAACATCGTCGCAGTGTTCTAGCGTTTCGGCGCCTGATGCTATCAAAGTACGCTGTACCTCTATAGGATGTTGACGTGCTATTGCCCGTATCAGTTCTTCTTCGGGTATTGGAGGGGTAAGGAACTGCAATTTCGCGAGTTGTGACGTGAAATAATTGGCGTAATGTGTTGGGTTCGATGTAGAGTACCTCTTAGAGTACATTTCGGCTCTTATGTTGAGTTGGTCCTCCGAACTCCAAAATCTTTGTAATAGGGCAACGGCAAATTCCTCCAGGTTCCTGAAATTTCCCCGAAACGCGCGAAACCAAGTGAACGTGGGACCTTCTAAGGCACGCTCAATTACTCTAATTTCGCGGTCTCTGGATATCCGGTTTTCAGCGATATATTCTATGATATCACGAATAAATTCAACTGGTGTCAACCCGGTATTTCCTGCAAATTTCCTAGGCTTATCATCGAAATGTCTGATGATCGTGACGTGTCCCCTTTGACGTTCGCTATCCGTGGGTGTTCCCAACATCTGATTCGAATTTTCCTGGACATTTTGATT
Source organism: Meconema thalassinum (assembly GCA_946902985.2). Classification (NCBI taxonomy): domain Eukaryota; kingdom Metazoa; phylum Arthropoda; class Insecta; order Orthoptera; family Tettigoniidae; genus Meconema; species Meconema thalassinum. The sequence goes on along the minus strand of OX336398.1, from coordinate 37,294,506 downwards.
TATTGTGACATATTCCCTTTGATGCTCACCAATTGTAGGCGTTTCTAATGTCCGAACTGAATTTTCTTGATTGTACCTTACTTGCATTCTTCCACTATCTCCCGGAGTCCCTTCAATACGTAAACTACTTAATTCTGACTCCAAAAACGCTATACGGTTCTGTTGTCGTTCTTGTTGAATCCTAAATTTTGTTTCCATAATCTCTATCGATGCTACCGTATTGGTTCTGGCACTAGCTTCTATGTCCGATTTTAATTTTTCATACCTTTCCTCATGTTGAACCCGCACTGTTTCAACCTTAGTTTCAACTCCTTTGCATGAAACATCCATGTTTTCTTTAAATTTGGTCTCCATCGTTCCTATGTTTTCCAAGAGCTCGCTTTTTATCGTTCCCATGTTTTCTAAGAGTTCGCCTTTTATCGTTCCCATGTTTCCATCTATACTCTCTCTGGCTGTGTCTAATCGTTTAATCACTGCGTCTTCCATATTCTGCTTAAATAATTTCAAGGTTTTCCCTACTCTATCATCCACTTGATTCATCCTATCGTCCACACCTGAGTCCAATGTATCAATGTTACCTTGTATCCCATCTTCCAAGGATTTTAAGTCTGATTTGACAGAATCTAAAACCACGGATTTCATCCCCTCTAGTTTCGATTCAAGTCCCGCTATACTATCGTTCAGATTCGACTCAAGATTACTCAAACTACTTTCCAAAGAATTTTTGTTTGCCAACATTTTATTTTCTAAGGAAGTCATATTCTGTTTCATATTACATTATACAGTAGCTACATTCGTTCCTATGGCTGCGATCCTTTCCTTAAAATTTAATTCTAAATCATTCATATACGCCTCAACTTTGGATACCTTTGACCCAACAGCAGCGATATCTGATTTAATATCTTTTTGCATTTTATTCATATCTGCTCTCAAACTGTCTACATTTTTTTCATTTTTTGTCTCCATGGAACTGATGCTTGCCCTTAATTTACTTTCTGAACTTGCCATACTTGATTTAGAGTTGGTTTCGAAATCAATTATGTTTGACTGCTATTTAGTTTCCAAGTTATTTATATTCGACTGCAAATTAGCTTCTAAACTAGCGGTATCCGACCGTAACTTCCTTTCTAAATCAGTTATGTTTAACTGCATTTTATCCTCTGAAATGGACGTACTCGCCTTCAAGTTGGTTTTTATTCACTCATGTTAGACTGAAATTTATTTTCTAAACCACTTATTTTGACTGCAATTACCCTCTGAAGTAGCCATACTAGACTTTAAATTAGCTTCTAAACTAGTAGTGTCTGTTCGTAAATTATTTTCCAATCGAGTCATTTTTGAATGTATTGTTTTAAAATTGTCCTCCAATTTGGAAAACATATTCCTCATTTCTTCCATCGTTCTAATCTTGCAAAGATGATACATATAACACAAACAAAGACATGATAGAGACACTTCACCTTGACCCCAGCCAGAGTTGCAGAGCACATGACCACATTATCTTCCATTCGAATAAATACGATTCAAAACATTAAAGCATGACATCCAACGTTAACTATAAGTCCAATTCAATAGATCAAAATAACAACATCTGTGTCCTTCTTAAGAATACGAATTGCATCAACTGCTAGTAAGTTAAATGGAGTACCCAACAAATTAAATCGAGCCCCATGTGAATGGGTCGCCACCTCTCCTCCTGTGCCCGTCCCGGAAATATGTGCGATGACCCAGCTAAAAATTACACCACACAATTTCCGAGGTCGAAACAGGGCAGTGCAATAAAAAAGTAGCAGGAGAAAAAAAAACGAATGTGCCTGAATTCTAGTTTGATAATATAAGAAGAAAACGGCTCGGGTGGCACGAGACAGAGTATCTCTGGGTCGTTACGGGATGGGAAAGAGGGCGCCATCAAACTAGAGTTCGCAAGGACACATTCCTGGAGAGGCCAGAGTTAAAAGAAGGAAAATAGAAATGACACAGATAAAATAAATTTAAGAAGGTAAAGGAAAATGATCCTTATATATTCATGGATTCAGCTTGCATTAAAATTCCACACCCTACCTATGATCTCGACGGCTAGAGAATCCCTAAGATATGGTGTAATGTCTTTCTGAATCTTGCCAAATCAGATCAATAAAAAGAAAATAAATCACAGGACTGAAACGAAAGCCAATTAAAAGTCTCTTCTGTCGCTGCAGAGAATTTTCGGTGCACACGACACGAAAAATTATTAACACTCATCCCTGAGCGACCTAACTTCAATTATATGACAGAAAAAAATACACCATCAAATAATCAAGCTAATGCGCCCTGTGATGTGAAACTGCTTGCTAATGAATTGATATCGGCATTGTACTACCGTAATTGCACACAAAACAGTCTATCCAATTGTCCAAACTTAATTACAATTATAACTGACAATAATATAATATGAACTCCTCTAACTCAGTTCCTAAAATCAAAAATTGTCCACATCAGTCCACTGATTATCAGGATCAGTTCAAAAATAAATCTTTTAATCAAATTGAAATCCTTAATTCAATATCTCATGCTCAATTCAAAATCTTTTAGTGAATCCTAAACTAATAATCTTGTTCAAAATTCGATAATCTTTTGTCAATTCAATAATCATCCCTAATGCCCGCAATTATTATAATAATCCTTACATGGTCTCGTGGTCTCGAATCCACAACTAGATTCAAGAATAACCCAGAATCAAACTCCATCAAATGATCATTGAAGTATCAGTGCAACCATACTCGATGATTTCGTTAAATTGCTCAGGCAATTGCTGATCAAAATAATTAGTAAAGAGGACAGAGAAAGAAAGATTAAATTTTGCCTCACAAAAGCAATGAGCCGTTGTCAAAATGAGCCATAAATTCTCTAAGAGAGACCTAATAATTGGATCAAAATATTGAAACATCATGATGGGATTATAATAATTCATGATAAAACATGTCATATCATTTGCCAAAAAATCGTTGCACTAAGGCAATAGCCCTCTAAATAACTCGAGCAACATGTCACAAAAGATCATGGCCCATCAAACTATCATTCAAAACCAGAAATCAGATCATCATCTGAGCATTTCTGTACATAACTCCAATAATTCCTATCACAAATATAATATCCAAGTGGCAAATCTAATATTTAATATTGGCTATCTTCACACTCAAAATGTGGCAACCAGAATGCATCAATCGAACAGTCGGATCTGAACAGATATGCATCAAAAATACTAATAATTCAATCGAAATGTGAACGGCTCAAGGCAAAACAAACGAAGTCCTCAAATGAGACCCCTAAATATCGTCCTAGAAAAGATCTGGAGTTCAAAAAAAAAACATCGCACAGACGGCAAAGTCATCCTAAGGCTTCAACATCAAATCCCCAAAGAAAAAGTGGACCTAAATAAACACCTGTGCATCGGATGCCCACTATCTTAAAATCCTTGGAGAAAACCATAAATCGAAAATGAATGCATCATGAAAGAAACGCCGAAGAAAAAAAACATTGATATAATTGCTATCGCAATTATGCAAGAGAAAATAATAATAATAATAACAATCGTAAAAAAACAGTCATTATCATCATTAATCCCAACAAAATTCATTAGACTCCGATGTGTACAATACCGTGGAATTATACAACGTCTAAATATGATCATGTGTTCTGGAGTGCAACTCATAATGGGAAGATTCAATTCATGTGGGCTGGTGACACATTTTTACCCCCTGGCATTTTCGTTAGGCAGAGACAAACCTCTTCTGCAAATTTAATAGAGTGTAAAGATCCCTGATAAGTGTTCCCTGGTGTCGTGTTAGCGGCAGGCGTCTGCTTGCGAAGATCGTCACGACGCCTCCTGGATCAAAGTTCCATCCCTCCATCACGCCTTCTGCGTGTTTTAATGTGCCATGGTGTAATTAGAAATATTCGACACTGTATGTCTCTCCTTCCTCACGAAGACATTTACTTCATTAATCTGTTGCCCCATTATTTTAGAGTAACCCGCCGCCACTGTTCCAATTCGATCTAGAATGTTCAGAAGTGAGATTGTGTTCAGTGTAATTTGCAAAGACTGTTCCAGAAGTCCGGCGTGAAGCCATGTTCAATGAACTATGTGAACTATTACAGAGTTCCAATGATGCCTAAAGCCATGTTCACTTGCCATCACGGCTTTGATTAAATGTGCAGTGTTCTGTCGCAAAGATGTCCCAACTGATTTCCATTGAATAGTGTGTAAGCTTATAACACAGGATGAGAAATATCCAGCCCTCAGACTTTGTATCACTGCTGCTTTATGCTGGTAATGTTTATATGATTTTTCAACTTACGTGGTGTCAGTGCAAGTCCCAATACTTACGAATATGAACCATCACTTTCACACTGCCGTTTGCTTGCCATTTGCAAGTGACAAACTTGCATCTAATAGCTCGCCCTTACGACCGTAAGAATACAACACACACAGCGATACCAGTCCGCACTAAACATGTTCTGGACACGAACAGAATCAATCATCAGAATGAGCCAGCTCGTCTCGCCATCACCTGCCAAGCGGCCTCGCTATCCTCCCCGCCGTAAGGGGGTGGGGGGTAGCTCGCATATATCTCTCCTTACTCCCGGCCGTGACATCATCTCACAAGTGCACTGACCTCCACCGGTCATTCGGGCCAGATCAAACCTCCGTGACGTAATATTTGCGGCCCCCGGCCGTTCACGCAGTACCGTAGCTTAGTGGTCATATTCCAAATCGGGTACAGTACCAAATTTCGTTCAATTCGGTTTCACCGTGTTTGAATTGATAGGGGGAATCGATTTGCACTCAAACTGGCCACCATCTGCAAACTATTGGTCTGATAATCTTGCAGTGTGGTCAGAATATGCTTCCCACATAAAGATATGTTGTTGCAAAATTTGGTAGAGACTAGATTATTAGGTTGGTCGTAATTATATTTTAGCTTTTAACATTTGGGTGGCCGCGATTACGTTTCCGTCAAGATGGCGGTAATATAAAACTTGACACTGAGGTGCTACACTAGTGCTACCTCTGTACCAAATTTTGTTCCATTCGGTTTCCCCGTGTTCGAATTAATAGGGGGAATCGATTTTCACGCAAAGATGGCCGCCATCCGCAATCTATTAGGCTAATGACTTATTAGATTGGTCGAAGGATTCTCCCTCCATAAAGGTATTTTGAATAATTTGGTAGAGATCGGATGATTATGTTAGTCGTAATTTGATTTAAGCTTTGAACATTTGTGTGGCCGCCGTTACGTTTCTGTCAAGTTGGCGGCGATATAAAACATGACACTGAGGTGCCCTTTGCTAGTGCTACCTCCGTACCAAATTTCGTTCCATTCGGTTTCACAGTGTTTGAATTAATAGGTGGAATCGATTTTGACACAAAGATGGCCGCCATCCGCAAACTATTAGGCTAATGACCTATTCATTTGGTCGGAGGATGCTTCCTCCATAAAGGTATGTTGTTGCAAAATTTGGTAGAGATCGGATGATTAGGTTAGTCGTAATTTGATTTAAGCTTTGAACATTTGAGTGGCCGCCATTACTTTTCCGTCAAGATGGCGGCGATATAAAACATGACACTGAGGTGTCCTTTGCTAGTGCTACCTTTGTACCAAATTTCGTTCAATTCGCGTTTACCGTGTTCGAATTGATAGGGGTGGGGACAGACATTCAGAGTACACACACTCACACACACACAGACTCACACACACACACACGACAGACACACTTTTTTTCGCCCTGTGTTGATCTCATAAGTCTACTTTCATTTTTTGCAAAAATCGAAAGTAGGCTAATAAATTTTAACATCTGCACCTCAAACAAGTTTTCACGGTCACTAGAGCACCGCCTCCAGGATTATTATTGACATCTGTTATATCTCAATTCAGCATTTCAATTTCCAGGAGCCGGTGCTTCACATTTTGGTTGAACTCACCTTCCAGGCTTGAATTGTATTTGCCATGATGACCTCCTCCCTCTCATGTTGAATTGATTGGCTCATCATCTTCTCGATGGTGTGAAATTTCATGATAATTGCATCACATCTTCTACACTTATAGTAAATAAATGCTCTACTTTCAGATTTATCACAGATTCTAACATTGCAGTACTTACAATAATCTTTCTCGTTCACTTCTCTCTCCTGCCCAACTTCATGTTTAATTCTCTGTCACTTATATCTGATTTTATTTGAGTAATCGTGCTTTCAAAGCGTACTACAATTAGTTTACGGTGTACAGCACATAATTCTGAATAATATTTGAACTCTATCTTGTCAGTGTAGCACATTCCAGTTTTATGACATGAACTAAAACTATCATCGCACATTGACCTTGCACTCGACGGTTCGAATAATTCAATAAATACACAAATCTTTGTATTAAATCATCGATCACGTATGTTTAGCATATTCCACCCTCAATAAGAAATATTTGCACTCTATGTCTCGAATACTCAATTCTATACACCGTAGATTACCATGGGGTTCGATGCTCGTTTCCACCCACTATGGCGTTCGACAAGTTCTGTTTTGTGCGTAGAGTAGCATTTCCGGCTTCTCCTTTCTGTAGCAAATCAGTTTCTTCCTCTTCCTATTTTCATCCGGGTTGTTCGATATACTGTATTTCTATACATTGTACGGTAAATGTCTAACTTAATTTATTGTATTGTCCGTTTCTTCAATCTTTACAATATCTTTATATTGATAATGTGTTTCCAGTGAAGTACACGGCTCGCTCGACCCATTCACAGCTTTTACAAGTATCATTTTCCGTGTCCTGTCTTCATAACTGTACTCAGATTTACTCAGTGTTGTCACGGGGTCTGTCATGAAATTCAGATTTTGGAGCGGTTCATGAACAAGTGAGCGGGGATATTAAATAAATGTATGGAGATGAACAGACGAAGTTACTCAAGTCTGGGATATTAACTCTGAAAAGAAAACTACCATTCTGTTCAACATTTTTGATCTACTGTAGGTCTTGTATGTCGCATTATGTTGGAAGGCATTCAAATAAATGGAAACCTGTGTAAGATTTAATTCCACCTTTGCAAAGGAACATGTTTGTGAAACAAGTAATTTCTCTGCAGGATGATGCTGATCTCACTCAGGATATTAAGATAGAATATTTCTCCTTACCAGAGTTTGTTCCTTGCATCAAGACAGAATCATCATCTTTAGCGAGTGGTGGAGATTTCAAAGAGGTAAGAACTTTATTGGGTTACTACTTTTTTTAAATTTATTTTATTTACAGCATGCCCCACTACAATGTAGTAATACTACATGCTTAATTATTACTTATTAATCATTTCGGACTAAAACTATACAATTTATATTATACATATTTTATATCTATGGCCTGTTAAATGAAATTTGTGTCACTAGAATGATTAACAGTTAAGAAAATATAAATAAAAATTATCTATTTAGTGTTTCAAAAGAGATAGAATTTGCAAAAGTTAAGAATTCCCTAAGGTAGTTTCTAACAAGTTCATCTTTCTTTATAGGCCAGTTGCCTGATCTTAAAACATGTGCTATTAATATATCTCTTTCGTTCCCTAATAACTTACACTCATATAGTAAGTGATCTACAGTCTGGTGACCGTTATTGCATATACATGTTGGACTCTCTATAATTTAAATCTGTATAAGTATGATTTAATATTGCCGTGTCCTGTTGTCATATCTGTAAAATTGGGCGTTATGTTCATTTTCAAATTTAGTCTGTCCTGTACACTGGGGAAAAATTATTTTGTAATTTCGCCCTTGGTTGTATTGTCCCATTCATTCTGCCACTTTCTCAAACTAAATTCACTTAATTCTTTTAGCATTTTACTTTTAGGAATTATATTATAGCACTCACTTAAACCGCTATGTGCACCTTCTTTAGCCAGCTGGTCCACTAATTCATTCCCCTCATTTCCGTTATGAGCCTTAAACCAACTGAAGACAATCACCCAATTCTGTTTCTCCATTTCAATTGCTTTTCTTCTAATTTCCTCTATGAGAAATGTATGTTTTTTGGGTTACTACTTGTTCCATCTTATAAAGGACATGTCCTGATCGCCATGTTCTTTTCACCCATCCTATTAAAGGATTACAGAATTGTGTATTCATACCGTAGTGATGACGAATGGGAGCTCTCTGGTGTTCGGTTTTGTAAGGTACGGAAAGTACAAGATGTCTAGATTGATGGTAAAGCATTATATTATCCGACTAGTGCTAGACTCAAACCAATGGATACAGGGTCTTTCATATAAATGAAGAACTGAAAGCGAAAGTTTTGTTAATCGCTGCTGCCGTGGCCTTGGCCGAGCTTGTGGCGCGCCATGGCCCCCTGCTGTACTATTGGAAGCGCGCGCATAGAACATACGAGGGCTGTCTTTTTCAAGTTCCGATGAACTGTATTAAAATAACAGTTTGACATATCAAACTGATTTTACTACTAAATGTTTGCTTGTTTTATTATTATGTCTCAACATAATCGCCAAAACGATTGAAACATTTGTCGTATCGTTACACCAGCTTTCAAATGCCCTCGGAAAAATATTCTGCCCCCACTGAGGTGTGTACGTCGGGACAGCCTCCTGCAGTTTTTCCTTTTTGGCTAGGCGTTGCCGCCCAACCATACCTTCAATTCTCGAAAAAGGTGAAAATCATTCACGACCACACTGTACCAACGTTACGATAGACTTTTACAAAGAATTCAAGTGTGAAGTTTTGGAGCAACTGCCGTTTAGTTCAAACCAGCACTGAATGATTTTCACCTTTTTCTAGAATTGAAGTTATGGTTGGGCGGCAACGCTTCGTCAAAAAGGAAAAACTTCAGGAGACTGTCCGGACGTACCCAGCTCAGTGGTGGCAGAATATTTTGTCGAGGGCATTGGAAAGCTGGTGTAACGTTATGACAAATGTTTCAATCGTTTTGGCGATTATGTTGAGACATACGAATAAAACAAGCAAACATTTAGTAGTAAAATCAGTTTTGTATGCCAATCCGTTATTTTTATAGAGTCCATCGGGAGTTTTAAAAAATAATTTAAAAAACAGCCCTCGTATGTACTATGCACGCGCTTTCAATAGTACAGCAGGGGACCGTGGCGCGCCACAAGCTCGGCCAAGGCCACCTAAGCAGCAGCGAATAACAAAACTGCCGCTTGCTGTTCTAACTTTATATGAAAGACCCTCTATGTGTATGCCGTTGGTCTATTCACAGATATAATGGAGGAAATCTTTATTCTCATTGGTGAAGGGTACTTTATATGAAGCCAAGCATGTTGTATTAGTTGCCTATTGTTACGTTTGTATTTTTGTATGAAGAAGTCACAGTATTTTCATGGACGAGATTGAAGGACTGTTATATAACTATTATCCAATGACACTAAATTATGTGGGTTACTTTTCGTAAATCATAGGGCACGTGCGTTAGACTTTCTAAAACTATTTTCCATGACAGAAAAATGCCATGTCAATGGATGAGTCTCAATCACCTATAGTAAAATTTAAATATACAGCACATTATTTCAAAAACGATTGGTATTGGTGGGGACAGGTCGTGTAGAAGAACTATTTAGTACATGACTTGGAATAGTTATTTTTATGGACAGGTCAATGGAAAAAAATAGGTGGGATATATGAAAACGGCTAATAATTTCTACTTTTTCACAGTTGTTTCGTTATCTTGCTCAATATATTAATTTCGGTGCATTCTCTGAGAAGTTGTGCTGCATCAAGGCAAGGATCATCTTTTTCTTTTTCCCGAAAATTGCTGATTTTGTACATTCCCATTGACCATAAAAATCTCCCCCTCTTCGATTTTCATTCAGCCTTCAGGGCTTATTCTTATAGGAGAATATTGATATTGTGCCCGTATTTCTGAGAGATACCACAGGGCTGAAGGCCGAAATCAACCCTCGTGAAATCCCATCACAAACAAACACATACCACCACAGACATGATAATGTTACTCTTAGGTCATCAGGTAAGGATTGGGTGGAGTTAGCTCAAAATACGCGTTAAGTAATAAAAAGGAAAGTTCTGTTGTACTGAAAATCACCTACCATTTCAGATAAAAACGTGTCCTCAAATAATGTATTTATCAAAGATCCCTAGCCTACACTTTATTGGGGAAAAATTAAATTATTTTAAGTTAATTGCAAGTAGGAAAACAAAGCCCATTTAGCTGCAATTAAATACATGTTCCCTTTTATAATAAACGTAAATCATCATAGTCTAAATACTAAGAAAGATATACTTTCAAACCATTTAACCGACTTATCGGCTCTCCCTAGCCTTTACATGGTTACATTTCAAAACAGTATCTAAAAAATCTAAATGCCTTCACCTCAAACAAGTTTTCACGGTCACTGGAGCACCGCCTCCTGGATTATACTCAACATCTGTTCAATCTAAATTCAGGATTTCCATTTCCAGAAGCCGGTCTTTCGAATTTTGCTTGAGCTCACCTTCCAGACTTGAATAGAATTTGCGAGAATTTCCAGGAAATCGCGTTCTCTCTTCCTCTAATGTTGAATTTAGTTACTCTAATGTTAATTGGAATTATCTTCTGTATAGAGTGCAATTTCATAGTAATTTTAGCACTCCATCTTCACTTGTTTCAGTATAAATGCAGTGCTTTCAGATTAAGCACAGATTCTAGTAATTTAGCACTGTGAATAATTGTTCTCGTGCACTTCGAACACGTGCTCAACTTCACGTTTAAATCACCGTTACCTGATTTTATCATAGCAATAGTGCTTTTAACGCCTCCTACAATTAGTTTATGCAGTACAACCAATAATTCTGAACAGTCTTTTAGCTCTCTCGTATCGGTGTAGAGCTTTCCAGTTAAAATGAAATGTGCTCCAACTTTCGCGCAAAATTCACAGTTCGTAAAATTCAATAAATACAATTTGTTTTCCATACTAAATAAAAAATCTGCTCTCTGTGTCGCAACTTATATTCAATTATATAAACTGTGGATTACCCTGGGGTTTGATTCACGAATCTCTGAATCCTCCCTCTCAGGAGTTCGACATGTTCAGTTTCGTGCGTAGTGGTACCTTTTCCGGCTTCTCTGTTCTGTAGCCAATCAGCGTAATCCTACATTCTTCCGGTTTGTTCGAAGTATTTCCATACAATGTACTGTCCCCGAACTCGTATAAAGAGATACCAGGAACTGATATGAAAGGCAGCCTTAGAAAAGGGAGCATTTAATTAATATTGGAATAATGAATTTTGGAACAGGTCCATTACACAAGCTTTATTTCATGAAGTATTGCCCAACAAGAAGCTTGTTAGCTGAATGTAATCCTCCTAGAAAGGGCGGATTTGATTGGATCATCCTACGAGCTAGACCACAGCCGGTACTTGTTGAAAGAGAATGGGATTGGAAGATCCGGTGAGCGAAGTTAGAAATGGAATGTTTTATTTTGTCTAGTAGGCTATTTAATGCATTTGGAAGCATTGACCATGGGAAATAAATTGAAGAAATTAATTAAGATATAATCAGGAAATGGCTTCTGTGGATATTAACGCCCGAAGTCTGTAGGAGGATATTCATGTCCGAGTTTGGGTTGGCAGCATTGAGGAAGGGGCAGGTGGTTCGAGAAGGCGAGAGAAGGATGACGTCAGAGTGTGTCAGGTGACGTGAGGGAGAGTCTATTGAGACAGAGAGAGGCGAGCAGAGCGCTGCGGAAACGCGTTACGGGAGTGGTTGTTCGTGGGTGATGATTAAGGAAGTGATATGAACGTGTGAAACATCGTGTCTAAATGTGCTAATGTATTGCGAAGCACGAAAGTCTATGTGTGATTTTGAGTGGGTTCTGGGATATTCCACGGTAAAGACCGGTGGCATGGGGAGACAATGAATTGTCAGTCAGCACTGTGTAACGTATTCGTGGAGAAAAGGGAATTGTGAATATACTTCATGAAAAGTACTGAACGTGTATGTTTGTAAGGAAACACCTTGAGACACGTTACTTCGGAACGATATGTTCGAGGAGGAAGTGGTAAGCAATAAAATGGAGAACATTATGGACACGTGGCCGGAAGGAGAATGTGATTTGTCAGAGGAAGTCATGGTAAATGGTATGCTGAGGGAAATGTGGCCTGCATCATGAAAGCGAGAATTCCTTCGAGTGGAGTCACTTAGAACGATATGCGGAAAAGCAAAGTTCACGCAGCCACGTCAAAAAATGCACAATCGACTAGAGAACTTTATGAATTTTGGCCAACACAATTATGGAAGGAGACTACACGATTTTCTGGCGGGACGAGAAGAAGAAAACGCCGGGACGAAAACCAGGGATCGAACGAGGTGTCTGTCAGGGGGCGAACCGAACGCCGTGGCAATCAGGCCCTCTCAAGAACTCGGATGGCCGATAGCAGGGAACGAGCAGTTTCGAGGCGGACTAGGGAAGAAGGCTCGTGGTTTGAAGCGAGACTACCCAGATGTCAGCCGAGCGAAATGGAAACCAGCACCTGTTCTGAACGTGTATGGCTCTTCACATTGTTCGTCTCCGATCCAGCTGAAAGTAAGACAAGCCCTTCAATATTTGTAGCCCCAGTTCGTAATTCTGTGTTCTTGTAGATGCTTTGTGTGATCATTTTAATTCAGTAGAATTTTTGTTAAGTAGTTGGTTTAGACCTGGTGGTCAGTGATTTTATTCATCGAAGCAAGTTACGGTGTGCTGTTAGTAGGCTAGTAAGCCTCAGTTCCAGCATGTTTGGGGATCTTTGCAGGCGAGTTAACTTCTTGTTGACCGTACCTGGGTGAGTGGGGTCCTCGCTTCGATGATTACCGCTGGCATTTAACCATTGTAAGATTTTTCTCAGATTTGAATTTTCGACCACTTGGGTTTTCGCAATTAATTATTTTGGATTTAAGAGTGTTTCGGGATGAACAGTTTCTTGCGCACTTTGCTTCTTTGCATTTTCTTATTTCCGCGCTGTTGCCACTTCGCAGCTTCAGAGGAGTTAGTTTTTGAAATTTGCTTTCGAAAATTAGATTTTCTTAGATGATGAATTTTGAATTTTGGATTTAGCTATTTTGATCTTCGATGATTCTTTTCATATTGTATTTTTGCACAATTATCTGACTTACCATTTTAATTATTTTCGGAATTTTGAATTTTGAATTTTTTTCTTTTGGTTTTGAAATTTTCACTCTGAAAATTTATTCCATTTTGATATTGGAATTTGAATTAAATCTTTCCTCGGATTTTCAGAAAATCCCGATCAATTTTGGATTTTGAGAAATTTGGGACTTCAATCCTGACTTGAGATTTTCCAATTTTTTTTCTTCCTTTGGAGTGAAATTATTTTTCAGTTTTGACTTTTGGAAAATTTATCGTTGATTTAAAGTTAGTTGCTACTCTGATCGCTCAGACGAAGAGTTCTTTCGAAAACAATTTTGAATTATAAAATGTAATGATGATTCGAGCGATGTTCTCGACTGTTGTTATAGAGTGACACAGTGTATATACATAATTATTTATTTAAATGTTTAATGAATATAGTGCACACATAAGTGGAAAATGTTTTTGAGTTGACACTCACAATCAATGTTACTTGAAACGGATTATAGTTAGAAATATGTCGTGCTTAGTTAACACGCACTAGGAGATTGTCATTCGATCTGTAACTGCTATCGCTTTTAAAGCGTATTTGAAATTAGTATCAACGTCATTGAATTACTTAGTAAAAAATATCCTGGCATACAACCAGATCACCATAGATGACGCAGTATGCAAAACAAAGGAAATCACCCAAACTAATGGAGTGTTGCAAGGTGACCCCCTCAGTCCCATACTGTTCAATATTGCCACAGCCGATGTAACAACAGCAATCCGAGAGAAATCAAAGGACGCAGTGATCTACATATATGCGGATGACATGGTCCTAGGGTCACCAAATAAGGAAGAACTCCAACACGCCTTCTCAGCACTGGTAGAATGGGCAGGAAATAACAGTCTGAAAATAAACTGGACAAAAACCCAACAGATGGTTTTTCGGAAAGGTGGGCGTGTAGCAGCAAACGACAACTTGCAATATGAAGAGGTCAAAGTGGAAATAGTAAATGCAGTTAAATACCTTGGGATTACTTTACAGACTACCGGAACATTCAGACTACACATCCAAGACAGAGCAGTGGCTTGCTTGAAAGCCATGTACGACGTTATCAATCTCCAGCAGCTATCCTTAAAAACAGCTATGCATCTATTTGACGCAAAGATCCTACCAATTCTCACGTACGGGATCCACTTGATATGGGACCGACTAACGAAGAGAGATCTGGCCACCATCGAAAGAGTTAAAGCCCAATTCCTGAAAACCTTAATGGGCATCTCAAAATACACGCGCTCACGCCTAACATATGAATTAGCACGGGAACCCTTCCTCGTCGAAGAAATAAGAACAAAATTACAGCTTCCATCAACAAAGAATGCTGAAGCGCACCTAGCGGAGAGAAGAGATAAGAGAGAAGACATTCCGCTAGAATTTTACAGCACGGATGCCATGATCAACCGGAACTGGACCAGCGCCAATCAGAAACTAAGACATGTGGTGATAAAGTTAGCAGTGCATGGGTACCACCATAAAATATGTAAAAACATGTCCTACCACGCCCCAAATGAACTCTGCGTGTGCTCGTTATGTGACCAGTTCTGTGACACATATCACATCACACGATGTAAAAATAACCAGAAATCACTCTGTGATTATAGCAAGGAATAACATTTAAAATGAACAAAGCATCATACAGTGTTGCTCTATTTCACAAATAACATTCAATTCACAATATAATGACTGGTCATGAATAAATGCTTTAATGCACACATTCCTGATTGATTACTGGATCATGATGTTTTTCACATTAATTAACTCTTTTGTAACATGTTTGTTTCACTAATGTAAATCTATGTTATGCACATTCGTGCGCTTTTCTGTTAATAATAACTTGAGGGAGAGATGGTCATTTTTGATAGTGTTGGATGGTGGTCTTTACATTGAAGAGGTGTGCGATAATACCAATTGTTTTTTTTTTTTTTTTTTTGTATTTCGAAGGTCGACCCCTGTAAGGGATGTTATGTCCTGGGAACCTTTCCTCTGTCAATGGTTGTTGTTGTTGTTATTTGGGCTGCGTTTAGTGTGTGTGATTAGGATTGCAGACTTGATAGTCAGCTTTGCACTGTGATTGCCGTTCGTTGGAACGTTGAGTTATTAGGGTTTGTGGAGTTTATTTCGGCTGCTGTTAGATTGTTTTACTGTGTTTGATGACAGTATTTCTTTCTATTCGTATTGTAGGACCATTGTGGTTGTGTTTGATGTTTATCTGGTACGCTGTCGCGTTCTTGCGGATCAGCTGGGTTGGCGATACCGGGGGCTCCAAAAGTTTAGTATTCAAGACGTTGATATTAATTCAGTTTATGATTATTGTTATTGTTTTTGAAGATTGGATAAAAACAGGGGTTCAGTGGATAGCACTCTCATCTTCATTGGTCGGAATGCTAAACCATATTTTGTCCGATAACCTCGATGTTGATCACCGTCAGTTAATGTTGATGAATCATAGGTCTATATAGATTAGTGGAGGAACATTGGTGTAGATAGTGTTCTAGAATGACACGTATATGATAATATTAGGTGTTTCTTAAATTTTGTAATTTGAATTAAAAGGTATTTCGGTAATCCAATAAAGAATAACACTCAGGATCTATGTATAGAGTAAAATATTGATACTGTAAATAGTGAGAGGCCGTCACTATTTAATTCTATCAAGGGGGTTGTTTTTTTTCTCTTCATAAATATTTTTTTTTTGATCCTGATAGAAAAGGTATTGCGATATGTTGCCATTTTATTTATTGTTGATCTTTAAGTCGTTATTTTTGTAATTTAGCTAACGTTATGACAGAGTGTATGCCATAAGACATCAATTGTAATGATATTCAGTTATGGATCTTCGATTTGCTTATATCCATCTTTGCGGTGTCTTCCCTTTTTTGAATAAAATTTGGGCACGCATTTGCGTATGCTTATACCATTTTCAATATACTCTTGCGTTGTGATTTATAGATAGTGGGAGGGTAGGTACATGCCATGGTTATTATAGCGACTTGAACCATTTTATCCATTCTTTTGTCCCTGTTACGCCCGTGTGAATGAGAGTCTTGCGCTCAGGTGAGTGTTGTCGCTGATCCTGTGGAGGATTAACCATTGTGTGTTGATAATATCGCCTGATATGTGTCCACGATTTGCAGAGTGTGTGATGCCGGATATTACGGTTAGTATTTTAGCCGGGGTACTGCCGTTGGTATTTGATCCGCTGCTATCTTGGATTGTGGCATTCACGGCACTGCTGAAATCGGGTACAGTACGTTAAAGTCTAACTCAGTTTATTGTATTGTCTGTTTCTTCAATCCTTATACTATTAATTTTGATCTCGTTTTTCCAATGAATTCCACGGCTAGCTCGATACTTTCACAGCCTTCACGAGTATCTGTTGTTGTGCCTCTCTTGATGTACTCAGCTTACAATGTCGGAGATTGACTTGGTGTGGTCTCGGGGTCTGATATCGAATTCAGATCTTCGTGCGGTTTATAAAGAAGTGCACGGGGCAATAAATAAATGTATATGGAGATCAATTGATGAAGTTACCCAAGTCTGGGATGTTAGCTCTGAAAACAGAACTACCATTCTGTTCAAAATTTCCGATCTTCGTCTTGTGTGTCGTATTATGTTTGGAAGAAACAAAGTAATGGAATCCTGTATGAGATTTAATTCCACCTATGCAACGGAACATGTTTGTAAAACAAGTAATTTCTCTGCAGGATGATACTGATCTCACTAAGGATACTAAGACAGAAGAATTCTCAATACCAGAGTTTGTTTCATGCATCAAAACAGAAACTCAATCTTTAGCGAGTGGTGGAGATTTCAAAGAGGTAAGTACCTTAATGGGTTACTACTTGTTGCATCTTATAAAGGACATGACCTAATCTTCATCTTCTTCCCAGAAATGCTATTTCGGGATTCCAGAATTGTGTATTCAGACCGTAGTGATGACAAATGGAACTTGTTAGCTATTAGGTTGTGAAAAATGAGGAAAGTACAAGACGTCTCGATGAATGGTAAAGCATTATATTTTCCGACTTGTGCTGGACTCAGACCATGGACCTCACTTTATGTTTGGCGTTGTTCTATTCACTGAGCTGGTAGAGGCTATATTTTAATCCTCACAGGTGGAGGGTACTAGATGTGAAGCCAGCTTATCCTTAGCACAATCATGTTGTATTAGTTGCCTGTTGTGAAGCCAGCTTATCCTTAGCACAATCACGTTGTATTTGTTGCCTGATGTAAAGCCAGCTTATCCTTAGCACAATCACGTTGTATTAGTTGCCTGTTGTGAAGCCAGCTTATCCTTAGCACAATCACGTTGTATTAGTTGCCTGTTGTGAAGCCAGCTTATCCTTAGCACAATCACGTTGTATTTGTTGCCTGTCGTGAAGCCAGCTTATCCTTAGCACAATCGCGTTGTATTAGTTGCCTGTTGTGAAGCCAGCTTATCCTTAGCACAATCACGTTCTATTAGTTGCCTGTTGTGAAGCCAGCTTATCCTTAGCACAATCACGTTGTATTTGTTGCCAATTGTGAAGCCAGCTTATGCTTAGCACAATCACGTTGCATTGGTTGCATGTTGTGAAGCCAGCTTATCCTTAGCACAATCGCGTTGTATTAATTGCCTGTTGTGAAGCCAGCTTATCCTTAGCACAGTCACGTTGTATTTGTTGTCTGATGTGAAGCCAGCTTATCCTTAGCACAATCACGTTATATTAGTTGGCTGCTGTGAAGCCAGATTATCCTTAGCACAATCACGTTGTATTAGGTGCCTGTTGTGAAGCCAGCTTATCCTTAGCACAATCGCGTTGTATTAGTTGCCTGTTGTGAAGCCAGCTTATCCTTAGCATAATCACGTTGTATTAGTTGCCTGTTGTGAAGCCAGCTTGTCCTAGCACAATCGCGTTGTATTAGTTGCCTGTTGTGAAGCCAGCTTAACCTTAGCACAATCACGTTGTATTAGTTGCCTGTTGTGAAGCCAGCTTAACCTTAGCACAATCACGTTGTACTAGTTGCCTGTTGTGAAGCCAGCTTATCCTTAGCGCAATCACGTTGCATTAGTTGCCTGTTGTGAAGCCAGCTTATCCTTAGCACAATCACGTTGTATTAGTTGCCTGTTGTGAACCCAGCTTATCCTTAGCACAATCACGTTGCATTAGTTGCCTGTTGTGAAGCCAGCTTATCCTTAGCACAATCACGTTGTATTAGTTGCCTGTTGTGAAGCCAGCTTATCCTTAGCACAATCACGTTGTATTAGTTGCCTGTTGTGAAGCCAGCTTATCCTTAGCACAATCACGTTGTATTAGTTGCCTGTTGTGAAGCCAGCTTATCCTTAGCACAATCACGTTGTATTAGATGCCTGTCGTGAAGCCAGCTTATCCTTAGCACAATCACGTTGTATTAGTTGCCTGTTGTGAAGCCAGCTTATCCTTAGCACAATCGCGTTGTATTAGTTGCCTGTTGTGAAGCCAGCTTAACCTTAGCACAATCACGTTGTATTAGTTGCCTGTTGTGAAGCCAGCTTAACCTTTGCACAATCACGTTGTATTAGTTGCCTGTTGTGAAGCCAGCTTATCCTTAGCGCAATCACGTTGCATTAGTTGCCTGTTGTGAAGCCAGCTTATCCTTAGCACAATCACGTTGTATTAGTTGCCGGTTGTGAACCCAGCTTATCCTTAGCACAATCACGTTGCATTAGTTGCCTGTTGTGAAGCCAGCTTATCCTTAGCACAATCACGTTCTATTAGTTGCCTGTTGTGAAGCCAGCTTATCCTTAGCACAATCACGTTGTATTAGTTGCCTGTTGTGAAGCCAGCTTATCCTTAGCACAATCACGTTGTATTAGTTGCCTGTTGTGAAGCCAGTTTATCCTTAGCACAATCACGTTGTATTAGTTGCCTGTTGTGAAGCCAGCTTATCCTTAGCACAATCACGTTGTATTAGTTGCCTGTTGTGAAGCCAGCTTATCCTTAGCACAATCACGTTGTATTAGTTGCCTGTTGTGAAGCCAGCTTATCCTTAGCCTAATCACGTTGTAGTAGTTGCCTGTTGTGAAGCCAGCTTATCCTTAGCACAATCACGTTATATTAGTTGCCTGTTGTGAAGCCAGCGTATCCTTAGCACAATCATGTTGTAGTAGTTGCCTGTTGTGAAGCCAGCTTATCCTTAGCCTAATCACGTTGTAGTAGTTGCCTGTTGTAAAGCCAGCTTATCCTTAGCACAATCACGTTGTATTAGTTGCCTGTTGTGAAGCCAGCGTATCCTTAGCACACTCACGTTGTATTAGTTGCCTGATGTGAAGCCAGCTTATCCTTAGCACAATCACGTTGTATTAGTTGCCTGTTGTGAAGCCAGCTTATCCTTAGCACAATCACGTTGTATTAGTTGCCTGTCGTGAAGCCAGCTTATCCTTATCACAATCACGTTGTATTTGTTGCCTGTTGTGAAGCCAGCTTTTCCTTAGCACAATCGCGTTGTATTAGTTGCCTGTTGTGAAGCCAGCTTATCCTTAGCACAGTCACGTTGTATTTGTTGTCTGATGTGAAGCCAGCTTTTCCTTAGCACAATCGCGTTGTATTAGTTGCCTGTTGTGAAGCCAGCTTATCCTTAGCACAGTCACGTTGTATTTGTTGTCTGATGTGAAGCCAGCTTTTCCTTAGCACAATCACGTTATATTAGTTGGCTGCTGTGAAGCCAGATTATCCTTAGCACAGTCACGTTGTATTAGTTGCCTGTTGTGAAGCCAGCTTATCCTTAGCACAATCGCGTTGTATTAGTTGCCTGTTGTGAAGCCAGCTTATCCTTAGCATAATCACGTTGTATTAGTTGCCTGTTGTGAAGCCAGCTTGTCCTTAGCACAATCGCGTTGTATTAGTTGCCTGTTGTGAAGCCAGCTTAACCTTAGCTCAATCACGTTGTATTAGTTGCCTGTTGTGAAGCCAGCTTAACCTTAGCACAATCACGTTGTATTAGTTGCCTGTTGTGAAGCCAGCTTATCCTTAGCGCAATCACGTTGCATTAGTTGCCTGTTGTTAAGCCAGCTTGTCCTTAGCACAATCGCGTTGTATTAGTTGCCTGTTGTGAAGTCAGCTTAACCTTAGCACAATCACGTTGTATTAGTTGCCTGTTGTGAAGCCAGCTTATCCTTAGCACAATCACGTTGTATTAATTGCCTGTTGTGAACCCAGCTTATCCTTAGCACAATCACGTTGCATTAGTTGCCTGTTGTGAAGCCAGCTTATCCTTAGCACAATCACGTTGTATTAGTTGCCTGTTGTGAAGCCAGCTTATCCTTAGCACAATCACGTTGTATTAGTTGCCTGTTGTGAAGCCAGCTTATCCTTAACACAATCACGTTGTATTAGTTGCCTGTTGTGAAGCCAGCTTATCCTTAGCACAATCACGTTGTATTAGTTGCCTGTCGTGAAGCCAGCTTATCCTTTGCACAATCACGTTGTATTAGTTGCATGTTGTGAAGCCAGCTTATCCTTAGCACAATCGCGTCGTATTAGTTGCCTGTTGTGAAGCCAGCTTATCCTTAGCACAATCACGTTGCATTAGTTGCCTGTTTTGAAGAAGTTAAAATATTTTCATGGTATAATTGTACCAAATGATCCGATTATTCTTGTTGGCTTGCCATATTTTTCTTGATATTTCACCTATCTTGGCAACCCGGACAAACGGGAAGGTTATAATTTTTATTTTTATAAAATAAATCTTTTTACCTGTTCTGCAGTAACTCTAATAGCTGCTGTTGATATAGAATGTGAATACAGTAGGCCTACTGCTTGCAGTTCGGAGCATTCTGTACTGCCAAAACGTATGTAAATAGTCTACAAATCTCTCTCTCTCTCTCTAGAGCCACTTACTGTTGTTGGCTTACTGGAAGCTTCATGACAATTTACCTGCTCTAATCACAAATTTTGCAGTTTTTTGTTAAGATGTTCATCTAGAATATTGTTTATATGGCATATATGAGTGATGTATACATTCATTCTTAAAAGCGGTGCTGGTACAACTATTGAGGACCAAGTCACGTGTATGTGACATGTGCATGTATTATGTGCTGCGACTGAAATGGAAGAAAAGATGTACCAGTAAGTGAAAAGGCTTTTACAGTCTTGCTGCTAGAAATTTCAAAAATAATTCTTTCAGCCCTTAAGCCTATTACTTTCTTTAAGGTACTGTTCGCCACATTTTTTATCACTCTTCAATTTGTTGTTGTTTGGGTTTCATCTCCACATAGCTACAACACCCTACATCAGAGACAAACTGTTTAACATATTCTAACCTTGGCTATCTCTACCGTTCTTGTCCTCGACCCTACCTTCCATAACTAACTTTGCTATTCCTGGGGGTTTTGGAATGTGTCCCACCAGCTCATTCGAATCCTCTGGATTGTCGGCTAATATGACGAAGTCATCAGCAAATCTCAGAGTTGAAATTATTTGTTCTTGAATCTTTACTCCTACTTCGATTTTTATGGGCCTATAACCTAGATGTAAGGCCCCTTATAACAACGGTATTCATCGTATATCTAAATTTTACCAATTTCCTTCATTGCTTGTTTAATGTACAGATTGAATTCTATGGGAGATAAGTTGCAGCCTTGCATTATACCTTTCTGAATACCAGCTTGTCTCTCATGTCCTCTGGCTTGAATAACTGCTGTCTCATTTCTTAATAGATTGAATAGCACCATCCTATCCCTGTACTTTACAATCTTTCTCGAACTATCAAATTACTTAGTCCAATCAACGTTGTCAAATGCTGTTTCTACGACTAAAATGCCACGAGCGTTCTCTTATCTTTCCTTAGGCTTCCTCCTGTACTCAGCATAAGACTTAGTACAGCTTCCCTTGTTCGTATGTTTCTCCTGAAGCCAAACCGGTCTTGACCCAACTCTGTTTCTATCTGTGTTTCCATCATTTTGTAAATTATTCTCGTCAGGATATTTGAAGCATGACTGATCAAGATGATTGTACGGTAATCTTCACATCTGTCAGCTCCTGGTTTCTTAGGTATAGGGATGATGACATTTTTCTTGAAATCAGAAGGTAGCTCACTTGTATCATATATCCTACACACTAAGTGAAATAACCTGATCAGACTTTCTTCAACTATGCTGCGTGGCAATTCGTTCGGTATATCATCTCTTTCTGCTTCAAGTCTTCCAATGCTCTAACAAATTCTGATTTACTTGACCTATAAAGGAGCGATGTCTTTGATAAGCTTCAGATCTAGATAAGACTTGTAGAATTTAGTAAGATATGATCGAGAATAAGAAAGTAATTTCAGTAAATTTTACAGCTGATAAATCCTTACTTAACGTTGAGCTGTGCTGTAAAGTTACATTGTTTGTTATTGATTGTGCAGAAGCGTAATATGATAGCAAATAAATTAATGATTCATTCTTTTTGCTAGGATGTAAAAGAAGAAACCCAAGATGAAGAGAGTGATGCAAGTGGAAATCATATAAATGAGTAAGTGGACAACATAATAAGGAAAAGTATTGTATGTATGATAACTAAAACTGCTGGATGTGAATACGTTTTGTTGACAGATCAGATATACTCTTATTTTTTATCGTTGAACGATTTTGTATTTGTCTGTCTTATGTGGATATTGATATCCACTTTTTGGTTGGCAGCTCAAGCACTAACCGTTCTCATTCAGAGTTTTAACTGTTGAAAGTATTCCAGTATGAATGTTATTAAGAAGATGACCTACTATTTGTTCCAGCCATGCGTTGCAATGCCTATGAAAACAAAAAAAAGAAAGAAGGCGTTTCTGTTGTAATTTTGTTAATTCAAGTCTATTTTGTTTTTCCGAATAGTGCGTACTGCCCCTTAAAAATGAATTATTTGGGATGAAAATGGGATTATTTTTGAAGCCCAATGATAAAATTTAACCCAGCAATGTCGATGCTGGAATTTGGCACAAACCAGTCGTGTTGCTACGTTGAGTCAAGAGGGAGACTCCGTCACGTGATATTATTGTGCATCCGAAGGTTCGAGAAGCTTAGAATTGACCTAGCAACAGCGAATAATCCAAGAAAATGTTTAAATATTGTTATAAATTATACCATTGGATATAAGCCCACAGCCAATAAGGAGAAGTCTTAGAGAAGACGGGAGTTCCTTCAACTATATTTTATGGAGAATTATCACATTTAGGCCCGAAGAGAGTCATTTAATGAATTGATAATGTGAAGAATATTATAATAAAATATTATAAATATTTTAGAAGTCGACAGGAGGTCGAAATACGTCAGAATAAGCATTTTTCTAGTGCCCGCTAAATTTTTCGTGGGAACAAAAAATGGTGGCTAGATCTGGTGTCTTGGAGGGGAGACGCAAGGCATCAGGGCTCTTGTACCTGCAAAGTGGGAAGCGTTCAGACGTGTATTCCGGGAGAGTTGCAGTCCCGAAGGTCATAGCCGAATCCGAGAGTGGTTGACTCGTGGAAACACCGCAGATTGAGGCTTGATAGTGGAGATCGCCGTGCTTGCGATTTAGGTGAAGTTGCGAGGAGTGTTAATGCCGCGATAACTTTTGACTATTCGATATTAGAACAATCATTTTAACTACAGACGCTAGTGCAGAACACATAGAGGCGTGTTACAAACTTTCAGCGCGATTAAAGGAAGATTTTGAGAACTGCAGACATTTTAGAAACGAAATAGAAAAGTAATGAAAGCCAGCGCAGTAAAGCATTTTAGTTCTGGCCAGACTGCAGCGAATACAGATCCGAGTGCACAGATTCACGTGAGTAACAGTGATTGACATTATCATTATTGAGGAACTATATTGTTTCACCAGTATAACGACTGTGTATATTCAACGAATGAAGACTTTTAAGAACTGTAATATGATTGAAATTATGGACTAAGAAAGTACGTTCGTCAGGAATACATTCAAGACAGTGCAAAGGGAGCTTCGATAAGGAGATTGTTCATGATTGTCTACTTTTTGAGCAAGCATGAAACGTTATGTACATCCACATTCTAGTACATTATCGTCATACATGAGCTCGGACTTAACACCAGTGACTACATAATAGTATTCATAGTCCATCTCAATGAATATTTTATATACGAGTGAGGTCCATGACTTCCGTTTCGAATTTACTCCGGAATATGAAGCTGAACTTTCAACACTACTCGATAATATAATGAAGCTGTATCATGACGGAGAAACGAAGAGACAAGAATATTTTCAAGATGTCCAGGGATTTCCCGGCAACAAAGAAGATGAAGGATAGGAGTTCGCAGTTCGATCCCAGATGGAGCTTGATGTTTTCCGGAAGAGGGAATCTTCCGTTGTCCGAAGTTGTCAGTTCGAGGGGACGAACTAGGGTCCAACCTAGTTCCTTGAGGGATGAAACAACTGAGTATTGTCTAATACTTAACTAGAACGTCGAGAACTCCAGTCAAGGTAGCAGTGTCTTTTAATTTGTAGTTAGAGCATTACAGTGACATTCTAGAGCAATTCCTTTATCCATATTTCTACACAACTATTATGTATTCCATGTAACAACATTTTATTCTACGAGATCATTTGTGGTGATCGTCTTTCAACATTTCCATTTTGTTTGTCTACGATCCAGTTTCTGAACTGAGATATTTAACTTGCTTAAGGAATCAGTATTCCTGTAATTTTCATTAAGGAACAGTAAATTTATTTTTGACTCTTATGAATTCATTTTGAATTCACGTGATAGACATTTTCGTCTATGTTACCAATTAAATTATTTGATTAATTTAATTTGGGCTTCTTATTCGTCGAGAAGAGACTTGAAGACAGAAGAAAAACAGTGATATATTGTGAAATATCACAGCATCGTTATGAACTTAGCATCGAGTTGGAAAGAAACATTTAACTTGGAATCGATGAAAGTCATAAGAACTCATAGATATTCGTTCAGAATGGAGACACATTCCTAATTGACAGACTGTCTATTTTATTGGAGAAAGCTAAGATCTTTCAGTC
This sequence comes from Meconema thalassinum, assembly GCA_946902985.2. Classification (NCBI taxonomy): domain Eukaryota; kingdom Metazoa; phylum Arthropoda; class Insecta; order Orthoptera; family Tettigoniidae; genus Meconema; species Meconema thalassinum. The sequence goes on along the minus strand of OX336398.1, from coordinate 37,269,372 downwards.
AATTAAAATTATTAGAGAATTGAATCTTCTTGGAAGATTACTATCATTCGACGGTAGGGAATTCCTAGCTAGATTACCCCGTCGAGATTGATATTTATCGGACTTACAGAAATGACACTTGTAGTTATTTATTCACAATTGGTAATATAACGTCATATTGTAGACGTGATATTCCTCCATCTGTGAAGGTGAAACCAGAGAAGTAATGGAGAGACAGAACAGTATTTTATTGAAATTATACACAACAGTTTGGAGATATCCTAGTATCGGTTTTAAAGTAAATACAAGGGGGTCTCTCACGCTTTGTCCAAAAGTAGTTTGCTTGTATAAAAATAATGGATTAACAATTGATGTAATTGTTTGAAATACCAGCGATTGGTTTGACAACGCTGACGAGTATGCCCATTTCTATGAATGCTAGTTTTGTGTGTATTGAAGTGTTTGTAATTCCGTATCCAGATGGTATACGAGGAGTCGTTTGCGAGGCAGTTACCCCATTGTATTAAAGTCGTTGCTTAGGCAAGACTATTTGCCATTATGGCATAGGGTGTGAGTTTGTAGAACTCCTTTTGATTTATACACGACTTTGGGTATGTGGAGACGGTAGGTTGTACTGAAATTTAGACGAGAGGACGGATATTGACATCTGTTATGTATTATTTTTATTAAACTTTATTGAGCACGATTATGTAAATGCGTATGTTTTGCCTTAGTTGGTTGAACATATCCGACTAATTATGACTACGAAACAGTAATTACAATTGTGCAGTAGTATTTCAAATGATGAGGAAGATTGTTTGGATCCCATTAAGTTGCGGTAGGTTTTAATGCGAGATCAGAGCTGATGCTCTTTTGTATATACAGATAACATTTTTATACCTCACGCTATTAATTGTAACCCAGATTCATGATGTAAATTTGCTATATATAATTATTCAATCAAGGGAATACCGTGTTAATAATAGTAAGTTGTCTAATGTTTTTGAAATGTGCTTAGTGTGAAAGTCGATATGTTTTGAATGAGTATTGCTTATTGTTCAGTATGGATGGGAACAACTCCGTCGGGTTAACACGACGTGAGAGATAGATGCAGTGTTGTGTGAAAGTTTTATGTTTTTCGAGCGAGGGATGGCTGGAATATTTGCTATTTTGTTACAAGTGAATGAGATCTTATTGCCGTTATTTTGCGACAGAGAGGTGTATTCTTGTCAGACAGCATTCGAACGAGGGTTCGCTTGGAGAAACTCGTTCTAGCCCAAGACCAATGCTTGGCCCGCAAATGAAAGGGGTTGTTGTCAATGCGTCAATTCTTGAATGAAATCAGCCGGCAGTCCGCTGAAACAACGGTTTCATTGTATAACGTAGTCGCATGACTCAGACACGCGCCGAGTGAGCGCAGGTGTCCTTTAAAAGCGTGGCAGAAAAATGTGAAGCACGCCAGTCTCTGTTAATTGTTTTAACTTGTAGAAAAGGCTTAGGCCGACCAAAATTTATGTCCTGGTGTTCTAGTAACACGGCTTTTCAGTGTCGTAGATGAGGAGAGGAGTGAATGAATGTGTGTGTTTTTATTAATTGTGTGTGTGTTTACATTTAGTTTACTTATGTTATTAAATTGTTTAGTTCGTTGTTAGACGTCGTGTTAGCTTGATTTATTTTAGATATAGAGAGATGACACTGTGAAACCCCCATTTTAGGTCTGGAGCTGACTCCGTGAACCCACAGAGAAGACCAAGGTAGGTGCTCGCCTTGAGCTAAGTGCATATATGTAATTCACAGTTTCATCGTATTTACTTCTGTGTATGTTCTCGAGGATCATGTCGGAGTGGATTTTTGATTAGTAATTTAGCCGGTGCAGTCATTATCTACAATCCAGCTTTGCTACGGGTATCCGACAGAGCTCCTCTCGAAAATACGGGCACAGTTCATTCGTAAATCGGAAGGCATTCCGACACGTGAGCAGACCATTAACAACATCCATGTGATAGCATTTGTTGAAACGAAAGTCAAAAGTTACATCTAAATGAAACCCCAAGTCGATTAGGGTTCTTGTTCTGGAAACAAAGCTATGCATGACACAGTGTAATGTTCGCACCACGTGACTCCGTCATTTCACGCTGTTTCAGCCATCACAATCACACTGGTTATCAAACATGCACACGGGACTCCATGACCATGATGTAAAGCTCTTAGATGAGTTATCATTAACCGACCCCAATGTATACACTCAATTGGCCTATTAATCCAAAGCAGCACACCTGGGGGTGACAAGACCCCTGTACAGACATTGTCCCAAAGAGTGTATCCCTCCCATGGCCCGTGATCGCGATATTAATGGTCACGTAAAACTATAAGCTATCACAATGTATCACTTACAAATTTAAAAAGGTCACTTTAGGGAAACGAGGCCCCTGCACACACAGGTCTTATAACATTGGGTACTCTCAGTTGAGCTACTAATCAATACCAGTGTACCCTAGAGGTGACGAGGCCCCAGCATATTGTGTGTTTATAACAAAGTACATACTCAACTCACCTACAGACAAAAACAGGGTCTGCTGGGAATTACGAACTCCCTGCATATACATTGTACCTTAAAATATACATATGGAACATACCTAACCATCAAAAGTAGGTTAGCTGGAATGACGAGCCCCTGCATATACATTGCTCCGAAATTTGAGCCTGCATATTACTGTCCAACCCCTCCTCCACGTGGTGGGAGACGGACAACGGCATGAAGTAGGGGATTGCCTGTAGGGGTGAAGTACAGTGGGGACTTTGTGTGCCCCGGGACCACTGCGGTAGCTGTGAAGGCTCTATGGGAACCCTGAAAAGTGACGGCTGACGGGGCTCTGGTGAAGCTACGATAGGCCTAGCAAGCCAGTAGTGGATATCATATTTGCTTTCAAAACAGAAAACAGGCCTCGGAAAGGACGTATGCAAACGACTACGACCCGGATATGCTAATGGACTACGAGTTGGGACATTAAACATACAGACACTGACAGGAAAGGTGGAGGAGATTGTAGATGTGATGGAGAGAAGAAAACTGGATGTACTGGGCTTGGCAGAAACAAGATGGAAAGGAGAAGGTCGCAGAGAACTGAGGAAAGGGTACCGGTTGTACTGGAGTGGGAACAGTGAAGGAAGGAGCAGCGGAGTAGGAGTAGTTGTGAGAGACGGAATGAAGGAAGAGGTAAAGGGAATAAGTGACAGGATAATGAAGATCAGAGTAACTGTAAAGGGAAGAAGCCTGGAGATTGCCCAGGTATATGCCCCTCAAGTTGGATGTACAGCTCAAGAGAAGGAAGACTTTGAGGAGGAGCTACAACAGCAGTTGAATGGTCAGAGCATCATTGTCATGGGAGATTTGAATGCACATGTAGTAAGTGAAAGGCATGGACATGAAAATGTATTGGGAGCAGAAGGATGGGGTAGCGGGAATGAAGAAGGGAGAAAGTTGCTGGATTTTTGCAAGAGAAACGGTTTAGTGGTAGGCAACTCCTGGTTCCAGAAGAAAGAAAGCCACAAGGTAACGTGGTACAGCAGTGATTTAACAAAGAAATCTTTGGTAGATTACATGCTGTACGACTGGGAAATGAAGAGAAGTGTCAGAGATATAAAGGTAATACCATCAGAGGCCTTAGATAGCGACCACAGAATACTTGTAATGAACCTGGGAGTTGTTAAGGATAGCAAGAGGACAGAGTACCAGGAAAGGAGAATCAAAGTATGGAAACTCAAGGAAAAGGAAGTCAAGGAAGAATTCCAGAAGATAATAAGGGGAAGGATGCCAACAGACAATCCCAAAACAGGGGAAGAGGAGTGGAAGCAATTCAAAAACACAACGGTGGAAGCTGCAGTGGCAGTATGTGGAAGAACAAGCAACAGAAAGTGGTGTAAAGAGACACCATGGTGGAATGAGAGAGTAAAAGAAGCTGTGGGATGGAAGAACAAGGCTTTCAGAGTGTGGTTCCAGGAAAGAACTGATCTGCCAAGGGAAGATTATAAGATAAAATAGAAAGAAGCAAACAAGATTGTCGCAGAGGAGAGGAAGAAGTGGATGGTAAAGTGGACAGAGATGATGGAGGAAGACAGCAGAGGAAATAAGAAAATACTTTATGGCATGGTCAAAAGTAAGAGAAGAGGTCTGCGAGAGGATGTGGTAATGATGGACAAAAACGGAAATGAGGTACACAACAAAGATACACTCAAGACAGTGTGGAAAGAGTACTTTGAGGATTTGCTGAATCCAAATGGTCATTGGGAGGAAGACAATGTATTGGAAGATGGATAAGACAACACAGGAATGGAAAAGGACCCGACTCGGAGCGAACTGGAGATGGCTATAGACAAGATGAAAGGGGGAAGGGCACCGGGTGTGGATGAAGTGAGTGTTGAAATGGTGAAGGCAGCAGGGGAGGTTGGGAAACAGCGGCAGTACCGTGTGATGAGGGTGATATGGAAGGAGAAAAAGACCCCAGAAGATTGGAAGAAAGGATTAATTGTCCTCATATTTAAGAAAGGAAGCAGAAAGGAGTGCAGAAATTACAGGGGAGTCACACTCATACCTCACTGTGCCAAGATATATGAAAATATATTAGGAAGTAGAATACGAGCCAAAGTGGCGAGAACATTGAGAGAGGAGCAGTATGGATTCAGACCTGGGAGATCAACAGTGGATCTCATATTTTCAGTGAGACAGCTCCAGGAGCACCACTACGAATTTGGAGAGGATCTGTTGATGGCCTTCCTGGACATCGAAAAGGCCTATTATAGTGAGTGTAGAGAGAAGGTTTGGAAAGCAATGGAAAACATGGGAGTGGAAAAAGGGACTGTAGGCGGAGTGAAGGAGATGATTTGTGGAAGTGTGAGTTGTGTGAAAGTTGGAGGGGAAAGAACAGACTGGTTCAGACAAATGAGTGGCCTAAAACAGGGTAGTGCGCTGTGTCCCCTTCTCTTTATAGTGGTTATGGACGAGGTAATGACACGGATAGCAGGAAAGATAGGTGAAGATAAGATGAAAGCAATGGTGTTTGCAGATGATCTCATGGTCCGGGGAAACAAGGAGGAGGAAATTCAGGAGCAACTGAAGGCTTGGGAAGAAACAGTGGGAGAGTACGGATGGAAGTTCTACATCAGTATATGTGAGATCCTGTTAACGACCAGGAAAAAGGACAGACCAATGAGTGGGATAACACTTGGAGGTGGACAGCTGAAGAAGGTGGAAAGTCTCAAGTACTTGGGAAGTATAGTGGAGGAAAATGGGAGAAATGACAAAGAGATTACGGAACGTGGCAGACAGGCAGAAGCATTTCTGAGAAGCATTAGGAGCTTAGTGTGGAATAACGATGTCCCACAAAAAAGCAAGGAAGTGTTATACAGAAGCTACTATATCCCGATACTGACCTATGCTTCAGAAACGTGGACAATGAAGAAAAGAGACATAAGCAGAATACAGGCAGGTGAAATGAAGTTCCTGCGAAGTAGGATCGGAGTAACAAGAAGAGACAGGGTGAGGAATGAAAAGGTCAGGGAAATGGTGAAAGAGGAGCCCTTGCAAGGTAGGATTGTGACATCAAGACTGAGGTGGTATGGACAGTTAAAGAGAATGGATGAGAAGAAGATTCCCAAGAGGATACATGAGATGCAGATGTAGAAGAAACGACCAAGGGGAAGACCAAAAGATAGATGGCTGAAAGGAGTGGAGGAATGTGTTAAGAAGAGAGGCGAGGACTGGACCAGAGTGACAGCGGAGCGGTGGTGGGAAGAAAGGACTAATTGGCGAGGCTTATGTTCCAAACAGACCCAGCCTGGGGCTGGAAACTGTACAAGATGATGATGATGATGATGATATTACTGTGACGATACGTTCCCCAAGACTGTATATTAATTGTAATCAGTTGTGTTTCATAATATCTAGTATCCTTATTACTTCAGAATTCACGCTTTAGATTTTAACCTCTTGTAAGCGGTTCCAATTAGAGTGAATAGGGTTTCGTTTACGACGGGCTATTCAACATTTGTAAAGACACTCGAACCTTTACATTGGATGTTTTCGCTTGAAGATGTGTCCTGCCCTGGAATAAAAACGAGGGAGGGTCCGAGCCACCATTTGTTCCGGTGACCATATATCTGCCCAAACCCCCTAGTGTGTTTACAAGTCTTCCTGCTACCGTACAGAATTTACTTAAGTCATGGTATTATTCTATAATGGAAAGGTCAGTAGTTCTGATGAGTATTGTTCCTTAAGGAGCAGTGACTTATGATAATAATAGATGATAATTGTTGTTTTAATGGGCCTAACATCGAGGTCATCGGCCCGCAGTGACTTATGAACTGTAACTAATCGAAGAGGGTGGTGGAGAAAAATCTTGTTTGCATCAACAACTTTTGGAAGATATAAATACTAGCAGTTTTCGTCAAGGTGGGGATTCTCACATTGACATTCACAAAGTCAGTCCGTCAGTGATTCTGCTCGTACAGACGTCCACTTAGTTTAACGTGGGTCTGCACCGCCAAGTTGATCATCGTGCAATGGTTTCACCGTGCAAACTATTGGCACTTCAAAGTACATCATGTCCTCAAAAGATTCATAGCAGCCAGCAAATGGGTTACCGAGTGAAGTTACAGTAAATCCATCAGCTATAATAGATATGGCTATTATAACCCATCTCCAATGAGATATTACAAGCTTTCACGTAAGAGGAGGAGCATCAAGGACATCGGGCATGTCATCTACTGTGTATAACAAGAATTCGAGGGTGAACGAACATCATGACATATCTCAAGTCTCTAAAAGCCATATAAAGCCAAGTTTGATTTCATTTTTAAAAAATTTAAATAATCATTGTTCTTTATTTATTGGAACCGCAGTAATTAATTTCAAGTCATTTGTGTGATTATTCTTATTATGCTGATTTTTTTAATTTAGATTAATTAAATTCATTTTAAACCCGTAGTAGTTAGTAATATTATATAAGACAATCCAACTATCCTTCATAATATTGAATCGGTTTGAGTACTTCGGTTTCACTTCGACTGGGCGTAAGAGATCTTGTTTTCTGCTAATGAGTAGCTGTGCAACTCCCTTTCTTTTGACTAACTAATTAGTCTGGTGCCCTGGCATTATCATTTTTAGTGTACTCTAAAGGTAAGTACAGAACAAAAGTGCATATTTTAATTTTGTCTCATTTTCATTTCATTCATCATTTTATGTTAATTTTTTCCCCATCTTGTTTACTGCACCATTACAATATGACTCCTCATCGTAGTGATTCGTATTTATATTACATTCGAAACACGATCCGTTACATTATGAATTCTCATCGTGGGGATTCTTATTTATAATGAAAATCCACAGCCTGCTTCCAGTCTCCGACCGGGTCAGGAAAGGAATGAATGAAGCCCCCATCTAGCGGCGAGGATATGAACTGTGCCGGCTGCCGAGACCTGACGCACTCCTCCCGGGCAATGATTAAATGAATGACAGATGGAATGAAATGATGTGGAGAGTGTTGCTGGAAAGAAATTTTGACAGGAAAAACCGGAGTACCCGGAGAAAAACCTGTCCGCCTCCGTTCTGTCCAGCACAGATCTCACATGGAGTGACCGGGATTTGAACCACGGACCCAGCGGTGAGAGGCCGGCGTGCTGCCGCCTAAGCCACGGAGGCTTCCCGGGATTCTTATTTACTGTATATTACATTCAAAACACGATCCGTTACAATATGACGACTCGACGTGTGGCTTTGTTGTTGTTGTGTGTAGAATACTAATATTTTCCCCATCAATTTCCTCTACGGAACTGTTTCATTATGGCACCTTAACGTGGCGCTCGAAAACCTGTTCAGTATTTATGAAGGAAAGGTATAACAGTCAGTGCAAGTGTGATTTTGAGGGAGTGAAGTGATTTTGGAAGGGCAATTTATAAGCGGTATATTATCAAAATGTCGGAGGAGGAACAGAGGAGACTGAGAAGTAGAAATAAATGTGAGAAAGTTAACTATACAGAGTTGGACGATGTTAGCAGTGAGGCTAGCAGTATAGAGTACAGCACTACAAAGTTGGAGGTAAATCCTGAAAATAACCCCGAGATAAGTTTTGAAGCGAATCTGGAGACGAATCCTGAAACTAGGCATGAATCGAATCCTGAGACTAGTGGTGGCAAGGAGAAACAGAAATCTCCAGATATTCCGGAAGATAAATTCGAGGCAATCATGAGGGCGTTGCAGAATATGGGTAGGGAAAATCAGGAGACGAAGGAGGCCATGAATTTGAAATTAGATAATAGTGCAGGGAGATGAAAGAGGCCATGAATTTGAAATTTGAGAAATTATATAAGGAGATAAATCAAAAGCTAGATATAGTGGAAAAGATGAATGAAGAATTAAATAGGAAATATGGGATAATGCATAAGAGTATTGAGGGTGTGAAACAGGAAATCAGAGGTGAAATTAAGGAGGTGATAGAAGTGAAGCCTAAATATATCATAGAGAAAATGGATGAACAATTAGAAGCGGTAGAAAGTAAGATTGAAAAGAAAATAGTTAACAGATTGAGAATAAAATAGTAACTCAAGATGAAAATTTTAGCAAGTTGATTGGAGCAGAAATAGGTAATGTAAAGAAAGTACTGAGCACGCAGGAAATAAAAATGCCGAAAATCATAGATAACGAAAATAGGCAGACAAGGGAAGAATTCAGAGCCTATAAAGAGGATGCTAAATGCAATTACAGGAGAAAGAGGAGTGCGCGTTATGTCACACTGAAAGACATGGGTATTAAACAGGAAAAGCGGAAGGCTGAGATACGGAATCCTAATAATAGGAAGAAAAAGCAGAAGCAAAGCACGATGTTGGAAGAGATGATGGATGATGACAGTAGAAAAGATGAGAGGAGAACGGATATAGAGGAGAAAAGAAGCATTAAGCAACAGTTAAAGGGGACATTAAATAATAGTAGTGGAGAAATGATTGGAAGGCCTAAGGGTAGAATTTCCAGAAATAAAACGAAAGAGGAGAGAATGAAGTTATTAGAATAATTAGAAAATAAGATGAAAGAGAGAGAGAATATGAGATGCAATGGCGTACCGTCGTAGCTGGAGTAGGCGAAGTAGGTGAGACAAAGTATTAAGTTTCTATAAATAATTCATGTTTTTTGGGCTAATGCCGTGTGTATTTAGATTAGAACCATACGTTTCAGAAAAACCTTGCCTCCTTTTTCATTGTTTGATTTCCATTGAAAAAGGAGGCAAGGTTTCTCCGAAACGTATGGTTCTAATCTAAATACACACGGCATTAGCCCAAAAACATGAATTATTTATAAAATCCGGGCCGTGAAAACCTTAATATACACATTATAAAGTTTATATTGAAAAATATAGTACCGAGCAGGTAGAAACTATGGTGATCAGGAGATAAGTAAATATAACAATAAAGAAAGGTAGAATGGAAGAAGAGAGTGGTGAGGACTTTAAAATAACAGAGAGAGTAGTTATGTAAGTGTGTCGTACCACGTGTTAATTATCCATAGGACCTTAATATTCGTGATTAATTATTATTTGATTTATGTGAAGTATCAGAGGAACCAATTAGTTATAAATTCAACTCAGTCGTAGAATTTAGAGTGCGAGGGGCGCACATACCTGTGCTTCTTGATTGTGGGATAGGTAAACATTGGTGAACCGCTTAACGATAGGTAGCTTCTTTTAAAGTGTGCGTAGTTGGAAGAAGTATTTAATTGTATTAAAACAGAAGGTGATGAAAATGTTATAGTAATGGGAGATTGGAATGCTGTGGTAGGAAAAGGGAGAGAAGGGAAGATAGTAGGAGATTTCGGATTAGGTGAAAGGAATGATCGAGGAAGCAGGCTGATGGAATTCTGCACCGAACATGAGTTGGTCATAGCTAACACCTTGTTCGATAACCACAATAGAAGAATATACACATGGATGAGACCAGGAGATACAGGGCGTTACCAAATCGACTTCATTATGGTCAAGCAGAGGTTTCGAAACCAGATTTTGGATTGTAAAACATATCCTGGTGCTGACATAAACTCTGACCACAATCTGGTTGTAATGAAATGCAGATTAAAGTTGAAGAAACTGAAGAAAAGTCAAAAGCCAAAAAGGTGTCAATAGACAGACTGAAAGTGAAGGATGTAAACGAAAGATTCAAGAAGAGTATAAAGGAAGGACTAATCAAAACCCCTAAACAAACTTCAATTGCAGACGAATGGGCACTTTTGAAGAATGAAATAACAAAATCCGCAGAAGAAAACATTGGTAGGAAAGAAAGAATAGGTAGAAAACCGTGGATCACTCAGGATATACTAGAATTGATGGATGAAAGGCGGACACACAAGAATCTAAGAGATGAAAAGGGGAAAGCAGAATACAGACGTCTGAGAAATGAGGTTAACAAGAAGTGCAAGGAAGCGAAAGAAGAATGGTTGAAAGAGAAATGTGCAGGTATAGAAAATTGTCTAAAATTAGGAAAAGTAGACACGGCTTATCGAAGGATTAAGAATACTTTTGGGGAAAAGAAGACTAAGTGCTGTAATATTAAGGACACAAATGGAAAGCCTCTAACAGATAGGGAAGAAAAGGTTGAGAGATGGAAAGCTTACATAGAGTGCTTGTATAAGGGAAAGGAGATTGAGAATCATGTAATGGAAAGGGAGGAGGAAATTGATGAGGATGCAAAAGGAGATTTAATATTGAGATCAGAATTTGACAGAGCATTAGAGGACTTAGGCAGGAACAAAGCACCGGGCATAGATGATATACCGATTGAGTTGCTACGCTGCATAGGAGATGAAGGTCTGATCAGGTTATTTCACTTGGTGTGTAGGATTTATGAGACAGGTGAGGTACCCCCTGATTTCAAGAAGAATGTTATCATCCCTATACCAAAGAAAGTGGGAGCTGACAGATGTTGGTGCATTCTTGGAATACACGGTACCTGAGATATAATTTTTATTGCTCTTTGCATGTTCATTTCTTCCTTTCTCTTTGTCAAACACCAACAGTGATCTTTTGTTTTCTCCTTGATAAGCAAATCTCTCATGTCTTCATAAGTCTGTTCTAGATATATAACTTCTGTGACCCACCTAGCGTCACCTCGCAGCGAATCTCTGAAGCTCCTCAACTCTTCCTGGTGCTAGAGGACTTACTTATCCATTTGGCCACCAGATCCTGTTACCATCGCCAGCTATTTTCTCCTTGAGCAAGAGGACTACGTCTACTTCTTTACTCACCATGCTGTGCTAGTATCATCTGTTATCAACTCTTAGAAGATCAGCTCAGCAAGAGAAGATAATTTTTTTGTTTTCAAGTTGGCAATGTTTATATGTTCTCCTTTTGTCTCCTACCCCCCACTCTTTCCCCCTTTCTTGGTCCCTCCGTGCTCCGTTGAGCTGCTCTCACTTCTCAGTCTGCAGTTGACTCGTTCAGTCAAAGCTCCGCTCGAGCTTGCCTCCTCAAACCAAGAGGCTCACCCTCTTCTACGCCATGTTGGCTAAGTAATCATCAACGGAAACTTCGACTTCAACATGAAATCAAGATAAGTACCATTTTAAAAGTTTTAACCACATCTTCATGGTTTTAACTTCCACGTGCTTTTAATTATAATTTATAGACAGTGTGAAATTATTTACTTTGGGGCAATAATCATTCTTCGTGGGATTTGCCATGTTGAGCTTTTGCTTGTATAAGCCAACCTTACTAAAAAAGAGCTTTTCTTAAGCTATTCAAACGAGAAATCCTCTCGCTACGTGGGATATTATCTAATACCCGCTGTCTATAATTATAAAGCTAGTTCCTCCGTTGGATTTTCTCAACCCCATTTTCTGCCAAGGTCGTTCTGGAACATTCGAGATCTTGTTCTCTATCTGCGAGTCTTGCCGTCAAGTATTGTTCACGCACTTGTGAAAATGCTAGTTAAAATGAGGAATCTTCCTTACAAATTTTTGCAATAGCTAACTTTCCTCCACCGCTGGAACCTCTGGAACATTCTATGGCGCATTTAATTGTAAATCACAACTTTTTCAAGAAATAGACTCTCACCTATATAGTGCAATCAGTTATTTCCATAATTGCAATAACTTTTTTTCTCATAAACTTCAGTGTTTCTATAGTGAACTTTGCATCCATCTTCATAGACTACAGTGATAAACAGTGCTTGCTCCACGTTTCTACCGCGTCGCGATCGTCCGGTTATATTATATACGGCCATGAACATTGATCCTATATCCCAATGATCTTTCCTCAACCTTCTACTAACAACCATTATTAATAAAATTGAAACTTTTCTATAAGGTGTCACTCACGAGGTGCCCTTCCAACTTTGCTAGTTTAACATTAATTAAATTCTGCATAATTGCTTGTGTGATACAAGTTTTAAATTCACGTTGTTCCTTTCCCATAATCAGGGAAAACAATTCTCTAAACTCTTGAGCGAGTCATGTTCAGGTTTCACGAAATGGAAACTGTCCCATTTGGCGAGTGATTCCTGCTCAAACTTGGGAAGTCTAGAACTTTCCCTTTCACTTTCTTCAGGTTTCACAGTAAGTGACCTGCCCTCTTTGTATAATTCTCATATATTAATTCTGTATAAATATAAGAAGTTGTAGGAACTTCTATCTTATTTTTCATGTTGTTATTATTGTTATTTTCAAAGTTGTCACTTTCTCTAGAACATTCTCTCCAGAATTTCTTAAGGTGCACTTTTTGTACTCCAATTCACGTTCAAGCTTTAATTATTTCATTGCTCATTTGTTTAAATCTTATAAAGATTTTAGAAACATGTAAGGTTTGAAACCTTGTAAATTGTCAATTGCCTGGAGCAACCGTTTAATGTTGAGAGGTCTGCGACCCTATTTGTTAAAAAGTTCAAATGAACTATGTTTATTAAAATTATATTGCATAATTGTTAATTTCCTCAAACTTTTTCTAATTGTAAAATAAACAAATCTTTTCCCTTCGCTTTTTCATTTACGAATATAAAGTTTAGGCAAAATCCTGTCTTCCTTGACTCTCCTCACTCAATGATATTAAAATCATTAATAGAGCTTTCACCATTTGTTGCATTTGAGCAAGAACTCTTAATTTTCACCTCACTAAAGTTCTTCTTAGCGTTAATAGCTAATTCTAATTGGCCAGTAAGGCAAGTAAAGCTCGCTAAGCCAGCTACCTGCTTGTGGAGACCCTCTCAGAAAACTTATGGTCAATTTTCTAAAAAATAAGTGTTTCTTTTTGTCTAAACTTTTAGCCGGCTCCTCGCTGAGTAAAAGCTTAGCCATTTTCCAATGCAACCATTGGTTCATTTACCAAGATTACCCAATAAGGCATAATCTTTTATCATTTTCCTTTTTAGAGACACTTGGTCGCCCTTACAGGAACTCCATAATTTTGGAAATTGAAAATACCAAGCTTGAGTTAAATCATTGGCATTCTTCGAATTACTTTGTAAAACCTAATTTCTTTGAGAAGACATACAGTAAATTTGTTCCTCTCAGTCTTGCCAGACCAGCACTCTTCCCCATAGTAGTTTTATATATGCTTGAGAGGGATTATACGAAAGCCACTCTCTTGCAAACAGCCCAAGTTCTATCTGTGTTTCTCGTCAGCTTAGACCAAGTCCTTACTCATTTTAGGTATCCGAACAAGGATTTGCGGTGGCAACCACCTTTAAATGTATTGAAAGTCAAATTCATAATTTTTGTGGAACTCTCATCCTATTTTTCTATCCTTTTTCTCCAGTCCGAAACCCATTTCCTTTTCTTAATCATCTTCCCTTGGTGGGTGGGTTATTCCTTAGCCTATAATCTACCCAAAGATTGGTACCAGAAACCCGGGAGAGTCCTTTTTTCAGTTTTTCTATTTGGCAATATTCTGCAAATTATTAATATTTACTTTGAATTTTTCAGCTATAATTACATCGTGCAAAGCCTGTGAAAGGGAACGAGACCACTCCTGTCTTCTTTGGTGGGTCCCGTGCTTTCTACCCATTCGCTGCTGCAAACTTGACAGCATTTCCAAGGTTCTACAGTTTCGTGAGTTGTATTTCAATTTATTCTTTTTGTCATGGCCCCTACTGAAAAAGATGAAACTCTCATTGCCAGACGTTCTTCCTATAAAGGGCAACTCACTAGATTCAGAAATTTCATCAGCAAATTAAATCCCGCAGAGTGTGATTTAGACATCTTGACACATCGCCTTAAGTTGTACGAACGGTCTTATGATTATTATGACCAAATTCAAACCGAGATTGAATCCGCTTGCCCAGAACTTCAATCGGATCGGGACGAGGTCGAACCCTTGTACTTTGAAGGGATTGCAAAGGCCCACCAATTGATTCGCAATATCTCAGAACCGGACACTAGGGTCATCAATCCGGCCCAGTTCGCACCCGCTTCAGTTCACGAGAACAAACCGAAACCGTTACTTCCCAAGATAAGCCTACCGCACTTCTCAGGCAAGGAAGGTGAATGGCATTTTTTTACGAACTTTATTGCTCCCTAATTCATGAAAATATCGAGATCCCAGACATACATAAATTTTATTTCCTTCGCACATCTTTGGAAAGTGAGGTCTTAGCCTTGGTGGAGTCACTGCCTTTAAGCGCAGACAACTACCACATCGCCTTTAATCTCCTTAAAGAGAGATATGGCAATTTACGTTTGAGTGTAGCTCGTCACATACGCTGTCTTTTTAACTTGCCAGCCGTCAAACCTAATGACGTCACCTCTTTAAGAGACCTCTTAGATTCTATACAGTTGAATGTCAGAGCATTATACCAACTCAATCAACCTGTCCAAACATGGGACACCATACTCATTCATCTGGCTACATCAAGATTCGATTTTTCAACTTTAAAGGCTTGGGAGATCGAACTCGCTCGCAAGGAAGAATTTTCCTTCGAACACTTAATCTCGTTTCTTAACAGCCGATGCCAAGTCCTTACAGCACTCGCATTTCAGTGCGAAAAGGTCGAAACGAATCCTCAGTGTCAAATTTTTGAAAAAAAACTTGCTTTTTCAAAGGGACATCAGCCCCCATCTGTCGAGAACAAGCAAACCCGTTCTCCTTTCAATCATGCCAGAGAACATATCAGGCCGCTTAACAAATCGTTAAAATGCACGCTCTGTAAAAAGCTTCACACATTGTATTCGTGCAAATCCTTTAAAGAATTGTCTGTCGAAGATCGAAGGAAGTTTGTCTTAAATAGCAAACATTGTTTCAATTGCTTGTCACCTAAGCATTCTTCTTCGAACTGTACGACATCAAATCTCTGTTTCCATTGTAAAAAACCGCATCATTCTTTATTGCACGTTCACGATAAATCGAGGTCATCAGTACCTGCCTCATCAAGCTCCTTGCAGAGCAGCTCCGAACAAACTAATGATTCTTCCTGCATTTCTAATGCCGAAACTTCTTACAGTGCGCAAACCCTTTTTACCACTGTACAATTCGAAATCCAAGATAAATTTGGAAATTGGTTTAGAACCCGTGGTCTTCTCGATTCCGCTTCAACTCATAACTTTGTTTCGCAATCGTTGATTAAAAAACTAGGTCTTTCGTCATCGCCTACTTCAATCAATGTGACCGGCATTGACAATTTGAAAACTCAAGTTTTGCAGTCTTCAAAATTGAAAATCAGAGACGTTTGCCAAAGAAACACCAATCTTAATTTAAACTGTCTCATTCTTACCAGTATTGGCAAGGACACTCCAAGTCACTCTATTAATACCTCCGGATTAAAGATTCCTTTGCACTTAAGGTTAGCTGATCCTCAGTTTAATGCTCAAAGTCCCATTGATGTACTTTTCAGTGCCAATGTTTTTTGGAATTGCATTCGCAAACAAACACGCAAGTTATCTTCAACCGTGGTCGCCAGAGACACCGATTTTGGTTGGGTTATTACTGGTGAAATCAAACAACCCAGTCTTCAAACTAAAGCGCAATGTCATTTCGTTACAGCTGACAGAAATCCCATTTCTGAAAAAGAGAACGCTCATGTTTCAGATCTCAATATTTTTGAAAAACATTTGTCGAAACGATGTCTTATCGTGAACAACTACGCTACCTCTGTAAGTTGTTTAAATGGGTTTTCCTTCTTCCCGCACAAAATGGCAATTCAAGTTCGCCTTGCTTTGTGTTATTTCGTTTACCTTCTTATGTCATTTTTATAGCAGGTAATTGCTTAAACTTTTCCTCGAAAACTATCTTCCCCTTGTGTAAAACCATGGCTATCAGTCACCATCACTTTGCTGTAAGCCATGTTTCACTTCTTTCGTTATTTAGAAGGATGGCCACGGTCGGCTCCTCCCTCCTTCCTCACAATTGGAAGTCGCTCATGAAACCGTTTGAAAATCTGAATTCTATAGCATCTAGAATAACTATTCTTATGCATAACCTTCTTCTCAATGTCCCAGCTTGTCTTCTTTGCTCGGAAGAATTAAGCTTCTTTTTGTTGAAAATTGTCGGATTCCGTGATCCTCTCAATTATGCGAAATTGATTTCCTACTCTATTTCATATATCTTTAAATTGCTTTTTCACGTCCAAGTTACGATTGACTGCATTCCGTTCAACCTGAATATCTGCTTTAAGTTACAGCTGATTCAACCAGTGTTGTTTGTTTATTCTGAACTGCTTGTTTTTCAAACTTGTTTGTATACACGCCTGAGGAAGGCCAAGTTGTTGTTTATTTCCTGTACACTTGACAAAGGTCAAAACAAGTTTCTCTTATCTCAACTCTGGCTGATTGCCAAACATTGTCTGGCGAGTCGCTACTGCAAGTACAGAAGCCGCTCACATATTTCCCAAAATAAACTTGTTCCGTTTAAGGACTCTTTCAGCTATTTATATGTCTTATCTCCTTGTACTATGTGGGTCAAGGCCGCGCTTGGTTATGTCTCTTATTTACTCACGCTCGTATCTTACAATTGCTTCGATTCTTGCTTCAAAACTTCGTTGCGTATTTCTCACGCGCTCATGTATTTCACTTTGCTTACATATTTTGAAATCTTATTGTTCATTGATGAACAAACTTACTTTTTCTCGTCGTTATATTCGATGTGTTTTTGCATTCGTACTTGTTATGTTACGTTTCTCGCTGACTTAAGTATTTTTCTGAGTAACCCCTTTGATGCTTATTGTAACTTGAGGTCATTGTTTATAGCTACTAGTTTGTTACCTATGGCGTTCTTGCTTTCTACTCGCATAGTTTCTTTGTTTATTTGGTATATTCTTGTCTTGAATAGATGTATTTGTTTCTATACGCTTTGTTTAAACTTGTTAATTCTCCTTTTGCGTTGTATCGCAATCTTTACTAGTGCTTTATTTCCCTCAGCTTCTAGTTATTTCGTGATTGAAAGTGTTGATAATTCTCTCCTTTTAACTCCGCTTTCCAATGACCCTGATGACCTCCTTCCATTTACACCTGGTCGCTTCCTTACACGCACTTCTCTCTCTGCCCCTCCTCCCCTTCCTAATTCTTTCAGGGATTTTGATTTACCTATTGTTTGGCGTAAACTTGAAGCCCTCCGCAATTCCTTTTGGAAGAGGTGGAACTTGGAATATTTAACTTCCTTGCAAGGGAGGCAGAAGTGGTTTCTTTCCAGTCCCGACATTCAAGTGGGAGACTTGGTCTTAGGTAGGGATGTTTCACCCCCCCCCCCCTAGTCTGGCCTTTTGGAAAAGTGACCGAGTGTTACCCTGGAAGAGATAGGAGAGTCAGGGTAGTCAGAGTCTTAACTATTAATGGTCCGATCACAAGACCTCTGTCTTTGATCTCTCCATTACCATTAAATGTGTACTTGTTTTTCTTGTTCGCTGTTGGTGTCTGCCCCTCCCAGTATGGTGCATTCTTGGAATACACGGTACCTGAGATATAATTTTTATTGCTCTTTGCATGTTCATTTCTTCCTTTCTCTTTGTCAAACACCAACAGTGATCTTTTGTTTTCTCCTTGATAAGCAAATCTCTCATGTCTTCATAAGTCTGTTCTAGATATATAACTTCTGTGACCCACCTAGCGTCACCTCGCAGCGAATCTCTGAAGCTCCTCAACTCTTCCTGGTGCTAGAGGACTTACTTATCCATTTGGCCACCAGATCCTGTTACCATCGCCAGCTATTTTCTCCTTGAGCAAGAGGACTACGTCTACTTCTTTACTCACCATGCTGCGCTAGTATCATCTGTTATCAACTCTTAGAAGATCAGCTCAGCAAGAGAAGATAATTTTTTTGTTTTCAAGTTGGCAATGTTTATATGTTCTCCTTTTGTCTCCTACCCCCCACTCTTTCCCCCTTTCTTGGTCCCTCCGTGCTCCGTTGAGCTGCTCTCACTTCTCAGTCTGCAGTTGACTCGTTCAGTCAAAGCTCCGCTCGAGCTTGCCTCCTCAAACCAAGAGGCTCACCCTCTTCTACGCCATGTTGGCTAAGTAATCATCAACGGAAACTTCGACTTCAACATGAAATCAAGATAAGTACCATTTTAAAAGTTTTAACCACATCTTCATGGTTTTAACTTCCACGTGCTTTTAATTATAATTTATAGACAGTGTGAAATTATTTACTTTGGGGCAATAATCATTCTTCGTGGGATTTGCCATGTTGAGCTTTTGCTTGTATAAGCCAACCTTACTAAAAAAGAGCTTTTCTTAAGCTATTCAAACGAGAAATCCTCTCGCTACGTGGGATATTATCTAATACCCGCTGTCTATAATTATAAAGCTAGTTCCTCCGTTGGATTTTCTCAACCCCATTTTCTGCCAAGGTCGTTCTGGAACCTTCGAGATCTTGTTCTCTATCTGCGAGTCTTGCCGTCAAGTATTGTTCACGCACTTGTGAAAATGCTATTTAAAATGAGGAATCTTCCTTACAAATTTTTGCAATAGCTAACTTTCCTCCACCGCTGGAACCTCTGGAACATTCTATGGCGCATTTAATTGTAAATCACAACTTTTTCAAGAAATAGACTCTCACCTATATAGTGCAATCAGTTATTTCCATAATTGCAATAACTTTTTTTCTCATAAACTTCAGTGTTTCTATAGTGAACTTTGCATCCATCTTCATAGACTACAGTGATAAACAGTGCTTGCTCCACGTTTCTACCGCGTCGCGATCGTCCGGTTATATTATATACGGCCATGAACATTGATCCTATATCCCAATGATCTTTCCTCAACCTTCTACTAACAACCATTATTAATAAAATTGAAACTTTTCTATAAGGTGTCACTCACGAGGTGCCCTTCCAACTTTGCTAGTTTAACATTAATTAAATTCTGCATAATTGTTTGTGTGATACAAGTTTTAAATTCACGTTGTTCCTTTCCCATAATCAGGGAAAACAATTCTTTAAACTCTTGAGCGAGTCATGTTCAGGTTTCACGAAATGGAAACTGTCCCATTTGGCGAGTGATTCCTGCTCAAACTTGGGAAGTCTAGAACTTTCCCTTTCACTTTCTTCAGGTTTCACAGTAAGTGACCTGCCCTCTTTGTATAATTCTCATATATTAATTCTGTATAAATATAAGGAGTTGTAGGAACTTCTATCTTATTTTTCATGTTGTTATTATTGTTATTTTCAAAGTTGTCACTTTCTCTAGAACATTCTCTCCAGAATTTCTTAAGGTGCACTTTTTGTACTCCAATTCACGTTCAAGCTTTAATTATTTCATTGCTCATTTGTTTAAATCTTATAAAGATTTTAGAAACATGTAAGGTTTGAAACCTTGTAAATTGTCAATTGGCTGGAGCAACCGTTTAATGTTGAGAGGTCTGCGACCCTATTTGTTAAAAAGTTCAAATGAACTATGTTTATTAAAATTATATTGCATAATTGTTAATTTCCTCAAACTTTTTCTAATTGTAAAATAAACAAATCTTTTCCCTTCGCTTTTTCATTTACGAATATAAAGTTTAGGCAAAATCCTGTCTTCCTTGACTCTCCTCACTCAATGATATTAAAATCATTAATAGAGCTTTCACCATTTGTTGCATTTGAGCAAGAACTCTTAATTTTCACCTCACTAAAGTTCTTCTTAGCGTTAATAGCTAATTCTAATTGGCCAGTAAGGCAAGTAAAGCTCGCTAAGCCAGCTACCTGCTTGTGGAGACCCTCTCAGAAAACTTATGGTCAATTTTCTAAAAAATAAGTGTTTCTTTTTGTCTAAACTTTTAGCCGGCTCCTCGCTGAGTAAAAGCTTAGCCATTTTCCAATGCAACCATTGGTTCATTTACCAAGATTACCCAATAAGGCATAATCTTTTATCATTTTCCTTTTTAGAGACACTTGGTCGCCCTTACAGGAACTCCATAATTTTGGAAATTGAAAATACCAAGCTTGAGTTAAATCATTGGCATTCTTCGAATTACTTTGTAAAACCTAATTTCTTTGAGAAGACATACAGTAAATTTGTTCCTCTAAGTCTTGCCAGACCAGCACTCTTCCCCATAGTAGTTTTATATATGCTTGAGAGGGATTATACGAAAGCCACTCTCTTGCAAACAGCCCAAGTTCTATCTGTGTTTCTCGTCAGCTTAGACCAAGTCCTTACTCATTTTAGGTATCCGAACAAGGATTTGCGGTGGCAACCACCTTTAAATGTATTGAAAGTCAAATTCATAATTTTTGTGGAACTCTCATCCTATTTTTCTATCCTTTTTCTCCAGTCCGAAACCCATTTCCTTTTCTTAATCATCTTCCCTTGGTGGGTGGGTTATTCCTTAGCCTATAATCTACCCAGATGTGAAGATTACCGTACAATCAGCTTGATTACTCATGCTTCAAAGATCCTGTCTAGAATAATTTACAAGAGGATTGAAAGCCAGATAGAAACGGAGTTGGGTGAAGACCAGTTTGGTTTCAGGAGAAATGTAGGAACAAGGGAAGCTGTACTAAGTCTTAGGCTGATTTTGGAAGGTAGAATAAGGAAAGATAAGAGAACGTTCATGGCATTTGTAGACTTAGAAAAGGCTTTTGATAACGTTGATTGGACTAAATTGTTTGACATTTTGAAATCTATTGGAATAAAGTACAGGGATAGGAGAGTGATATACAATCTATACAGAAACCAGACAGCAGTCATTCGAGCTGAAGGACATGAGAGAGAAGCTGGTATTCAGAAAGGGGTAAGGCAAGGCTGCAACTTATCACCCATACTTTTCAATCTTTACATTGAACAAGCAATGAAGGAAATTGGAGAAATTTTAAAGTGGGAGTGAAGATTCAAGGAGAAATAATTTCAACTCTGAGATTTGCTGATGACATCGTCATCTTGGCCAACAAGCCTGAGGATTTGAATGAGTTTTTGAATGGTATGGATTCCGTCTTACGGAAGGAATTCATGATGAAAATTAATAAATGTAAAACAAAAATACTGGAATGCAGCCGAAATAAATCAGAAACCTCTATGGAGATCAAATTGGCAGGTGAAAAGCTGAAGGAAGTAGGAGGCTTCTGTTACTTAGGAAGCAGAATAACCAGTGATGGACGAAGCAAAGAGGATATAAAAAGTAGGTTGGCTCAGGCAAGGAAAGCCTTTCTACAAAAAAGGAATCTGTTGACATCGAATATAGATTTAGGTATTAGGAAGTCATTTTTGAAAGCCTTTGTCTGGAGCGTAGCGCTCTTTGGAAGTGAAACTTGGACTATTGGTGCAGCAGAAAAGTGGAGAATTGAAGCATTTGAAATGTGGTGTTACAGGAGAATGATGAAGATCAGATGGGTAGATAGGGTTACAAACGAAGTGGTATTAAGGCGAGTGGGAGAGGAGAGATGTTTCTGGCGACTGCTAATGAAGAGAAGAGATAGGTTGGTAGGACACATACTAAGACACCCAGGAATAGCAAGCTTAGTTATGGAAGGAAGGGTCGAGGACAAGAACTGTAGGGGTAGACCAAGGTTAGAATATGTTAAACAGATAGCCTCGGATGTAGGGTGTGGTAGCTATGTAGAGATGAAACGATTGGCTTAGGACAGGGAGGCATGGAGAGCTGCATCAAACCAGTCAAAAGACTGAAGACTCAAACAACAACAAACAGAAATGATAAGAATATATTGAAAGTAATAACTATTATGCCAACCATAATAATGAGAATAATAATAATACGAAGGAGTATAATAATAATAATAAAGTAGAGATGGTTAATTGATTTACGTTGAGGTGGTACAGTGAAAATAAAATGAATAAGTTGATTAAGTAAATATTGATATACGGTAATGAAGTTTCAGTTGAGGACAGCGAGGTCATCAGGTACTATAAGTGGAGAAATGTAGAAGTGGTTTAAATTTAAAGAAGGGAACGCATAGTGAATTAACCAACATCTGGTGGAGAAAAGAGAGTACTGGACTAATAGGACATCGGATACGTGGAGATGAATATATGTGGCTGTATGTGTAAGGTCACATAAATAGTGTAAGGAGGAAGTAGGCTAGCGATGTTTAGTGCCATTGAGCATTTGGAGTTTAAGATTTGGTAGTTAGCCAAATGAGTTTATTGGAGTGGGAGTTGATGAAATAAGTGCCAGAGTAGATTGGTATCTCTGAGCAAGAGGTTTTTGTGGTGTCTAAGGAACACGTGGAGGTGATGCTGGGAGTTTTTGGAGTAGGTAGAAGCGCTGTTGTATGCAAGGGAGTACAGATGAGAGTTGGTCCAAGTTTTAGTTGTAGAGCGGTATACTTAATTTATGAACAGAGCCAAATAGATACAAGGCTTAGTACCTAGTTAACCACTTCTAAGATAAGTTGCTGATTATGAGTTTGAAGGAATTAATGTTATCGTGTGTTATTGTTCGACGCAAGTTTAAAAGAATAATAGTAATAATTATAATTTGGTTGACATAATATTTAGAAGATATTGAAAGGAATTTGTTATAATTCAAAGATAATTGCTTGAATGGTTGAAGTATTCGGAGAAGAAGTTAATGTATGCTAAGTTGGACTAATTCATGTGAAATTTAAAATGAAGTGGTGGTTTACTGGTAGTTTATTGGGTGAGAAAGCATTTAGACTTATTGTCAGAAGAATTATCGGAGGAATCATTTATTTATAAATTTAAATAAGTTGTAGATATAGAGGTAAGGGGTGCGTGGTGCTACATTTATTGATAGTGAGGTAATCACGGTACTCTGGATTTAAAGGTAAGTCATTTTTTTAGATGAGAAATTAAAATCTCATGTTATCATACGGATTCCGCGGAAGGATAATAATTACAGAGTATTAAGGCAGGTAACTACGGATACACAGGTAAAGGTAAGTGAGGGTTCTATGAATACTTGTAGGGGAGAAAGAGTTATTAATAACATGTGTTATTGTGTGTCCGGATAAGAGCAAGTAATATACTGGGCTAAGATTCAATTCCATTTGACGGTAATTTCATGTGTATGGGGGTAATGTTAAAATGTAATACATATGTACTGACATTTGGGTTACTTTATGAGTATTGCTAATTGTTTATTGTTTTTACATTTTCGTATTAAGCAGCTCCAGTTTGTGTTACAGTAATTTCGTACTTCTTTTAAAGAGACGAAAGATATATTATGTAATTCGTGAAAATAATCGAGTGCAGTGATGTGTATCGAGTGATATTGTTAGTTGGTACAACACCTAAGTATTCCTATACCAATCTGATAGATAAAGTCTACGCTCAGTAGCTATAAAGCTAAAACGTATGATTTACATACTGTAATCATATCTAAAAGTGCGACGAAGACGTAAGCGTCTAATGCAAGAAAATGAATTGTTCATCAATGTTTATTATTTTTCAGTTCGTACTTTTACACCATAAACTCTATAGACTATTGACATGGCGAGAATTGATGAAAACAAATATAATAATGAAGGGTATAATTTGTCTGTATGTGAAATTTTGTGAAATGTATTGGTATAGTGCCATTGTGTAGGTATTGCTATATCATCATATTGAAGTGTATGTTTATATTATTATTTTGAGCGTACTGTATAGATATTTTTTGCAGAGTGCATTGAAAGAAATGATGTTTTCATTTCATGTAAAATCATTTATTTCAAGGGGCGTTTGTAATGATACGTTCCCCAAGACTGTATATTAATTGTAATCAGTTGTGTTCATAATATCTAGTATCCTTATTACTTCAGACTTCAAGCTTTAGATTTTAACCTATTGTAAGCGGTTCCAATTAGAGTGAATAGATTTTCGCTTACGACGGGCTATTAAACATTTGTAAAGAAACTAGAGAAAAGGGTAGTGTCGCTGGAACCTTTACATTGGATGTTTTCGCTTGAAGATGTGTCCTGCCCTGGGATAAAGACGAGGGAGGGTCCGAGCCACCATTTGTTCCGGTGACCATATGTCTGCCCAAACCCCTTAGTGTGTTTACAAGTCTTCGTGCTTCCGTACAGAATTTACTTAAGTCATGGTATTATTCTATAATGGAAAGGTCAGTAGTTCTGATGAGTATTGTTCCTTACGGAGCAGTGACTTATGAACTGCAACTAATCGAAGAGGGTGGTGGAGAAAAATCTTGTTTGCATCAACAAATTTTGGAAGATATAAATACTAGCAGTTTTCGTCAAGGAAGGGATTCTCACATTGACATTCACAAAGTCAGTCCGTCAGTGATTCTGCTCGTACAGACGTCCACTTAGTTAAACGTGGGTCTGCATCGCGAAGTTGCTCATCGTGCAATGGTTTCACCGTGCAAACTATTGGCACTCCAAACTACATCATGTCCACAAGAGATTCATAGCAGCCAGCAAATGGGTTACCGAGTGAAGTTACAGTAAATCCATCAGCTATAATAGATATGGCTATTACAACCCATCTCCAATGAGATATTACAAGCTTTCACGTAAGAGGAGGAGCATCAAGGACATCGGACATGTCATCTACTGTGTATAACAAGAATTCAAGGGTGAGCGAACATCATGATATATCTCAAGTCTCTAAAAGCCATATAAAGCCAAGTTTGATTTCATTTTA
Organism: Meconema thalassinum; assembly: GCA_946902985.2. NCBI lineage: Eukaryota > Metazoa > Arthropoda > Insecta > Orthoptera > Tettigoniidae > Meconema > Meconema thalassinum. Next base: position 37,244,396 of record OX336398.1, on the reverse strand, counting down.
AAAAAAATTAAATAGTCATTGTTCTTTATTTATTGGAACCGCAGTAATTAATTTTGAGTCATTTGTGTGATTATTCTTATTATGTTGTTTTTTTATTTAGATTCATTAAATTCATTTTAAACCCGTAGTAGTTAGTAATATTATATAAGGCAATCCAACTATCCTTCATAATACTGAATCGGTTTGAGTACTTCGGTTTCATTTCGACCGGGGGTAAGAGATCTTGTTTTCTGCTAATGAGTAGCTGTGCAACCCCCTTTCTTTTGACTAACTAATTATTCTGGTGCCCTGGCATTATCATTTTTAGTGTACTCTAAAGGTAAGTACAGAACAAAAGTGCATATTTTATTTTAGTCTCATTTTCATTTCATTCATCATTTTATGTTCATTTTTTCCCTATCTTGTTTACTGCACCATTACAATATGACTCCTCATCGTAGTGATTCTTATTTATATTACATTCGAAACACGATCCGTTACATTATGACTTCTCATCGTGGGGATTCTTATTTATATTACATTCAAAACACGATCCGTTACAATATGACGACTCGACGTGTGGCTTTGTTGTTGTTGTTTATAGAATACTAATATTTTCCCCATCTATTTCTTATACGGAACCGTTACATTACTTCGAACGAAACATGGACAAAAAATATATCCGTAAGTTTCACAAAATTCTTTCTCTTTCATTTATCAAACGAGTAGGACCAAAAAAAAGCACACGGAAATGATTCGACAAAATGCCGTCTCCGGCCCGCAATTTGAAATACGTAACAATGGGACCCTATTATTATAACTAAGCATGGATTAGACGGTCTACAGTGCAGTAGTGAACATCACGTATCGCTTAGAATCGGAGTTACGATATGAAGTTTACATTTTTGAGCGAAATTTGGAGGTCGTCTAAACGAACCCAGTGTTAATGTGGACGCAATTGTTCAGTCATCACTTAGCGAAATTGCTTGGGGTGTACAAATTTTAGAAACATGCTTAAAAAAGCGGTGTGTAATTACTCGATTTGATGGAAATGGACAACTATCAATGTTATTTGTTGAAGTTAATAATAATAATAATAAATAAATAATAATCATAATACGGCAAGCGAGCGCGGAGGAAAGAACCCCTTATGCTCGTTGCTCACGGTCAAATTTTCCTTCAAATTTATTGTACAATAATTTAATTTTATAAAATTTCTGTTGCTCACGGTCAAATTCAAGTTTTATGAAACCTTTGATAAAACTTTCCATGAAATAGGACATGTTCTATTCTGTAAAATTAATTTTGTGAAACGAACCAATCAGGGAAGCTGCCATGACGATGATGTTGGCGCCACGTGGTGAGAAGATTGTGAACCTCGCTTGTAAACAAACACTTCGAAAATGGCAGGATCCGGCTGGACTAAGGAAGCTGTTAATGTTTTACTGGACAAGCAACAGAAATATTCGTGTTTTTATGAAGTTAAAACGCCCATATACAACAAAAGAAATGCAAGAAGGGAGGCAGAAATCTCAATCGCCGAATATGTTATACAAATTCGACCGAACACAAGCCAGGCTGATGTAAAGGCGAAGATAAACGGGCTTCGTACTCACTTGCAGTCTCATTTCAGGAGAAAAGGCTTGCCTCATGTTAGTGTCCTGTCGAATAATTTTGGGACCGACAAGATCTAGGAGTTTTTTAAAACTAGCCTACTTTTCTTCATTCTTAGTAAATTCCTATATGAATTCTGATCTTTTAACCTCAACTCATTTTCGACCAAGGACAGCATTCCTCTACTCTTCTTTTTATCCATTCCCGAGTCCAGCACTTGTTTTCTTCCTTTTTTTTACCACTGTACGACATATAATTGTAGCTAAAGCAGCAATTTTTGCTTTTTTTTTTCGGGCCATACTCTCAAACCAAAGTGTGTTGAACAGTTGATTCTTGGTTCAGAAGTTTATCGGTAGATGGCGATCCTGATACATCCACGGATTTTATAAAATAATTTTACCGTGAACAACACAGCTTGCTTTCGTCAAATTTTTATAAAATTAGTTGTAAAATAAATTTTAAGAAACATTTTACCGTGAACAACGTGCATTAGTATTTCTGCCTGCAGCATGGAGTGGTGTGAGGCGTGTTGCCTATATAGTCCGCGCTCCATATCCTCACGTAGTGCAATGTGACAGCGGAGAGGATTAACTCGTGTCCCGTTGAGGTAAGAAGCTCGAATCCCATCTTGGGCACAATCTTTTGTCATTGTTTTTGTTGTTACTGGATCCAAGCTTGAAAGTTCAAGATAGGTATTGGCAGCGCCAAAAAGAAAACCGCGCATTGATGAAATTAAAATTGTCGGCGCTAGAAAATGAAGTTGCCAGTGTCCAAATTTATATGGTAGAGAGTTGTCCAAAACTTAGTCTGAGGCATCTGCGGGTTCATGACCCGGGGATCAATGGGTGGTGTGTCCAGCAAGTTTAATGGATGACTGTGGTTGTGCTGGCTCAGGTCCTGGACCATAACCTGTGTTGTGACTGCGCGACGAGGCGGCTGCGTTTCCTGGGTACAATGTAAAGGCGAGGCACAAACCGCACAACTGAGGTCGTGGACAATAGCCTGGTTTGTGCCAGCGTGGGGTCGACTGCGAGCTTGTGGCGCGCAGGTTTGCCTAGTGATGGGTCCGGTTGTCCGTAAGCCTGTCACCCCCGACTATAGACTAGTCAGTTGCTTGTCGTCCGCAGACTTCGCGCAAATCCAGCAGAGCTCGTAGAGTGCAACTACATACGCCATCAGAGCTAGGGAAACGCAGCTGCGGGTTTTCTGGGAGGTTCAGAAATGGATCTCAAAACCTGGTTTCCAAACACTCAGCGACACATATATCCTGTGTAAAAAAATCGCATCACAGAAAAGGAAACACTCCTACTAATAATCTAAGTTTATTTTTCAGCAACTATGTACACCTGTCATCCTAGGACACAAACTGTGCACTGGATCTCTTAACAGTCCATCAACATTTCCTAACTGCACGGCTTTCCGCTCTGTCAAATAATTTGCTACCAGGGACACGCAATCCCGCTCTGATAGCTTTCCGTGTATTCTTGCCTTAACCCCGCTCAAACTAGGCCATCATTCAGCACTTAACGGAATATCACTGCACAAAACTATTGCACTGACCGTCTGGCTCTAGTCATCTCGCATACAAATAAGCCTAAAATTGCTAAATCACTCTCGACTGACTTACTGAATCATTCATTGACTCACTGCAGTGTCGTACTGCGTGGTATTCCTTATACGTTTGGAAAGATAGTCTCGATCTTTTGAGATGGAGTGGAAATTCCAGACGTTACGAGACTTAAGCATTATCTTGTGGGATTTTCTTGAGAGCGTTACGTCATCTCTTAAAAACCTCTGCGAAGTTTCTGCACGTGAGTACCTCCTTCCGTTAGCACCTACGGCAAATGCTTTCCACCCGTACGTAAAAGGCCAAACGCGCCCCCTCAAGTGGTGAAACAGACAGATTGGAGTGGTCAGTGGCCGGAAGTAAAAATAACAAGATGTTCAGTAAAGATCATATAGCATACTTTCTCTTAAATTCATTGGTGTTGTCATAACTCTTTGTCCTATTCAAGGAGTTCAATTGAATGTTGGTTGTAGTAGCTTGTTGACATATAACGTGCTATGTGATACGTTGATTGATTGAATCCTCACCTAAATTATAAATACACACACTAATACATCCATCGCAATAGCACAGGTTATCAGACAAACTTCAACACCCACCCAAGTACACAGGCCTAATGACCATGTGGTTCAAGCCTCTCCAATGAAACAACATCAACAGATTCCTACCCAAATCCTTTCTCGTATAAAAGTACACCCAAAGTACCGACATAATAGTGACACAGTTTATCAGACAAACTTCTACACACACCCAACTACACGGAGTACATGGGCACGATGCCGCGAAGCTCCTAAAGAATCAACAAAAGCTTGTACCACGGATCAAGGACAACGAATTTTAATCGATGTAATCGAGTGTTGAAATATGTGGTATTATAAGAATACATACACTGAAGAAAATGGAAATTGCAACACCATGAAGGCATTGGTCGTTTGTGTTGATTTTCAAGATGTGGAACGATGCCATGTAGGTATGTAAACGATCAAAGTTTCAGACCCATTGGATTGTTGCTACAGGTCTCCCCACGTGATTGGTCGCGGAGGATTCAACTCCAGTATACGGACTCTGGTGTAGCGTAGTTGACTTGCAGTCTGTGCAGTGAAGTGTTGCCCGTCAAACAAGCCTCGACGACAGAGAAGAGCACGCTATCAACAACTGTCGCCTTTCGTGAGGGCTCGGATAATTGGTCTGTGTGAAGCTTGATTATCGCTAAGGACTGTCGCTGCACGTGTTGGCCAACGGGCATCTACGGTACAACGTGTATGGCAGCAGTGGTCAAATGAAGGTACCCACACTCCCAGACTTGGCACAGGCCCAGCGCGACAGACAACTGTGAGAGGGGATCGCCGCATCATTCGGATGGCCCGGATGGAACCTCATGCAACAGCAGCGCAAATTCGAGCAGCTGTGCCACCTCACGTTACACAACAAACAGTTGGTAATCGCCTGCGTGCAGCTGGCTTACGATCCCGTGTCCCTGCAGAAGGTGTTCCTTTGACCCCCCAACAGCGACGTGTAAGGCTGGCCTGGTGTCGAGAACGATCGACGTGGGTCGATGAATGGCATAGGGTCGTCTTTAGTGATGAATCGCGCTTCTGTCTTGCCCGCAGTGATTGCCGGAATCATGGCGCCGACGTACCGGGGAGATGGGCCGCCCAGACCTTATTGTCGAGAGGCACACAGGGCCAACACCAAGCATTACGGCCTGGGGAGCTATTGGCTTTAATATGATATCACAATTAGTGCTTGTTGAGGGCACTATGACTGCTCAACAGTACGTTGATAGGGTATTCAATCAAGTGGTTGTTCCTATGATGGCGAACATTGCTAATGGGATGTTTCAGCAGGACAAAGCCCGTATTCACACTGCACGCATCTCCAGAGAAGCTCTCCACGACATCACAACCTTAGAATGGCCCGCCAGATCCCCGGACCTCAGTCCTATTGAGCATGTGTGGGACATGAAGGGTCGACAACTGGACAACCGTCCTCAGCCAACCACAACCCTGGAAACTGACCCGTGCAGTGCAGCAGGCATTGGCCACAATTCCTCAGGAAGCAATTCAGGGCCTTATTGATTCCATGCCTCGACGAATTCATCAATGTATTGCAGCTCGTGGTGGACACATCCTGTATTGATTGTTGTCTGAGGTCTGAAGGACCTGAAAGTGTAATCATCGAATCACAACCGAACACTCGTCCTGCATGTTCTATTGCAGCAATGTAGCACCACTCCTTCTGGGTGTTGGAATTTCCATTTTCTTCAGTGTATTTTCGATTGCAAATCTCTCTATCTTTATATATATAATTCTTCGACACGTGTGTATGTGACTGAACTCCTCCTAAACGATTGAACCGATTTTGATGGAATTTGGTATGTATATTAGGGTGGGTCCATGTATGGTTTAGATTCACAATCTGACCCGGTAGGTGGAATGAACACAATTTTAGAACCACAATTTACACACAATTTTAGAACCACAATATACAGTCAAAAACAGTCGTCATGGAAACCACTAGCCTTGGCCTTCGTAAATGCTGATGTCTTTGGACGCTTTGTCTCTGCACGTTAGAGCCACCTGGTCGTAACCTGTGCAACTACCGCCATTACATACACTCCGCCCGTGGCGAAAAGTTGTGTTTTATACCAAAGGTGGCAGTGATGTCGAATTCTACTGTTTGTCTCTGCACGTTAGAGCGTTTCATAGTCCCGTATGCGTTCATATACCATTCATCTGATTGCCATGAAACTTGGGTGATATTTTGAGTGAGCTCCAGGGAAGGTGTTTGGCTTAGTTAATCAATTTCACATTAGGTAGCGCACGACTAGATTCAACAAATGAGTGACGACGCGCGAAGCGTTTCAACAAAATCCCGTAAAAGTTTATATTCCATTCATAGATTGAGATGAAACTTTGATGAGTTGTTGCGTACACTTAAGTGAAGGCTTCTAACTTAGTAATCCATTTCACACGAGGTTGCGCAGGAGTAGATTCAACAAATGAGTGGCGACGTGCGAAGCGTTTCAACAAAGTCCCGTATGCGTTCAAATACCATTCGTCCGATAGCGATTAAACTTGGGTGAGATGTTGTATACACTTACGTGAGAGTTTCTAACTTAGTAAATCCATTTTACAATAGGTAGCTCACGAGTAAATTCAACAAATGAGCAACGACGCGCGAACTTTTAATCAAAGTTCCGTATGCGTTCATATACCATTCATCCGATTGCAATGAAACTTGGGTGAGATGTTGTGTACACTTACGTGAGGCTTTCTAACTTAGTAAATCCATTTCACAGGAGGTTTCGCACGAGTTGATTCAACAAATAAGCGACGACGCGCGAAGCGTTTCAATAAGGTCCCGTATGCGTTCAAATACCATTCGTCTGATTACGATGAAACTTGGGTGAGATGTTGTGTACACCCTACGGAAGGTTTCTGGCTTAATAAATCCATTTTACAATAGGTAGCGCCGAGTAGATTCAACAAATATGTGACGGCACGCGAATCATTTCAACAAAGGACCTATGCGTCCATATACCATTTATCCGATTGCGATGAAACTTTGGTGAATTGTTGTGTACACTCCAGGAAATGTTTCTGTCTTAGTAAATCCAGTTTTTAATAAGTAGCGCACGAGTAGATTCAACAAATAAGCGACTGTGCGCGAATCGTTTCCACAATGTCCCGTATGCGGTCATATATCATTCATCCGATTGCGATCAAACCTTGGTGAATCATTGAGTACAGGCCAGAGAAGGTTTCAGGCTTAGTAAATCTATTTTACAATAGGTAGCGCATGAGTAGATTCAATAAATGAGTGACGGCACGCGAGTCGTTTAAAGAAAATCACTTATGCGTTCATATGTCATTCATACGATTCCGATGAAACTTGGATGAGTTGTTGTGTACACGCCAGGGAAGGTGTTCAACTTGGTAAATCCATTTTACAATATTGGTATCCCACGAGTAGATGTAACAAATGAGTGACGACGCGCGAAGCGATCCAACAAAATCCTGTATGCGTTCATATACTATTCATCGATTGCAATGAAACTTTGATGAGTTGTTGCGTACACTTACGTGAAGCTTTCTAACTTAGTAAATCCATTTCACAGTTGGTAGAGCACGAGTAGATTCAACAAATGAGTGACAGCGCACGAATCATTTAAACCAAATCCCGTATGCGTTAAATGCCATTTATCCGTTTGCGATGAAACTTAGGAGAGTTGTTGTGCACGCTCCAACGAATGTTTCTAAATTAGTTAATTCAATTCACGATAGTTTAGAGGCAGTTAACAGAAATTGAAAAAAAATATTGTGTATCCAAAAACACTTCAAGAAACAACGTTACAACACTTTCTTTGATTGGCAGGACAACGTCTGCCGGGTAAGCTTGTATGTATATATATATATAAATGAATTGCTGTTCGTTAGTCTTGCTAAAACTCGAGAACGGCTGGACCGATTTGGCTAATTTTGGTCTTGAATTATTTGTGAAAGTCCAGAGAAGGTTCAAAAGGTGAATAAATGTCTAAGTTGTAGCGCACGAGTAGATTCAACAAATGAGTGACGGCACGCGAATCGCTTGAACAAAGTCCCGTATGCGTTCATATACCATTCATCCGATTGCTATGAAACTTTGGTTGTATTGTTGTGCACACTCCAGTAAAGGTTTCTGACTTAGTAAATCCTTTTTACAATAGGTAGCGCACGAGTAGATTCAACAATTAGCGACGACGGCCGAAGCTTTTCATCAAAGTTCTGTATGCGTTCACATACCATTCGTCCGATAGAGATGAAACTTGGGTGAGAGGTTGTGTACACCACAGGCAAGGTTTCAGGCTTAGTAAATCCATGTTATAATAGGTAACGCACCAGCAAATTCAACAAATGAGCGACGACGAGCGAAGCGTTTTAACTACGTCCCGTATGCGTTCATATACTATTCGTCTGATAGTGATGAAACTTGGGTGAGATGTTGTGTTCACTTCTGGGAAGGTTTCTGGCTTAGTAAATCCACTTAACAATAGGTAGCGCACGAGTAGATTCAACAAATGTGCGACGACGGGCGAAGTGTTTCAACAAAGTCCTGTATGCGTTCACATACCATTCGTCCGATAGCGATGAAACTTGGGTGAGAGGTTGTGTACACTACAGGCAAGGTGTCTGGCTTAGTAAATCCATGTTATAATAGGTAGCGCACGAGTAGATTCAACAAATGAGCGACGACGAGCGAAGCGTTTCAACAAAGTCCCGTATGCCTTCATATACTATTCGTCTGATAGTGATGAAACTTGGGTGAGATGTTGTGTACACCTCATGGAAGGTTTCTGGTTTAGTAAATCGACTTAACAATAGGTAGCGCACGATTAGATTCAACAAATGAGCGACGACGGCCGAAGCGTTTTAACCACGTCCTGTATGCATTCACATACCATTCGTCCGATAGCGATGAAACTTGGGTGAGAGGTTGTGTACACTACGGGCAAGGTTTCTCTGTTAGTAATTCCATATTATAATACGCAGCGCACGAGTGGCTTCAACAAATGAGCGACGACGAGCGAAGCGTTTTAACAAAGTCCCGTATGCGTTCGTATACTATTCGTCTGATAGTGATGAAACTTGGGTGAGATGTTGTGTACACTTCATGGGAGGTTTCTGGCTTAGTAAATCAACTTAACAACAGGTAGCGCACGAGTAGATTCAACAAATGTGCGACTACGGGCGAAGCGTTTCAACAAAGTCATGTATGCGTTCACATACCATTCGTCCGATAGCGATGAAACTTGGGTGAGAGGTTGTGTACACTACAGGCAAGGTGTCTGGCTTAGTAAATCCATGTTATAATAGGTAGCGCACGAGTAGATTCATCAAATGAGCGACGACGAGCGAAGCGTTTCAACAAGTTCCGTATGCCTTCATATACTATTCGTCTGATAGTGATGAAACTTGGGTGAGATGTTGTGTACACCTCAGGGAAGGTTTCTGGTTTAGTAAATCGACTTAACAATAGGTAGCGCACGATTAGATCAACAAATGAGCGATGACGGCCGAAGCGTCTTAACAAAGTCCTGTATGCATTCAAATACCATTCGTCCGATAGCGATGAAACTTGGTTGGGAGGTTGTGTACACTACGGGCAACGTTTTTCTCTTTGTAATTCCAAACAAAGGTAACAAATGATACGCAGCGCACGAGTAGATTCAACAAATGAGCGACGACGAGCGAAGCGTTTTAACAAAGTCCCGTATGCTTTCATAAACTATTCGTCTGATAGTGATGAAACTTGGGTGAGATGTTGTGTACACTTCAGAGATCGTGTCTGGCTTAGTAAATCCACTTAACAATAGGTAGCGCAGGAGTAGATTCAACAAATGAGCGACGACGGGCGAAGCGTTTCAACAAAGTCCTGTATGCGTTCACATAAGTTACCATTCGTCCGATAGCGATGAAACTTGGGTGAGAGGTTGTGTACACTACAGGCGAGGTGTCTGTCTTAGTAAATCCATGTCATGATAGGTAACGCACGAGTAGATTCAACAAATGAGCGACGATGCGTGAATCGTTTCAACAAAGTCCCGTTTGCGTTCATATACTATTCGTCTGATAGCGATGAAACGAGGGTGAGATGTTGTCTACACTTCAGGGAAGGTTTCTGGGTTAGTACATCCGCTTTACGATAGTTATCGCACAAGTATATTCAACAAATGAATAACGGCGTGCGTATCGTTTTAAAAAAATCCGTATAAGTTCATATACCATTCATGCGATTGCAATAAAATTTGGAGAAATGTTGTTTACACTCCCGCAAAGATTTCTGATTTAGTAAATCCATTTTACAATTAGTAGCGCACGATTAGATTCAATTAGCGGGCGACAGCGCGTGAATCGTTTCGACCAACTCCCGTATGCGTTCATATAACATTCATCCGATTATCATAAAACTTTGGGGAGTTGAGCACAGTCCTGTGAAGGTGTATGAATTAGTAAATCCGTTTTCCAATGGGTGGCGCACAAAGAGATTCAACAATGAGTGTCGTCGCGCGAATCGTTTAAGCAAAAACCCCTTTTGCGTTCATATGCCATTCATCCGATTGCGATGAAACTTTCATGAGTTGTTGTGTACACGCCAGGGATGGTTTTCACTTTGTAAATCCATTTTACAATAGTTAGCGTACGAGTATATTCAACAAATGGGTGACGGCGCTCGAATCGTTTCAACTAAGTCCCGTATGCGTTCATATACCATTCATTTCATTGCCATGAAAATTTGGTGAGATGTTGAGCAAGCTCCTATGATTTTTTGAGATAGTAAATCCATTTTACAATAGTTTAGAGGTGGTTAACGGAAAAAGAAAAAACAATATTGGGAATCCAAAAGCACTTCAACGTACAGAGTTACAATGCCAACACTTTCTTTGATTGGCATCGCGACGCATTCCGGGTACAGCTAGTATATATATATAAATATGAATTGCTGTTTGTTAGTCTCGCTAGAACGGCTGGACCGATTTGGCTAATTTTGGTCTTAAATTATTCGTGGAAGTCCAGAGAAAGTTTAAAAGGTGAATAAATATGAAAGTTGTCGCGTACGAGTAGATTCAACAAATGAGTGACGGCACGCGAATCGCATAAACAAAGTCCCGTATGCGTTCATATACCATTAATCCGATTGCTATGAAACTTTGGTGAGTTGTTGTGCATACACCAGGAGAAGTCATAGGCATAGTAAATCCAATGTACAGTAGATGGCGCACGAGTTACTTCAACAAAATGGCGTGCGTTTGTTTCAACAAAGTCCCATATGCGTTCATATTCCATTCACCCCATTGCCATGAAATTTGGGTGAGATGTTGTGTACACTTCAGGGAAGGTTTCTGGCTTAGTAAATCCACTTAAGAATAGGTAGCGCTCGAGTAGATTCAACAAATGAGTGACGACACGCAAAGCGTTTCTACGAAGTCCCGTATGCGTTCATGTACCATTCGACCGATAGCGATTAAACTTGGGTAAGAGGATGTGTACACGCCAGGCAAGATTTCTGGCTTAGTAAATCCATGTTACAATAGGTAGCGCACGAGTGGATTCAATAAATGAGCGACGACGCGTGAAGTGTTTCAACAAAGTACCGTATGCGTTCATATACTATTCGTCCGATAGCGATGAAACTTGGATGAGATGTTGTGTACACTTCAGGGTAGATTTTTGCGTTAGTAAATCCATTTTACAATAGGTATCGCACAAGTATATTAAACGAATGATCGACGACGCGCGAAGTGTTTCGACAAAGACCCGTATGCGTTCATATACCATCGTCCGATGAAACTTGGGTGAGTTGTTGTTTACACTCCAGAGAAGGTTTCAGGCTGTTTAAATCCATTTTACAAGAGGCAGCGCACGAGTAGATTCAACAAATGAGCGGTTCATATACCATTTGTCCGATAGCGATGAAACTTGGGTGAGATGTTGTGTATACGTCCGGTAAGGTTTTTGGCTTAGTAAATCCACTTAACTATAGGTAGCGCACGAGTAGATTCAACAAATGTTCGACGGCACGTGTATCGTTTCATCAAAGTCCCGTATGCGTTCATATGCCATTCATCCGATTGCGACGAAATTTTAGTGTATTGTTGTGTACGCCCGAGGAATGGTTTCTGACTTAGTAAATACATTTTACAATAGGTAGCGCTCGAGTAGATTAATCAAATGTGTAACGGCGCGCGTATCGTTTAAACGAAATTCCGTATGCGTTCATATACCATTCATGAAATTTCATTGAAATTTGGTGAAATGTTGTTTCCACTCCCGCGAAGGTTTCTGATTTAGTAATTCCAGTTTACAAATGGTGGCGCGCGAGTAGATTTAACTAATAAGCGACAGCGCGTGAATCGTTTCAACAAAGTCCCGTATGCGTTCATATACCTTTCATCCGATTGTGATAAAACTCTGGTGAACTGAGTACAGTCCTGCGAAGATTTATGAATTAATAAATCCGTTTTTCAATGGGTGGTGCACAAGAAGATTCAACAAATGAGTGACGGCGCGTGAATCGTTTAAACAAATTCCCGAATGCGTTCATATGCCATTCATCCGATTGCGATGAAACTTTGATGAGTTGTTGTGTACAGGCCAGGAAAGGTTTTCGACAGTAAATCCAGTTTACAATAGGTAGCGTACGAGTTTATTCAACAAATGGGTGACGGCGCTCGAATCGTTTCAACAAAGTCCCGTATGCGTTCATATACCATTCATTTCATTGCGATGAAACTTTGGTGAGTTGTTGAGCACGCTCCCTTGAATGTTTCTGAGATAGTAAATCAATTTTACAATAGTTTAGAGGTGGTTAACGGAAAAAGAAGAAAATATTGGGAATCCAAAAGCACTTCAACTAACAAAGTCACAACGCCAACACTTTCCTTGAATGGCATTGCAACGCATGCCGGGCACAGCTAGTACACACTAAATATGCTTAATATTATAACGTGTGAGAATATCAATAAATGCAAAAATATATAGAATACGGAACCCGTTTGATTTTGATCCACGAAACTCCAGGAAAGACTTAAAGATGCTAACCCGCTGCTACACATGGCCAATGTTACACCAAACGGCAGGTCAAGACCTTAGCGGTCCCTTTGATGTTCTGGTCTGTGAATAGGCTAACGCGCGTTCTGCTTGCTTTTGCATTACAAGATTTTTCAGCGCATTCTGCTATGTTACGATAAACTATCTAGATTACTTTGAAGAAATTCCTTGGTATAAATCTATGAATAAATTAATCATTTTCTCTTTAATTGGGTGCTGCACCAAATTTGCTTTTCATATGATTAATTGTATGCGTGAATATAGTTTTTAGTGGTATTTGAAACGAAAGGCAGAGTAATTCAGTACGAATTTGATATTATATTATATTTCGTTCTGTATAAACCTTCTTTGAGCGGCATAAGAGTACCCCCGATTTTCTGGCGGATCAGGCTCAAAGGTCGGCAATACTGTTACGAGTTCAACATGGCATCTTCAAGTACACAACGTGTTCAAACTGCACCTGTAAAGCTTGAATCACCAATAAAATACTTCAGAGGTAATAAAGGTGGAGAGAAGTTGAGTAAAAGTTGCAAACAAATGATTTCAAATGTATATAGTAGATTGAGGGATGACAATCCAGAGTGGACACTAGAACAGCTGGTAAAGAAGACTGCATACTTGGCTTTCAACATGCAGTGTTTACTCGGCACGCGCTGAATTCAAAGCTCATGGCGAATGCAAGTCTCCAGCGAGAAGTCGACCGGCGTCATAAGGAAAGAGGGTTCGTGTGTCGCAGTGTTCGGAATTTGTTTTGTGTGGAATTCGTAGGAAAGTGCATTCTTTTTTCTCAAGAATGATATTCCAACTGTGAAGAAAGTGACATGCGCAGTGAATAGTGATGAGGATTTCCCAAGTTTCAGTGAGAGTACTGTTCGTAGGTTAATGAAGGACTTAGGGTTTCTTTTCAAGCGACGGAAAAGAGCTTTAGCCTTGCTGGAACGCGATGAATTAATTCAGTTGCGTCACAATTACCTAACGTCTATACGAGGGTATCGTGAACAAGGGAGCACTATTTATTATCTAGATGAAAGCTGGTGCAACGCCGGACATACAGTATCAAATGTATGGCAGATACTGCAGTTGAGAGTAAACGTCAAGCTTTCATTAGAGGTGTCAGTACTGGCCCCAAAATTACTACTGGGGAAGGGGGTCGTGCTGTCGTAGTTCATTGTGGAAATGAAAAAGGTTTCGTTGACAGTGCGGGACTTGTATTTCGACCCAAGAAATCGAGTGGTGATTACTACCAGGAAATGGACGGTCCCAGGTTCGAAGCCTGGTTTTGGGAACTATTGCCAAATCTTGAACCAAATAGATTGATTGTTATGAACAATGCCAGTTATCACTCTGTGAAACTTGAAAAATCCCCACATCATCATCTAAGAAAAGTGACATGCAAAAATTTCCGAAAGAAAAGGGTGTTCATTTCGAGGACAGTTGGATCAAGGTAGAGCTGATGGGTGTCATTCGAAGTATCAAACATATGTATGAAGGATATCGTATTGACAAAATTGCTCAGCTGGCTGGACATACCGTACTTCGCTTACCACCATATCACTGTGAATTGAATCCAATAGAATTAGCATGGAGCCAAAAAAAAAAAGGGCTACGTTGCTCGTAACAACAGCACTTTTAAACTTGAAACTGTCTAGAAACTACTGCAGGAGGGATTCGCTGAAGTTACACCGGAGAAGTGGGAATACTGTGTCCGCCACGTGAAGGGAGAAGAAAAGAGACTTTGGGATCTGGACTTAATTGTGGACAAAATGGAAGATAAATTTGTTATTAACGTTAATGGTGATAGTGATAGTAGTGAACCGTCTGACGGAGGTCTCAGTGCAATAGAAGCAATGGAGGAAGATTAGCGGCAATATCTGTAAATTATATACACATGTTGTATCCTAACATTTAATCTTAGGAGAGTGTTTACTTCTCAGTAGCTGTAATGTATCAATCTGACTGCATGTTTATTTTTCCAACTCTTTACATTCCCCTACATGGCATCAAATCCAGCACTTCAATTGTTTTCCAAAGAGCTCACTACACTATATCCCTCCCTTTCCGGGAAGTTATATAGTCCTCTAGTCTCTTCGGCGGTTTGGTAATTCTAGACGATCTGCGAAGAAGAGTTGGGTTCTCTGGGAGACGCGAAGTACCAGTATTTGAATATCCACTGCCTTCATTGTCTCTAACCTCCTCTCCAGCAGGGGGTGCCGATTCAGTATCTGAGGAGTCTCCTGCTTCTAGTGGGAGCGTCTTGAACATTGAAGAATTCCTTACAACTTGTCGGTCTGATCGTTCTGCTGTGACCTGATTTCCAGTTACAGATACTACTTTGTAGGGATCTGGATCATAAGCCAGAGTAAATTTGTTTAAAGGTTGTTGCTTCAATAAAACTAGGTTATTAAGTACCAGAGAATGACACCTTGCGTTCCTCGAGGTATTTCCGTATTCTGCTTGTTTTTATACCCATTTCTTGGAGAAATGTAGAAAATTCGTGGCTATTAAAAGGCGGTCCATTGTCAGACTTCAAAATTCTTGGAACTTCAAAGTCGGAAAACCATTTCCGTAAAATTTTTATGAAGGAAGAAGCATTAGTTGAAGATACTGTCTCTGCCAGGGGAAACCTAGTATATTCATCTATAACGACTAACAGGTATTTATTAGCAGGGAAGGGACCAGCAAAATATATAGAAAGTTCAGTCAAAGCTTGGTTAGGTAGGGGAGTGGATCTGTTTGGATCTCGCTGATTAACTGCAGTGGTTGCTGACAAGCTATGCTACTCTTGATTTTCGTTTCAACTCTCGAGTCCATACCAGGAAACCAACAGCGATTACGGAGGAGCTGTTTAGTTCTTACAATGCCTGGATGACCCTTGTGTGCGAGGTGTAAGACCTTACTCTGAAGAGAACTAGGAATGATTATCCTGTTACCTCGTAGCAAAATGCCATCTTGAGTGATGCCGATCTCGGGCAGTAATGGAATGTAAGGTTTGATTAAATCTGAATTCTTCAATTTTCAAGAATTAGGCACCACAACTTTCTTTACTAGGCTAGGGCTTTATCTTCTTCGGTGTGCTCGGCAATTAATTCCCTAGACAATGCAGTGGGCACAGCCTGATTAGCAACAAAATTAACGTACCTCTCAGCACGATTGGATTTGCTTGGAGGAGAGAATGGATGACGATAGAAGTAATCAGAAGGATTAGAGGCTCCTGGGCGATAATTTAAGATGAAATCGTATCCTGAAGGCGAAGTCGTAATCTTTCAATCGAGGGGTGGTGGACTTATCAGTCGACAGTATTCGAAGCAAGGGCTTGTGGTCAGTTATAACCTTGAAGTATGCACCTAGGGGAAAAAGGCGAAAATGTTCTATTGCCCAGGTGATGGCTAATAACTCCCGTTCAAATTGAGAAAACTTCGTCTTTGTTGCGCTAAGAGACCGACTAGCATAAGCTATCACTCCTGGGTCTGAGTCATTAGGCTGAGCGAGAATAGCTCCTAGCCCTTCAGGTCCAGCGTCGACAATTAATTCTGTGACTTGATTAGGGTCAACTTTTGGCTTAGCTTATTTTTAAGGTAGTTAAATGCCAATTTGTCCTGATGGCCCCACTTCCATGGAACATTTCTCTTTATCAATCCCCGTAGTGGAGCAGAGATCGTGGACAGATTCGTCAGAAATCTGGCACAGTATGCAACTGTACCCAAGAAGCTTCGCACCTCAGATACTGATTTCGGCTCTGGAAGGCTGCTAATGGTTTCCAGTTTCCTGGGATCTGCCCGGATACCATCTTTAGAAAATTCATATCCAAAGAAGCTAAGTTTCTCAACATAAAGCACACATTTTCCTCTATTTAGTGTGAGGCCATCATTTAATAATCTTCTTAGAACTGCTTCCAGGGCTGCATCATTTTCAGCCTTTGATTTCCCGAAAATTAAAATGTCATCGGAAATATTCCAGGCATTTGTGATGTCTGATATCAGATTTCGAATCCAACTCTCAAACTTCTCTGGGGCTGAAGATATACCAAACATAAATCTTTTGTATCTCCAGCAGCCAGTATGGGTGTAAAAAGTGGTAATGCTTCTAGAGCCCTCGTCTAGTTCAAATTGGTGAAACCCATCATTCAGATCGAGCTTAGAAAAAATCACTGCTCCTCGCAAAGACACAGTTAGCTCATCGATAGTCGGCTGTTGGTGTCTCTCACGCTGAACTGTAGTGTTTGCTGCGCGCATATCGACGCAGAGGCGCAACTTTTCGGGTTTATTTGACTTGGGTACTAATACAATTGGTGACACCGAGGTTGTTGGGCCAACGATTGGCTCAATGATGTCGTTCTCTTCCAAGCGACGAAGATCTTCTTCAAGTTTAGGCCTGAGATGGATTGGTACTCGATTGTGCATCTGTACTACTGGAGGGACATTAGGATTAATATGCAGTTTAATCTAGTCATATTTGAATTTGCCTGTACCGTTAAAAACAGATGGATAAAGTTTCTCTACTTCGTCCGATGAAATGGCACACAAGACTTTAATACAATCCAGGTCTTGTGCAGTTTGGTTGCCCAGCAAAAAATCACCATGTCCATCGACTATATAAAACATAGCTGGTTGGTTGGTTCCTCAGTTTAGGGGCTGCGACAACGCGGTCATGTAGCCCCGTGTACTTTGGGTGTGTGTAGAATCTGTGTGATAACCGGTGTTAATTGTGATGACTGTATTAGTGTGTGTATCTGTTTTAATTCAAGTAAGGATTGCAGACGATCAATGGTCAAGTAGTTCCTACTTTTGCCGCCAAACGCCACTGTCAACGACCAAATAGTTCAGAAATTAGTTACCAGATGCCACCGCAGTCGGCTCCTGACGACGAACCTAGGAAACTAAGAAAACGTTAGTAGAATGTTTAACCTATATTAATTTAGCTTCACACAGGTGTAATTAGTGGAAGGTTCTTTAACATGCCATAAATCTACGACATGGGACCGCCGGCTTTAATAAAACTTAGATAAAGTGGAATGTGATTTGTAGGTTAACGTTGCAGAGAATTTTCCCAACACTTTCAATTTTGTCTTCGATTGGTAGGGAAATAAGCGTTTCTTTGTTTCCGTTAACGTAACGGGTTTCAGAGAACCAAACGTTGCAGAATCAATTATGTTGACAGAACAGCCTGTATCCACAACAAATGACATTCTTTTATTCAAAAGGGAAATTTTTACTCGGGGAGGTGACGAGCTGTTGCCGGACACTCTATTAATGCTGTTCGAGTGAATTGAGGAATCTGAATCTGATGAACTTCCATCAATATAATCTATATTG
This sequence comes from Meconema thalassinum, assembly GCA_946902985.2. Taxonomy (NCBI): domain Eukaryota; kingdom Metazoa; phylum Arthropoda; class Insecta; order Orthoptera; family Tettigoniidae; genus Meconema; species Meconema thalassinum. The sequence goes on along the minus strand of OX336398.1, from coordinate 37,226,334 downwards.
TTAGCGGTATCAGTATGAGTTCTATCCTTCTTTTGCTTATTGCTCTTGCAAACTTTCTCAAAGTGATTAGTTTTATTGCATAATTTACAAACATAACCCCTTGCAGGACAGGATTTCCCTTGTGAATGAGGCCAAGTAGGGGACTAGTACGGGTTCTGCTTCACTTGACGCCACTGTGCCTAACAAACCAACATGGCTGCCGAGCGAAGTTGAAACATTTAAAAAGACTTTTCTTGTAAACCATTGGTCACATTTTGACAAATGAGGTGTTGTAGGACTTAGGGTGACGCCTCCTTTTCTATGGTCGACTTGTACTATTTTTTTTTAATTTAGAGAATTTTTGTTTTCGAAAGTAGGCGATAGTTTGAAAACCAAACATGATAGAACGTTGTGAAATAGCTTAAACGAACAGTCTCTTTGACATTTATTTTTTATAATAAAACATTTTTATTTTATATGTTTTTTTGAAAACAGTCCAATTTTAAATTCCTATATGTCGGAAACTAGGAATTCTACAAAAATGTTTATTTGACATAAATAAATGGGCCTGGCCCCCTCTACTGCCAGAATAAATTTCAAGTCTTTAGGACGAAAACTGTGCAGTAGGGGAGTGAGGCCATTTCTAACTCACTCTAGAACCCAATTCACCCCACTACTAAGCCTCAGCCATTTGATATTTGTCGATATCTCTCGAATGCATGGTCGGATTTTAACAAATGAGGTGTCGTTGGACTCCGGCTGGCGTGCTCTTTCCTATGGACCACTCGCTATATTAAAAAATGTAAACTGGATTTTGGGGTAAAACATGTTTTTTTGTGATTATTGCTGATATCTCGGGAACCAATAAGGCTAGAGACTTGTACAAGGTGTCATTTTTTCGTTGTGTTGTCCTCTTGACGAAGATGCTTGTTTTGAGTAAATGTGATAATGGATTTTGAGATAAAAATGTGATTTTACACTGTTTGTTATATCTCGCGAAGCAATGCTGCTAGGGACTTGTACGAGGACTCGTAGTACTCGGGGTGACGTTGTCTTTGAAATGTGATCGTTACTGTTTGAAAAAAGAATCAAAGGGCCTAACGCTATACATATTGAAAAATATTTGTTTACCTGTTTTTAAATGGTGGTAGACAGGGAGACGATACCGCTGGACATGTGTGTTACAACAAGGCTATCACCGGCCACAGTGGTGGTATTTCAATAGAGCAATGGGCTACTTCGGCGCGGTGGTCTACGACAGAGCGAGGGGTCGCTCTTTCGATATTTCCTATGACGTATGGACAGAGGCCAATATTTCAAAATCCCTTATGGTGATCTTTAAATATGTTAGTAAACGCTGATTAGTAACATGAAAAATTCATAATGGTATGAGGGGAATGAAAGCGAGGCTTTTATAGTCGTTAACAGCAGAACTTGCTTTGGAATGTCTGACTGGCAACCAGAAAGGAAAACAGAATATCTGCTGGGGGGCCTGGCTGAGAGCCGGCTAGGAGAATGGAATGTGGGTGAGAGCTGTCAACACTGTTGGGTAGCGATAACAGGTTGGAACATTGTGGCAACTCTGTAAAAGGTGATAACGGCTAGCCAGGCGAGCAGAGCAACAGCAACAGGCAGGGCCCCGCAGATAGGAAAGGGGAGTGGGGAAAGGGTGGACACATGGTTTATGACGGTTCTTTTTCCGATATTTGTTATGGCGGACTGATGGAGGCTAATATTCCAAAACGTGTGAAACGTGCTAAGATTGTTTACCCCTAAACGGGATCTTTAACATGCTACTCGATGTAGTGTTACGGCTCTGTGGCATTCATGCATGCTCATAGGCCAGTGGACAGCTGAAGGATATGAAGTTATAACGTTCGATCGACCAAGCAATTTGCATGAAGGCAAGACATTAGCATTAATGGAAATGATAATTCTGTATTTCGAATATCTCAAGGCCATATTTGAAATTGACGTCAGTGCTACCAGCTGCTGAAAAACCGCAATTGAAATTTAAGCTCCATGTTGGACATCTTGGAATGTATGCATGGGAGCTATTCCAATATTGGCACAAATATAGACAATTTTGGCAACACTGTCGTGTATAATTCTAAGCCTGCTGATAAGTCCAATGATTAAATGCATATAATGTCTACACTATCAATTGGATTGTAACCAAATTCCGTATGTACTATGTGTACATAAACAGACATGACTGAGCGTATTCGTAGGAGCCTCCAGGCCTACGAATAGATAATAAAAGCTCTCTCTATTAGCCTACTTTCGATTTTTGCAAAGAATGAAAGTAGACGTATGAGATCAAAACAGGGCGAAAAATTGTGTGTCTGTCTGTGTGTGGGTGGGTGTGTCTGTGAGTGTGTGTACTCTGAATGTCTGTCTCTCCCCCCCCCCCCCCCATCAATTCGAACACGGTGAAACCGAATTGAATGATATTTGGTACAGAGGTTGCACTAGCAAAGGACACCTCAGTGTCATGTTTTATATCGCCGCCATCTTTACGGAATCGTAATGGCGGCCACCCAAATGTTCAGAACTTAAATCAAATTACGACTAACCTAATCATCCGATCTCTACCAAATTTTGCAACATTATACCTTTATGTGGTAAGCATCTTTTGACCTGACTACAAGGTCATCAGCCCAATACTTTGCGGATGGCGGCCATGTATGTGTGCAAATCGATTCCCCCTATCAAGTCAAACACGGTGAAACCGAATTGAACGAAATTTGGTACAGAGGTATCACTAGCAAAGGGCATCTCAGTGTCATGTTTTATATCGCCGCCATCTTGACGGAAACGTAATGGCGGCCACCCAAATATTCAAAGCTTAAATCAAATTACGACTAACCTAATCATTCGATCTCTACCAAATATTGCAACATCATACATTTATGTGGGGAACATCATTTGACCAAATTACAATGTCATCAGCCTAAACGTTTGCGGATGGCGGCCATGTTTGTGTGCAAATCGATTCTTCCTATTAATTCAAACACGGTGAAACCGAATGGAACGAAATTTGGTACAGAGGTAGCACTGGCAAAGGGCACCTCAGTGACATGTTTTATATTGCCGCCATCTTGTCGAAAACGTAATGGCGGCCACCCAAATGTTAAAAGCTAATCATCTGATCTCAACCGGTTATTGCAACATTATACCTTTATGTATGAAGAATCGCTTGACCAAACTAATAGGTCATCAGCGCAATAATTTGCGGATGTCGGCCATGTATATGTGCAAATCTATCCCCCCTATCTATTCATATACGGTGAAACCGAATTGAACGAAATTTGGTACAGATGTAACACTAGCAAATGTCACTTCATTGTCATGTATTATATCGCCGCCATCTTCACGGAAACGTAGTGGTGGCCACCCAAATGTTAATAGCTTAAATCAAATTAAGACCAACCTTATCATCTGATCTCTACCAATTTTTTCAACAACATACCTTTATGTGAAAAGCGTTCTTTGACAAAGCTACAATGTCATCAGTCTAATAGTTTACATATGGCGGCCATATATGTGTGTAAATCGATTCCCCTATCAATTCAAACACGGTAAACCCGAATTGAACGAAATTTGGTACGTAGGTAACACTAGCAAAGGGCACATCAGGGTCATGTCTTATATTGCCGCCATCTTGACGGAAGCGGAATGGCGGCCACCCGAATATTAAAAGCTTATATCAAATTATGACCAACCTAATTATTTGATCTCTACCAAAATTTGCAACAACATACCTTTTTGTGGGAAGCATCTTTTGACTGAACTACAAGGTCATTAGCCCAATAGTTTTCAGATAGCGGCCATGTATGTGTGCAAATCGATTCACCATATAAATTTAAACACGGTGGAACCGTAGTGAATGAAATTTTTTACAAATGTAGCACTAGCAATGGCCATCTCATATTCATTTTTAATATCCGTATAACACCTTGTATTTCTACACGCTACTACAACCAACATTCAATTATACTCCTTGAAAAGGACAAAGAGTTATAACAATACCCATGGATTTAGGAGAAAATAGGCTGTATGTTCTTTACTGAACATCTTTTTTTTTTTCAAATACCAATAGGTCATAAAGTATGCAAGCTGAGAGCTTTAAACTATGCACACTTATAGTACATGATATTCTAGATTAATTTGGAGTAACGAATATACGTCAGTGCTACCAACATAATTCTAAGGCTGTTGATAGGACCAATTTTTTAATGCACGTAACGTCTATACTATCAATTGGATTTCAACGTAATTTCGTATGTGCTATGTGTAACATAACATTTATGACTATGCGTATTCTTAAGAGCAACCAGGACTGTCAACTGCTAATAAATGCTATCTCTATGTTTTTACCCTAATATCAATATATCAGAAAGTATGCAAGCCAACAGCTGTAAACTTTGCACACGTATTGTATCTGACATTCTAGATTAATTTGGAGTAACTAATAAACGTCAGTGTTGCCAACATGATTCTATGCCTGCTGATAGGTCCAATTTTAAAATGCATGTAACTTCTATATTAACAAATGGATTTCATCCAAGGTTGGCACAAAAATTGATCATAATATTTCAGATTATTTCTGACCATCAGATGCAGGAAATTGTTGCCAACATGATTTTACGTGCGCTGATAGATCCAATTGCTCACTGCATGTAACGTCCATGCTATCCATTGGACGTCAACCAAATTTTGTATTCTGTGCCAGAAGAGATGGAACTAAGAATATACTCAGTCACCAGGGCTGCCAACTGTATGCAGGTATATGCCAGGTATATTTCGAACTAATTAGAATTTTCGATATTACCAACTTAATTTCGTCATTATTCTAGATAGCTCCATATAGATTAATCATTGGCATGAATCATAAATTTCATGAAAAGGAGGCTCTTTAGTTCGTCACGGAACTACTTGTTAATTGTTGATAGGGTATTTTTCGGGATTGGTGGACTTTTAAAAACTACTAAAAACTTGAGAAATGAAACTAATGCAGAGCAACCAAGAGTGTGTACAACTAAATACTTATAAACAAGTATAGTGATGCGAGTAAAGCTAGCTGAGGTTGCCGGCAAGCAGGCGTTAAGTGCACTTTCCCTCTCGAGCAGGAATTCGGGTATTATGTGGGAACACAGTTCACTGGCGAAAAAATGTAGCCAAGAGGATATTGAATTATTTCTTTTCCTTGTAAAAATGGAATATTTTAGGAAGCATTCTGAAATGCTAAAGAGGTTTGGATTAACTGGGATATATATTTATTCCCCGCCGAGGATGGATCCCTAAGAGGGGGACCGATTGCACTCAATGTAGACAGAACTAGAAGGCCCTCTAATTTTTTGGTAAGAATATTGCAACTAGTAGCAGATACTCGGAAGTAACAATTGTTGTGTTTAAGTTTGGCTAAACTTTTATCCAGCAGAGTGCCGATTAAAAGTTTAGAAAGGGTAAGGAAAACAAACCTTAACTTAAGGCAAAACTACAATTCATAGGTAAATTATAGGACAAGGCAAAAATCGCCTCGAGTAGGTAGCTGGCTGAGCAAGCTATACTCACCTTTAACAATTTACAAGAAATAACTAAAGTAAACTTTATGTGCAATATTAGCAGACGTTTTGCCATAAACACAACAAATGATTAAATCTGTTTTAAACTTAGTATTCAGTACTCGTGATTATGTCTTTAAATACAAAAAGTAATGCAAGAAAAGATGGGGAAATGAAGGCCATACCTAACAGCTCTTCGAGCAAAAAAAATGTAATAGTACTCCAGGGAATTATAGCAATTTTAATTGCCTCAACATTAATAGAATTTCGAACAATTTGTACAATTAAGAGGTCTGAGACCTGTAACACAATAACAAGAACCCTTACAAGAGTATATATTCTTTGGTTAATGAATTGGGTAGTAAGTAAATTCTGGACGAGAGTGCTTTCGTAATAAAGCGAAAAGAGCTTTAGACAAAAAAATATCGTTACATTTAGAAATCCCTGAGCGTAGCAGGAAGACAATTAGAAAGTGGATTATAACCACTAATATTGAAACAAACACTAATTGATGCTATATTCAAATTTGTAGAGGTCACCTCAGTGAAACCTCGATTATATAACAATAAATACAACATTTTTTTACAATAAGAAAATTAAAAGTTCAACATTCCTGAACGCACCAGGAGAATGAATGTGCAGATTAAAATGTGGATTTATAACCACATGGAGTACCTATACAGAGCTACGGAAGTGTTAAATGGGAGGGAGCCTATTAAGAGACAACGCTTCATAGAAAAAATTACAGGAAAATTATTCTAAATTGTTAGTAATAGGAAAATGGCGATAGAGGAAATGGGGAATTAAAGTCTGGCCAATTTTATTGTTTCGAATGGGACGCGGCGCGGAAGATAGTCACACGAACACCTTTCGTACACTGAAAGTTTTGTCGAGCATTTGTAAATTGTCACTATTGCAGTTTATTGTGTTTGTACTGAGTTGAAAGTTAGCAGTAATTTGACGTTATAGAGTTTTGAGCTGGTAGCCGGCATAGTTTTTCACTTGGCGATTGCATGATTTGAAGTTTCACAAGTTAAAGGCAACATAAAATGGGGTAAGAAGCAAAATCCCACTATGAAATTGAAGAATAACTTTGTACAGTTTCAAGATTTAGTAGAACAATCCCACCAAGAATAAAGCATGATTTTCAAAGCTATAAGTTTAGCAAAATTCCCACACTGGGGAGAAGTATCCCCCTTCTTAGCCTATTTTCAATTTTGAAAAAATAGGCTTATGAGATCAACTTTTGTCCGTGTGTGAGGTGTGTGTGTCCCCCTAATAACTTCTAAACGGCTGGAGCGATTTCATTGAAACTTGGTAAGTTCATAGCACTATTCCCGACGACCCCGACCGTGCCCTTCAAATTTTGTTACGTCTCACCAATCCAACATAGCGGCTGTGCGAAATATTTCATCAGCATTCAATATCTCCGAAACTAATCCCGCTATCACTCTGGAATTTTTTACGGTGATAAAGGGAACTACTAGAAGTTCACCTATGTGACGTTTGAAAACCTGGTAACTACAAAACCAACATGGCGGCCACGTGAATTTGCGACTTTTAAATAGACGTTTCTCGCGATTTACCCAACCAAACGCAATAAAACTTGGTACAGTATATGTTTATACACATTGTAATGCACCGACCTGTAACTTCGTTCAATTGTTTACATAACCACAAGATGACGGATGTGCGAAATATTTCACAGGCATTCTATATCTCTGAAACTATTAGCGGTATCACCCCGAAATTTTGTACGGAGATAAAGGGCACTACTGGAAGTTCATCTATAAGACTTTCAAAAACCGGTTAACTACAAGACGAACATGGCGGCCAAGCGAATTTGAAAATTTTAAGTATACCTTTCTCGCGTTTTAATATTCCAAACGCAATTAAATCTGGTAAGGGAATGTTTATACACTTTGTAATGCACTGGTATCTAATTTAGTTCAATTGTGTACATAACCTCAAGATGGCGGCTGTGCGAATTTTAAAATTCAGTTTTTATTTCTTGTGTCGTAATCATGCGATAGAAGTGAAAGTTTGAATAATGAACCTACGCAATAATTTTCCTTTGATGGCACATGACTCTGTGGCCTATACTTTTAACAATCCAACATGGCGACCATCCGAAATATTTAGACGGCTCTGAATATGTACGAATCTAATATAGCATTCTAAGTGAATTTTTATGCTCATAGGGGCTATGAATTTAAGTTCACCCATTGGACTTTAAATAACCTGTTGATCACAAATCCAACATGGCCGAGACGTGAAGTATAAATATTCGCATGGACGTTTCTCGCAATTTAACCATCCGAGTGCAGTGAAACTTGGTACAGTACATCCTTATACGAATGTTAATTCACTGGCATCTAATTTATTTCAATGGTTTCCATAACCACAAAATGGCAGCTGTGCGAAATTTTAAAATCTCCTTGTTACTTCTTGTGTCCTAATCATGCGATTGAAGTTTGAATGCCACACGTACACAATAATCTTCATGTAACAGTACATAACTCTAGGACCTACATATATAAAATCCAACATGGCGACCATCCAAAATATTTAGTCGGTTCTCAATATCTACGACTCTATTACAGCAATCAAACTGAAATTTTGTATGTTGATAGCAGCAGTTAACATAAGTAGGATATATGAAAATAGGCTGTATACTTCTTCACGGAACTACTTGTTTTATACAAGAAGTACTAGGTATTTTGCATGACTTTCAATGGCAAGCATAGTTAAGCTTATGCAAAGCAAGGAAATGTCCCTCGTTGGGCAGTTGGAAGATTGCTCAAGTATGTGAAAATTTAAATTCTGACGAAAGTGTTCATTTTAAGCCTTCAGAATGATGTAAATCCCATAAAATTTGGTTTAAAAACACTTAGATGGTTACTTATCTTTGCATTGTAGAGCAGTTGATGTTTCCGGCCAGCCTCACCGATACTTATTACAAGGACAAACAATTGAAGTAATTTGAACAATAAAGTTATAACATGATTGAAACATTGCTTCTATATAAAAATTCAACACATGGTAGAAGAAGATGAGCGCCTCCTAGGAAGAGGGCCGAACTGTCACACCTAAGCACACGATGAAGAATGATCGAGGAAAATCAAACGCTCAGAGAGCCGGAGCAGAGAGGGGAAAGGAGAGAGAAACAAAAGAAGAGATACAGAGTAGGCAACATACAAGAAACAAATCATACATAATACAGTTTCGATACAATGGAGTTGAAATCTTCATGGAGATTGTAGAGATCGACAATGACGCCATCTACTTCAAAGTTGTTGAACTTGCAGTTGTTTTCTTTAAATGACTGGATTCAAAGGCTTCAACAGGTTGCCGCATGGAGTGCTGTGGAGGAATCTTACAAGGAAATTGCACATCTGAAACAGACTTTCAAAAGAGATAAGAATATGCACAGAGATAACGGAGAACAAGAACGTCTCTGTTGGTGTTTACGAAAAAGGGAAGCTAAAAAATGATCGTGAATAAAGGAAGAAAAATCAAAGAGTTAACTATTAAAGCTAACGTAAAAGTGTATATTCCAGAGAATATACCATATATATATCTCATAATTCTACTTTTAATTTTTGCAAAAATTGAAAGTAGGCTTAAAATGCAGGATTAACCACAATATGTCAGTATCTTAAAACTGTTTTTCAGAAAATGTACAGATGTCTAATAACGTTTTGTGTGGAGCATTTTTTATTTGACTAGTGATGTAAGTTTGTTCGTAATAAAGTGTACTAACGTTGGTAGTGAAGCATGTGTGCTAATGGTAGAACTCTAATATGATACGTAATTGATTAGATTTTAATAGTTCTTTCTGAAGGGGAGTAACAATACAGAATTAGCCATGCTTCACTTGTCTCTTAGACGGTAGAGACATTTATTACAATAGTAAAATAATATCTAATCTGTGCACTGCTACACGGCTGAAATCAACGAGAAATGTTCTTCTAAAATATATATACTATGTCCGGTTAAATTCTTACTGACACTTTTACGGCAAGATTACTGGAACCTCATTCTGACAATGCCTGGTTAGCGACAAACTGACAGTAAAGTAACCTTAACCGGCAGTGAACATAACCGGAGTGTAAACTGCATTACTGCCAGATTTCTTATTATTATCTTAACGCCAGCCGATTATAAACATCGTCAATATGGTTAGAATTATCTGTAATTTTAAGGGTCTCGTAAATGCCGATGCTGCTCAAAGAAGGAGGCGAAAAGTGATTATTATGAGGAAAACAAGATATTTTAGACGATTCCGTTTGACCAAGCTTTCAGTTCCACTAGTGCTTGGTTGAATAAATGCAGAGATTCGTCATAGTAACCACCACGGTCTCCAGACCTTACACCTCTTGACTTCTCCTTATGGAGGACCTCATGAACAGAGGCCATCTACACTGAACGAGCTACGAGAAACCATCGAGGCGTCCTTTGCGACTATCACACCGGCAACACTGACAGCCGTAGTTCGGTCAGCAGTTCAGCGGCATTGACGTTGTTTGGCTGATAATGGGGTTCACATTGAACCCATGAAATAACCTTCCCCCCCCCGGTGCAAAAAATTGAAACGGTATGCCATTTTGTTCCATTGATATTAACTAACAAAGAGTGCCTACATTTTTCTGGACCCCTCTTTAGTTACGTGTATAATGAAAACAAACAGATTGCGCCAAATACACATATCAAGGAATAAGAAGTATATTTTTATTATTTACACCCTGACGTAGATTTAATCATGCCAACTCATGAGAGGTATCAAATAATCTGCAAATCGAACCAGAAATATTGTGCCCGTTTGACGAGGATTTCGGGGAGCCTCAGACTTAAATGACCCTTCCGAAACCCTCCTACAACGAGAAGACATATAGGATGGGGATGAATGCATACTTGGACTGGGAATGTACAAGGAAACTGTAGTCGGGGGTGTCGGGTATAATGAGAGATCAAAACTACCAGTCCAGAGGAATACAAACACAAAATACATTAAAGAGGTCCGGCTGGCATTCAAATCGTACTCGATTTATTCAAAAAGTGGCAGACCCCTAACCTACTTCAGACAGGTTAAAAACGGCTAATCCTGCTAATCAGTTCAAATATAAATTTACTCGTCTCCGTGCGAAAATCCTAAGAATTAAGCCTATCGAAGTCCTACTAAAAATGAAGAGATCAACAAACAAAGCTGAGAGAATGACACCTAATTCATTCCTACACAATTAATTCGGAGACTGCAATAATAATGATAATACAACCCTGAATTTACAACAAAGAATGATATTTACTTGGTTACAATGCAAATAGTTCGTTATATTTACTGCACAATAAGTTTGACAACTATGCTATGATGGTGCCATCTCTTACATTTAACGTTACAGAAATTTAAGCTAATACCTATCGCACGTTAACAGTAGCAACGATGCAAACGAGAGCGTTTCATCCAAAATGTATTGCCAAGCAAAATCTAAGCACATTCTGAACCTAACTGATTAAATAGAAAAAGATATCCTAGTGTACAACACAAATTTTTTACAAATCACTCTTTAAATTTGCGCAATTGGCGCCACTGACCTGCCTACTCGCAGCTCCACTCTTTGTGAAGTTGCGTCATGAATGTATGGGGGAGAAAATATGTCGGCTACGGCATGAGCAATTCATGGCTAATGTCGCATTATCAGATTAACTACGTTGTTTAAACACGTAGTTAACTGATCATCGTCTTATACAAGGGAATGCTATAAATTGTATTTAAGATGTCGAATAATAGCATAATCTAAGCATTGGTCATCTAGGTTTCATTACGTTTAGTGGGTTTATTTATCTTTGCAAATATTTCCTAGCACTTCATTTAGGTTTCAGTTTAGATAAAAATCCTGCTATTTGATTATTATAATTTTATTTAGTTAAGTCATCTTTTAGTCCTACCATTTTCTCTGTATAGGTTTAGTGACAATACTAAACTCGAAAAGTGTGAAAAATTTGTGTAAATCTAACCAACATCAGACTCGTAATTGGAAGAAAAACCCCTTTCCAAACCTTCATGTGCACATATAAGTGCTTCCCAATAACACTCGGTCCGTCGGCCATTTGCTCAGTTGACGAGACAAAATTCGTACACGTTACTGGCTCAAATAGTACCAAAATGAGTACCTTGCAACTAAGGGTAATCAGATCCTACCTCTGTAGTGCTCAATAAATGTAACAATGGTTTTCACTAGCCTTATACAATTTCAGCCTGTGGACAAGGTTATAATCCGGTGTACAAATCAGCTGTGGATTTTAATTGTACTCTTAAACGTACTTAAAGTGTGCATGGACTGCGATTGTATCAGAAACTTACGCAACCAAGAAACATGTATTATAATAAACCTGGTTCTTCCTTACAGTTACGAAATAACCCCTCACATCGAACCCAAGATATCCTGCTTGGCTCATCTTAATAATTACAGCATTGGTTTATAGTCGTCGGTTTGTCAATTGATAAAAATAAAACAAAAGAAACACTCCCATGTGTTTGTGCAGCGTCAAAGCAGGTTTCATGCGGTGGCTGCTAACATACAGTTCACTGCCTTCTAAATTCATTCACTGATTAAAGAGTGCGCGGCGTTCGCGATTACTAGGTCAGTATAAATGACATTTGCCGGGCTACGGCCTTGAAAATCATCTGGATACTGGGGCTAACTGTACCCAGTGGAATGTAGTTGTGGCATGATTATATAACATAATATTTTCACGTAAAAAAGGTTCGGCGCACTGTTCTCGAGCTCTAATAAATGTATTTACAATGATAATGGCAAGAGCGTTTGTCCCAGGCTCTGACAAATGATACGGTATAGTGTAGTACTAAATAACTACGCGAAATAAAGAAATTAACCCTACCTAAGAATGTGCTATGTAAGGTCTTCTATAACTAATCCTCCCCGCCATGATCTCTCTCTCTCTCTCTCTCTCTCTCTATATATATATATATATATATATAAAGCTCAATGTGTGTCTGTCTGTTTGTCTGTCTGTTATTTATACAAATCTACACCGATTCACCGATCTGGACCAAAATGTGTATACTTACCCTTTGGAACCCTGCGGGTAACCCTCTCTACTTGAAATTTTGGACAGACCACTCCATTCCTTGCATTTAGGCCCTTTGGCAATAATCTACACCGTTTCACCCATCTCAACCAAATTTTACATACATACCTTTGGAACCTGATGAGTAACACTGTCCACTTAAAATTTCGGACAGACCAATCCCCTACCTGCATTTAGGCCCTTTGAGAAAAATCTACACCGTTTCACCCATCTGAACCAAATTTTACATACTTACCCTTTGGAACCCGACGAGTAACCCTGTCTACTTGAAATTTTGGGCAGACCACTCCTTTCACTGCATTTGCTTGAAATTTTGGGCAGACCACTCCTTTCCCTGCAATTAGGCCCTTTGGCAAAAATCTACACCATTTCATCCATCTCAACCAAATTTTACATACATACCCTTTGGAACCCGACGAGTAACCCTCTCTACTTGAAAATTTGGGCAGACCACTCCTTTCCCTGCATTTAGGCCCTTTGGTAAAAATCTACACCGTTTCAGCCATCTCAACCAAATTTTAAATACTTACCCTTTGGAACCCGACGAGTAACACTGTCTACTTGAAATTCCAGACAGACCACTTCTTTCTCTGCATTTAGGCCCTTTGGCAAACATCTACACCGTTTCACTTATCTCAACCAAATTTTAAATACTTACCCTTAGGCACCCGACGAGTAACACTGTATACTTGAAATTTCAGACAGACCACTATATTCCCTGCATTTAGGCCCTTTGGCAAAAATCTACACCGTTTCACCGATCTTTAAAAAAATGTACATACTTTGCTTTTGGAACCCTGCGGGTAACATCGTTCACTTTAAATTTCGAAGAGACCACTCCATTCCCTGCATTAAGGCTCTTGAACTAATCGTGTCGGAAGTTAAACAACACCACATAGTCTTCCTTGCCTGTGATTACTAAAATATGTATTTCTATTAGTTTGTAAGTTTGACGTGCCAATTCAATAGTTGTAGTGTATGTATGTCCCCTATGCGTTCATATACGATTCATCCGAATGCGATGATACTTGGGTCAGTTGTTGTGTGGATTCCAGGGAAATTTTCTAGCTACAAATTATGTAGGTAACACAAAAGCGCGAGGGACTTAAGGGGGGACGTACACGAAATACATGTACAAATACAATCTTTCACCAAATCCACACTTTTGAAGGTTCACAAGTGGCATTTTGTACAAAGGTTAAGAATAGTTAGGTGCATCTACTGAAAAATTTTCATAATATTAACAAAACAATTTGATTTAGTTTTCAATTCTCAAATTTGATAACCCCATGATTCACAAAAGTACATTTTTCTGACAAACTATCCGACAGATTGTCAAGTAAATTTTACAGTATAACCTCAATATATATAGAAACAAATACACATACGATTTTTTTAATTGATTGACATTTAATGAATTTATACTAAATTGTTTTGTAAACTGAAAAAAACAATAAAAATTGTACATTATTTATGGTATATCTCGGCTTACATAAATTAAATTAAAATTTACCTCTGTGTATATGTTTGTTATACACAGTGCAATGTGGATGCCAAAAATTATGGCTCTACCTTTCCACGTTTCTGAGAAAAATGTACCTGAACAATGAAAATAGAAATTGTGAGAAAATGCACTTTAAAGTTGAACTCACTTTATCCTTGCCATTTCGTTTATCAAAAAAAGGCACCAGAACTGTACTGAGTGTCCTCCTTTCCTTCAAATCTTCTCTTCTGGTTCCTTTTCTTCTGTCTTGTGTTCTTTGCAAGGTCTTCAATGGATTTCTCAACTGCATTTATACTTTGTGTGTCAATTTTCTTCAAGATGTCTTGAGTGCATGCTCCAACCTTGAAGCCCATTCTCTGCAAGACATTCATCCTTGAACCATCTCATATTTGCTTCATAGTAACATTTTTTCATTTTGAAGTTTTAAATGACGTGTCAGCATCACAGTATTTGCATAAAATGTGTACATTACACACCGCGCACACTCTCTTACCATTTCTTACAGCTACATGCGGATTTCACTGCACTAGACAACAACTCAGTGTCCATCAACCTATATCCAGTGCTATCCTGATAATCATCATTATTATCACTAATATTTGCACTTGTACTCTTCCGTCTGGAGCTGCTGGGTGGTGAGCTCACATGTTCAAAATATGTGGTCTGGTCAGACCTAACCTCGCTTCCTTTGTCGGTATAATTAGCATACCTAGAATCAATTAAAGCACGCACACGCTTCTTGCACATCTTTTTAAACAACTTTCGTGGTCGTGGCATAATTCAAATAACACAATCAATTACAACGAGAAGTTATTCAACGAACGCAAGCAAATACAAGTAATCAAAATTTGTAATCAAAGATTGCAATTGTCTATTGTTTCCAAGGAGCTTATATAACAGTCACAGATGTACAAAACAAAGAGAATATACTTCATGGCCTTGTTGATGTTTCCATAGTAACTTTGCTTGAAGAAAGTGCTCAGAAACTCAGATTATATGACTACTACCAAAGAGTCTCTTCGCCAAGTGGGCGTGGCATGATGTACACGTTGGGCATTTAATTATTTTATGGCACTTAGGATGCGAATTTGATTATGAAACTTGTGGAAATTATTGTCAATGAATTGTACTAATTGATAAAAAATAAATCGAAAAATGATATTTTCTGACATTTTCATGTCCTTAACAGGAAGTTTTAAATGCCACAGTAACCCAATTGCACAATGCCAGTTGTGATGATGATGATAATTGTTGTTTAAAGGGGCTTAACATCGAGGTTATCGGCCCCTAATGGTTTGGGGGATCGTGAAAATGAAACTTATACTAAAACTAACTACAAAACTTACGGGCTAGAATAAGATAGGGATAAAAGAAAGGAATAAGGGAAATAAAGGACAGGAGGAAATGAAATGCCCTCAACCCTGGATAAATGAGAATTGAGGACTTGGGAGGTAGGACAGCCACGAACGGCAGATAGTAAGGGGAAAGAGGACAGGGTCCGTTCAAAAGGCAATGGAAAAAAGGGGTTAAACCGGACCTAGCTCAGGAAACCCTCAGGGTTTCCAGCTTCCGAACTCACCGGCCATGAGCCCTTGAGGATGTAGCACTATCCAGGGTGCACCAGAAGTAGTGGGGAAACACACACCCTGCCTCATTGAGGGCCTTGAGCAGAGAACATGAGATAATAAGAAAAGAAAAATAAAGTTGACCCCTCGATAAATAAGGCTATCAGGAATGATTAGACAAGGGCCAATTAAGGCAAGAAAGTGAAAGAGTCGCTAGGCCTCGGATACCCTGATACCATCGGGGTCGGAAGAGAACAAGAGTTTGACCAAGGGAGGCTGACAGGAAGAGAACTGAAAGGAGCCTGCCACCTGTAAGTAGAAGAAATGCTGTGGTCGCAAACCCACGTCCCACAAGTTGTGAGACCCTGGGGGGTGGTGGGTGGAGGAGGGGGCAGTTGTGAGAATAGCTTGCTGATTCATCGCGAGGTGACATGAGAGGACTGCCCAGAGCCCGCCGTGTTTCCTGGTATTGCTGACTATGCTGATGTTCATACAGGGACTTTGCTCAAACCACTGTAGTGTTACGAAAGAGTGAGTGATTCACCGGCTAATGTGAATAGGACCGGGAACCCTCCCCCAAACGTCTGTCATCATATATCGTCATCATCTGCGATATTCTCAGGTTCATGCAGCTTGGACCCGAGCAGTACTCCATAAGCTCTTTCACTAGACGCATCGAGTATAGGCCTAAGCCAGAAAATAAGGTTCAGACTTTGGAAGACATCGAAGGTAGAAATCTGAATTACCTATATCTGATTTAAAATTACACCATGTTCGTTTAGTAGTTATTTTTCATTACCTTATTATTATCATAAGGGCAAATGACCTAGATCTTACACCTATTATGCCACTAATTACCACACACAATAAGTCTTCACCGCCTGTGAATTTTGAAATATTTATTTCTAACACGGTAGATTGTAAGTTTGTCGTGTCAATTCAACAGTAGGTTTCATTATCATCCTCATCAAAAGGGAAAATGACCTAGATGTTACGTCCTTTATACTACTAAGCAACACCACAGTCTACCTAGCCTGTGATTTTTAAAATATATATTTATATTAGTTTTTTTTAAGTTTGATATACCCGTTCAGTAGTAGTCGTCTTCATTGTCATCCTCATCAAAAGGACAAATGACCTAGATGTTACGTCCATTATACTACTAAGCAACACCACAGTCTTCCTCGCCTGTGATTTCTAAAATATGTATACCTATTAGTTTGTAAGTTTGATATAACCGTTGAGTAGTAGTCTTCATTATCACTCTTATCAAAAGGGCAAATGACCTAGATGTTATGTCCATTATACTACTAAGCAACACCACTGTCTTCCTCGCCTGTGATTTTTAAAAGCTGTTTTTCCATTAGTTTGTAAGTTTGATGCACCAGTTCAGTTGTCGTTTTCATTATAATCCTTATATCAAAAGGGCAAATGACCTAGAAGTTACGTCCATTATACTATTAAGAAACACCACAGTCTTCCTCGCCTGTGATTTAAAAATATGTATTTCTATTAGAGTGTAAGTTTGATATACCCTTTCAGTAGTAGTCGTCTTCATTATCATCTTCATCATTAGGGCAAGTTACCCACATGTTACGCCCATTACTATAGTAATAATCACCAACACATATTCTTGCACGAACTATGATTCTTCAAAATGACTGTCTATTAATTTCTAAGTTTCATGTGTTCAATGCAATAGTAGTCATTAGGGGCCTACGACCCATAATATGCTCCGTTCATACTACTTTTAAATAACACGACGTAAAATCTTTCTTGACTGCGATTTACTGGTACATAGTACGCCCTTTGGTATAGTAACAATAACCAACGGCTTTCGACTTAGATTTTGTAAACTATTTCAAAATGCCTCCCAAAAAGCGACAATCTATTGGGAAAATCAGCCAACAAACCAAGGAATTTAGATTATTAAGGGCTCCTGAAACACCTGAGCAGCGTCAATATCGGCTTGAACAGGACGAAAAAGGCACGCTGAGCTTAGAGCTGCTGAAACTCCTCAGCAGCGTCAAGACCGGCTTGAACAGGACGAAAGAAAGCACGCTGAGTTCAGGGCTGCCGAAATACCTCAGTGGCGTCAAGACCAGCTTGAACAGGACGAAAGAAAGCACGCTGAGCTCAGGGCTGCCGAGACACATCAGCAGCGTCAAGACCGCCTTGAAATTGAACGTACGCGACTTTTTCAATCTAGGCAAACATTTAGGCAGTTTTATTTGAAATTAGAGGCATTTCAGTACGATCACACTTACGATTATAGAATACACCCCAAAGTAACAATTGGAAAAATGGATGTTGTATGCCATCACTGTCTAGCCCAAAAATTCAGATCAGAGTCGCCTGGAATATGTTGCTCTAACGGGAAAATTAAGCTAGCCGCTTTAAATCCTCCTCCCAAACCACTTATTTCGTACACATCAGTAACGACTCAAGAATCTAAACACTTCCTGAAAAACATAAAGAAGTTCAATTCATGCTTCCAAATTACTTATTTCGGTACAACAGCAATAGTAAAAGAAACTGGTTTCATTCCAACATTCAAAGTGCAAGCACAAATTTATCATCAACTTGGATCAATTCTTCCCTTCACTAATGAGAAACCAAAATTTTTACAAATCTATTTTATGGGAGACGAACGACAACAAGCCGATCAACGTTGTAAAAATATTCCCAGCACCAGTAGGGAGAATGTTATAGCTCTACAGAGGTTGTTGCAAGAGCATAATAACTTAGTAAATATGTTTACCACCGCCCTGGATCGAATGCCTACGGATGAATATAAGGATGAATCAGTGGACGAGAGACCAGTAGGCGAACATGAACGTCTTTTTAATGCTCCGACCATTGGCGAAGTAGCTATCGTAATGACAGGACAAGAATTCGAGAAACGTGACATAATCATTCATAGACGGAGTGATGTTTTACAACGAATTTCAGAAACACACAGATCGTACGATGCCCTTCAGTACCCTTTAATATTTTGGGAGGGTGAGGATGGGTACCAGTTTAATCTGAGGCAAACTGCTCCTATCAGTGGTACAGCCACGAGTAAAAAGATATCAGCTATGGATTCTTATGCCTGCAGAATAATGATTAGACCAGGATCATCAAACCATATTCTGAAAAGCGGACAACTCTTCCATTAATTTATTGATGATATGTACGCCAAGATAGAAAATCAACGCCTGATCTACATCCGATTAAACCAAAATAAACTTCGAGTTGATGATTACATTCATTTGCATGATGCTGTAGACAATGATGGCAATGTTGTGGACATTGTAAAAATGGTTATTTTACCGGCAACATTTACGGGGAAGTCTAAGACATATGCACGAATATGCCCAGGATGTCATTTGTTTGTTCGGATATACGGATGACCGGATTTATTTTTTACAGTAACATATAATCCTGCCTGGACTGACATTAAGGAAGAACTTTTTCTGTGGCCAGGCAAGTACTGATCGCCATGATTTGACAGCGAGAATTTTTAAACAAAAATTAGCAAAGCTCATTGATATAATAACCAAGAGCCATATTTATGGAGAAGCTGTTGGATGTACTCAATTGAGTGGCAAAAAAGAGGCCTTCCACATGCTCACATATTATTATGGCTCAAAAGCAAGATACGTCTAACTCAAGTGGACAGTGTTATTTCCGCGGAGATTCCCAGTAATGAACAAGAGCCCATGCTCTTTAAGATAATTACAAAGAATATGATTCATGGACCATGTAGAGGTATCAACCCAAAGTCACCCTGCATGAAGGAAGGAAAGTGTAGCAAAAAAGTATCCCCGAGAATTTACCCAGGAAATTCAAACCGAAGATGATGGCTACTCTCTGTACAGAAGACGAAAACCAGGAAACGGAGGCTATACTACGAATATTAACCAGTACAGACAAACTGAGGAAGACAACAGATGGGTGGTTCCATATTCTCCTCTACTTTCTAAAATGTTCCAAGCACACATCAATGTTGAATATTGCAATTCAGTGAAATCCATTAAATACATCTGTAAATACGTCAACAGGGGTAGCCATATGGCAGTATTTCAACTTGAAGGACAAACCAGGACTATCGATGAGCCTACACAATTTCAGTTGGGAAGATATATCAGCAGCAACGAAGCAGTTTGGCGGATCCTTAATTCCCCAATTCATGAACGTTATCCACCTGTTGTTCATCTCAGTGTTCACCTAGACAATGGACAACGAGTTTATTTCACAGCTGATAACGCCCAAGAAAGAGCTGTACAACCTCCTAACACGATAACACGATACTAACATCCTTCTTTCTTTTATGTCAACAAGAACAATTTGCTAGAACACTGATGTATGCAGATGTTCCAAGATATTATACATGGAATAAATCTACCAAAGT
The DNA here is from genome assembly GCA_946902985.2 of Meconema thalassinum. Lineage (NCBI taxonomy): Eukaryota > Metazoa > Arthropoda > Insecta > Orthoptera > Tettigoniidae > Meconema > Meconema thalassinum. The sequence goes on along the minus strand of OX336398.1, from coordinate 37,206,213 downwards.
GTTCTGCAAGATAAAACAAGGTGCTTTAGTTCCAGGACATGATGTGCGTGCAAGTGATGCCTTTGGCCGGGTATATACAGTTCATCCCAACAACGCCGAATGCTATTACCTTCGAATATTACTTCACACAATTTTAGGGCCAACATCATTCAAATATCTGAAAACTGTGAACAGAGTAGAATGCCAAACATTCAGAGAAGCATGCCAATAGCGTGGCTTACTTGAAAATGACCAACATTGGGACATAACATTCTCCTGATCATCCCTCACATCTTTTCCATCTCAACTAGGAAGTCTTTTTGCAATTATGATAACAACTTGTTCCCCATCAAACCCTCAGGCTCTTTGGGACAAATATAAAGAAGACCTTAGTGAGGACGTACTTAGAGAACAACGAAGAGCTAATCCAGCTTTGGATTTGAATTTTTCTCCTCATGTGCTTAATGAAAGCCTCATTATGATTGAGGATAAATGCAATGTCAAAACTCTCATACAGCTTGATTTGCCAGCCCCATTACGCACTAATACTGACGTACTTGATAGGGACATATTGAGAGAAAAAAGCTTCAACACTGATGAGTAAAGAAGGTGCGTTGAAGACAAAAAGCCTCTCTTAGTTGATGACCAAAGATTTGCATATAGTGCCATAATGGACTTAATCAATAACGGAAATGGTGGAATTGTTTTTCTTGATGCACCAGGAGGAACAGGAAAAACTTTTCTCATTAATTTGCTACTTGCAGAAATTCGGGCACAGACGAAATTGCATTTTCAATGGCATCATCAGGAATTACATCCACACTACTCACTGGGGGTCGAACAGCACTCTCAGCTCTGAATCTGCCATTAAATCTTGCGCAGTCAGAAACTCCAGTATGTAGCATCAAGAAGGGCTCCGGAAAAGCTGAAATACTAAAACCATGCAAAGTCATTGTTTGGGATGAGTGCACTGTGGTCCATATGAAAGCTCTTGAAGCTCTTGATCGAACACTGAAAGACGTACGAGGAAACAGTCAACTAATGGGAGGAGCTGTTATAGTTCTGCCGGGTGACTTTCGCCAAACATTACCAGTTATACCACGATCAACTCCCGCTGATGAACTCAATGCTTGCCTCAAAGCATCGTATCTTTGGAGACATGTTTACAAAATGACACTGACGACCAATATGAGAGTCCATTTACTAGGAGATGTGACTGCACATAATTTTGCGCAACAACTCCTGCATCTCGGTGATGGTGATTTCACGCCTGATGCGACAACCAATCTCATTTCTTTCCCGTTGGACTTTTGCGAACTGATGCCTTCAGTTCAGGAAATGATGAACGAAGTATTCCTAAATATCCCTGGAAATTACAAAGACCATCAGTGACTTAGCGAGCGAGAAATTCTGGCGCCTAAAAACGAAAGTGTACACAAAATGAATATTCAGATCCAAGATCATCTTCCTGGCCCCAGTACGACGTACGAATCTATCGATAACGTTCTGGAGACCGATCAGGCTGTATTTTACCCTACTGAGTCCTTGAATTCCTTGGAACCACATGGATTTCCACCACATAAATTAATACTAAAAGCTGGATCATCAATACTGCTATTGCAAAATGTCGATCCACCAAAATTGTGTAATGGAACGAGACTCTGTGTGAAAAACTCAAGCCAAACGTAATAGAAGCGACAGTATTGACAGGCCATGCCAAAGGAGAAGATATCTTCATTCCACGAATTCCTATGATCCCTACTGATATGCATTTTGATTTCAAGCGACTGCAATTCCCTGTGCGTCTTGCATTTGCAATGACCATAAACAAGGCCCAAGGACAGTCACTCAAGGTAGCAGAGTCCATGCTTCTCTCATGGTCAGTTATAGGTAGCTTGCTCAAGAGTGGGCACACCTAAACATTTATTCATTTATACACCAGAGGGGAAAACAAGGAATATCGTTCATCCTAACGCACTCCATTAATTTTATTGTTAGCTACAAACATGTTCGTATTTATTAAATAACAACTGCGAAGTGAGATGAAACATTTCTCTGAAGTTCAACCATTACATCGTATATTAGGCCGTGTTACTTTGCGTGTCATCTGTCTATTTAAACTACTGTCACTGTATTCATTATTGCCAATGATCTGGTACTCTTCTTGTGAACCTGTACCTAAATATGTAAGCCGGTCACGTAGAAAATTCAGAGCGAGTTTTATGGTATATCGTACATCTCTTTTCTATTTTATTCCTCTCATTCCTTTAACCAGCGTATCAATTTTTCCCACCCGTTGATAAGTTACATGTGCCAGTAGTCGCTTCTATGTTCATCATCACTATGTAGCAGAAGTTTTGCGTCAGAAGAAAAGACAACTGGATGCTCAGGAACGTTAACCATATATCGACTGCAAAATCTGGAAGCTTCTCATGGAGGAATTGCTTCAGACATTTATCGTACAGGTGAAACCTTAACAAGACGAAACTTTTAACCAGATAGCGATCTAAGTGGGAGCTCTTTGGCAAAAAATAATCAAGTCTTTCCCGAAATGTGAGTCCTTAAAATAACTTTTTCTGTTATTTTCTAAGTTTCATATGTCAGTTATGTAGTAATTTTCAATATCATCCTGATCAGTAGGATGTTACGCCCTCAACGTCATTGGGGGCAAATTACCTAGATTTTAAGTCGATTATATTTCTAATCACCACCACATAAAGTCTTCTACGACTGAGATGTCACGAATTCTGGGACCGCTAACGACATTTTTCGACTCGGACTGAAGACAAATATCATGAGAATGATCATTATTTTACAGAGTCTTCCCATAGTGACTTAAGTATAAACATTGTCACTGGGTTTGATAATGTAAGAAATGAATACATAAATAAATATAATTTGTCACGTTAAGTGTTAAGGAGATTGAGATATTATCATCATTCCACTGGGTGAAGCCGGGTACTACTGATAGTCCTACATAAAAGAATCGACTTTCAGTCGGACTCACATGACTTCCTTACACGTCTCCAGCGTGTATGCATTGCCTGGTTTCCTCAGCAAGTGCTGCAGCATGGTTTTAGTATCCAAGACTCCGTCCTTCCATCAATAAGTGTCATCCGTCGCTATCCCCCTCCATATCGGGATTTTATTCCTTAACAATCTCCATGATAGTTGGAATAACCAGCGTGTCCATGTGGCGTTGAACCAATAAAGTTAGCTCCATGATGGTGAAAGATTCGTCGTTTTCACTGAATTTAAATGAGTTGTAACTTTGATTTACTGAATTCACAGATTCTACGCTCATGTAGCGGGTTGTTGCAAAGAATGGCCATGTATTCATCCGCTCACAGACTCGACATAGCAGCTTGTGCCACTAGACTCACCCAAAAATGTTGTGTCTTTTAAACACACACTTATTGCTTCACACTGGAGCGATTTGCTCATGAAAAATCTCCTCTTAAATGCCGGTGAGTGTTACACCAAGAATTATAACGTTTTAGCAATTTGAACAGTTTTCAATTGATCAGCAACCATGTGCTCATAACTAGGTTCGTTTCCGGGTTGACAAAAAAAACAATTTAAGGAATATTATTAATTCACTTTAAATCACAGTCCTTACTAGTTCTGGCAGCTTTACTGCGCGCATTAGCACGTTGTTATGCTCTCGATGATAATTATCGAACGTGGCATTCGCGGATTCAGACAAGAATTATAGACCATGTCTGCACAGGACCTCACCTGCTATAGAAGTGTGCTCATCAAAATGCCGGATGTTCCGATCATGTCACCAGTCAAGGGTGCAACTATAAACATCCTTCGCATTCTCTGCGGGGTTACATCATCATTTCCTTTTGCTAACAAAAATCATATAATTCTCTAGTGCTTCGAAATATGTACAAACTGTTGGAATATGTGACCATGGTTTTTGCAGGTCACACTGTTAATCAGTAAACCTGCTCCATAGAGATTTTCTCTTTTGTTTTTGTTTTGGTGTGTATAAAAGAATGTTGTATCACCTTGTTCGTTCAGTTCTGTTCTAGTAAATGTCAAGCACATTAAACGTGTGTTCCATTTCAATTGCCTGAGTTCCTCGTAATCCTACAGGTTATGGGCCCAGCCACGAATCCACCTTGCTAATATAAAGCACGTAATTTAGACTACCTCGCAGCTTATCTATAGCCGGTAACGAGGTGCTTGTTGCAGACATGTTGATTTCGATACGTAGCGAAATTCACAGTTCATATAACGAGCAGTCTATCATACGCACTTTATATTCGCGCGGTGGATTCGTGGCTGGGCCCACAACCTGAAGGATTACGAGGCACAAGTCGAGAATCAGTGTGAAAGATCTATCAAGGTCCTAAGCACTGATAATGGTGGTGAATTTTGTGGCGAGAACCTACTTAAATCAGAAGGCATTCAGCATCAAACTACAACTAGCTATTCCCCACAGCAGAATGGTGTAGCTGAACGCATGAATAGAACATTACTTGATAAATGTAGAGCCATGATGAGCGAGTCTAAAGTAGATAAACGCATGTGGGCTGAAGCAATAAATACAGCAGCCAACCTTGTAAACAGGTCCCCAACCAGAAAATTTCCAGATATAGTTCCAGAGGAGATCTGGACTGGTAACAAGGTCAATATGGAGCATCTGAGAATTTTTGGTTGTGTAGAAGTTCATGTCCCTGATCAAAGGAGAAACAAGTTGGATCCTAAAAGTGAAAATCACGTTTTTTGTGGTTTTTGTGAGGACAGTAAAGCTTATAGATTCAGGCATCCTGTTACTCATCAACTTGTTAAGTCCAGGGATGCACAGTTCTTTGAAGATGTGTTCCAGGAGGTGTCTAATGCTCTCTGCCCCATCCTCTGAGATGTTGGGTTCTGCTTCACTGTCAGTGGGAACTAAGATCTGCAACATAGCAGGTTCGTTAATCTGCAAGAATGGGCCAACATTACCTGGAGACACCTCCTTGTTACCCGTCCAGATCTCCTCTGGAACTTTACCTGGAAGTTTTCTGGTTGGGGACCTGTTTACAAGATAGGCAGCTGTATTTATTGCTTCATCCCACATGCGTTTATCTACTTTAGACTCGCTCATCATGGCTCTACATTTATCAAGTAATGTTCTATTCATGCGTTCAGCTACACCATTCTGCTGTGGGGAATAGCTAGTTGTAGTTTTATGCTGAATGCCTTCTGATTTAAGTAGGCTCTCAAATGCTTTGCCACAAAATTCACCACCATTATCAGTGCGTAGGACCTTGATAGATCTTTCACACTGATTCTCGACCTGTGCCTTGAAATCAATAAAGCAATCCAAAACATCACTTTTCTTAGCAAGGAAATACAAAAAAACCTTTCTAGAATGATCATCAATGAAGGTCAAGAAATAACTAGCGTTGCTCCAAGATGGAACTGACATAGGCCCACATAAGTCTGAATGAATAAGATTTAGCTTATTAGCCTACTTTTCACATTTTGCAAAAATGAGGAAAAAGTAGACTTATGAAATCGGACAAATGTGTATCTGTCTGTCTGCCCTTCTGTCTGTCTGTCCTTCTGTATGTCTGGCTGTGTGTCCCCCCCCCCCCCCCTATCAAATCCTAAACAGCAGCAGCAGTCGAAACAAAATTTGGTAGGAGTAAAGATCTATACCTGAATATCTCACGGCCATATTTGAAAATGATGTCAGTGCTACCAACTGCTGAAAAATCGCAATTGAAATTTGAACTCCATGTTGGATATAATGGAAGGTATGAATGGGAGCTATTTCAAAATTGACACACGTATAGATAATAATATTGCAGTTTAATTTCCAGGAGGCCATACATGGCAGTGTTGCCAAAATTATTATAAGCCTGCTGATAGGTCCAAATTTTAAATTCATATAACTTCTAAACTATCAGTTGGATTTCAACCAAATTTCGTATGTGCTATGTGTACATCAGCAGATATGACTGAGCGTACTCTTAAGTACCACCAGGGCTGCCAACTGTAAATAAATGCTCTGAATGTTTTTATCCAAATACCCATATACCAGAAAGTATGCAAGCCGACAGCTTTAAACTATGCACACGTATAGTTCCTGAGATTCTATATTAATTTGGAGTAACTTATATACGTCAGTGCTACCAACATGATTCTAAGTCTGCTGAGAAGTCCAACTTTAAATACGCACATGTAACTTCTATAATATCATTTGGATTTCAACAAAATTTCGTGCGTGCTATGTGTAACATAACAGATATGACTATGCCGATTATTAAGAGTAACCAGGGCTGCCAACTGTTAATAAATACTGTCTCTATTTTTGTTGCCCTAATATCAATATATCAGAAAGTATGCAAGCCAATAGCTCTAAACTTTGTACGCGTATAATACCTGGCATTCTAGATTAATTTGGAGTAACTAATATAGGCCTACACCAGTGCTGCCAACATGATTCTAAGCCTGCTAATAGGTCCAATTTTAAAATGCATGTAACTTCTATAATAACTAATGGATTTCATTCAAAATTGACACAACAATAGATCATATTATTTCAGATTATTTCTGACCAATACATGTATGTCATTGTTGCCAACATGATCCTATGTTTAACTGCATGTAACGTCCATGCTATCCATTGGACTTCAACCAAATTTTGTATTCTGTACCTTATGAGATGGAACTAAGAATATATTCAGTCACCAGGGCTGCCAACTGTAGTTCTCTATTAGGCTACATTATGCCAGGTATACATTATTTCGTACTAATTAGAAATTTCGATATTACCATCTTTATTTCGTCATTATTCTAGATAGATCCATATAGATTATTCATTCGCATGATTCTTACATTTTAAGGAAAGTAGGCTCTTTAGTTCGTCACGGAACTTCTTGTTTTTACATACAGTTTTGCTCTTACTTGACTTAAAAGATTGTCTAGCTTGTTTACCTTCAGCACATGAAAAACAGTTTTTAAAGCTATTATCTGAGAAATTAATTCCATGAGTGGGACCATCTCTTAAGAACTTCATGCTGTGGTTGTTAAGATAACCCAGTCGTTTATGCCATAAATATTCGGAGTCCTCTGCACAAATATTAGCTTGAGCACTGTGAGCATTGACTTGGTAAACACCCCCCACGTTACTTGCAGTCAGTGCTGCATTACCTGAGGCAACAAAGTTTTCACTACCATAAACTTCACAAGTATTGTCGGTGAATACCACAACACAACACTTTTGAGTAGCAGCAGACACAGATAAAAGATTAGCAGTGAGACCAGTAACATATTCTACATTGGAAAAGGTTTGTGAAATACCATTTTCTAAATGAACAGTTACATTACCAGATCCTTGGCCATACAAATTTTGATTGTTTGCTGTACTGATCTCCAGATTAGGACCAGCAGTGAAGTTCACCATCGCAGTCTTGCTAGAACTCATATGCTTAGTAACACCAGAGTAAACGAGCCAGGCCCCTGTAGAGGCTCTTGCACTTAATGCCTGTCCATCGGTTGCCAGCATCATCTTGTCTTCCTTCGACTTCTGTTGAGTTGAGCTCTGCATCTCCTCTTTCCTGCAATCCCGCTTCCAGTGTCCTGGCTTCCTGCATTTCCAGCAGAAGGGCTTCTTCTTCGTCTTGTCTTCTCGTGAAAACAGAACAGAATCCTTGGATGGCTTGGAAGTACTTTTCCCACTCCAAATAGTATCTTGTAGCAACTTGGTTTGGACTGTGTCTGCAGTAATGTCTGTTCCGGAACTTTCCAGAGCCATAATCATAGGCTGAAACTCATCTGGTAGACCTTTCAGCATAAGAGCTGTCACAAACTCGTCGTCCAGTGCCTTATTCATAGACGCAAGTTGCTGAGCAAGTCCCATAACTTTTCCACCGTCTTGTAGTGCTTTAATTTAACTTGGCACAATTTCTTCAAGATGACGATCCGCCGATTCACTCCTTTAACTGAGTAGGCCTTTTCAAGAGCTTCCCAGACTTCCTTCGCGGTCTTACAAGGCATGACGTTTGGGAAAATTGATTTATCCACCATGAGGTTAAGTCTGGCTCTAGCCCGACTTTCGTCTTTCGCTTTCTTCGCAGATGTTGTAGTATCTCCATCCGGGTAGCCAACTATACAGCTCCACAGATCTTCGAGTCTTAGGACATTTTTCATCTCGAATCGCCAATCATCTAATAAATTCAGTCTCCAAGAAATAAAAGAAAAATTAACATTGGTGGCGTGGCAACTTGTGGTGCTTCAAATTAGAGTCACTCATACTTTCTCTTTGGGAGTCCTCGGTTCATTCACAGAAGTTATACTCTTCATGTGCTATCGACGTGAACTCGGGCTCAATATATACCATCTGATACCGGGACTTTACCGTAAAATCAACTGTCTGAGTTTACTGTCACCTCACTGGAGATTGTAAGAACGGGCCTATGCATTATTACTTGTGGTAATACCGTCCTCTCTTGTAAAATTCAAATTCTACTGTATGTTGGTCCCGCTTTCGGCTCTCCAGCCGAGGACTACTCGAGAGGGTGTTAACATCACAAAGTTTACAAAGGTAACATCTGATATTCTACTGGGTAGAACTTGGCTGTTAGAATTGTGAACGCAAAGGCAGGTTTAAAAACATTTAAAGGGTAACGGTTAGGTTGACGTTAGATTTGGTTGGGATTATTGAAGTGTTTAGATCGTACGCTTTTGTGGCCGGTGTCTAGTTTATGATCTAGGCTTACTGGATGGAGCTGCGTCGTGTATCGGTGATTGTTTCCCGACGTTTCGGCAGTCATTGCAGCAGCCTTTATCATAGATACGAGTACGTGTCTGTCCTCAAACTATCCGTTGGCTTTCAGTGAGGCACTGCTTGATCGGCATTGAACTCATGCTGCTCCCTGATTGGTCAGAGCCCTAGCCAGTCACGCGATAAGAGAACTCTCTATGTATTGCTAAGCCTGAATCTGTCATCGCGATTGAAATCACTGGGATGCTTCAAGATCTCCAATGCCTCTATTATTATCCTGTTTTGATATCTAGGATCTTAAGAACAGTTTCGGCATTATTACATTCTATTGCCTGTCTCGTGACGTCAGTATGTTCAACTATTACAGATCTATAGTTTATTTGTTTTTTCTCTCGAATGTGCACTGATATTCCAATAGAAACGCGACTATTTGTATGCCGTATGTATATCTCTCCACAGGAACAAGGTGCCCTGTAAACTTCTACGTCCTGGTTTTGGCTGCTTTATCTCGGCTGATTTATACACCTCTTGTGTTAGCTTGTTTAGGGGTTTAGGGGCAAAAAAATGAAAAATGATATATTTAGTTATTTACAATGTAGAGAACAGGACTTTGTAAAAAAATCGAAAAAATATATGAATAATGATCATTTTAAGCCTATTTTTATTTTATGAAAAATTTTATTCGTGTAAATGCCCCTCCCCCCCCCCCCCCCCCCATATAAATTCTAAACGGCTAGAGTGATTTCAATGAAACTCGGTAAGATCGTAGCACCATTTTCGACGACCCCGACCGTGCCTTTTAAATTGTACTGTCTCTCACCAATTCAACATGGCGGCTGTGCGAAATATTTCACCAGCATTCAGTATCTCCGAAACTATTACAGATATCACCCTGAAAATTTGTACGGTGATAAAGGGAACTACTAGAAGTTCACCTATGAGATTTTATAAAACCTGGTAACTACAAAACCAACATTGCGGCCAAGCGAAGTTGAGACTTTTAAATAGACTTTTCTCGCGATTTAGCCATCCAAAAGTAATGAAACATGGTACAGGAAATGTTTATACACATTGTAATACACTGGCGTCTAATTTAGTTCAATTGTTTACATAACCTAAAAATGGCGGCTGTTCAAAATATTTCACTGGCATTCAATATCTCCGAAACTATTTTTGATATCACCCTGAAATTTTGTACGGTGATAAACGGCACTGCTACAAGTTTATCTATGTAACTTTCAAAAACCCGTGAAGATCGAAACATACATGGCGGCCAAGCGAAGTTGAAATATTTTCATAGACTTTTCTCGTGATTTAACCTTCTGAGCGCAGTGAAATGTGGTACAGTAAATGAGTATACATATTGTAATGCACTGGTATCTAATTAAGTTCAATTGTTTACACAACCCCAAGATGACGACTGTGCGAAATTTGAAAATTAAGTTTTCATTTCTTGTGTCGTAATCATACAATCGAAGTGAAAGTTTGAATAATGAAGCTACGCAGTAATTTCCCATTAATGCTACATAACTCCATGACCTATACATATAACAATCCAAAATGGCGACCATCCGAAATATTTTGACGGTTCTCAATATCTACGAATTTTTTACAGCAATCAGATTGAAATTTAGAGGCTATGAGCATAAGTTCACCTATATGACTTTCAGTAACCTGGTGAGCACAAATCCAACACGGGAGCGACGCGAAGTATAAATATGTAAATGGACGTTTCTCGCGTTTTAACCATCCGAGTGCAGTGAAACTTTGCACGTTAAATGCTTATACAAATGTTAATCCACTGGCATCTAATTTCTTTCAATTGTTTTCATAACCACAAGATGGCAGCTGTGCGAAATTTTAAAATCTCGGTTTTACTTCTTGTGTCCTAATTATGCGATTGAAGTCTGAATACCACACGTACACAATAATTTTCATGTAGTAGTACATAAACAAAAATCCAACCTGGCGACCATCTGAAATATTAAGACGGTTCTCAATATCTAGGAATCTATCACAACAATCAAACTGAAATTTTGTATGTTGATAGAGGCAATTAACGTGAGTAGGATATATGAAAACAGGCTGTATATTTCTTCACGGAATTACTTGTTTAAGATATAAATATATATGCTGCATCGTGAAAGATAATGCCCAATTTTTGCAGTGATTTATGTATGTGCGTATAACTTCTAAACTATTATAGATAGATTTCTGAACTCACTTCTGGTCTGCTGTGTTGAGTGCAGACTTTGTGTTGGAAACAATGACAACTTCCTGAATTGTTTTTATTGCGAGTGGTTACTGAACACCGTCACTGTAATTTTGCAGTGACCTATTGAAGAAGTATTGTTTTAAGGGTTGGCACAGCGGAACAGTCGGTGATTTGAAGAGGGAAACAAGTTCACTAACTTGCAAAAAGAAAAGTTGAAATACGCATTTATTTATGTATTTATAGGTTTTTTATTACTTACGGTATTTATTTATTTATTTATTTATTTAAAAGCTAAAGGAAGTAGGAGACTTATGACACAAAATAATAGTGATACTCGAAATGATGGAAGTGATGGGGCAGGAATGTTCTAAGAATTGTCAAAAGTAACAAAATGTTATGAAAAACTTCAACCTCATTTTTCTCAGTTTAAAATTTTTCACTACTTTGCTACCATTTGTAATAAAACTAATACAGATAGATCCATTAAATATCATTGATCATCCGAATGAACAGTAATATGACGGGATATCCCTTTAAATAACATACAAAATGAAATATAAATATTTGTGGACATTTTTTTTGATTAAAACATCGTACCTTAAATAATATTCATATTTCATAAGTATTTCGTTTTTGTCAATAATTCTTCTTATTGTTGCAGTAATCCTTGAAGATTTTATGGCTAACCCAAACAAATTTTGAGTAACGTGCACCTAAAATTTGAAGATTTAACATGGGCGAGAAAGGCAGGTCTTTCTTACCTTAACCGTTGTCACGTTGTCTTTCCTTAGCAACCTGACGATTCTATTTTCTCCCCCTGTATTATAGGCAGAAGGGCTTTATGGTCGGGCCGATCTTCGTTTTTTCAGCTATTCTGCGGCGTTGTTCTATATTCCGCAAACCCCTATATATCTGTCTTTTCTTGTATACCTTAGCTAGGAGCGTATTCCAAGCTCGATATTTCTCTTCATTTACGCTATCCTTATCGCAAATGCGGTTGGCTCCGGTGAGGAGTGTCCTAGCTACCATTTCCTTCTGCGACGGTGGATGGCTTGAGTTTCCATGTAGGTACCGATCTGTATGAGTGTCTGAGCGTGTTGCCTGTTCGTTTTTTGACCAGAACGTCTTCCAAGGCCAGTGCATTATTTTCTTCTACTTTTATCGTTAAGTTGATGTTCAGAGGTCTGGAGCACATTAAGTCTAGGAATTCCTGAAGTGAGTTGCGTCCATGTTCCCATATCAAAAAATCTCGTTTTCGTATCAGAACAAACACTCAAGAATCAATGGGCTCTCCTTTACAACTTCTTTCTGTAATTTGCCATGAAATTCCAAATGTTGAAGGATCTGCCCATTGAGGACGAAGAATGTGTAGTTTACGCAGTGTTCAACTAAGTCCGTTGAACCGTCTGTGGCAGTAAGCTTTTACGTGATTATCTGTGTGGCGTCAGGTACAGAATTCTTTGTATATGAGGACTCCACATCGAGACTTGCCAGTAGATCACTGTAACTCAAGTTTATACTCGCTATGATATCCGCGAAGTGTTGAGAGTTTCTGTAGTGAGAGGGTGGCGGAGGGAATAATGGACGCAGGACCTGATTCAAATATTTAACAAGATCGTGAGTTAGGGACGCTATGGCGCTAAATATTGGTCTCAGAGGCACATCGGTCTTGTGTATTTTAGGTATGCCGCATTTTTTGAGTAGCGAGTTTCTAAGGAATTCTAGGTGTTTTCTGTAATTGATGACTACTTAATTAGCCGCGTCTTCGTCTTCGTCTTCTGTACTTTCTCTATGGGTTTCTTTGGTATCACCTTATAAGCTGGATCTGATCTGCGGGCCTGGCATGTTTGATTTCCTGAGAGGCCTCAGTTCTAATTTATTCTGTTTCGAAGACCGGTAGATGACGTATAGAAGCTTCTAGCCCGCAGGTAATATCTTCCATAGGAAGACATCTCGGCATGATGGCGAATTTAAGTACATTGCTTCGGGTATATGACTCAAATAAAAACAACATATTGTATTTTTGTCACTTTAGCCACTTCTTTTACACTACATATAAAGTTATATATACAGTTATATACAGTCTTAAACACAAGTTCCTGCTTTAAACTTCTAAATCCAGGCCATCAATCCACTGAAGTGCCTCGGAAGATTCTGATCCTTGGAACGCTCGTTACGGACATTCACCAACGGTATGTTCGATGGTTTGCAGGGTAGCTCCGGTTGGAAGGGTTTTCAATCAGATGTGCATTGAATACTGATGATTCTTCCCACATAGTTTTCCATGCTTCTGAGATGTTAAATGAACAGTCTTCAAGAAGAACTGCAGAGCGCCAAGGTGGTTTTCCTTACTTCAACCGTTGATTACCTGCTTTTGCTACATCAGTATGTATGGGTAGATGGGGGTTCTTCTGAATGGTTTTCCAGATGTTCAGGAAAGCCTCTGAGCTTCGAAGAGCTGGAGATTGATGTTACTTAGAAAAGGTAACCATGTAGTGGGTGTGCTACGTATGCAGCCCGTAATAAGTCGCATTGTGTGGTTAAGTTGCACATCTATCTTCTTGGAGGGGACACTGTTAAGCCAAGATGGGCAGCAGTATTCAGCAACGAAGTATGACAGTGCCAGAGCAGTTGATCGTAAAGTTTGAGCGCTGGAACCCCAGGAGGTACCAACAAGCTTCTGAATGATGCTATTACGGGTCTTCACTTTTGCGGCCACGTTCGTGAGATGTTGTTTGAAGGTCAAGGACCTATCAAGTGTTATCCCAAGGTACTTAGGCATGCTGCAGAACTGCAAAGTGTGTCCTCTGAATGTAACTTCTGCTTTTTAATTAGAGAACCTATTGCGTAAGTGAAATGCGGATACAACCGTTTTCTGATAATTTAGGCGGAGGCACAATTTCTTGAAATATGTGTCCAAGACTTCCAAGTTGGCAGTTAGTGTACTTTCAGCATCGGTGAAGTTGGAGTTCTGGGTTACCAAACAGATGCCATCAGCATATATGAATTTCCTTGATGAAGTTTCTTGCTGGTCGTATATGTACAAGCTGAAAAGGAGAGGAGCCAGGACAGATCCTTGGGGTAATCCATCATTTCATTTGAAGAAATTGCTTTTATCATTGCCAGAGTAAACCTGGAAAAGTCTATTGCACAGCATGTTGTTAATAAGGTTTGTGAGTTTGAGAGACGGAATGATGCTCACAAATTTCAAAAGGAGGCTTTCTCGCCATACTGTATCGTAAGCGGCAGATAGATCCAAGAAAGCAGCTCGTACACATTTGCAATATGAGTTGTTAATGCAAACACTTGATCATTACAGATTCTGCCAGGCCTGAATCCAGCTTGTTCTATGGGGATGTGGTTGTTAATTGTATCAAAAATCATTTTGTAGATGAGTCGCTCAAATAGTTTGTAAGTGACACTTAGTAGAGCTATGGGGCGATAACATTCGACTTTTGTCGGATCTTTGTTCGGTTTGAGGATTGCTATTATTTTTGTTTTCTTGAATAATACAGGGAGATTTCCAGTATTAATGATATCTGAAAAGAAGTTAGTAAGGCATTTAATTGTAGCTATTCCACAGTGAGCGAGGAATTCACGATAGATTCCGTCGAATCCAGCTGCTTTCCCAAGTTTCATGTTTGTGATGGCGTCTCCGACTTACTCTACAGCGAATAGCATGGAAAATTTTGAAGAATTTTTGGCTGCTCTTTTCTTGATTTTTGGCTGAGATTTGATTTCCATTCTTGTCTGCTTTTCTTTTGGGCTCTTGGAATTTGAGATTAGTTGATTAGCAAAGTCATTTAGCTTACTGGCAGTTTTCGATCTAATTGGTCTTGAATTCGTTGGGTCTAGTTTTCTGATAACAGACCAAGCTTTCCGACTCGAGTGTGAGTGGTCGAATGATTCCACGGTTTCATGCCAGATCTTTTTTCTATTCTAATCTAGTGAATGTAGGAGGCGAGTAGCATTATCAGCAGATGGATTTGCTTCATATTTTTCCAGTAAGCTTTCACTATCCTCACTCCAACCGGGTGTGTATTCTTTACGATTACCACTAGGAATATATCGTCTAGCTGCTCCTTTAATTGTGCCAATAAATCGTGTGTAATTACTACATGTTGGCTTGATCCATCTGATGTTGGAGTCTGTTTGCTCTGAAAATTCAGACCAGTTTTCCTTCTTAAAGTTCCACCTTGGTTTTGGATGGGACTGTACAATTGGTACACATATCCCAGTCTCTAAAATAATAGGTCTGTGCTGGCTGTGGAGGAAATCATTAAGTACCGAACGTCGTATCTGGCTATAGGAGTTTTGAAGCTGAGTTGTGAAACACAGATCAGGAGTATATCCTCTGTTCCATCGACCTGAATGAAAAGTTGGTAAATTTTACCATCAAAAATTAATTTAAGGTTTTCTGTTTCCATCCAATCACAGACAGCTTCGCCATTACTGTCACTCTCGCAGTATTCCCAGAGATTATGATGGCTATTGAAATCATCCAGGAATAGAGTTTGGTGTTGCTGAGATGGAAAAGGAGGGGTTGGCCAGTTTACTTCAGGAGGCTTCTATACATTTACTATTGTTAAACTATCAATTTTCGTTATAATTGTAAATATATTATTTTCACTGCTCACTGAAAGTACCTGATGATTTTTTATGTTATGCTTGACGTAAGTCGCTAGGCCGTACTTAACATGGTTGTTCGAGGCTATTAATGTATATCTTGGTATTTTCCCTCTACTTCGTTACTGTTGATCATATTCTGTATGCGTTTCTTTTAGTGCAATAATATCGATTGCATGTTTCTTTGATAGTCTGGATAGATAGTCACATTTAGCTCTACTTATTCCTTCAATATTCAGTTGAAATATTTGTTGACCGGGAGGCCTTTTCAGGCAGTTCGGTCTCATCTCTATTTTGTTGCTTACTTAGCACCTCCCGGGGGACACGTGTAGGGTAGCAATGGGTAAAACCTACGGACTTGAGCAACGATTGACCCCCAGTAACAGTATTAATACGATTTGTCCAAATTATATTCACAGTTCTTAGGTCTCTTAAGATTCTATTATTCTTCTTCCACGATAATGTACCACACTTAAAACTGTTAGTTTTATTTTTTTCAGACTGATATATCCAGATATATCGGATCCTGCTGAAAGGACGCTTTACCGATAGGGTAATAGTTCAAGACCATATGCTGACAGTGCATCTAGAAGAAAATGTACTACGGAACAGAAATTGAAGTCAACCATTGCTTGTCATATCAGTCAAGAGTCATATCCATGTAGCGTGTGTAAAACCAAGTTTCTCACGATTGGAAATTTGAAGACACACATGCTCGTCCATAGCGGTGAGAAGCCATACCTGTGCGGCGTATGTGAATCCAAGTTTTCCACGAAAGGACATTTGAAGACACACATGGTCGTCCATACCGGCGAGAAGCCATATTCGTGTAGCGTATGTGAATCGAAGTTTACCCAAGGAGGAAGTTTGAAGATACACATGATGGTCCATAGCGGCGAGAAGCCATATTCGTGTAGCGTATGTGGATCCAAGTTTGCCAAGAAAGCCATTTTGAAGACACACATGCTTATCCATAGCAGCGAGAAGCCATTCTCATGTAGCATATGCGTATCAAAGTTTACCACGAGAGGATCATTGAAGAGACACTGGCTCGTACATAGCGGCGAAAAGCGATATTCATGTAGCGTATGCGAATCGAAGTTTACTTCGAGCCAAAACTCGAAGGAACACATGCTCACACATAGCGGCGATAAGCCCTTTTCATGTAGCGTATGTGAATCCAAGTTTACCTCGAGAATAAGTTTGAAGAGACACACGCTCATTCATAGCGGCCAGAAGCCCTTTTCATGTAGGGTATGTTAATCCAAGTTTACCCAGAAAGGACATTTGAAAACACACATGCTCATCCATAGTGGCAAGAAGCGTATGTGATTCCAAGTTTACCACGAGAATAACTTTGTAGAGACACACGATGATCCATAGTGGCGAGAAGCCCTTTACATGTAGTGTATGTGAATTCAAGTTTACCTCGAGATGAAGTTTGAGGGCACACATGCTCAAACATAGCGGTGACATGCCATTTTCATGTAGCGTATGTGAATCCAAGTTCACTTCAAGAACACATTTGAAGGAACACCTGTATGTACATAGCGGTTAGAAGCCATACTTACCTTGCATATGCAAAGCCAAATATACCGTAACAAGAGCTTTAGTAAAAAATTTGTGAATCCACAGCGGTGAAAGGCCGTATTCATGTAGCGTATGTGAATCCAAGTATATCCGAAGACACTATTTAAAGACAAACTTGTTAATGCATAGCGGCGAGAAGCCATATCATTTGTTGTATGTGAATCCCAGTTTACTATGAGACGAAATTTGAATAAACAAATGCTAGTCCATACCGGCGGGATGCCTTATCCATGTGGCATATGTGAATTGGAGTTCTTCCTGACTGTATCATTGAAGAGGCACATGCTATTCAATAGGCCCACATCCTAAACAACAGTAGCGAGAAACTATTCTTAGTTAGTAAACCAAAGTTCAAATAAGCTGAAATTTGATCATTTTATGACGTCACGTATGGTGGCAAGAAGCGATATTAATGTAGTACAGGGAGATTCTTTTGCTGGACCGCTATATGCGGCCAGCACCCAGGTGTCCACGCTTTCCGCCAGCCAACCGAACTCGAATCGCAGATTGCGCGCAGGTAAAAACCGTATCATAGTGCATTAATTAATGGTTATTTCACCCAGCAAATCTTCGCAGAATTTTCTGGAAATGTTCTTCTTCAGGTGACAGACAGGCGTTGTATCGTGTAAATAAATTAGCGTTTACACTTTGTAATTTCCTTCTGTTGTGTTTGATATCTGCTGCCGTATATTGTTCTCCAGCTCCACGAGAATACGAGAAATTGACTTGTACACTTTGTATTTTAAAATACCCCACAATTAAACATCAAACGGGCTTAGGTCCATGCTACGATTAATTAGAGTATACACGCTGGGTGGTAGCTTATTACTGAGTACTAACGCTACCTAAGGGAAGATACTGAGAGAGAAAATTAGGTGGGGTTAGGAGTGGAAACAAGTATCGTTAAAGAGGAAGAGAATCCAACACAAAATAGAAAGAAAATACGGATTGAGTGAAAGATTCCACGTCACAAAGTTAGTGAAGTACCTAAAATATGTGGGGACCTGTCTACAGCTAAGGGGGAGTGCAGCGAGAGCTGGGGTCGCCTGCGAGCAATCGCTAAGTGCTCTTTCCCTCCCGAGCAAATATTTCGGTACTATGGGGAAGGGTGATATTCTAGCAAGGCCAGGTATGCCAAAAGGAAAGGATCTAAACACTTTTCCTTCAAAAGGGTAAGATTTCATAAAGCCTTCCGAAATGCTAAAAAAATTGAGTTTGTCTTGATAATTTTGTTTCTAGACACTGTTGGACCCCTGATAGAACGGCCGAATGCCCCCAAAGTGGAAAGCGATAAAGCGACATTTTTGCTTTTGGGATTTTTTTTATTATTATTAATTGAAATTTCAACAAATACCGATTGTTGCATCGAAAGCAGGTTAAACTCGTACCGAGCTGGGTGCTGACTAAATGTTTAGACGAGAGGAAAACCTCAGGCGTAACTTAAACAAAACCAAAATTTTGAAAGTAGACCACAAGTCAGAGAGAAAATCTCTACAAGTAGGAACCTGGCGGAACAAGCTATACTTGCCGCAATAGTTTACTAGAATTAGCCAAGACAGCTAAAAGAAACTTTATGAATGTTATTTGAAATTCAGCAATACTTCAAGGTTTGTGCCGTGTCTTTTGTGGGGATACGCCTAGGAAAGCCGTGAAAGCCAATATAACATCTTTTTGGAAGGCTTCATAGGAGGGTTGAGGCTGCTTGGGCCTTTAGACCTCGCAATAAAGAGGTGCAGTTGCACCTTATATAAAGGGAGGTGGCGCGCAGTTCGCTACTCCAGTGGGGTCCGTGCGGGGACACCAAGAACTCGCCGATGAGCCAGCTTGGTATCCTAGGCAAACCCCACACAAGACACTGCACAAACCTAGAAGAATTGCTGAGTTTTAATTCATTGGCCGTGAAAGCCAATATACCATCGTTTTGGAAGCCTTTGTTGGAAGGTTGAGACTGCTTGGGCTTTTAGTTCTCGCAGTCAAGAGGTGCAGTTGCACCTTATATAAAGGGAGGTGGCGGGCAATTCGCTACTCCAGTGGGGGTCCGGGCGGAGATACCAAGAGCCCGCCGATGAGCCAGCTTGGTGTCCTAGGCGAAACCCCACTCAAGACACGGCACAAACCTAGAAGAATTGCTGAGTTTTAATTCACTGGCCGTGAAAGCCAATCTACCATTTTTTGGAAGCCTTCATAGGGAGGTTGAGGCTGCTTGGGCTTTTAGTTCTCGCAGTCAAGAGGTGCAGTTGCACCTTATATAATGGGTGGTGGCGCGCAGTTCGATACTCCAGTGGGGTTCCGGGCGGGGACACCAAGAGCCCGCCGATGAGCCAGCTTGGTGTCCTAGGCGAAACCCCACACAAGACACGGCACAAACCTGGAAGAATTGCTGAGATTTAATTCACTGGCCGTGAAAGCCAATATACCATCTTTTTGGGAGCCTTCATAGGGAGGTTGAGGCTGCTTGGGCTTTAGTTCTCGCAGTCAAGAGGTGCAGTTGCACCTTACATAAAGGGAGGTGGCGCGCAGTTCGCTACTCCAGTGGGGATCCGGGCGGGGACACCAAGAGCCCGTCGATGTGCCAGCTTGGTGTCCTAGGCGAAACCCCACACAAGACACGTCACAAACCTAGATGAATTGCTGAGTTTTAATTCACTGGCCGTTAAAGCCAATATACCATCTTTTTGAAAGCCTTCATAGGGAGATTGAGGCTGCTTGGGCTTTTAGTTCTCGCAGTCAATAGGTGCAGTTGCACCTTATATAAATAGAGGTGGCGCGCAGTTCGCTACTCCAGTGGGAGTCCGGGCGTGGACACCAAGAGACCGCCGATGAGCCAGCTTGGTGTCCTAGGCAAAACTCCACACATGACACGGCACAAACCTAGAAGAATTGCTGAGTTTTAATTCACTGTCCGTGAAAGCCAATATACGATCTTTTTGTTATTTGAAGTTTCGTTTTAAACGTAACAAGTGGTAAATTTTTATTGATTCAGTGAGTGCCTTTTTTATTTTGAAAGATGAAATGTTTTAGGGAGAAGAATCAGGGAAGGGAAGGTCCTGTCCAACCTCTGTTCTAGTAATAGAGATAAGATCAAAGAAAAAAGTTTGTTTATTTAACAGATGATACAATTAGAAAATTTAACAGTACTTAAATCTGTGATCTTATTCTGAGTTGAGAGTAACAACTTAGCTATTTGTAAGATTTTCGAGGTCTTAGACCTAAAAGTAAAAGGTTTACAATGCGTAAACTGTTAAATAAGGTACAGGTTTCGAACCTATTACAAGCAAAATTCTCACAAGGATTTTAAAAGATGTGCTTACAATTGTGAAATTAAAGCATATAAAGAGCCTAGTGTATGTATATAACTTAAGATTAATATTTCCTTGTATTAGTCTTTAGGGTACCGATTACTTAGAAAAGTCTTTTTTTTTTAGCGAAAAGGCTGTAAATTCCTGTGCAAGCAGGATAAAAGGAAGAGATTAATAAGAGGTTTCTATAACTTCTAGTATTAAAACAGAACTGAATATATGATACATTTAAATGGGGCAGGTCACCTTTTGTGAAACCTGGATTAAACAATTTGACAATTAGAAAACTAGAGGTTCCTGATTATAATAGGAAAGATTACATATTTATGCAGAATGAATAAGTGGGACATGGAGGAAAATTGGGAGGACGCTTAATTTTCAGCGAGGCCTCGTTGTAAATTACTATATAGTTAAATTTGTTAGTAAAAGGGAGATAAGTATTATAGTTCTGGCCAACTTTTATTGCTCTCAATCGAACGCGGCGCACTAGATAGTTGAACGGACACTGTCTTGAACTAAAGTGTGTTGATAGGTGTTAAGATTTCACTACTGTAGCACTGAAGGTTCATAGAACAAGAGAAAGGTTATTGCAGTTTATGGAAATACTTGGTTGAATTGTGTGCGTTGTGCAAGTTTTAAGTCGCAATTGATAGTTCAAACTAACTTGAGGTTTTCTGCAATATTACTGTATTGAGCGTAGTTCTTCACGGTTTGAAGTTTTATGGACAATTCCAGAACTGTAATGATAGTTAGATGGAGCGGTAAAAGTCCCTCGCAGGCAAGTTATGTTTTGAAAAGTTATTAATTAGTTTTGGCAAATTCCCACGGTGAGAGTAAGAATCTCTTTTATATCGTACAAGAAGTACTAAAATTCATTTTCGAAAATAAGCATTAGTTATCTTGAGCATGACAGAAAATCCCGCGGTGGCCGTTTTTGCACAGTATTAGAAAATCAGAATATTTCTTATAAATTCATTGAAGCTTTGCAGTTTAGATTAAAAACTCATTGGAGGCTTTATCGGAGAACATTTCAGAAGGGACGCCACACCTGGCAGTGAAGCGAAAAACAGCTGACAAAAATAAGAAGTAGAGGCATTTGTTACTAGTTCCAGATGGATCGCACCAGTAACCATGCAAACGAGGAGAGAAACACAGAGTTTTCCTAATAATTTGCGTCTAGCTTCAGGAGAATTGCGTTGATATTGAAGTGGACCCAAGTAATATACGCCAGTTAAAGCAAAGGGACGAATCGGAGAAGAGCGGAAAGAAGGTAGATCGCCCATAATTTGAGTGCTAACCTTAGCTTTCACCTTAAAGCCGGCGATGCATTTGTGTATTACTGAGGAAACTTCATGAACTCCATTTATTATCCAGTACTTTTCCCTTAATAAACAAAGCAGGATTCGATTACCAACGTGCATATTTTGATAATGGAAGTCACGCATGATTAAAGAGGTTACGTGATGTTTGAAAGGCAAAGTGACAGGATGCTTTTTGTCTTCTGGAAGTGAAGAGTGAGAAAGCCTACCACCTACTCTTAGTAACCCATTTTCATCAAGGAAAGGGGCTAGAGCGCAATGACTACTAGATTTTGAATGATCCTTCTTAGCTAAAACAAAGATAATTCAGTAGGGAAAGCTCCTTGCTGTGTGTGTTGCAAAACTTTATATAGTAGCATGATTTAGTTAATGATTAGTTAGATGTGGTTTAGGAAGAACAGGCTGGTCAACAACGAGATATTTCCATCTAAGATGATAGGCAAAAATCCGAATTAGTTTATAAAAGGAAGATTAACGAGATAATAAGGGAAATGAAACGCTGGAAATAAGACACGAAGCGGTGGATTTAGTAGTTACTTTAGCATCAGGCAAATTGCAAATTGTAACTGGAGGTTTAGAAGGCCAGCAAGAATAGTCTTCGATTAACCACGAGGGCCCATGCCTGTACAGTTGAGACGCTGCCAATTGAGAGGGTAAGCAGCCACGTGAGATAATGTCAGCTGGGTTATCAGCATTAGGCACATGTTTCCATTGACATCCTAAAGAGAGCGTTTGAAATTTAGAAACTCTATTGGCAACAAAAGTTTGCCAATGGGTGGGGTTTTTGGGCAATCCAAGAAAGAGTGATCGTGGAGTCGATCCATAGATAGATTTGCGAACATTGAATTTTTAAAGCTTTCTGAAGTTTTGTGGAAAGTTCTGCAGCCATGAGAGTGGCGAACAATTCGAGCCTGAGCAAGGTGATAATTTTAAGCGGGGGTACTTTAGATTTAGCACAAATAAGATTTGAACGCGAAGAATCGTTTAGAGGATTGCAATAGACAAGGTAGGCACAGCAACCGTAAGTTTTTTCCGAGCTGTCGGCAAAGATATGAAGAATGAAAGATGTATTTGAAAAAGCGATAATTAAATTTCTAGGAATTTCAAAAAGTGAAAGGTCAAGAAAACTACATCGAAAAGAAAGCCATCTATTAAAGAAAGAAGAGGAAACAGCTTCGTCCCATTCACATTTGAGAGACCATAGCTCTTGCATAAAAGCTTGGCGATAGCAATGACTGGAGCAAGAAATTGATGCGGATCCAAAATCTTAGCTATTTCAGACAATATTTGCCGTTTTGTGTTAGGGATCTCTTCGGAAAGCGAGACCTTGTAGATGAGAGTATCAGTGCTGTATCTGTTTGGACAGTGTTGTAATTTTCGAAAGATTTTTCATAGTCTTTTAAGCGATGTTTTATTATGTCTAATTCAGAATCTGTAGGGTTCAGATCTTTGATAATTTTTTTAAATCGGGTGATTTGTCCTATGTAAGACGCTCGTGTGGCGGTGAGCTTTTCATCCCTATCTTTGTCGGAGGCTATAATGAAGTGGATAAGGTAGAGTACAACTTACGATAATGTGGAGTTGGTGGGAATGCTGTCGGGTTGGCAGCAACGAGCAGGTTGGAAATGATAGACACTGAAGGAGACAGGAGCGGCTTCTTTCTCCTCCACCAGCTTTGCACAGTAAAGTTATAGCTGAAAATTTCAAAATAGGTATTAGTAATTTTCAAGATATTGACAACATGGATTCTCCCGGGTTTCGGCACCAGCTTTTGGTAGGTTATTTCTGAGTACTAACCCTACCTAAGGGAAGATGATGAGAGAGAAAATGAGGTGGGTTTAGGAATGGAAAGAAGTATCGGTAGAGAGGAAGAGAATCCAAAACAAAATAGAAAGAAAATACGGATTGAGTTAAAGGTTGCACTTCATAAAGTTAGTGAAGTACCTAAAATGTGTGGGGACCTGTCTATGGCTAACGGGGAGTGCATCGAGAGCTGGGGTCGCCTGCGAGCAATCGCTAAGTGCTCTCTCCCTTCCAAGCAAATATTTTGGTACTATGGGGAAGGGTGATACTCAAGCAAAGCCAGGTATGCCAGAAGGAAAGGACCTAAACACTTTTACTTCAAAAGGGTAAGATTTTAGAAAGCCTTCCGAAATGCTAAAATAATTTGAATTTGTCGTGATAATTTTGTTTCTAGACACTGTTGGACCCCTGACAGAACGGCCGAATGCCCCCAGAGTCAGGAGCGATAAAGCGACTTTATTATATTTAGCAATCTTTTTATTACTATTAATCGAAATTTCAAGGAAGTACCAATTGTTGCATCCAAAGCAGCCTGAAGTCGTACCCAGCAGGGTGCCGACTAAAATTTTAGAACAGAGGAAAACCTCAGGCGTGACTTAAACAAAACCAAAATTTTGAAAGCAGACCACAAGTCAGAGAGAAAATCTCTACAAGTAGGAAGCTGGCGGAGGAAGCTATACTTGCCTCAATGGTTTACTAGAATTAGCCAAGATAGCTAAAGAAACTTTATAAATGTTGTTATTTGAAGTTTCGTCTTGAACGCTACAAGTGGTATTTTTTTATTGATTAAGTTAGTGCCTTTTTTATTTTGAAAGTTGAAATATTTTTGGGAGAAGAATCAGGGAAGAGAAGGTCCTGTCTAATCTCTGTTCTAGTAATAGAGATAGCAACAAAGAAAACAATTTGTTTATTTAAGAGTTGATAGAATTAGAAAATTTAACAGTACTTGGATCTCTGATATTATTCTGAGTTGAGAGTAACAACTTAGCTATTTGTAAGATTTTCAATGTCTTAGACCTAATAATAAATGGTTTACAATGCGTAAACAATGTTAAATAAGGTACAGGTTTCGAACCTATTACAAGCACTAAAATCTCACAAGGATTTTAAAAGATGTGCTTACAATTGAGAAATTAAAGCATATAAAGAGACTAGTATATGTATTAAACTTAAGATTAATATTTCCTTGTATTAGTCTTTAGGTTACCAATTACCTAGAAAAGGCCCTTTTTTGAGCGAAAAACTGTAAATTCCTGTGCAAGCAGGATAAAAGGAAGAGATTAATAAGAGGTTTCTATAACCTCTAGTATTTAAACAGAATTGAATATATGATACATTTAAATGGGGCAGGTCACCTTTTGTGAAACCTGGATTAAACAATTTAACAATTAGAAAACTAGAGGTTCCTGATTATAATAGGAAAGATTACATATTAATGCAGAATGAATAAGTGGGACATGAAGCAAAATAGGGAGGGCGCTTAATTTTAGGCGAGGCCTCGTTGTAAATGACTAAATAGTTAAATTTGTTCGTAAAAGGTATTTGGGAAAAGGGAGACAAGGATTATAGTTCTAGCCAATTTTATTGCTCTCAATCGAACGCGGCGCGGTAGATAGTTGAACGGACAATGTTTTGCACTAAAGTTTGTTGTTAGGTGTTAAAATTTCACTATTGTAGCACTGAAGGTTCATAGAACAAGAGAAATGTTATTACTGTTTATGGAAATACTTGGTTGAAATGGAACATATTTTGTGCGTTGTGCGAGTTTTAAGTTGCAATTGATAGTTCAAACTAACTTGAGGTTTTCAGCAATTTTACTGTATTGAGTGTAGTTCTTCACGGATTGAAGTTTTATGGAAAATTCCAGAACTGTAATGATAGTTAGGTGGAGCGGTAAACGTCCCTTGAAGACAAGTTAAGTTTTAGAAAGTTATTTATGAGTTTTGGCAAAAATCCCACGGTGAGAGAAAGAATCTCTTTTATATCGTACATGAAATACTAATTTTCATGTTCGAAAATAAGCTTTAGTTATCTTGAGCATGATAGAAATTCCCTCGGCGGACGTTATTGCACAATATTAGAAAGTCAGAATATTTCTCATAAATTCATTAAAGCTTTGCAGTTTAGATTAAAACTCATTAAAATTGTTTAAAATTACTGTAATTACCTTTGCATGTTGAGTAGGCGATGGTTCCTTGTAACCGTTATTAAAAATCAGACATGGCGTCGATTCCAAAATTGCCTCATGGAGACAGGAGGCTGGCCTCTAAGAGGGAGCACCAAACTGTTCACTTGACGACTAGACTAGAAGTGAGAGCGAACAAAAGCAGTACACGAGGGAACTAGGAGGGCAAAGAGAAGGGGGGAAATAGATAAAGGAGCATATATCAGAATGGGAAACACATAAACAATAAAAACTGCATACATAAAATTATTTCTTCGTGGAGTAGGGTCTTCATGGAAATGATAGCTGGCGATGAGTACGACGCCTGCTGGAGCGAATAAAAGTCCTCTTGAGCTCGGGGACTCCGAAGAACTTAGGCGGGTTGCCGCGAGATGCCGCTAGGTAGATTTCGTGGAAGATGCACATCTAGAACAAACTTAAAAATCAACTTAGGCACATGGTTTGAGAAAGAAAGAATACAGAGGTTCGCAGATGGTGTCTGCATGAAAGGAAATTAAATAAATGAAACTAAGGAAAAGGAAAGCAAAGAGCAGCAATAGCCAACTCTGACTAGACGTGTATTCCAAAGAATACACCACTGAGTGGGACAGGAACAGTTTCATAAAGTAACGATGTAATTTTCAAAGATTTAGAATTCAAGTGTTGAGGAATGTTGGTTATTGTCATTCGTCAGCTGAGAATCTAGGCCTTACTTTTATTTTGTGCTTTTCTTTTGAGCACGCCCAATTATTCTGGCTGCCTGTACTGGCAATCGAATGTTTTAATAACAGACGACGACAGATACAGACCAGTTGGTTTGCTTGCTGCAACAGCTACGAACTGTTGGGAATGGTTGGTTTTTATCTAGCCACACACAAGTATGGCTGCGATGTTCACCAAACAACAAAGAATTTTAATCTGCTGTACTTTTATAAAGAACGAGTCTGTTAGTGTTACACACAGAGCATTTCAGGTGCCTTCAAAGACTGCTGTTCGGAAGGTTGTTGCAAAGTTCAAGTCTATGGCATCAGTTTCAAATTAAAAATTAAACGGGGACGTCACGTTTTGACAGAAGGGAAATTAGAGGATATTGCTGCTCGGATATTATGGTCAGCAAGAATATCTTAGCGAAAACAATCCATCGTGTTATATTCAACGACTCAGAGGGCCATAAAACTAATTATGTATTGAACCCGCTAAGCAAAATTTCATGTGATATTTTTCATTGCAACATATGTTTGAGGTATCATCTTAAAACGCACTCACCGACCAGCCATGCTGTCGCCACATGCTAACATTCTTTGGAGTTATAAATGGTTGATCTTTTGACTATGGAGAAAACCATTAAAATCTAATCGGAGTCTTTATTATAACACTTCTACTTTCTACGAAGCTCAGATATTTCCATGTTGTAATTCTATATCATCGAAACATTCTTCAGAATGTTATTTCTACTTTTGGTAAGGTATTGACGTCGCAGATACGCGAACCGGAACCAATCAGTCGCTGCACGACTATAGTGCGTCTCTACCTTAAAAGACAGTACGCATTAAATGGAGCGCGCTGATGCCAGATCTGCTGCATACACCAAGTTTTGCAAGGCCGGGCACCTGATGTAACATAACTCGTATACAGGCGTGTTTGTACGCAAAACTCGGGAAATTTCCAAAATATTTGTTTGTTGCATATAACTGTACCTCAAGCCTTGAAGCGAACGACGGTACAGTATTCAGATATGACACTCCGAAGTTCAGAGCGCAATTTTAATGCACACATTATAATAATTTAAAATTTTCAATTATTCATGAATATGATAATATTACAACATGTTATAATATTACATATTCTCGAATATCATAGGTTATAATAAATTATAATATGACATTTAATAATAATGATTATAATAATAAAATAATAATAATATATATTGTGGTCCATGTAATTTACCCAATTTTGTGTGGTCAAGTGGTGGTATGCAGCCGAAATTAAATTATTCATTTTTTGTTTTTTGAATGAGACGTTGTTCAATTTTATATACAGTAGGCTAGTTCTTTACTTGCGCCCGTACCATTTCGATGGGATTAAGTTCACTCTGGTATCGTGGCAAGCAACGAACATATTTCTCTGCTGTGATAGCTTACATTGTCTATTACTAGACTAGATCCATCGGGAACATTGGGCAACAATTGCTCGGCGAACCACTTTTCATACACTTCACCTTTCATTTTGTCGTGGGTGCCTGCCGTGTTCTTTTGGCTCAGAAACGTTAACTCTGCACCATTAACGAAACTTGGTTCATTTCCGGGACGAACAAAGGCGAACTACGGAAACCACTTCGAGGATGACTGAGGTAGGAATCGAACCCGCCTCTTCTCAGTTTTGTCTCATGAAGTTGAGTACACCCCGTTCCAGACCACAGACCAGAATTAAATTTCTTGGCAGAGCCGGGATTCAAACCCGGGCCTCCACGTTGACAGCACAGTGACAGCCAAGAATGCTAGCCACTACGCAAAGACGTGGACAATTTATAAAGAACACAAGCTCCATTTCTTTTCACAGTTCAACTTCACACCATCACATTCCCTCCTTCAATCGTAGACGGGCAGATAGCCTACGGGCTACATTTGTAAACAAACTTTCGGTGTGTCAGCGTTGGGCGGGAGGTGTACGTAAAGTGCTATAACTTATGAGTGATATCTGATATCGAGCTCTGGTTTGTTTTAAAAACTATTTCAGACTTTAATGAACATTTCTTCTCGCTTAGTCACCAACGTAAAGTCAACAGCAAAAATGTTTCTCGCTACGTAACTTTTGTGTGACACCATCCCAGATTCTTCAAGTAACATTTAAGAAAAAAATCATTACCTTCTTATTATGAAAATAATTACTGCCTTTAGATATGGGGTATCTTCTACCAACATCAGGCAATCTAAAAATAAATTCTTGATCTGTTGCGACCATTAGTTTATTATCTATGGCGTGATAAGTTTTATATCCACAAAAATAAAGATTCGCGCTAAAATATCGTAATTGTGAAGATTGGGTCATGTGTTAATTATTTATGGCTTTTATTTTTACATCATCATAAAGTGCGAAAAATTCTCCATAAGACCACGCAAACATTTTCTTAGATTTGTCACTTTCAATTATTGGGAAATGGCAATATCGCCGGCGTAGAAGAGGATGAAGCTAATTGCAGGGCATAGGAGTACGAGTGAGAGGCAAATAATACATTTAATTCCATACTGTCTTTTAAGGTAGAGACGCACTGTAGTGTATTTGTAAGCTCTAGCAGCGCAGGACTGAACTCTTCGCACATGTGTATGGTTGTCCATCCAAATTGGATGTGTATTTGAAGTCCGTCTTAAAGACGAGGAAATAGCCCGCCTGGAAGGCGAGGAACGTAATCTTCGTGCATCGCACACTGTTTTGCAACGAACAGGATATTATTCAAGTGAATATTAAAGCCGGAGAAGGCTTGTGCTACGATATTAGCGAATTTATTGAAGAGTGATTAAAATTGTGCATCGTGGAACACCACATTTTCAACCACGTGTTGTGAGAAATTCAACCTCGTCAAGTGACGATTAAATATGTTAATTACTGTGATTCTATAATCAACCAAGTGAATTATTTTAACACTCACTGCTACGAATATTGCTGTAATGGCAAGAGCGATTAATTTCTGTAACGTACAACTTCGATGCCACGTGATTTGTGGACCATTAGAATCTGTGATTGTGAAGCAGATAAAGTGCATGGCCAATTTTTCAATCATCTGCGCCGTGTGAGATTGCTACCATATTAAAGCTAGCTTCAGTGACACTGTGCTACGCCCATTTTCTGAAATTTCCAGTGGTTATTTTCTACTCAAACATGTCACCCTTTTATAACCACGTGTACGACGATTTCCATTACACATCATCTGTGGAGATGAGCAGATAAATCTCATGATGTGAGGGAGAGTTCCGGAGAAACTTCAGCAAATGACGGAAGAACCATGACTACAGCACCAGGTAAGCCAAGGAACATGACGACCGACACAATGTAGAGGAATCTGGTCATATCACGACGACAACGCTGAGGACGAGTTAAGGCCATGGTAAAGGATAGAGCCCATGTGGAGGCCCAGATTGGACATCCCTTGTCCGGAGACCAAAGCCTAATTATATCCCTCAAGTCATTGGAACGACTGAGATGTAGACATCCTTTCTTGTGAGTCCGATTAATCTATTCCTTGTGAGGTTCTTTTGTGGTGTAGTTTATTGTAGTTAATAGAAGTTAATTGTAGAAGCAACCGAACTTCTTGACAAGCCATAGGTAGGGTTTTGTAATGTTAGAACTAATCTTTGTAGTTCACTTTCAGTGATTAGTTAAGTCACCTGTGTGATTGAATCTTTTCGATCACGGTGCATTCTGATGGACATCGCTAAGATGTAGTTCTACCCCTGCTAAGCATGACTGTAGTCTTTGTTACTACGTTTTGTTCAACCCTAGGTGGGTGATTTTGTGAATAGTTATTTTGGCTTGACGACTAGACGTCATGGCCAGTGTTATTTCGTAACACCCCTTTTCAAGTAAATGTTTGTCACGCCACTGCTTTAGTTAGAACAGTTCTTATCGTTAGGTAGTCGACTGAAACTACCAGTTTTGTAAAATAATGTCATATCTCATTTTGATGTGCTATGAAGCCATCCTGTTCAAGAACAGAACACATTCAGGGAGTTATATTTGTATGCAATCTAGCATCGAACCCTGTAATTACTACCGTATCATTGGCAAACTTAGCAATTGTAAGATTTGCGCTTTTATAATGTTTATTTTGTGTCAGGTGTTTCGATACACAGATATTATTTGGTTATTGTAAGACAAAGCAGTTATGAAGTGACATATCTGCAGATTTCAAAGAACTTCAGAACAAGTGGTATTTCAGTATTTTACTTTTCTTTGACTTAATGAACATGCCACGTCTTTGTGTATAGTTTTGAGGCTTGATTTTAAGCTTATGCTTATTCTATTTGTGTATTATATTTGGGACCAGAAAACAAGGCCAGTGCTCTGATAGACTTTTTACGAGAAAGCTGCCTGCCTTCAGTGTTGTTTCATTTCAAACCGCCCAAGTAGATGACTGTGAGTAACGAGCCTAACTCAAGTCATGGACCGGTGGTAACAGTTCCCAGCATGCAACGAACGAGAGCAACACTCATTCAGCGAGACACATGTATTAGACTCTTTGACAATGCTTATAGCATTATTTACCGTTTGGCAAATGCCAAATGCTTGCATCGCTATTGAAGCGACTATCTTTCAACCCTATTTGAGAGTGATTACACTTCATGTCAAGGTTTATTTGTTGAGATTAAGAGGCTATAAGAGGCGCCTTTGTTAGAGGCTATTCATATACGTCCAGACTTTGTCTCTGTGGACTAGGTATTTTAAGGGAGGTAACTGAGGTGCATTCCAGGCCTGCCCAATGGTAAATTAAGTGAGCCTAGAGCCACTAATAACCTGTGTTATTGTTATGTCCGAGCGAGGAGAGCTCGATGATGGTATTTTATAGCAGAGATTGATCTCGCATGAGACTGCTACTGCTGATCCCAAGGTATTCAGGATCGTCAGCCTATTCGCCATAAACCAACGATAATTTTAACCGACACTCTAATTATCAAGCACATAATTATTATGAGCTGACGATAACTAATTGTTTATTGCATTTAACCTTGATTTACTTGCATTTTGGACATGCTGGCCGACACCTGCTTTTGTGCACGCTACTTTATGGAAGTAATCTAGGACAGATGACACTATTTTTATCGGCGGAGTGCTGCTTAACCTATAGTTAGTAGCTGGTGGAGCTCGAGCCTCATGTGACGTTAGACGTAGTTTTCACTACGCATTCGCCACCGTAAATGACATGCACTTAGATGACACCGGTTTACAAAGAGTAACCAAGGGCGAAGGCAGGAATAATATTGATTGTGGTCTTGTTGTTATTTATTGTATTGTATGAAATCCCCATGTTTACCTTATTTAGGACGGCTTGTCATGTAGATTTGTATTAATTGTTTTGCTTTACGGACGTCATCGCCGTAAATTTTGTATTAATTGTTAGGAATTAGCTAGATAATTTAACACTAAATGTAAATAAGGAAATGGTATCATCCTAACTTAGATTTGTCATTGCTACCCTGTTAAATGTAAATTCCGTTATTAGCTTATTTTTGTAACTTGACTTAGGGTTTATTGCCGTACCATTTTCCTAGCGTTGCTGTTGTTGTTTAACTTTGTAAAATAGATCTTTCGAGAGGGTTTATCGTAATTTACAGGTAGGGTCCTGATCTTTATTTTTGTTTATTTATTAGTTTGCGGATTAACCGATAGAAACCCTCCGAACTAGGCTAGGTGTCTGCATATTTTGAATAAATATTTCTACAAGTTTTACTTAAGCCTGGAAGTTTATTTCTCAGTCTATCTTTAGGAGATGTATTTTTCTTAGGCTGTCTATGACCTTTTTAGCAACCATGTTACCACGGATCCCTTGGATCATGGAATCTCGTGCCGCTATGTCCTATAAGAAATTCACCTGATCCTCATGGCACATGGGTCCGGCAGGTGAGGTGTTTGGGATGTCATTTCGGTTGTTGGCAACCCTGATAGCTCCTCTGGTGGGCACAGTATCGACCATAAAAATTACTCAGGTTCAAACCTTAAGCCCAAGAGATACAGTGGCAAGAGCCAACTACTGTAATTGTATCTTCCCGTCCGTGCACGACGGAATTTTAGATCCACAGTTAAAGTTATTCAGTGACGAGGCGTGGTTTTATTTACGGGGACGTGTGAACTCACAAAAAAACGATACTGGTCACCTGTGAACCCAAGACTGATCCACACAATCCCACTATTACCCAAAAATCGGTATTTGGTGCACAGTAACCGCAAAGAGAATAATAGGCCCATTTTCTTTTCCGTGAAGCTATTAATTCTTCTCGATACATTCAGGTCATATTGAGTAATTTATTTGTCCGGTTAACAGACACGGAAAGATTTTAGGGTTTTTCCCTGCAAGACGGTGCAACTGCGCATACTGCGCACAATTCATTGGACGCAATAAGTGCTGTCTTTGTTTTCAGGCTGATTAGAGCTGGGTTGTAGGCGCCTCGAAGCCCGGATTTAACACTGCGCGATTTTTTTTCTTGGGACGCTTAGAAGACAAAATGTATTGGTCTAATGCTCGTACGCTAGAGTAACTTGAGAACAATATACGGCAACAGATATTCCTCATTACGGAAGGAGAATTTCAACGTGTAAACGCTAATTTATTTACACGATACAACGCTGGTCTGTCAGTTGAAGGAGAACATTTTCAACATCTTCTGTGAAAAGGTAAGTTCTTAAATCATAATTTTCTGGTAAATACACCATTAATTAATGTACTATGTTATGGTTTTTACCTGCGTGCAATCTGCAGCCCGAGTTTGGTTGACTGACGAAAGGCGTTGGCGCGCCTAGTAGCTGGCCGCTGGCCCCCTTCCTGCCAAAGATTCTCACTGTATATACGAAAACAACTCTGTTCCAAGGATACATTTGAGGACATACGATCTAATCTATAGAGTCCAGAAATCATGTTTCTGTAGCAATATTGATGCTCATTTGCATAGAGAGAACATTAAATAATCACATTCTAATTCATTGTGGCAAGTTCATACTTTTGATTTGTAGTTGTTGTTGTTGAGGTCTTCAATTTTTTAACTGGTATGATACAGCCTTCCGTACCTTTATATCTTGCGTCAATCGTTTCATTTCTATATCCTACAACCGTGGCAATCGTTAAATTCTAACCTTCGTCTATCACTGTAGTTTTTAATATCGACACTTTCTTCCTTAACTGAGTTAGCGATTCCTGGGTGTCTTAGAATTTGTCCTGGCAACTTATCTCATGTCTTCATTGGTAGTCAACAGAAATATCTCGTTTCGCCTACACATTTAAATACCTTTCAATGTGTTGTTCACTTCCCATTTCATCTTCTATATTCTCCTGTAACAGCGCATTTCAGAATCTTATGTTCTCCGTTTCTATCCCGCTTACTTCCTTAGCGTGCCGCACCCCAGAAAAAAAATCAGAAGTGACTTTCCTATACTTAAATTGATATTGGTGTCGACACAATTTTATACTGCAGAAATGCCGTCCTTGCCTTAGCCAACCTTATTTCAATATCCTCTTTGTTCGTTCATCACTGGTTATTCTGATCCCTACGTAGCAAAAGTCGCCTCCTTTATGTACCTGTTCACTTGCCAATTTGACGTCAATATGTGTTTCTGATTTCTTTCGGCTGTAATACTCCATGACTTTCTTTACATTTATTGTCTTTCATCATGAATTACGTTCTTAATACGAAGTCACTACCATTTAAAAACTCATTCATAACTTCTGGTCAATCGGCTATGATGACAACGTCGATGGCAAATCTCAGAGTTGAGATTATTTCTCCTTGAATATTTACTCCTACATGATATTTTTCTCTAATTATCTTCATTGCTTGTTCAATGAATAAATTGAAAACTAGGGGTAATAAGTTGCAGCCTTGCCTTATACCTTCTTTAGTATAGATTGCTGATCAGCCTTCTATCCCCGTACTTGATATAAATCGTTTTCAATATGTCAAACAACTTACTCTAATCAACGTACTCAAAAGCTTATTCGAAGTTTGCAATTACTCCGATCGTTCTTTAATTATTCATCATTCTTCCTTCCAGGATCAGCCTGTTACATAAGTACTGCATATCTTGTTCTCACATTTCTCCTGAAACCAAATTGGTCTTCACCCAACTCCGTTCCTATCTCTCTTTGCATGCTCTTGTAAATCATTCTAGTCAGTATCTCTCAAGCTTGAGTCATAAAGCTGATTGTGTGACAATCTTCCTATATGTCAGCTCCTGTATTATTTGGTATGGGGATAACAACACTAATCTAAAATACAGAGGGTAATTCACCTATCCCATAAACCCTATGCTCGATCAAATTCAGATATCAATATTATATATCCTTTCTCATCGTCACCAATTTACTCTTCCCTTTCCATCACATGAATCTCTATTTAATACCTTTATACAACTGCTCTATGAAGGTTTTCTGTCTCTATGGATTTCTTCTCTTCTTGTTAGAAGTTTTCCATCTTAAACCTAAATAATACAGCACATAGTCTTCCTTTCCCCCCCAAGTACTCTATTCGGTAATCTGTAAATACTCCTCCAATCTTTAGGCAATTTTCTATAATGACACATTTAATTTTCCAATTTTCTTCTTTTGCTTTCTGCACTTGTTTACCTGATTTTTCAGAAATCTGTGTTCTGCCTTACCTATTTTTTATCTCCTTCAATCGTCTAAAAGTTGCAGTATCGCATCCTGGCGCAGTTAGCTGGCATTAGAGGGTGCGCAAATGCGAGGAAGCCGTGTCAGTAGATTTAATGGCACCTTAATGATTAGTTTTGGGGCAGAATTCTGGCTGCCTGGCTTCTCTAAAATCCGCCACTGGTTAAAAGCGACGTAAAATCAATAAATTTGTTTTTATCGTCTGCATTCTTGGGCTCGTTTCGTCCAATATTTCTAGTGTATCCTGAGTGATCCACAGCTATTTTTTCTTCTCTACCAAAGTTTTGTCTGAACATTTCCTTATTTTGTTTTTCAAAAGTACCCGATTTTCTGCATTTTTTGTTTGTTCAGGATTCTTTAATAGTCCCTCTCTTTTACTCCTCTTGAACTTTCAAAGTCCTGTCTCTTGTGTACCTGTGCTTTCTCCCTCTCCACCTCGCCCTGAATCCTAGCAGAAATATCTCTCAATAAGGAGGATAAATAATGAGTACGGAATTGTTTAGTACGAGCGGACCTGCGACAGTGACTTAATATACATATTAAAATTAGAAATGCAATAAACCTCGCCCAATTAGTTCACTTCGAACGTCTCATCTAATGTTAATATAATAGAATAAATTCGGTATGTGAGTTTGTAACATCCCTGGAATCTTCTGTACGCCGATGATGTCATGTTGGCAAGCGTGACACGCCAAGGTCTAGAGCAGCAAACACAGATTTGGAATGACCACCTTGATGCATATGGACTGAAATTATACATTTCCAAAACTGAACATATGGAGTGTGGATAGCAAACCGATGGCCCGATATCTATTGTTGGAAAACAACTCAACAAGATCTCTGGATTCCGAAATTTAGGCTCATATATAACATCAGATCGAATCACATTGAGAGAAGTACTGTACCCGAATTTCGCATAGCTACCACCTCTGAATGGATTGCAGGGACGTTGATACCCAGCTAGATAAACCAACACTTCCCTACTAGGTGAATAACTAGGAAGCTCTCGGTACAAGGATATTATAAAAATTCAATAGTACTACTACCTAGTTATTTACAAAAATCCTACAATAAAAATATGGCAGGACGAGATTCTCGGATCTCTAGGAGGGAACGGTCTAAAATGTGGGCGCCAGTATCTAACTAGTAGTACTACCGTATGCTGATTGTCAATTCTATAAAAAGTGAACAGGCAGACGAACTTGTGCTTGAGTATGTTTATTCATCAGGACAATACAAAAGAATGATGTCCCTGACAAGATGAAACGATGTAAAGACACTCAAAGATAAATTACGATGTTTAAAATAAAAATAATAGCTCCTTCTATCTGCAAACTATACCTTCACAAACGGTATTCGGTTCTATCTGAGTCCTTAACAAACAAACAAATTTACTCTGTAAGACATTCGGTCTTTAAAATGTTTAAGGAATGTCAACAACTTGTTGAACATCCTGCAGTTTCTAAAACCAGTACTTCTCGTTAAATACACGTTTCAATATACATTGTTCTCCCTATATGATACATAGTCTTATGCACACGATGTTCTATCACTAATTAAAAAGGTTTCTTAGTTAAAATTATTATTATTGTAATTATTTACAATATATTTACAATGCTCGTAGAATAATCACGTCCAGCACGATGTCCTATCCGTCAAATAGCTCCTTCTAGATCCTACTCCTTCTATTTTTACTCCTTTCAAGATCACAATATCAATCTACCATCGGTTAAGTTTGTCTCATTCAATTGAACATCTGTAGCGAGTGGAAAAGCAAATTACTGTTCTTATTTTTCAACATCAATAATAAAAACGATAAATAATGAATATTATGCCAGACTATCTCATGCTTATAATCCTATATTATAGTGGTTTGTGGAATTTACCTTCACTTACACATAAATCGCAATTCTCAAAAATCATTACCAATGACTACATCGTCATACATCACAGAACGTTACTCCACGTATTAATACTTCTCTTACCAATGAACAAGTTCCTCACCTGGCTTCTATAATACGCAAACATTCCTAACCAACATCACGTTTCATTTCGTCATTGCACGGCATCACAAAAATTAAAACTTTCTCTACACACCTCTAGGATGCAAGAGATTCAGTAAATCTATTCGATATCCACGGCTGCGTGTTATATCTTTCAAGTTACAATACTGCTACCGACTATACATTATCCTCGTGCTTGTATAATATTCTTCACTTGTTCTGTTATCAATGCTTATTATTTCTGTACATTTTCTATACACACTGTAGCGATTTATTTGCTATATTACCAATTCATTTTACCAAATTCAACCACGTTACGTCGAACAATACCTCTTGAGATACTAGTCTGCATACAAACCTCTTGTTAAGTAAAAATACGTTTCATATCCTCCCCTTCTCGTTATAATTAATGAATCTACATCCATTTTAACCTTTACTGACATCTGTCATGACGACAGGTTGAAGCATTCTATCACACCTTATCTTTCTTTCGCATATTGTCTGCTTACACAGCGTAATTACATATTTTCATTCCAACAATGAGTTATTTATACTCTCATATAATAATGACCTTATTGTCAACAATGTCCATGTCACTGGTGACCCATGCTAAGTCGCATCCCTCCACCACACTTGAGGAGGAAGCAAGCTCTACTAAGGGAAGCTAAGAAAATCTTTGCATCACCCTCTTTGCCAATGCAGCAAGAATTCTGCCATCCATCACAGCAACGACTGAAATCTAGAAGACCAGTAAATATCACTGCGGGGCACCTCATTACTGCTGGATTTGACCTAATTGAAAGCTGGAAGCATGAGTGGTCAACTAAAACATTGGGACCAAGTGCCCACCATCTTGATCCCACGAAGAAACCAAACGGCTTTGACTTACCGAGGAGCGTCTGGTGCCGCATCAACAGGCTGAGGACTGGACATGGTTGCAGCAATTATTTCGGGTACAAGTGAGTGTGAGTGTAACCTGGAAGAACAGACGATCGAACATCTGGTCCAACGCTGTCGTCTTTATTCGTACCCTGGCATTCCTGAAGATTTGTTCGCTCTCACACCCGATTTAACCGAATGGTTGAGAAGGATGGACTTTAAAGTTTGAATATAGCTTGAAATGTATAATTGTATATTGTATAAATTACCATACGATTAAATTCATAAATAAATTTCCTCTTTCTTAAGAAACACGATGCTGTTCTATATTCAACTAAGTCTTCTGTTATACTAAATCCTTAGATTTATACAACTTCAATTATGATCAAAATCATTAAATATTGTTATATTCCGAAGAATTCGAATTATAACATACTACAAAGTATGTATAACAATGTACTGCTTTCCATAGCATTAATAATAATAATAATATCGTATGGCCTCGGCTGTCGGGTGCTACCCAAAGGGTAGCTTGCATGTCGGATTTCGTGGTTCCTTGAAGCACTACGAAAGTCAAGGCGTTTAGATATCTAAGCTCCTTGAACATTATAGTGCCTTCTAGTAGAGAAATGAGAAACTTTGTGTTGGCGGAAACTCCCGAGATTAAGTTTGCCATTATGAACACGGTCTACTGAATTCAAATAGGTTGTTTGAGATGCCAACATTATATGACATACGTGTCGTAATTTTTGCCGCCTTTCAAAAATCACTTACCACGGCCATGAGCGAACCTGCAAGCTTGGGGTTAGTAGACCGACACGTTAACCACTCACCCACCGTGGCAAGCATTGTGCAAAATATTAATGTTCATAACGAAGTATATTAAAATATTATCGCCGCGTTATCGAAGCATTCCACTCTATATAAAACAAATTCGCATGAAATCGTAAAATTCAACATTACCAAAATAAACTTGCAATTAAGAATTAAAATTTACGAAATGTCGAAGAATTAACTTGAATTTACTTGAATATTTAATTAACTAATTACATGGATAATAAACGGTCACAACTAGATATCCCAAAATGTGGCAAAGACTACTGAATATAATGTGAGCGCTTCTCTACCTTCAGCCCGTATAGTTTCTTGGAAACCTGTGGTGTTGATGAAGAGTTGAACGTCCGCATTCCTGGGTCACGTTCCAAGAATATCTCCAAGTCCTGCGGGGTAGTCTGTCCGTTTGGAGAAGCAAACAGCTGGGCTGGCATCGTTCCCGGCGTGATGTCTCGTACGCTTGGAGTCGCACCATCTCTGCCTCCGTTCTCTTCTCGGTTCACGAACCTGGATTTGTCTGATGAATTAGCAGCTTATTATAAATATCAATGATCGATTAACTGTAACACTTGAGTGCTTTTTTATTTGACATAACCTATATTTTAACAATATAACATGTACTCTAAGCCCACCACAATCATTGGAGATGGTAGAGTTTGTGTCCACAGTGTACGCACACGACTACACACTGCCTTGCAATCCATGGCGATCAGGCTATGCCAGCGATCTCGGCAACCAGCTTGGAGTATCCGAACTTTGTGGCAAGCGCTCTCCAACACCCCTTCTCGCTGTCATAGGTTCGTATCATTGTAGACCCAGTTGTTTCATAATGTTCTGGAATGGTTCTCTAGCCAAAGGCTTCGTGAATACATCAGCCAGCATCTTGTTGGTTGGACAATACAGCACTTCTATGATGTCCTTTTCTCGAAGATCCCGAAGCTGGTGATGACATACATCAATGTGTTTGGTGCGAGCCCCAAACCGATTTGACTCAATTAATTTAATACAATCTTGATTATCTTCATACATGGTTGTTGGACCAACAATCGGTAAACTAAACTCATGTCCATAAGTAATTGTCTGAGCCACAGCAGCTCCCGACTGGCAAATGACGCTGCAATGTATTCCGCCTCCGTAGACGACATGGCAACTGACGTTTGCTTCCGGCTTGACCAAGCTACAACTCCTTCGCCAAGAAAGAAAACATAACCACTTGTAGATTTCCTGTTGGTCTTGTCACCAGCCCAGTCAGCATCCACATAACATTTGAGCTCTGTGTCTTTAGTTGAAGATAAACGGAGTGTCTTGTGTATTGTAAATGCGAGATACCGCATCACTCGTTTTACAGCATTCCAGTCCTGTTGATTAGGCTTCTCCACTCGACGACTAAGTAGACTCACTGCGACTGCGATATCTGGTCTGAATACTGTGGCTATGTATAGTAGAGACCCTATGGCTTTCCTGTACAGAGTGTTATTTGGTAACTCTGCACTTGCAGTCACTTCACCAGACAAGAAATTGGTTTCCATTGGAGTCGCAGCTGGTTTTGGCTCCGATAAGCCATGATCCTCCAACAATGCCGCGATCTTTGCCTTTTGGTTTCGCAAAAATGTTCCATTTTCCTCTCGTTCCACTTGAATTCCCACATAGTAACTAACATCACCCAAGTCTTTGATGTCAAAATAATTCTGCAATTCTGTACCAAATTTATCAGTTAATTTTGCAGACTGACCGGCTACCAGCAGATCATCGACATACAACAGAATGTAAGTAATGCTTCCATCTACTTCCTTTCTTGAATAAAGACACTGATCTGCATTTCCTTGTTGAAAACCTAACTTGGATAATGTCTCTGTAGCTGTCTTGTTCCAAACGTGTGCCGATTGCTTTAAACCATAGAGACTTTTCCGCAATTTCAGAACTTTGCTCTCTTGACCGGGGTCCTCAAAACCCTGT
This sequence comes from Meconema thalassinum, assembly GCA_946902985.2. NCBI lineage: Eukaryota > Metazoa > Arthropoda > Insecta > Orthoptera > Tettigoniidae > Meconema > Meconema thalassinum. The sequence continues at coordinate 37,165,448 of OX336398.1, read as the reverse complement.
GGCTGTTCCATATATAGTTCCCCTTTTAATTCACCGTTCAATTATGCACTTCTCACATCAAGATGCCGAACGTGAAGAACCCTCTGTGCAGCTATATTGAATAAAACTCGAATAGTGTCATGCTTCACCACTGGCGCAAAAGTTTCATCGTAATCCCCACTATATCGTTGAGAAAATCCTCTAGATACCAATCGGGCCTTGTAAGTGTGGATCTGTCTGATGAATTATCAGCTTATTATAAATATCAACGATCGATTAACTGTAACACTTGAGTGCTTTTTTATTCGACATAGCCTACATTTTAACAATATAACATGTACTCTAAGCCCACTATAATCATTGGAGATGGTAGAGTTTGTGTCCACAGAGTGTACACACACGACTACACACTGCCTTGAAATCCATGGTGATCAGGCTATGCCAGCGCTCTCGGCAAACAGCTTGGAGTATCCGAACCTTGTGGCAAGCGCTCTCCAACACTGTCGTACGTTTCCGAACCAGACGATTCTGTCGATAACCTCTTCAGACGACTCCTCTCTTGCAGGTCTACGGTGAAATTTTATGCTGTGGAATTCATGCCCTGAGATTTCCTACATAGAATTGGAATCTCGTGTAGTCGTAGCAGCATTTGTGATATCAGTGGCCTGCGGTTGGAATTCCAGTACTGTTCCATGGTTCCTTTTGTTGCATTAGGTATTGTTTGTCATCTGACCACACGAGGCAGGTGAGAACAACACAGGTACTATAGTTACTCGCCTCCAGGCTTCCATTATGATTTTCACTCGTCTAAAACATGTGGTGTCGCACCAATCCCAGACAAGATGCTGGAAGCTCGCCCGCGTTGGTACGGATATGTACTATGGAGTTGCGAGGACACAGTGGCAAACACAGCACTACAACTAGATGTAGTAGGCAAGCGACCACAAGGACGGCCCAGGAAGCGGTGGCTTGACCAAATCAAGGAGAACATGAGAGCAGCGAATGTTGAGAGGAAGGACGCTGCAGACCGTGCAAGATGAAGGTAGTTGTGCAGAAGAGCCGACCCTGCTCTGCGGGACAAATGCTAGAAGAAGAGGAAGAAGAAGAAGAAGAAGATGTGAGTTTGTCAACAAGGAGTGGGCAACGCAAGATAATCATGCACTCCACATTAGAGTGGCTGGCACATCGCCTTCGGTCTAATGTCGACACACATGGAAACCTTTATTATATCAAAAAGTACCCATCGGATTTGCAAAATAAGCACACCACCGATCTTGTCACTCGATTCTTAGTTGTTCCAGTGAGTGAAATTATTACAGTCGCATTACGTATGTACTGGGGGCGAAATGAATTGTCTTGTATAATCCCCTCAATACGACTTAAGAACATGAACACAGAATGACGATATCTTAAACAGTTCCGTAGATATTTAAGGTGGTCTTCTTAGCTGAATATTTATTGGCATTATTAACCATCTTGAAGACGAAAGGAAGAAAACTTGTAAATCTCACAATCATGAGCCACATGACCTCCTTTTTACGTGGAATCCGAGCCACATGACATGGCATGACATTTCACTTGGAAATATCACATGCATTGACCGGGAATCGAACCCGGTCAACTTTGGTGAGAGGCTAAGGGCTTCCCCGCTGTGCCACCACGCCCCTTAACAATCTAGAATTAATGACTCTTAGGGCCGATTGTATAAAGATCGCTTGACTGGGGATCAAATTATCTGGAGTTCAAAATCTGAACCAAGTTCAGTCGCCGTCCATGTTGTGTAAAACTATTCGCGGATTCCGAGATCCTAGTTCAATTTTATCTCAAGTTCAAGGATATCCATATGGCAACAGCGCAAAATAGTAAGGATATTCACTAAGCTCATCTCGCCGAGTGATCTTCAACTTTTTGTTTGTTTATATTTGTGTATGTTAACCTCAAAAGAAAGCGTTTTGACATGTGTTGGGGATGAAAAGCTAGAACATCACCTGAGTGCACTCCATGTTTGTCTGAGCGGGAATGTTACAAAAAATGTAACATAAAAGACCATTTCAGTACCGGTAACCGGAAAAAGAATGTTCCATGGACTTCAAATTCACGGCCGAAATTTCGCAAAGGACTTGCAACCGTATCCATAAAGGTAGGTGAAGTCAATTGATATAATTATTTACAGCTTTTAAATGTACCCTAGATGCGATTACGTTGTTGAAAGATATATAACACGGTTTCAAACCATCTTTTAAATTTCTTTCAGGTTCAAATTTGATTATAGCTAGCTGATCCAATCTGGTCCTGCCTGAGCTTAAAGTGGAATCACATGTGAATTGTGGTCTCGTACAACTTTTGATATTCATACAAATCACTACGCTTCCTTCAGCATGAAATCCATGAAGGTAAGTTCCCTGCACATCTTTCAGTTATGTTGTATAGTAAGGTATTTCTCCACCCCACCTATCTCCCTAATAATCTACAATAGCTGAATTTGGTTCGTGTACCATAGTTTTATGCATTAAGTTAATAAAGTGAATTTCAAGATGTAGAGATGGGAAGATCATGTGGACCCTGAAAGTCTCCATAAATATAATTTTACATCAATTACACTGTTATAAAATATATGCTTAAGACAAGTAGGCTAGGTCATTCCTCAAGGTAAGTATGCTACTGGTAGTGAACACTGAATCAATAGCCTAGATATTGTAGACTATTGATTGCTTAGTTTATTTGTGTAGTCTAGCCTTCCTTGAGGCTCTTGTCATTGTATCACAAAGGACAACAGGCTATCCTTTTTATTTGCAACCAAGGCCCCTAAATCTTAATCCATCAAGAAGTAATATACTAGCAGGCATTGCTAGGTAAAGGTATAGGTTCGGTACAGTATGGTATCCAAAGGTTTATTTAAATCAAAACTTTAATTTAATTTTGCAAATTAATGCCATATTAGTATTGTTAGTCCTACCCCAATGGCAATATCATACTGCACATCATGTTTGGAAACTTATTGCTTTTCTTTCTCGTAAGCTGCAATTGATTACAATAACGTTTGCAACATTGTTGGTATGAAACATCTTAAATATAAGTGGGTAGAAAAATGTGCAGTAGCCTATATTACTTACAAAAAAGAAGTACTGGTATGTAAATAAATATACTGAATCATAACCAAGGAGGCTTCCAATTATTAGGTCATGGTGTAGTGCAATTAGTTCAGGCAAAGGTCTTACACTCCAACTATCTTTTACAACACATGACCCAACAGCTGAAAGCCTCCTTGGTCATATATGAAGTCATGAAAATCCAACTGAAATATACTGTAGGCTACCTCTTATCATTCTTTTTGCACCCTTTGCATTGATCTGTTATGCCTATTTTCTAACACAGCTTAACATGAAAATAAATGATCATGTTACGGTCTTGTATAAAAAATTTGCTTTTCCTCTGGTCGTAGGCTACTCCATTTACAGGGGGCAGTGAATTACAGTGAATTCTTTATCATGTTTGACAGGGCTGGATTCTTGCTCACAATTCAGTGTACCCAGGCATTTCTATTCAATTACACTGTAGCCACTGCCGAGCTCTCCACTTCAGTGGTGTGGAGCCAGCTCATGAGAAACCAAGAGCCTGAACTTTTTTGCAGGCTTTGCTGGCAATGGCTACAATAGCTTACTGATGAACAGGTCATGTTAAAGCGACTTGATACCAATCTCTGTTAGGGTTTTTAAGCCGTCTTTTCATTGTTTCTGCTTCATTTTTAGGACATGGTCATCAACTCCTTGTACTGGGGTGTATGTGGAAGTGTTGACTTTATTTGAGATACAAACTATTTGACCATACAAACTGAAAAGTTTCAATAATTTACATCAAAATGTATAAAGTGTTCTGTGTTGATTATTAGGTCATGTTACTTTATTCTAAATTTAAGAAAACCTTTACAGGTACTGTCCAATGCTAGGTCTCCTCAGCGTGCTGTAGAAGGCAAACTTATCTGTTTACAGGAACTATGTTGAGATTGCTATTTATGGACAACATAAACACAATGGTTAAGTAGCATGGTTTACCACAGTCTCAAATTAACTTAAATGATGATTACATTTTGATATAAAGATAAGTAAGCCTCTGTGGAATTTGTTACATCAGACTACATTGAATTGGAAGGGGGAGGAATGAAATCTTCTGATGGCATCTGGTTAGATTTAGTATGTCAGCATCAAACATCGGAGGAAGCTACTAATTCCCAAGGAGTAGGCAAATAAACTTAAAACGTTCCCTACCGTATTAAATAAAACAAATTATTTAGCATGATTTTTTCCTGGACTTTTACTTATTATTTATTTATACATGCACATTCGTCAACATCATCTTATACAGTTTTCAGCCCCAGGCTGGGTCTGTTTGGAACATAAGCCTCGCCACTTAGTCCTTTCATCCCACCACCTCTCCACTGTCACTCTAGTCCAGTCCTCGCCTCTCTTCTTGACACATTCCTCCAACTCTTACAGCCATCTATCTCTTGGTCTTCCCCTTGGTCGTTTCTTCTGCATATGCATCTCATGTATCCTCTTGGGAATCTTCTTCTCTTCCATTCTCTTTATGCTATTTATTTATTCGTGCACTTTATGCCCTAAGGCTAAATGAATGCTTATCCATAGTGAGAATTCAGTTGTTGTAAAGTACACTCCACACTTCACTTGTTATTTTCTAACATGTGTTATTGTTGCAGGTAGCTTTGGAGGTGCCTCTAGCAACAACACAGAGCAAGCAGAAGCCACTGTTTGGAGAGGACAATGGGCAGAATTAAAAATGAAAGAATAATTAGAATATGAAATGTTGAGCAGGCAGAAGCTGAAGGAAATGAAATGCACTAATGCATTGTTTAATAAAAAATAAAATAAAAGGATGTAATGTTATTCTGAACTAGTTGTTAATTCTTCAGGCCCTGATTGTTCCTGAAATTATTGTTGCCACAATATTGTCCTCCATTGACTTAACAAGGTTACATAGTGATTGGAGTACAATGTCCCTAACACTCATTTGTGCTCTCTCTACAACTGAGCATGGATGATTTATATTTATAAAATTTTGTTATGTGCATATAAAAAAAATGTTTCTGTTAAATGTGCAACAGAAGACTGGTGAAGACTGCAGATAGGCTATGCTAAAAAAAAATGGTCGAGGGGCATTCACCGTTATTGATCCAAGTTAATGTCCAGAACAACAGTTATCATTTGTAATGCACTCACAACTTTAATCAGAAATCTGCTGTTTGCCATTTAATTACAGTTGTCATGTATGGGACAGTCGAAGCCAAGCTGTTAATTGCTTGCATATTGAATTTCTTGAAATTTGGATAACATAATAACATTTGAATTGGGTAGGTTTTGGAGAACTTACTATGAAGCAGACCACTGTTTTATTGGAGGTTTCAGGTTCACTTCTCTTTCAAAAAGTAGTTTTTAAATATGGGTTTTTATCACTTTAAACATTTAAATGTTAGAATATGTTATCAAATGGTTGTTGGAACACCTTGGTCAACATCCCTGTGTACTTGGGTGTGTGTTGATTTTGTCTGATAACTTGAAGTGGCTGTAGTAGTGTACCAGTATGTAACTGTGTAATAAAAACAGTGGATTTAATAAGTTTTCTATGGATGATATTTTAAGGAAAATCTGAAACAAGTTTTTGGTAAGTGACCCAGGACTTACAGGTACCCACCCGTAAGTAGCATTCTACCATTAGCCTTGGTATAGTGTGGGTACCCCTGAAGAGCCACACTTAGGATGATCAATGTTATCACTGGGATTAAAATATCTGGACTTGTTGCATTTCCTCATTACAGTCTTGGACCATCGCCCGATATACTCAGCTAAGCTGCTGGGTTGACATATGATTACACGCAGATAGTTTGGGTGGTTGAATAAATTAAATGTTGAGCAGGTAGAAACTGAAGAAAATGAAATGTGCTGAAGCAATTTTAGGCCGTGAGAATTCCTGAAATTGTCGCCACAATATTGTCCTGCATCGACTCATGTAGGGTGCGAGTTATTGAACGGGGTATTCCTTCTCTGGGGGATTTGTACTATCTCCACCTCTTAAAATATTACACCTCAATCAAACACATTTCATATCCCTGCCTGAGAAACATCTATCCCTAATCAAAGAGAAATGCTTTCCACAAAGAAAAGAAATGAAATTGTGAATAAAGCCTATGCTACAGCTGGTGATCTATTACAGTATTGTTTTAGCATTTTCTTGTTAATATGATGCAGTTGTACAACATGGGGCTCTGCTGAAGTGCTCGGGGACACAGTCCAGGGGATGGTTGGATGACCTGGGTCTATTGACACTACTGGTATTTGGAAATAAAACACATGAGCACAGTAAGAGGTGGGGAGTGGAGAAGAATGGAAGCAAAATAGGATAGATGGAAATGTTAAAAAACATGTTTCTCAGTACAAATAAATTCATACACCTAGCAAAGATGTCTTGATCAAACATTTTGCATAAATGTAAGCCATGGAAATGTACATGTATCTAAATTTACACGAGGGACTATTTAGAAGTACCGTAGATTATGGCACCCAGCTATGCTCTTACAATTGTGTTGCATGTTTACTGCCATATGGGCTAAATAATGTGACGTGTGTGTCACATGAATACTAGTCCTATGATACTGTAGTTCTTCTACAGGATATATAATAGGCTACCCTATTTGCAAAGGTAAGATTAAGTACCAGTGACCTACCACTTTCTAAAACAAAAGGCACCGTGGATAAAATAGTCATTTAATACTAATATTACCGTATCGTATGTGTGTGGTACCGGAATTAATATATTCACTGGTGGCATGAAGCACCTCTCGGAATGTTTTAACCTCAAAATTGTGCATCGCATTCGTAGGCTTAATTACGGTATTGGTGCATATCTCAACGATACAAAGAAAAGTTACTACACCATCACTGATTAAAAACACACAGTTTGGAGTGAAAACATAAATTGTTATCAAATGTGAACATGTATTACGTCCGTATAGCCTTTAGGCCTAATATAACCCTCGACAAGGAGGCACAGAACAACAGGGTTTATAGGTGACCTAATACAATAAAATGTAAAAAAAAGGTCGTGTTTTGATATTTATTTAAAACTGAAGAAATATATCGTTCAAGTGTCTCAATAAGACACGATTTTAGGAGAATGGCATTCTTCCTCCTCAAAATCCAAAATCACTCTTGACTAAAATGCATCAGCGAGCACGCGTAATTTCAGCCTAGTCCAGAAAGAAATAGTACCGTACCGTCGTATAACCTAGGCCTACTAATGTACAAGCTTTCTAACATATTTCGCTTTTTAATACAGCCTAGAACTAGAATCTAAGCGCTAAAATGTTTCACGGACAACAGCTGTGAACTTAGAACAACATGGCTGAACCGAGAACTGTCGTCGGTTAAATATGAACTCAGATCAAGACGCGGTGATCTTAGATTAACGTTTATACAACAGAAATTCTGGGTTCAGCACGCGCTAAGATCAGCTGAACCTGGTGAACTGAGATCAAATGCTTTATACAATCGGCCCTTACTGTATTTCAGCCATGGATGGCCACTGCACGGCTCGGCATCGAAATTAACTATGATTTTTCTCCCATCATACTTTTAACTATCGTACATTCCTTGCAAACAACGTTAGGAATTTGAAATTGTAAGATTCAAGAAGAAAGAAAACATTTTTAAGAAACTGTTTATATCGTAGAGTTATTATCTGTGCTTTTGATTTTCTTAAATTAGAAAAGTAGATATCATCAGAGAGGAAATCTTCTCTGAAATAATTAGACATGGCAACAACGGACACGAGCATTTAAGAAAGATGGGAACTGTCAAATCCTTGCCAAGCAACTAACATTATTTATTTGTTTGTTTGTTTGTTTTAGATCTGTTTGTTGTTGCTTATTAGTTAATTCAGTGTTTGTACACTAATTTACTTATTTATTTGATTGTACTGGGCGTTGATAAAAAAGATCAAACTATATAACTCATGTGTTAATAATATGTATTCTGCAATATAGCGCTGGGTGTTACTCGAATAAGCTGATTATAAACTCGTCAACGCAACTCAGTGGTTCCTAGCTCCTGCCATATCCTTAACGTTCTATCATTAGAAATTCATGGAACCTTGGTGTGTTGTTGTTGCTTACAAACAGGTAAGGTTTGTTCTAACAACAAAGAGTATAAAGATCTTACGTTTGAGCCATTGCACAACGTTCTGCGATACCTAGTTTTAAAAATACAGTCTGCTTTCCAAAACAAAAATTAAGTTTTTTTAATATAAAGAGTCTCTAGCATTATTGGTTAACGAGATATTGGGTTGCCTACCTGAAGGGGTCCACCACCAATCACATGTGCGTGACGGCCATGACACTCGTTTAAACTATCTGAAGCCATCTACTTGCTCCCACTTTAAACTACCCCTCCATATTTGCTCCGACTTTTGCTCACACTTTAAACTGTATCCACTTTAGCTCCCTTATTTGCTCCCACTTTTTGCTCCCAATACTTTTTCCCACTTTTGCTCCCATATTTGTTCCCACTTTTGATCCCACTTTTGCTCCCGTATTTGCTCCCCCATTTGCTCCCACTTTTGCTCTCATATTTGCTCCCACATTTAGTCCCACTTTTGCTCCCATATTTGCTCCCACAAATGATCCCACATTTGCTCTCATATTTGCTTTCTATTTAGCGTCCCATATTTGCTCCCACTTTGGCTCTCATATTTGTTTTCCATATTTGCTCTCACTTTTACCCCCACTCTTTGCTCCCATATTTGTTTCACATTAAACTATTATTCTTATTACCTAGTTAACTTTACTAGAGATTAGTTTATGCCTGACAGTTGAAATGAAATTATCAACAACTAGGTATGGTAAGCCATATACATACTAAAAAGGATATTTATATGTGGTAAAACGAACCAATAAAGATGGAACTGTTATTTGGTGTTGTTCAAAACAACGTTCAAAACAGTGTCACTGATCATCAATGTGGTGTACTAGATGAAACACAGTTGCTGTCGACAATGTGATAGAGTTAGGTGTAGGAGTTAACATATGACTTTATATATTTTTTAGTTTAAACATATAGCCTACTTTCTCAATCATTTTTGGAAAATTTTAAACAGTTTAATGATTTTAATTGGGAGTTGGATATAGGTAATAGTAAGAGTTAACATATGACGTTTTAGGATTTTTAGTTTAAACAGATACCCTACTTTCAAATACATTTTTGTAAAAATTTAAAAATGTATTGTTTTTGGCTAGGCGAGGGATAGAGGTAAGAGTAAGAGTTGGGATTCAATCATCAACCTTAAGTACTCTAGAATTCTTAGAAACTTAGTGTGTTGTTGTTGCTTAAAAACGTGGAGGTAAGCATTATGCTGCCATTAAAAGGACTGAGATACTTTCCAGGTCCAGGAGAATAAGACACTAAATACATTCGCATTATATCATCCAGTTCTTTGTTCATTCGAATTTACGTACTCTCGTTCCTCGGTCTGTTAAATACATTCTCATGCGGCAGCTGTTTCGATCTGGCCTTGACCGACATATCAAGTTGGATTACTGTCAAGCCAGTACTGCCGACCCCACAATTACGGTACTATTTAAAACAAAGAAGCGCCCAGTGCATTCTCTAGTGCGTATCATTTTTGTGTTAACCGTGCCCCGCTGGCTGCGCGCGGCCATGGCCGCAACTGCACCCGACCATTCTAACCTTCGTTTTGCCCAATCCAAAGGTTTTTTACAATGGTTATAGCCTAACGCATCCCGATCAATGTTGTTTTTATCACAGTGATTTTGTATCCCACGTTTTATCAACAGTGATTTTGTATCCCACATATTGGCAACAATGTGTGCCGTTTGAGTGTGCCTTGTTGACAGTTTAACGAGATTCAAGCGCTGTCGGGAAATGGCTAACGTTTATAAAAGGTCTTACTTGACTTATTTGACTTCTATCTTCGGTAATTCTTCGAGAGTGATGAACTAGGATCCTACACTTGCACTTAGTAAATACATGTTATTTTCATAATTTTCCTACCTTATTTGATATTCCAGGAGTCATTAGCAATTGAAATTACTGTCCATTATCAATCACTACTGCACAAGAATATGGGCCAAATAACGTTATTATGTGACGTTAGGCATTAATAATAATAATATCGTATGGCATTGGGTGCTGGGTGCAAGCTTTGTTATTTGACACCCAGAGAGCAGCTTGCATGTCGAATTTTGACGTTCCTTGGAGCGCTATGTAAGTCAAGGAGGTTAGATGTGTAAGCTCCTTGACAGTATAGCGCTATCAAGAAGAGAAAGGTAGAACTTTATGTTGGTGGAAAATCCCGAGATTAATTTTGCCACTAAGAACACGGGCAACTGAATTCAAATGGGTTATTTGACATGCCAATAACGAACGTAGCCTATTACATGCGTGCCGTGATTTTTGTCGCTTTTCAAAAATCACTTGCCACAGCCAGGAGCGAACCTGCAAGCCTGGGGTTGGTAGTCCGACACCATAAACACTCACCCGTCGTGGCAAGCCGCTTCAGTCATAATTTATTGTTAATTCAACGATGGCAAATGCCATGGTGTGTCGTTACTCAACTGCTACTGAAAGAGGCGCATTAGGTGTCGTCATTTGTTAACGAGACGTCGCTTCACTGTTACTAATGTATGGTACACAAAATACGCGACACAGGCCTTGCAAAGCGAGCTACAGTGCGACAAATTGAAGCCCCGGAAAATATGTGAACTAACGCTTCCCCTTTCCCCTCCAGACCACTGCTTAACCCTTTATAGGGCAAAACTATTTGTTATTTTTATGTGTTTTTAAATTTAAATTTATTTCAATTATTATAAATATTAATTATGTTATTTATTTAATGTTAATGTTTATGTATTTATTTGTAATTTCAATTAATGTTCTTCAAGGTTCAATTTTATATATTTCATTGAATTAAATATTTAACTTATTCCGAATTGATTTTACAGTTATTTTCATAATTGTTTTATAGTAATGTTCATTATTTACATTTTATATATCTTTTATTATTGTAAATTTATTTTTAGCCTATTTATTTCTATATTTATATTTTATTTTACACTTTAATTGTTAATATTTGTTTAAATTTTATTCTACACATTACGTCAAGTAGATACGCTTATTATATTTGATTTTTACAAATACTAGCTCTTCGGCATGAAAATTCTCCAAAATTTGGCTGAAATATTCAACTATGAGCATTTTTGAAAGCATAAACTGCCCTTAAGACAGAGTCCACTATCTCATGAAGGGACTTGCACTGGGGCAGCGCGCACCAATGGTGTCACTCTCTCACCACGTGCTCTTCCTCCCTCGCTCAGGGCTTCACTTGAACCTGCCGAGCATTGTTTTAAGGGGCCTAACATCTAGGTTATCGTTCCCTAATGGTCTGGGTGATAGTGAAAATTAAAAATGATGAAATGAAACCTACAATTAAAATGAATTACTCGCTGACAAACTAGAAGAGAAAATGTTAAACAAAACGGAGAAGAATGTAAATAAAAGAGAGGAGGAAAGGAAATGTCCTCAACCCTCGAGGAATGAGAATTGAGGGACTTTGAAGGAAGGAGTGCCCACAAAGGCAGAGAGGGCCCGCCCCAAAGCAATGGAAGAAGGACAAAAACCAGACCCAGCTCAGGAAGCCCTCGGGGACTCTAACGCCCAAACTCACCAGACGTGAGCCCTTGAGGGTGTAGCACTATCCAGCGTGCAACAGAAGTGGTGGGGCTACACACACCCTGCTTCCTTGAGGGCCTTCAGCAGAAGGCAGGAGATATCATGAAAAGAAAAACAATAGGTCTGACCCCTCGAAGAATGAGGGATCAGGAAAGGTGGGACAAGGGCCAATTAAGGCTGAAAAATGAAAGACTCCCTAGGCCTCGGATACCCTAATAACGTCGGGGTCGGAAAATAACAAGAGTTGGCCAAAGGAGGTCGAGAGAAAAGATAACAGAGAGGAGCACCACATAAGTAAGTGGAAGCAATCCCGGACTCGGCTGGGGTCCCGTGGTCGCCAGGTCGCAAGTTGTGAGTCCCAGGGGGAGAGCATTAATGAGCTTCTGTCTGGCCGGGAATTACTGCTTGTACTACAAGGAAGGGGGTTATGTTTGTTTGGTAAATAAAGCCTTCCTTTCAAGTAGGACGATCAGAGTATCTGCTTCTGTTTTTGATATCAATAATGTTCCGTAGGTAATTCTTCTCTTGATCAGAACTGGACGTTTACAGAACCTGCAAGATTATTGAAAATACATGAAAAATATATAATTTGCAAGCCTCCGTGGCTTAGGCGGCAGCAAGCCAACCTCTCACTGCTGGGTCCGTGGTTCAAATCCCAGTCACTCTATGTGAGATTTGTGCTGGACAAAGCGGAGGCAGACAGGTTTTTCTCCTCGTACTCCGGTTTTCCTTGTCACAAATTTCATTCCAGCAACACTCTCCAATGTCATTTCATTGCATCTGCCATTCATTTAATCACTGCCCCAGAGGAGTGCGACAGGTTTCGGCATCCGGTACAGTTCATATCCTTGCCGCTAGATGGGGGCTTCATTCATTCCATTCTCTCACCCGGTCGGTCGACTGAAAGCAGGCTGTGGATTTTCAATTTCATTTTTCATATGATTCGCACACCTTTCTGGGAGTCATTAGGAATTGAAAATATGTGAATTATCACTGCTGCACCAGAAATATTTGTAACACTACGTGAATAAAGGTTTTTGTTTCTTGCTTGTTCAACGACGGCAGCCATGTTTGAGGCGCACACATTGACGTCATATCACGTCTCCTCACTGTTGCCAACATGTCCGATAAAAAATACACCAGAACTGAAATTGGTGTCTGGGCTGAACTATTGGTCGCTACTTGGTTAGACAACTGTCTGGACGAAAATTACTGATTGCACTAGAGGCAACATTTTTCAGTATTCACCATTGCAATGAGACTTGGCGTACTTTCACATTAACTTAATGGCGCTCTTTTGTTTCACGATAACCGATGCGAAATAATACCGAAAGCGTGGGGTTGGCAATACTGTACATGTTGCTAAGAATGTCTGAATCAGCTTGAAACACACATATATAAGTCGTGATCTTATTTGGGATGGCTGAGTGGGTTACAGTCAGTGGAGGAATAATCATCTATTACTATATCATCTCCAGATTTTTTCCCACCATTACTAGAGATATTTTGGCTAATTTCAGTAGTTTAAGAATTCTCTTACTTTGATTTTGGTCAAGGAAAGTTGTACCGTAGATTGTTATGTGTGTTCTCAAGAATGTTCATTTGAAGACTGCAACAGTCATTGTTTCTTGGAGGCAGAGAGAATCAGTAGCAGCTGGCAGAGTTTCTTTCAGTTGCCAGTATCTCTAAACCTGTAATTGATGGTTGACTGTTTCTATGACATTATTGAAATGCTGTATGATAGGTTTGGTCGTTTTCTAACTCAGGGGGCAAAATAGGCTTTCGTCCTAGTTTATTAGAATTTACAATTTCTGTTGATGATTCAGTCTTTAATGTCAAACGATGCAGTGTACCGTATATATTGGATCATTGTAATGATTAGCAGCTTGTCGTATACCTATTTTCTTTCTTCTCACGGCTGTAACTGTGGCTTTCATGTATTCTTCATTCCACTTTTTACGGATTCCTTTCGGCGAAGGCCCCAAATTTGTCCTTGGCATCTCTAACCAGCGAGCGGTTGAAACCTGTGGTTGTAATATGGGATATGTCTGTCCCCACTAGCCTGAGAGTATTTAACCTCAACGTATTCCAAACTACATTTATTCCCCGGGAAAAAACAATAACTACTATCCACTGTACAATAGCAGAAATGAAGTAGCTGTACCTTACCTAATCACTGAAGAACACAAGCAGAAATTTCGTCTAAGAATCTTTTAACTAGTTGAAAATCTAAACCGTCAACAGCTCTCAAGCGACTGATGCGCTACGTTCTCTGTCAAGACTGCCTAGCATCAGAAACAAAATGGTGCCACCGCAATATCTTCGAGCCATTAGAATAGCTGGAGCTGACGCGTCCCATTTTCAAACCCCGTCTTGTACTACCACCATCCCAACCCTACTCCTGCCACATATCAAGATGGTACCTAACTTAAGGCCTCGGCCACTTCATACTTCAATTCCAAATAGTAAACTACCTCAGTTTATAGAGGAGCCGCGCCGACCGGGGTGCCTTAAGGGGATCTTTAACGTGCCAGTAAGTATACGGACACGGCACCCTCACATTTAACCACCCTCAAATACCAGCTGATTGTGCGGGGATTCGATCCCGCTATCTTGGGCTCAGCAAGTGAGAACGTTACCACTGAGCCACTATGCCAGTCACTTCAATTTCAAATACACACACTGATATAGACATCACAGTGACACAGGTTGTCAGACACATTTGACACACACCCAAGTACATGGAGCTACATTACTACGGTGCCGCGAAGCCCCTAAAGGAATGAACAACAACAAATAACAATCTAATAAGTGTTGACGAACTGATAAATTAATCGAATTGTCCACAACAGAGAAAAGGAAAGAAGTGAGCTTTTAGTTTGACGTGACCGTTATTCTCGCGATCGAGAGCCATGAGACCACGTTTTTACGTGGAATCAGAACCACAGGATATGGTGGCATTTCACTTTGAAATTCTCACATGCATTGACCGGGATCGAACCCGGCCTAAGTTGGTGAGAGGTAACCAGCTTGACCAGTGTGCCACCACGGCCCCCACAACCGGGTTGGTTGGTTCCTCGGTTTAGGGGCTGCGACAACGCGGTCATGTAGCCCCGTGAACTTTGGGTGTGTGTAGAATCTGTCTGATAACCGGTGTTAATTGTGCTGGCTGTATTAGTGTGTGTTATATGTTTTTAATTCAAGTAAGGACTGCAGACATTAGATTTTCAAGTAGTTTCGGCTTTTGCTACCAAACGCCACCGTCAACGACTAACTAGTTCTCAACTTTGTTACTAGATGACACCGCAGTTGGCTGTTGGCGACGAGCACTCTTAAAAATCCGACGACTTCGGCCGGGTTTGAACCCGTGACATTAGGCATAGAAGCTCAACAAGCTACCAACTACGCCACCGAAGCCGACAGTAAGACTAATAAAAGATTTCGGTGAGATTCGTTTTGTATAAACACCCACTTTATGAAATGAAAAGTTCAAGCAAGTCCTACCGACAAAATCTTTGTTTTTGAAATGCTTATTTTCATACCATATGCAATAATATGCTTCTGTTCAAGGTCTAACATGTTGGCTTGTAAACTTTCGACGGGGTCTGTCATTACAACCAGGACATCAGCATAGAACAGACAGCTTACCTGGTTTAAATGCCACCCAGCCAGTAATCGCACGGTTGGAGAAATTTAAATGCATCTCTAGAAATACTCTACAGATGTATTTCCAGGAAACAGAAGGTAAGTTTAAATAGAGACGCGTAGTAAGGAGGTGCATTCCCGCATTTCGAGTTGATAGTGTACAGTTAATCAGGTATTTTTTTGGTTAGCAGGTGTCTGAGTAGATAAGTGTTATTATCTGCACAATTATTTAGGCACTTTTAAAAGTTGAGCAAATGAAAAGCTATTATTTTACTAGTGGCAACTACGAGGGGAGTTCCGTAAATAGGAAGTTTCATTTTTTCCAGGGACGCTTTATTGCCGAACAGTCAGACACCTTAAACTATGCACCATAGACCAGACACGGGCGGGCCGAAAATTAAGCAACACACGTCGTGCCAGTGCAAATTTTTCATTTTTTTTACAGCAATTGCAAAATTTATATAATTGGGCCCTTGAATTAAAATGAATTGGTTTTGCATTGGAGTATTTTTTGAAAGATGTTCCGTGCAAAACAGCGTCATCTGCAGATGCATCGGTTTTACAATGGAAATTGAAGGACAATTCATTTACCTTCATTGCAAGACCACGATATCTGCAATTGTCCCGGTCTTGTGCGGGATTGTTTAGAATCTGGCATGCATTCTTGAGTTGTCTCTATTGACACGAGTACAGATTTTCTTCTTTTCCCGCTCATTCACTTCACTGTTGTTCCAAATCTTATTCAGTGTGGTGGTGAGTGTATAATAGTGAAGGGATTTAAACTGGATTATATAAATATGAAGAGGATATATCGCAGTCGTGGTGAAATCTTGTTAGCTTTGATTAAAAAGGTATGTACTCTTTAGTTTCTGATAAAGCAATTAATTGTTTCCAAATGCGAATGGCATTATTAGTGGTTTCAATGATTATTTTAGTTTCCTTGTATAGTGCTAGGATTATATTCAGCCTACGTAGTGTTATGTTAAATATAAAAGAAATGTTCATAATGAAGGATTGCATTTGTTTCAATTAGGCTACGCTTTCAGAAAACCCACCGCCCATTATGAGAAAGGTTGAAGAGGAGGTACTCCTCGCACCTGATGACACAGGCTCAAACATATTTGAACTTTCTCCCGTTACGGAAGATAGAACACGAACATTTGATGTACCATGCAACGTGTTCTTACCACACCGATGTATCTCAGCCTTCAAGGTATTCTGCAGAGAAGATGACTTTATCACAATAAACGCATGGGTTTAGTGATACCTTGAGTAGGCTAACAGATTAGATTGGTTACCATTATTTTTTCTGAAATAGAAGTCAACCGCTGTATGACCACGTTTAATTTTTATGACGTGTGTTTTTAATTTGTAATGTATAAGGATGGTTTGTATTTGTTTCCATTAGGTCAGACTTTCAGAAAACACACCTTCCTTTCGGACAAGGGTTGAAAAGGAGGTACTTTTCCCACCGGATGCACCAGCCTCAAATAAAGTTGAAATGTCTCCTGCTCCGGAACAAATAGAACATGAAAGTTCGATATACCAAGCAACGTGTTCTTAACACACCGTCGTACTGTACCCGTACTGTACTGTGCCTGTCGGAAATCCACAGCAAAGCTGAATTGCTTATTTCTAAAAAGGCTCCTGCTAAAAATCCATCAGAAATCGCTCCAACTAGGTCTTTGGGAATTTACACAGTATCGAGAAATGATATCGAGGATATACAACAAAATACACTGGTGCTCAGTTGAACACCTACCGTTTTATTCTCAGGGTTTATAAAATGACTTAGCTCCATCCTGAAAATTGATCAACGATACCACTGTTTCAGTTATATTGATAATAAATCACTGAAAAGAGAATAAGAAAAACAAACTAAGTAAATTTATTTAACAAGTTTAAACTATAACTAAA
Organism: Meconema thalassinum; assembly: GCA_946902985.2. Classification (NCBI taxonomy): domain Eukaryota; kingdom Metazoa; phylum Arthropoda; class Insecta; order Orthoptera; family Tettigoniidae; genus Meconema; species Meconema thalassinum. The sequence goes on along the minus strand of OX336398.1, from coordinate 37,148,154 downwards.
ATTTAAACAATTAATAACAATTCATAATTAATAAATAAATTAATACATTCATACGCTCTCCTCTTCTTCAACACACACACTACTGAAGTTACAATACTGTCAGTTATACCTACATAAATTTTGAAAGGTCTAAGCCTATTAGAACCAATAAAACGTTTAACAAAAATTCCGGCGAGCCTAGCATTCTTATTATTCTATTATAGCTGGCACGCGCCTTGCTATGCACATCTGGTTTCTAGACCCATTCATATATTGACACACATACAATCAGCCGGTAAGCTGTTTTCATTCACAAAGCCGTGGCCTTCAATAACTCTCTCCATTATTTTGTAATATAGTGGCCTTGAGTTTTAAAAAGGGATACATTTCTCCCTTCGCATTCGTTGCGAACACGATGCTGTCATACAAAAGCCTTGTCTTAAAGTTAGATTTACTCTTTACAAAAATGGCCATATCTCGTTCAATTCTCAAGCAAACACACTCAAATTTTAATACAATCATCCATGCACTCCCTCGTATTGTTCGTGACCAATAGTCTTGTTCACTCACACTTAACAACTTAAAAACATTCGTTCTAAAACATTAATTCTAAAAAAAACACTACATTTCCAAAAACATCTGATCGAATAATTATTGTTAAAAATTATTTCCCCAATAAAAGAATTATGAAAAGTATTTACAAACACTGTACTCGTTATGTATAACGATGTATAACGATATCCATTCGTATATAATAGAGTCTTAGCTCTCTCTCAAAGTATAGGCTACCTTTCTATCAAGTATATAAATATGTGATTTTCACATAAAGTTTCTTAATCACTCACCAATGTTAATATACTGCAACACCCTGTTATAATTGGGTTTATATTCAATATCAATCAAATGCGTTCAACCAACAAAGGTCAAATGCACGTAGATACTCAAATCCGTGTTTTAATAAAATGTTTAATAAAAGTATTAGTTAACATGAGTAGACAACTTCTTTCCCAAATTATTTTCCACTTATTAACTCTCATGTCATCACTGCTAAGTCGTAAATTAACATATATCGGAGTTCACAACACAATGACTCCATTGCTATTAATGCCATGTTCTTACCAAAAGAACTATAATTCTATAATTTCCCTTAAATGCGGAACATCCTCGCATGAGCACAAACATTTCTTCACGTAGCCTCATATACACCCTGTATATGCTATTAAAACTCACATCCACTATGTTGAACAATTTCATAACACATATTAATTGTTACCAACATCTCTTCTCTAGGACTTGCATTTAAATTACTGGCATATCCATCAGCGCTGAAACACTCAACCGCTGGTATACTGAACACTTCCTTCTGTTCTTAAAAGAAACTTCCACTAATAAAAGACGATCTTAGACATGATGTGTATGACCTCCATAAGTTTACTATATAAAATGTTAATTAATTGTCCGCAAACTGTTACATATACATTTAATAGAAATACTATTACGTCCACCATTCTTATCTATCTTTAAATTACACGTCATTGCAATGTCATGTTCGCAATATGACGGGACACTACATATAGTGTATAAATAACCACACATGTTATTTATTATGCCCAATAGAATTCAATCTTGACTGGGGTAAGCTAGCTTTGAATTCCCTGTCGTAAGATAAAAATTATCTTCTATGAAGATATATCTCCTAATAAAATTAAATGACTAAAAGCTCTTAGCTTTCTCAAATAAAGTAAGGATTGTCAATTCCGAAATGTGTTTCCATTCTATACAAAGAATGTCTATGAGTATATGACTTCTATCATATCATGACGAATATATCTTGTCAGATCGGCGTAAAGTTCATAGTAATTATGATAATATAACAATATATCATTCGTAGTTCCTTCTGTTATTGAAGCCCTTTCCGTACAATAAGATGCCCAAATTAAATCACTTAAAAGGAATATAATTGGCATCCACGACTAAATGTCTTCAGCCTTAATTCAAAATAAAATTCAAAACGTCGAAAGTTAAAATGACTGATCTTAAATAAGGAATACTGATTCCTTAAACAAATAAACATGTCAGTTCAGAAATTGATCCGTAGAATGTAAATGTGAAAATGATGAAAGACGATCATCTCAAATGATCATGTAGATTCTTTTGTATTTATCGTATGGCTTTTAGTGCCGGGAGTGTCCGAGGATATTTTCGGCTCGCCTGAGTCTGTAGCTGCTTCCAGCGGACGCCCTAAAGGGCGAGCTACAAGTTCCGTTCAATTTCAAGTAGTTCCAACTTTAGCCACCAGATAACAATGATACCTAGTGGTGAACGTTGGAACTTTGATAGAGCGTTCTGACGAAATCTAACCTAACAATTTTTGCTTTACACAAGTTTAGTCTGTGAAAGGATATTTTACATGCCATAAATCTATGACATGGGACCGCCGGCTTTACTTCCCCTCCGAAAGAATGCATACTGAAGGATTTTTAACGCTCTTAAAAATCCGACGACTTTGGCCGGGTTTGAACCCGCAATCTTGGGCACAGCAGTTCAGCATGCTACCGACTACGCCACCGAAGCCGCTGATCTTGTAGAATAAAATCTTGTTACACACATGAAGTAAAAATATATGTCGAAACATCGAAATACAGAAGATATGGAGTGAAACGTTGGCTCTGAATGTCACTATTAAGCTCTAAATACAAAAGTTAATAACACCGCTACCTTATCAGACGATATCTAGAAGATCTAGTTAAGTATTTGGAAAATACTTAGGTGTTTCCTCAATCCATGATACTGAGTTGGACCCATGTCCGTTTCCTCGAACCAGCGACCACGGATAAGGAAGGAACTTCCTCTCCGGTAATCACCAACCTCCGACTGGAATCGAACATCATCCTCCCTGGCATAATTCTTCTGGGTTGCCGGGACTTCCCTGGCATCTTGACAATTCTTCTTATGATGAATCTTCATTCTCCTTCGTAGATATAGTTCAGTGTTTTCGTCGAGTAATATTTTAGAAATGTTCATATAGATGGTTAATGAAATATTTCTTTAGCTCGTAGACGTTATATAAAGTTCGTGAAATGACGTTAATGCACGAGGTGTAAATGTACAACACGTCTACATTCAGAATTATTCTGGTTAACAAAGCTCCATGTTGCATCTATATCTCTGACTCAAATATGTCCCTGGTGCATAAAGTTCATCATCGCAACAATGTGATAAATATCCAATAACAATTCTCGATGAACATTAGCAGTCAAAATGAAATAATATTTAATATGCTGCTCCAATGTGAAAGTTAACCACTGTTACTCACTTGGACTGTAGTCCAGTCATATTAGACTTAAAATGATGGTTTTGCTGCATTAAATCATTAAATCATGTAGTTCCAATTTTTTCTGGAATTTGTAGAGGGAGGTCCCCTGAACAACGACTAATAAAGTCCCGTCGATTTCGGGAGCTGCGGGGGGGCAGAGGGGGGGCTCGAAGGCCCCCTTTTTGGTTTTGGCGCATAATTTTCAAACGATGCATCTTACAGAAATTTTTATACTCTCCTAACTGAAAGGTAATTAAATGCCCTACAAAATGGTATATTCATTTTCACACCTGTGTGTTACCTTCTTCGAGATATGAGCTGGTAAACATGGAAAATTTGCAGAAAAATATGTAGCGCCTGACGTTTCTCGTCAAACTTGCCCTTCCAATTCGTTTGCCTTCCATTTTACAGGAAAGTCGTGAGGAAGGAAGTTGTAGAGCACGAAGTTGCCTTTAAGAATATATATATACTTATGCTAATTTATCTTTATATCTTTAAACGTTATAGCGTTTTGACGTATCGGGGTCGGTTTCGAGATTTCGCTAGTAAACTGCTCATTATTTACTTATGTTTTCAATGGCTTTAACTCTCTGTAACTCGTTATTTATTGATTATGTAAACATAAATGGTGTTTATTACCCATATAAATAATGATATATACCTAGAATGTATAAATATATATGAACGCAGTGCCGTATATATGATTTTTTGGGGGGAGCCCAATATTTCGGAATACAATTTCGTTTTTATGGGAATGAAAACATGATCAAAATCTAATAGTTTGCAGTCCAGCCCTTCGGAGTATACCGGTATATATATATATATATTCTGAAGAGTTCGTTATTTTTCGTTGTATATATTCTTTAAAACATAAATTATAAATGCCTATTTTATAGTTAACGCCACTGTTACCTTCTTATAATAAAAATAAATTTACTTGTTGGACAAAGAGAAATTTGAATATGTCATTCAATTGTTTAAAATGTTCCTAAATTACTGACCAAATTGGGGGGGGGGTTGTTGGTTAAAAACTGTATATGTTTGAAATGCGTACATTTTTCTGTGAGACTGTACCTAGCCCGTTTAGTACGTGTTAGTGCATAAAATGGGTCACCTGGTATGTCCCCAATTACCGGTGTCCACTGTAAATGTATGTCTGGAACCTATACACCAAGGTACAAGGAGGCCACAGTTTAAAAAATGTGACCACCTAGGAATGAGACATAGAGAGAAATAAGTAACAACCCAAACATAATTCTAATACAATCGTTTTTATTGACTATCGGACATTTCATACTCCTCACCGTCCAACTCTTCTGACTAATTGAATGGGAGAACTGTTGGTGCAAGCGCCGTGGCAATTGCCACAGACAGGTGAGCAGTGGATGCCGGCTTTCTGGCATCCACATCTCATACCGCAGCCTGTGGCACAACGGCTAAATATAGAATTGAGCACGCTGTCGGGTACAGTAGAGGCCTTGGTCTAAATATGATTCAGATATCCCCCATCTCCCCTTGTCCAACCCCAACGTTCAGGTTCGAGAAGACAGACAGTACTCCTCCCAACAACTTCAGACCTTGCCAATTCTGCCAGTACATTCTATTTATCCATGGCTTCACTGGATGCGATACCACTTCTTCCATTTTTGGGGGAAGTAAAGCAGCCATAATCAAATGTTTCGAGCGGTATCCTAACGAAACCAAAAGCATCGCTGAAGTTTTTTATGACTCCACATCCTCGCCAGGAGATATCGCTGTAGCTGGGGGGAACAAATGTTCCTACTGATGTATCAGGCACCACTCCACGAGCATGACTTCAATCATCACAGGTACATTTCATTTTGTATTGCTTGTACTAACTCCGTTGCTGTTTGATAAATACATATTCTATTGTATTATGTTCTATTCACAGGTACATGTGCTTCGTCAAATCGTCAGCCAAGATGAAAGCAAACTTGTCTTCATTGCCACCTACAAAAGATGCTGCTCTACATCACTCGTGCAGAGTGTTTCTACAGGTTCAGCAGTGGTTTGGAAATGAAACACTCGAACCTGAACGTTGGGGTTGGACAAGGGGAGATGGGGGATATCTGACTCCTATTAAGACCCAGGCCGCTATTTCACCTGACAGCGTGCTCAATTCTATATTTTGCCGTTGTGCCACAGGCTGCGGTAAGAGATGTGGATGCCGGAAAGCCGGCATCCACTGCTCACCTGTCTGTGGCAATTGCCACGGCGCTTGCACCAACAGTGCTCCCATTCAATTAGTCAGAAGAGTTGGACGGTGAGGAGTATGAAATGTTTGCTAGTCAATAAAAACGATTGTATTAGAATTATGTTTGGGTTGTTACTTATTCCTCTCTATGTCTCATTCCTAGGTGGTCACATTTCTTAAACTGTGGCCTTCTTGTACCTTGGTGTATAGGTTCCAGACATACATTTACAGTGGACACCGGTAATTGGGGACATACCAGGTGACCCATTTTACGCACTAACACGTACTAAACGGGCTAGGTACAGTCTCACAGAAAATTGTACGCATTTCAAACATATACAATTTATAACCAACACCCCCCCCCCCCCCAATTTGGTCAGTAATTTATGAACATTTTAAACAATTGAATGACATATTCAAGTTTCTCTTTGTCCAACAAGTAAATTTATTTTTATTAAAAGAAGGTAACAGTGGCGTTAACTATAAAATAGGCATTTATAATTTATTTTTTAAAGAATATATACAACGAAAAATAACGAACTCTTCAGAATATATATATATACCGGTATACTCCGAAGGGCTGGACTGCAAACTCTTGGATTTTGATCATGTTTTCATTCCCATAAAAACGAAATTGTATTCCGAAATATTGGGCTCCCCCCAAAAAATCATATATACGGCACTGCGTTCATATATATTTATACATTCTAGGTATATATCATTATTTATATGGGTAATAAACACCATTTATGTTTACATAATCAATAAATAACGAGTTACAGAGAGTTAAAGCCGTTAAAAATATAAGTAAAATAATGAGCAGTTTACTAGCGAAATCTCGAAACCGACCCCGATACGTCAAAACGCTATAACGTTTAAAGATATAAAGATAAATTAGCATAAGTATATATATATTCTTAAAGGCAACTTCGTGCTCTACAACTTCCTTCCTCACAACTTTCCTGTAAAATGGAAGGCAAACGAATTGGAAGGGCAAGTTTGACGAGAAACGTCAGGCGCTACATATTTTTCTGCAAATTTTCCATGTTCACCAGCTCATATCTCGAAGAAGGTAACAAACAGGTGTGAAAATGAATATACCATTTTGTAGGGCATTTAATTACTTTTCAGTTAGAAGAGTATAAAAATTTCTGTAAGATGCACTGTTTGAAAGCTATGCGCCAAAAACGAAAAAGGGGGGCCTTCGAGCCCCCCTTTGCCCCCCCGCAGCACCTGAAATCGATGGGACTTTATTAGGCGTTGTTCAGGGGACCTCCCTCTACAAATTCCAGAAAAAATTGGAACTACATGATTTAATGCAGCAAAAAATCCTAATTTGACTGGACTACTGTGTTCACTGCTGTCTCGTTCCAACTAAAAATGGTTTACAGCTTCTGCGTCCGTCACTTTTCTAATACACTTTTAACATGTCTTATCTTCTAAAATATTCTATCTGTGACGCTTATATTTCGACGAATAATAGTATTCACTCTATACTATACAACTGTTCAATTGGCTGAAGTCTATTCTCAACTATTAATGAGCAAACGCAATATTAAGTATCTTGCGAACGTCGCCTAGTTTATAAGCACGGGGATCTCCACTAGCTATCCTGCGATCGCGCTGTCTCCACGAGTAGTCTCAATACCGTACTTGGACAAAGCCTTCGGGTCGGTTACCCCGGTATAAACCTCTACATTCTTCAAAGTCTGTAGGATAAAGAACCTCGATGCTTGGCTTTCCCTCTCCAAGTCGAAAAATTGGCGGCCATTTCTGTTTCCCACCATAAATTTAGCGCGCATTTAGTAATGCTTATTACAGCATAACTCGTCCTTTCGGCGACTTTCAAAGTATCTGTAATATTTTCCATTAATTTTATTCTCATTAACAATGAATAAAATATCCTTCTTGGGGCCTAAATGTATAAATTATCCATATAATATAATTGAAGGTATTTCCGTCTTCAATAAGACCTCTCCTCTTTGGCTGGGGGCTTATGTCCAATGACATAAATTATCACAATATTTATAATATTCCATAGTTAATTCACTGTTGCTATGTCGAATTCAAGCTTCTAGAAGCTTCTATTGCGCAATATATCACGTGATTAGAATCTCCCTTCCGCTCTCGCTTGCTAACACGACTGGTTTTTTTCAAGTTCCAGGATTTATATTACCATGTTAAACTGTATCATGGACTCGGAAAATAATCTCATTTAAGTCCCAAATAATTCATTTTCGGGGGCAGTACCTCAGCCGTCAAGTTATTCTGCAGAGATGCTGTCTTCATCAGAACATTCGCTTGAGTTTAATGATAATGTGAGTAGTCCAACAAATTGGATCGGTTTCCATTTTTTATAAAATAGAAATAAACCACGATTTTAATGATGTGTGTTTCAATGCTCGTAATAATGTATGTATAACTCTTGCATTTTTCAGACGAATATCCTGGGAACGGAAGTCTGCTCCACTGATAATGCACATAATTCAAGTCACTACAATAACGATGCTCCAAAGCGCATGAACTACACTTGGGAAACAAGTTCAGAAGGAGGAGGAAGAGAAGAAGAAGAAAGGATGAACCAGAATATGATTGTGATGAAAATGACTATTGAGCCGTTTCTCGGCTCAATCTACGACTATTCCCCTCAGAAAGGTAAATGGTAAGACTGTACGAGAGGTAACGTAAGGTATATAGTTGCTCCGACGGTCACTAGATGGATCCACTTCCTGATTTGACAAGTTGCATGAAAGGTAGTTGCATGATTTGCTGGTAGAGCGCAGTCTCAGTCTACTTGCTAGTAAGTTATGGACATGACTTGTATTTGTTCTGTTTTTGTAATGGCATGACGAAAATTATTGAGATGTAATTATAAAGAAGACGGTGAAATGTTCATGACCTGAGAAAATGTAACTCCATGCACGGGAAGTTGGTTCGGGAAGAAAGGAAGCTTGCTCTCCTTATTTAAAGTCCCGATATGTTATTCTGAACATCGAGAGAATCTGATCTGCTGGTGACATTACTGAGAGTTGAAATTTGGAAGCTTTATTTGATACATAACATCTGGGTGGAAATTAGGCCTAGCATTGAAGAGGGAGGTATGGATATGAAGGCATTAATATTATGAGTCAGTTCGAGCTATGCATGGAGATATTTAATGAAGATTTGTTCCTACTTGTTAGTATTTTAACATGTTAACTGGCTTAACTGATGGAACTAGATTGAATGATGTCGCCGTGTAATATTGGTATGCGTATGTATTGTAGTAAGTATATGTGCGCAAGGAAATGACCTGAGGTAATGCTATTATATTTAATTCTTTGATTGGAAGTGTGATGGCCTAGCTGAGAAGAGTGTTTTACTTTTTTGGTCGGCCTCTGTCTTCTCACTGTAGTAGCCGACATACATCTAGTGCGAAGCAGTTAATGTCTTTAAAATAACCTCTATTTTAATTGTAATGTTTTCCCTCTTTAACCACGTGTTAGTATGGTTCTTATGATCCCGTATTATTTATTATTTCACTCAGTTCTTTGACCCATGTTGTATCAGCAGCACTGTGGGAGTTTCATATGTCTTTTGTCAACTGTCATGGTAGCTCTGGGATTATTAAGTATGTAGGCCGACAATAAGTAAAAAGATATGAGAAGATCGACGTGAAGCCATTAGAAAGATTACTGTTTGGGATCTCTATTCATGTTATTTGAGATTGCTGGTATGAATTGTTTCATATTTAGTTGGGCGATAAGATGAATGTGACGAAGAGATGTATTGAAGAAATGAAGGTGTATGATGCAATATTTGATTTGAAGTCATGTATAATGATCCTACGAGATTCCGTATATCCACTGATAGGCAAAATTTGTTTTCTATTTTAAGAGGCTGTCGGCTAGAATGATCTTATGTAAATGTTTAGTAATGACAAAAGGGAAAGCAATTTGGACACCCCTCAGAAGTGAGTACATTTCCTGGTTCGGAACACACACCTTATTGTAATATTTTCTGTGTGTATGTATTTATGTTTGTTTTTAAATGTCTTGGAATTGTAAAGTTTTGTTGAATAGAGATGTACGTTGCAAATGAGCCTCTGTATTATTTCCAAGTATAAGTCTGGGGGATGGTCTCAATCAGATCTTCTGGGTAGCATTGAAAAAATATGGGTCCAGTCTTTCCAAACTTTTTAGTCCCATGGGACGTATCAACTGTTTTTTCAGAGCGTGGTTGACGTGTTCATACCACATTTATTATCTGTTTGAGATTACTTTGGATTTGCATTTGGAGATAATGTAGAGGCTAGGCTTAACCTCGAAATATGTGGCAGTATGTATATATAGTTAATGATGTGTTTTCTCTGGTTCATGTTACTCGCTGCTAATTTATATGGATTCGAGTATTTTAAAGTCACTGTATTATTTATCCAAAGAGGAAATTGGCTGCGAAATTTTAATTCGTGGGTCTGAACCCAATTAACACCGTGAATTGGATATTCTGCTTCTCAAGGCTTTGGAGGATAAACCAGTGATTGTATTGCCTATTGATCATCTTGAGTGAACTAGTGGTAAGTCCAATATTGTATTATCTGTTTCCGAGTTATTGAAGAGTGCTGATTCGTTGGAGAATGTTGATAATCCGTCAACTTATCGTGTGAATAAGTTTAAATTTCATGCGCTGCACTGGATCAAGCGTTTGTCGTCCTCAATTATTTTCTGGTCGAAAAGTGATAGTGATTTTGCGGATAAATTGGTTGGCCTGCGAAATAAGCTTCTTGATAAAAATGAAAGGTTGTCGTCTGAGGTAATTGGTGAAATTCCTACTGAGATTATTGCGTGTGCGGAAGTTGCTTGCTCAAGTTCTAATTAGTGGTTGGGAATTATTTGGGTGCTGATTTAGTGTCTGTATCGAAGAATTGTAGCGATAATATGCTGAATCACGTGACTGAATTGCATGCTTTAGAGCGAAATAATGGATTAGGGTCATCCAGTAATTTGTCAAGGGCTGTGTCGAGTCCAATTTAGTCTCATGAGTGTGATCCAGAGCAGTTAAACGAAAGAGATAACATGTTGTCGGTACCATTGTCATGTCACAGTGTTGCTAACACTGGAAGTAATTTAGGATCTCGTTTGTCCCATAACACTAGAGCAGTGCAAACTGATAATAGCCTCGTTTGTGAAAGTAACCTTTTGGAAAGTGCTAATTTGTGTGGCGATTTAAATAATTCTGCTTCATCTGATATTGTGGTACCACCTATCCTCCCAGCTGGTGGTGATATTAAGTTCGTAAATTTACCTAACCCATTGAGTTCTATCTTTAAGGATTTTCACGTTTGTAGTGGTACTGATAAAAATTTATTACCTTACCTTACCTAGATGGCCACTCAAACCTAAGCAGATTTTTGGCCTCGCCAACAGCACGGCGCCATCTTTCTCGATCATCCATTATGTCCTCCGTGACTCCGATTTTTCTCATATCTTTTTGGATTTGGTCCCACCAGAGAAGTCTCGGTCGTCCCAATGGTCGCCTTCCTCTGGCTACACCTTCCAAAACTGCCCTTAACTTCAGTTCTCTACTTCTTCTATGTACATGACCGGCCCAGCGCAGTCTTTGGCTTTTGGCACGGGCGATGATATCCGGTTCTTTGTAGAGATCCCGCAATTCCTTATTTGTTCTAATTCACCACTGGCCATTTTCTACTATCGGTCCAAAAATGCGTCGTAGTATTCTATTTTCAAAAGTTACTAATTCCCTTTCACCTCCGTGGCTTAGGCGGCAGCACGCCGGCCTCTCACCGCTGAGTCCGTGGTTCAAATCCCGGTCATTCCATGTGAGATCTCTGCTGGACAAAACGGAGGCAGACATGTTTTTCTCCGGGTACTCCGGTTTTCCCTGTCAATATGTCATTCCAGCAACACTCTCCACTATCATTTCATTTCATCTGTCATTCATTTAATCATTGCCCCAGAGGAGTGCGTCAGGCCTCGGCAGCCGGCACAGTTCTTATCCTCGCCGCTAGATGGGGGCTTCATTCATTCCATTCCTGACCCGGTCGGAGACTGGAAGCAGGCTGTGGATTTTCATTACTAATTCCCTTTCAGTTTGCTTGGGCAATACCCAGGTTTCTGAGCCATACGTGACAACAGGAAGTATAATGCATTTATAAATTCTCAATTGAGTTTTTCTAGATATAGTTTTACTCTTTAAGAGATTTTGCAGAGACCAGTAGCTTTTGTTGCCACTGAGAATTCTTGATTTTATTTCTGTTTCTTCCATATGATTCTGGTCTATGATAATCCCCAGATATCTGAACTCAGTACATCTGTGAAAAGCGTATGAAGCAACTGTTAAGGGGTTTTGTACTTGTGCTGCATTCCTTCCTACAACTAGATATTTTGTTTTTTGTTCATTTATCATTAGACCTACCTCCTTGGCTTCTTCAATAAGGGTTTCTGTGAGTATTTTTTAGATCGTATTCGCTTTCTGCCATGAGTATTATGTCATCAGCATAAGCTAATATGTTTATCTTGTTTCCCACTTCAAGGCCTGGGTGGAGCTGGTTTACTCGTTTCAATGTTTCTTCTAAAGCTAAATTGAATAATAAAGGCGAGAGTCCATCTCCCTGTCTTACTCCAGTGTTGACATTAAATTCTTCGGTATATTCATTATTGATTCTAATTTTGCATTTGGACCCTTCTGTGCACAGTTTTGCCATAGTGATAAGTTTTTCTGGTATTCCATTCCGCTGCATGTATTTCCACATTTGTTTCCTATTGACACTATCGTATGCCTTGTTGAAATCTACAGAAAGAAGATGGGCTGTTTTGTTAAACTCCCAATATTTGGATACTACTTGCTTTAAGACAAAAATTTGGTCTGTTGTAGATCTTTGGCTTCTAAATCCTGCTTGGTGATCTCCAAAAATTTCTTCTGCATAACATGCTAGTCTGTTGTAGATTATTCTTGAGAATAATTTATATTCGCTGCTTATTAATGATATCCCTCGGTAATTATTAAACTCGAATTTATCTCTCTTTTTGTGAATCGGAACTACTACTGCCATCTTCCATTCTACTGGGATTTCTTCCTTCTCCCAGATTTCTACAATTAAGTTATGTAACCTATTTAGCAAAGGGCTTCCACCTGCTTTAATTTATTAGTTTTAATTTATTAGTTAAGTTTTTATAGAAATTTGTTGAAATAAGGGATAGTGCTGTTTTGTTCAGATTGTCAGATCTACAAATTTTTAGGATTATTTATCCTTGTACTAATGGGTTATTACGGGAAAAACTTATTGAATGTTTGAGTGCTTGTAAATCTTTAGACGAGTTCCATATTGAGGTTTTGAATTTCTTTATTGATTCGCCCAGATTGCCTGAACTACATAGATGTTATTTATTTCTTGGACAACGAATGGATGAGACGCTAAACGAATTCTTCCTTGATATTAAAGGTTACGCAAAGGTTTTCGCTAGTGAGTTGACTGAAGCTCAGATCGTAATTTCATTGGTAGTAGGCATTAACCCTAATTATTGGTCGTACTTGTCTATGTATGTCAAGCCTTGTAATTATGCTGAGTTCAACGAAATGATTTTGTTTGCTGAAAAGGTAAGAAAGGCAAACACGTTACGCATGTGTTATCCATCCTTGCCATGTACTTCTCCGCAAGGTTATGTAAATTATTTTCAGCCTGCGGGTGATTCGCAGGGGAGAACAGCTTTGCAGTCGAGTGACGTCAATCCTGTTCCAGACCATCGTGTTACTTTATTTCAGTCAAATGTATTTCAGGGTAGCAGAGATTTCAGACCTGCATATGTTGCGTCTAATGTATTTCAGGGGCGTGCTGATCAGAGGTACAGTGGACGTGGAGTAAGTAAAGGTAAGAGGTGTAATATTTGCGGTTCTTTTACATTAGTCGATGGTGTGATGCCAATGCTGGACACTATGCATGATGGTATTGGGTGTACTTGTCTGTTCGATCTTCAAAATTTTGTTTGAAGAATTTCTTATTTCTCTGCACGTGCGATGCACAATCTGCCGAATTGTGCAATTCTGTATGTTTTCTTCTTGTGTAAGTATCTGGCATTAGTGTATGTTTGTCTGCGAAGGTGTACTTGTCTGTACAATCTTCAAAATTGTGTTTGGGGAATATTTTATTTCTCTGCACGTGTGATGCACATTCTGCCGAATTGTGCAATTCTTTTTTTTTCTCTTGTGTAAGTAACTGGTATGAGTGTATGTTTGTCTGCGAAAGTGTACTTGTATGTATAATCTTCAAAATTGTGTGTGGGGAATATATTATTTCTCTGCACGTGTGATGCACATTCTTCTAAATCGTGCAACTCTGTAATATTCCTCCTTGTGTATGTAACTGGTATGAATGTATGTTGACTCGTTTAGATTTGTTGATTATTGGGGTGGGATGTTTTGTTTTGTTGTTTTAAATTAAGGTTAGGTTTATTTTTTATTTAAATTGTTTAACTTATTTTGATGCACAGCCGAGTATTTAAATAGGTTCGTTAAAATATCTTGTTCTGGTTATAGGCCAGGCGACAGGTCGAAAATAAAAGCCTCAATAAGGAAATAATTAGTGGAAAGCTGGAAATTGCTTTAATCGCTTTATTTTGACCCAGATATTACTCTCCCAAGTTTTCCCCCTCGAGCGAAGTTGGCGTTGGCTCTTCCGGTCCTAAGAAGGTACCATTTTTTTGCAAATATCTCCCAAACCATCACCTTTTTCAACAAAATACCTATTATAAAAATTTATCTAGAGTAAATTTCCTACAGAAATGTACTGTACCTTTTGTCTCTAATGTGAACCGTTACGATGCTACGACCATTCAAAGTGGAGCCCTTTTTGATTCTTGCGGAAAAGCTATGGAAATGATATGCCATATCAAAGTTTTTGCATGTTATAAATATTTGTCAGCATTCCAGGTGCACAAGCTGTTAACTTGTTACATATATAACAGCTTTACAATGTAAACAGCTGTGGCAAAGTACCTACCAATAGTATTATTATTGCGTAGTATTGGCATAAAATCACTCTTTTCCATGCCACCTGGCGGTAGAGTAAATGGTGCGTTTTTTAAAAGCGATGTCCTCAGGAGGCCTAATCCACTGTTCAAATATCAAAGTTTAGTCGATTTTAAACCGTTTTGATGAAGGCTGGCAGTCTTGATCGTCTGCTTCAATGTCTCCATCGCTTCCAACGTCTGTATCGGTACATTTGTCCGACGTCACAGGGCGTTCAAGATAAACTTCGATGTCTCCGTGACAATCGTCCATATCATCTTCCTCGGCAGCATTTGTACATTACCGTCCCATACAATTCATGCAGATTCTGGAGCATAGGAAGCCCGTTTTCCTGCAAACACACGCTGCGTTACATCCTTCCGAACATTTGCAGGACACTGTGTTTAGAAGCGTTTGTGGCGCCGGAACCCTCGTCGTATGTATGGGAGCCAAACCACATTGAGAACTTTTCCAGCCCCAATCCAGTGGGTTTGTATAATTTCTATGCCATGTTTGGATTTGATGGTATGTTCTTAAAGAGTGCTCACGTGCCGCTGACTCGGTGGGAGATAAGCTTGCGAGATTAAATCGATGTTTGCTTAGAGAATTTAAAAACAGTTGGAACCGCAACTCATTCAGGGTATTTCCCGTGGTTTTGTTGTCATAAAGCCTATCCAAAACCAATTGGCCAGCTTTGTCAATTTCATCGGTGTTTGCGTTCACGTCTCGGAAAACCCTAACAGCTGTCTGCAGTTCCTCATTACTCTTCAGCAGTGTTACGAATTTCATTTTACCCTGCCTGTGAAACGAAGACGGTGGGTAGATTATTGGCTGAGGAATAATCTAACCACCAAGGGAAGATGATAAAGAAAAGGAGGTGGGTTTCGGACTGGAGAAAAAGGATAGAAAAATAGGAGGAGAGTCCCACAAAGGTTATAAATTTAACTTTAAATACACTTAGAGGCGGTTGCCACTGCAAATCAGCTCTCCGATACCTAAAGTGAGTAGGGACCTGGTCGAAGCTAACGGGAAACGCAGCTAGGACTTGGGAGGTTTGCCAGAGAATGGCTTTAGAGTATTCCCTCTCAAGCATGCATATGCCTACTATGGGGAAGGGTGATGGTCTGACAAGACAAATAGTAACAGATTTATTGCGTCGAGGGCATGAACCTAGGAAGAGTTACGAAAGCCAGGATCTTGCCTAACTGTAGTATTTGCGAAATGATAAATCCAAAAACAAATATTTAATTTATTTAACAAGGCAAAAGAAGTTGATAACTTTAACTAATATATATTTTCAATTTGGTTAACAAATTTGGGGTCACAGACCTCAGAAAACATTTGACGTTTGCTCCAGGCAATTAACAATTCTTTAGGTTTCAAACCTTATATATATACTAAAAACTTTGTAAGATTTAAAAACGACAAATGAAGTGATTAAAGTTTAAACATTAAATTGAGTACAAGAAGTGTACTTAAAGAAATTTCCACGTAACTATTTTAGAAAAAGTTACTACTTCAAAATAACAAAGAAAGAGAACAGGTAGCATGAAAGGGAAGTTCCTATAACTTCTTATATTTATACAGAATTACTGTTGGTTATTATACAAATAAGGGCAGGTCACTTACTGTGAAACCTGAAGAGAAAGTCAAAAGGAAGGTTCTAGACTTCCTATGTTTAATTAGGAATCACGAGACTAATGGGGCAGTTTCCCTTTCAGTAGACCTAGAAATAACTTTATTAATATGGTTTGTTAGTAAGGTTTAGGAAAGATCAATTGGGATTTAGGATAAATGTTCATGGCTTTATTTATGGTGATCGGACGATCGCGATGCGGTAGAAATGTTGAACAAGCACTAGTTCTCACTATAGTCTGTTAAATAGATGAAAAGTTCACTGTAGTAACACGAAAGTTTATGGGAAAGAAAGTTGTTGCAATGATGAAAAAAGACTGGTAGCACTAGATAGGCGAAAGTCTATTGCTTGAGAAAGTTGTGTATTACAATTAAATGCGCCATAGAACATTCCAGCGGTGGAAGAAAATTAGCTATTGAGCTTTAATTCAGAAGGAAGATTCTTCAATTTTAAATAGTATTCTCACAAGTGAGTGAAAAATACATGACGGCAGGACTTGTAGATAAAGTACAGGATCTGGAAGGTTCCAGAACGATCCTAATAGAAGAATGGGGCCAATGTTAATCTAGCGGAGGAATTAGTTTGGTAATTTATAGACAGCGGGTATTAGATAATATCCCACGTGGTGAGAAGATTTCTCATTTAAATAGCTTAAGAAAAGCTACTTTCGATTAAGGTTGGCTTAAACAGACAAAAGCCCAACATAGCAAATCCCGCGAAGGATGATTTTTGCCCCAAATAGTAATCTCACACTGTCTATAAAATGATCAATAAAAGCATGTAGATAATAAAACTGATGAAGATGAAGTTAAAACCTTAAGACTGTACTTATCTTGGTTGCATGTCGAAGGTGAAGTTCCCTTTGACGGATACCTAATGTGCCAACATGGCGTAGAACGTAGAGAGTGCCTCTTGGTCTGAGGAGACTGGTTCTGGTTGAGCCTTGACTGACCAAGTCAACTGCCGACTTAAAAGTGAGACCCACTCAGCGAAGCGCGGAGGGTCCAAGGAAGGGAAAAGAGTGGGGGTAGGAGACAAAAGGAGAACATATAAGCATGACCAATATTGTAAACTTAAATTCCCTTGAGGAAATGGTCTTCAAAGAGTTGATAGCAGGTGATACTAGCACAGCCTGGTGGGTAAAAGAGTAGACGAAGTTCTCTTGATCACGGAGATAATAGCTGGCGATGGCAACGAGAACAGGTGGCCAGATGGATAAGGAAGTCCTCTTGCACCAGGAAGAATTGTGGAGCTTCAGAGATTCGCTGCTAGATGATGCTAGGTGGGTCATGGAAGATATATATCTAGAACAGACTCACAATGACATAAGAGACATGACCATCAAAGAGAAAATAGAAGATCACTGTTGGTGTTTGATAAAAAAGGAAGGAATGAACATGCAAAGAGCATTAAAAATTATATTCTCTCGTACCGTGTATTCCAAGAATACACCAGACGGTGTATCGCACCCAATAAACGCATGCAAAAAGAGGATGTTTTCTTGCACACACGGCGGGAGATCGAAACAATGTGTTATCCACGAGGAAAGGGTTCGTGAGTTGATAACCATGCAACAAATTTTCTCAAGTCCGCATAATCCCGCAAGATCCGCGAACACCGTGCATCCACATGCTGTTCTGTAGTCGAAAACGCAATATTGCAAATTGATTCCAGTTCATTTTTGTCGAACAGAGAATCCACTGCGCCAGTACGCTGCTGGTTATGCCGCGCCCGTGGGTAAGACCACCGCTACTTTTCATCGATCGCATAAGCGTTTGTTCTGTGGTCATATGGGACCAAATCCCCGACGAAAACCTATCTGATCTTCGCACCGTAAAAAGCCATTGTTCACAAATTGGTCATATTCGCATGAAGTAAGTTTGGATCGTAGATCGAACATATCTTGCAGATATGAGTTGCAAGATTTCGCATACAGAAAGTGACCACTAGCATGGAAATAAGGCAGCATCTTCTGAACGGAGTCTAGATGTAGTTGCCAGTTTCCACTTCTTTAAGCATACACGAACTCTATCAGCAGAGTGACCGTCTTGAAATATTGAATCCAGAGCTTAGCCGTCGGTCCATGTTGGCTTAGTTCCTCCAATTTATTAGAAAAAAATTGTAAAATGCGTTTGAAAGTCTCCACATCTAGTTTGCGCATCGCACCATATTTCTCATCATCATGTTGAAACCCGATGTCTTCCATTGCCAAGAGCATGTCAGCGGCTGCCGAGTTTTCGTCGTCGGTCACATCAATCCGTTCAAATACAAGCGTGGCCAGAGCCAGTTGCACCAGGGAATGTGCTCTTAATGCTCTCGAATATGCATGGCCCGTTAACATTTTTTCGGTGGATGTTAGGGCATATGCAGTGCTGAATAAATCTTGCAGACCGCTTCCATCCATTACATGTCCGATTGTACCCGTGAAGGACATCTCGACGTGGAACCCACCAAGCCTTATAATTGTGTTGTTCAATTCAGAAGCAGGATTCAACGCCCTGTGACGTCGGACAAATGTACCGATACAGACGATGAAAGCGATGACGGAGAAATTGAGGCAGACGATCATCAAATCGGTTTAAAATCGACTAACTTTGACATTTAAACGGTGGATTAGGCCCCTTGAGGACACCACTTAATTACTCTACCGCCAGGTGGTGTGGAAAAGAGTGATTTTATGCCAATACTACGCAATAATAATGATAATAATATTGGTAGGTACTTTGCCACAGCTGTTTACACTGTAAAGCTGTTATACATGTAACAAGTTAACAGCTTGTGCACCTGGAATGCTGACAAATATTTATAACATATAGAAACTTTGATATGGCATATAATTTCCATAGCTTTTCCGCAAGAATCAAAAAGGGCTCTACTTTGAATGGTCGCAGCATCGTAATGGTTCTCATTAGAGGCAAAAGGTACAGTACATTTCTGTAGGAAATTTACTCTAGATTATTTTTTATAATAAGTATTTTGTTCATAAAGTTGATGGTTTGGGAGATATTTGCAAACCACCGAAAAATGGTACCTTCGTAGGGCCAGAAGGGCTAAAGCCGACTTCGCTTGAGGGGGGAAAACTTGGGTGAGTAATATCTGGGTCCAAATAAAGCGATTAAAGCAATTTCCAGCTTTCCACTAATTATTTCCTTATTGAACTACCTGTCGCCTGGCCTATTACGATTCTAATACAAATTGAAGAGTATAGGCTTTGAGTATTAGGTGGCATAAGTTGGTAATTTGTTTTAAGGTATGTATTTACAAACCGTCCTCTTAGTTTCTCCAAGCAGTGTTCTTGTGCACTTTTATAGCTTGCTGAACGGAGGAAGTAAGTACTTATTGATGAATTGTGGATGTCGTGATGGTAAGTTGGTAATGGTCGTAGTTTCGTTGAAGTAAGTTTGTTGAAGCTTTTATCCGAGGCAGCATGAAGGTAATTGTTATTTAAGGGTATTTTGTGTAATGTGTCGGTATTTTAACGGTATGTATTTATATTTTGGGTAGATTTTTGGGATATTTTGTGGATGGTAACTGTAACTTGTAATATTTATGTGGGAATTTAGGTTATGAATGTATGAAAGCAAGTGTTGGGTGAGTTGAGTGGTCTGTACGCGTATTCTAGTTGCTAATTTGATGGTCGAATCTTCTTGTAATATTTTCTTGGGTTTGATTTTTTTCTTTTCGTTTTGATTTTCGTTCGTGTTTTCTTGTTTTCCTGGGTATTTTTCTAAATAACTGGAACAGATTTACAATGTAGGGCTTGCCTACGTCTATTTTGTTTCTGGTTTGTAATTTTTTCTCATTCTAGGCTATTTAATTTTTTGATTTTTATTAACTTGTAATACTTTGTCACATATTAAGACGGGAGTATTTATGGTATTAATTATTTTCTTAATGCGAATTTGTTAACCGATGGAAGACTAATGTAAAATTGTTACTTTGTTATTGGGAAATTTAATTATGATTGTAAAAGGTGTGTGGTTCGCGGAAAAATAGGACTTGAGTAGGAACGTTCAAAGGTCATATTTTGAAAAATGTTTATTTTATTGGGTTCTCTGATGTGTATTGTGTATTATATGTTAAGCTTTCCATGTCAATATTGCTGTCGGAGTTGAACTTGTTTACAGTACCAAATATTCAAGGTCATGTTTTGCGTTTGATGGTGTCATGCTGTGCGAGACGATATCCAGGGCCCGGATATTGAACCAAGCTCCACGTACTGTGACAACGGATTTGAACCTGATACGACTGAATTGGATGCCTACGGGAAGATATGATACTAATGTTGTATTGTACCAAGAAACTGATCCTGATGTAACTTTGTGCATAAGTACTTATTTTACTTCTATGCATGAAGATAGATTGATAAGTTTGGTGTTCTAATTGAGCTGAGGAAAAAGAAAAGAACTTTGTTGAAAAGCGTTTCTGGTCCAAAGATAATAAGGTGTCTGACCAGAAAAAAAACTTTATTGTTGAGTGAAGATTATGCATGTTGTGGTACACTTTCTCTTTTCTGTACGTTCTCTACGTTCTTGAACCGTCGACAAAGTTGGGCAGGGGAGTTCTGAGCCGTTTCTCGGCTCAATCTACGACTATTCCCCTCATTAAGGTAAATGGTAAGACTCTACGAGAGTTAACGTAAGGTATATATTTGCTCCGACGGTCACTAGATGGATCCACTTCCTGATTTGACTAGTTGCATGATTTTCTGGTAGAGCGCAGTCTCAGTCCACTTGCTAGTAAGTTATGGACATGACATGTACTTGTTCTGTTTTTGTAATGGCATGACGACAATTATTGAGATGTAATTATTAAGAAGACGGAGAAATGTTCACGACCTGAGAAAATGTAACTGCACGCACGGGAAGTTGGTTCCGGAAGAAAGGAAGCTTGCCCTCCTTATTTTAAGTCCCGATATGTTATTCTGAACATCGAGAGAATCTGATCTGCTGGTGACATTACTGAGAGTTGAAATTTGGAAGCTTTATTTGATACATAACATCTGGGTGGAAATTAGGCCTAGCATTGAAGAGGGAGGTATGGGTATGAAGGCATTAATAATATGAGTCAGTTCGAGCTACGCATGGAGATATTTAATGAAGATTTTTTCCTACTTGTTAGTATTTTAACATGTTAACTGGCTTAACTGATGGAACTAGATTGAACGATGTCGCCGTGTAATATTGGTATGCGTATGTGTTGTAGTAAGTATATGTGCGCAAGGAAATGACCTGAGGTAATGCTATTATATTTAATTCTTTGATTGGAAGTGTGATGGCCTAGCTGAGAAGAGTGTTTTATTTTATTATTCGGCCTCTGTCTTCTCACTGTAGTAGCCGACATACATCTAGTGCGACGTAGTTAATATTTTTAAAATAACCTCTATTTTAATTTAATGTTTTCCCTCTTTAACTACGTGTTAGTATGGTTCTTATGGTCCCGTATTATTTATTATTTCATTCAGTTCTTTGACCCATGTTGTATCAGCAGCGCTGTGGGAGTTTCATGTGTATTTTGTCAACTGTCATGGTAGCTCTGGGATTATTAAGTATGTAGGCCGACAATAAGAAGATATGAGAAGATCGACGTGAAGCCTTTAGAAAGATTACGGTTTGGGATCTCTATTTATATTATTTGAGATTGCTGGTATGTATTGTTTCATATTTACTTGGGCGATAAGATGATTGTGACGAAGAGATGTATTGAAGAAATGAAGATGTATGATGAAATATTTGATTTGATGTCATTTATAATGATCCTACAAGATTCCGTATATCCACTGATAGGCAAATTTTGTCTTCGATTTTAAGAGGCTGTCGGCTAGAATGATCTTATGTAAATGTTTAGTAATGACAAAAGGGAATGCGATTTGGATAACCCTCAGAAGTGAGTACATTTCCTGGTTCGGAACACACACCTTATTGTAATATTTTCTGTGTGTATGTATTTATGTTTGTTTTTAAATGTCTTGGAATTGTAAAGTTTTGTTGAATAGAGATGTACGTTGCAAATGAGCCTCTGTATTATTTCCAAGTATAAGTCTGGGGGATGGTCTCAAACAGATCTTCTGGGTAGCATTGCAAAAATATGGGTCCGGTCTTTCCAAACATTTTAGTCCCATGGGACGTATCAACTATATTCCTGATACCAGTAGTTCAGACGAGGAAGATAACTATGATAATAACAAACCAGACAAGGTGAGTATACAAGACGAAGAACTACCATCAACTAGCAAAGAACTCAAAAGCTCTAGAACTTCAGCATTTCCCTTGAAGGAAAGT
Organism: Meconema thalassinum; assembly: GCA_946902985.2. NCBI lineage: Eukaryota > Metazoa > Arthropoda > Insecta > Orthoptera > Tettigoniidae > Meconema > Meconema thalassinum. The sequence goes on along the minus strand of OX336398.1, from coordinate 37,125,724 downwards.
TTCGTGAACGAAACATCAGACACCTGTGTTCCTTCGGAAAGTGCCAACTTAGTGAGCAACTGTGAAGGATCAGGCTCAACAACAACAGCAGCAGCAACATCACCTCAGAAAGACAGACGTACGAAGAAGCGTCGTCGTCAAGAACATAAAAGGGCTCGAAACATAAGAAAACTTAAAGTAAATACAGGACAGTTAGTAAACAACAAAATGGTACCTGTAGGAAAGATAAAACATTAAAGAAAGGGTGCCAAGGAAACTGCAATTTTAAGTGTTCACTTTCAGAGAAGGAGAGGATTTCAATATTAAAGAGCTTCTGGGATCTTGGAGATCTGAACAGGCAGAGACAATTTATTAGTCATAACATGACGCAAGTAAAGCCGAAACATCGAAGAATCACTCCAGGAGGTGGACGGTCTTGCAACATGAATTACAGTTTAACCATAAGAGGAGATAGAATAAAGGTTTACTAGAAGATGTTCATGGATACCATTGGTGTGGGAAACACCATGATTTCTACAGTTATTTCCAAGAACAAGGATGGTTTCCTTGAAGAAGAAAGAAGGGGAAGCATGGAAAGCAAAAGAAGCTACCCCTAATGATAAGGGAAGGAGTGAGGCAACACATCAATTCAATTCCAAGAATGGAGTCCCATTACATTCGAGTTGATACAACACGAGATTATTTTGAAGGTTCGTTGGATATATCCACATTATATTGGATGTATATTGAGAAATGTAAGTTAGAAAATGAACCGATTGCAAAGAAGCACGTATACGAAGCAATATTTAATACGAAATTCAATATCGGGTTTCATAGACCTAAGCAGGATCAGTGTATGATCTGTGAAGAATATAAGAATTCTACTGAAGAAGTAAAGCAAAAACTTGAAGACAAATATGAAAGACATCATGCAGAGAAAGAAACAATGAGACGGGAGATAGGGAATGATATTCATCAGGCCACTGAAGAAAATCGTGGAGTGGTGGCTGTGTTTGATTTTCAAGCTGTTACACCTCTGCCAAGTGGTGAAATATCAAGCTTTTATTATAAAAGAATACTTAATTTATTAAATTTCACTACATACGAAGCTGTCTCTAAAATTCGATGATGCTACATGTGGCACGAAGGTCAAGCTGAAAGAGGGGACAAATGAAGTTGGTAGCTGCATTATAGAGTTTCTGAAAGAATACCCAAATAAAGAAGTGATTTTCTACTCCGACAATTGTGTTGGACAAAATAAGAACAAATTCGTGTTATCTGCATACTTTTACGCTGTTCTAAAGTTAGAAATTCTGTCTATTCAACATAAGGTTTTGGTAGTAGGACATACACAAAATGAGGGAGACAATATGCACTCTCGCATAGAATATGAGAAGAAAAGAGCTCTGACATCCGGTCCTATTTACGTTCCCTCTCAGGTTGCTACCATCGCAAGTCTTGCAAAAAGGACTGGGAAACCTTACCTTGTAAGGCAAATGGAAACAACTGACTTCATAGATTGCAAGTCATTATTCAATGACCTCGGCACCAATTTTTCCATCAATGAGGATGGGGAGAAAGTTTCATGGAATGCTGTCACCGAGATAATGGTGAAGAAGAATTCCCCTGGGGAATTAACCGAAACATATCCAAAATTCAAAATTCTCTATACATATTCACACTGTCGAAAGGCTAATACAAACTTATAGAAAACCTCAAACTCGATTTTCTCAATAACATGATTTATAAAACTTCCTACCACGAAAAGCAATATGAACTAGTGCATATTAACAGAAAGACAAAGAGAAGCAGTCCAAGAGTACAAGATGGCGGCCAGCAGGTGTGTAGCAGTTAGAGTGCTCCAACTTTTCCTCGTGTTCTACCTAGTAAAAAGCTCAGTGGGTGCCTCGAAAAAGATCCTCGATCATTCTTTAACAATTGAAGACTCGTGTGTGAACTCGGACCTGAAGGAACACCTCATGGTAGTTTGTAAACTCAATATATCTTCTCTCACATGGTGTGGAAGCGAGGGACTGATAGTCACGGCAGCAGGTAGAGGGCGCCCAGCACTGCGCAGGGTTGCCAGACCGCCCGCTACATTATTACATCTCGTGTTGCTGTCTGTGGCTCTCAGTGGAGATGTGGAGATGAACCCAGGACCGAATAAGGTGTGTATAATTTGTGATTCGAAGGGTCGTGTGAATCAGTTATTTGTGACATGTACATCTTGCCACTCTCAAGCGCACAGAACTTGTGCAAAAATCAGTGCTTCAAAACACAAAATAATCACCTCTGGGAAACAATCGTGGCTGTGTTGGAACTGTTCTTTACCTCAGTTCTCTAACTAATTTTTTAATACATCGACACAGAGTGCAAATAGTGTAGATAGTGACGTAACACCCTCGGATGGCAAACATTGTCCATTTTTTCCTTCAATGCTCGAAGTGTAACATGTCCCTCCAAACAACCGGACCTGCGTTCTTGTCTCACAGCACTTAATCCGTCAATTGTGTGTTCAGGGGAGACATGGCTGAAAAAATCCACTGACGACCCAGAAATATTTCCGGTAACATACACCATGTTCCGCAAAGATCGAACCTGGACATCAGGGGGAGGGGTACTAATAGCCATGAAACCTGAGTTAAGGCCTCTTCGCCAACGGGAGCTTGAAACTGATGCTGAGGCTGTGTGGGTGGAATTCACGTGTGCAAACAATACATTTCTAATAGGCTCTATATACCGTGCTCCAAATTCAACTCGGCACATCAATGATGAACTATTGGAGTCCCTCCGTCGTGTACAATACATCCAGCACAAATACAAGGCCATTTACATAACAGGCGATTTTAATTTAGAAATAGACTGGCAAAACTCTCCTCCCACTCCCAAGGATCCCATTGCTAATGAGTTCCTTACCGCATTCTACGATTTATTCCTTGACCAATTAATAACCGAAGCAACTCGAATCACACAAACTACACGCTCCACAATAGACCTATTCCTCACAAGCCATCCTTCCTCCGTACAGAAAGCTGAAGTCATACCCGGTTTCAGTGATCACGCAGCCATCTTTACCACATTGCATTACAACAAACCACGCAGCAAGAGCACAGTGAGGACAGTATACAATTACAAAAAGGCAGACTGGAAACTGCTATCATCTTTATTCCTCAAACACCTTCCCACCCCATGTATTCTGGACACCAGCGACATCAACTCAGTGTGGCACGCCTGGCGAAATTGTTTCTTTGAATGTGTGGATATAGCTATACCGAAAATAACCATTAGTGGGAAGAAAAATTCTCCTTGGGTGACGAAGGAAGTCATTAAAATGATTAGGAAAAGGAACGTTTTATACAAGAAATGGAAAAGTTGCTCAACTGACATCATGTGGGAAAAATACAAAAACATCAGGAACCAAACAAAGAAATTAATTCGCGAAACATACGACTATTATATTCACAAAATAAGCAGCACCAGTGAAATGTGGAAATTTTTGTCCCGAAGACGCGGCACCGCTGCGCCAGCCTCATTTCACTGTAACGGTAAATTCCTAAGTGCACCCCAAGATATTGCAACAGCGTTCAGTGACAGTTTCAAGCAGAACTTTTCTAAGCCGGATATGACCATGAACCTGCTTCTGCCAAGGTCATCACTTCCACCCCTCCCACTCTCCAACCTGTACTTCACAACAACTGAGGTGATTCAGAGCCTACGGAAGATTAGACCACATACAGCGACCGGCCCAGATGATGTTCCCGGACGGATCCTGCTGCAGTGTGCGGAAGCATTAGCGCCCTCTCTGTGTGCGTTATTCAACCTGTCTATCAACCAAGGTTCAGTGCCGTGTGGGTGGAAATGTGCTAACGTGGTGCCAATCTATAAGCAAGGTGACAGAGAAGATGTTGCAAATTACAGACCGGAGTGTCTAACATCTATAATTTGTAAATGTATGGAGCGGCTAGTAGCAAACAGTGTGCTGGAATTCCTACAGGAGAACAATCTGCTCGATCCAAATCAGCACGGTTTTCTTCCGGGTCGTTCTTGCACTACTCTATTGACAAAAGTCATTGATGAGTTTCAGTTCTACTTGAATCAGCCAGAAGTGAAACAAGTGGACTGTATTGCACTGGATTGGGCTAAGGTCTTCGATCAAGTGTCTCATGAAAGACTTTTGTTAAAGCTACAGCAGCTTAACATACGGGGTAGCTTACTTGCATGGGTGAGGTCATTCCTAGAGGGTCGAACACAGCGTGTGGTGTACGGAGGAGCTCGATCGCAGACTGCTCAAGTTACTTCTGGAGTGATTCAGGGCTCTGTGATCGGACCTCTTCTCTTCACTATATATGTGCTCGATCTTCCTGGCTGTGTCACCTCATCAATGTCACTATATGCAGATGACACCGTGCTATACAGGGGCATTACATGTGAAGAAGATTCCCTAAGTCTTAAATCAGATCTGGACAACTTATCGCTGTGGTGTTCTGTGAATAATTTAAATATAAATGTACAAAAATGTAAATACATAAGAATAACCAGGTCACAAAAACCCATTGAGAATGAATACAAAATTATGAACAGTGTCATCCCACAGTGCACAAACTTAAAGCTATTAGGGGTAACAATCCCCGACACCCTGAATTGGAATATTCAAAGTGAAGAGGCAAGATGTAAGGCCACCAAAGTTCTGGGTTTCTTGTACAGAAACATGAGAGGTTGTAAACCTAGAGCCTTCAGGATGGCTTACACATGCATGGTCCGTCCAATATTAACGTACGGCTTACCTGCCTGGCATCCCACTACAGCGGAAAACATGAACAAGCTCCAGCGTGTACAGCGCCGCGCAGAAAGGCTAATAGCTCGTTATTCCCCTTCCCCTTTGTCAAAATTTCCATCTATAGAGGCAACAGCCAAACAAATTGATCTAATTTTTCTTAAAAAATCCCTTACAGGTTCCATTAATATTGACCCTTTTTGCCGACTGTCATTGGCATATCGCTCAGTTCGGAGAGGACGAGGTGTAACCCTCGTTCCGCCCTTCGCACGTAGCAATGCTTACCTGACAGGTTTCTACGGCCGCTCTGCGCGGTTATGGAACGCGCTGCCAGGAGATGCCAAGATCTTGCCTCTTAGGAAATTCAAGCCGTACGTAAAAAGGTACATTGTATAAATAAACGTATGTATGAGTGATTGATTATCTCGCTGAATGAATGAGTATCTGAATGGAATGAATGAATGTATCGAGTGATTGAGGTTATGAAAGTGCGTGCGTGAGAGAGTGAGTGAACAGGAAAATGTACTATGTCAATATTCTAAATATGTAAATACTGCAAATATCTTTGTAAAACTTGTAAATATTGTTAAAACAAATGTAGATGTAAGCTGTGCCTGTGGAGCATGAAATATGTATGTGGGGCTTGCCCTTTTTCACCAGGCCTTCCATACTTCGTGTACGATTTATGGTAAATAAATAATAATAATAATAATAATATCTTCATCCCGAAACTCTCAAACTCAAACCAGCTAGAAAGTCTACAAAAATATCAGCTAGAAAGAAGAAAGACCTTATTTCACTCTGTGCCCAAAATCTAATACCGAAGACGCATCACCCATTCTTCGTTACTTTGGAAGCGGAGAAGGACTGAGTTTCTGACTATTAAAGCAAATGACGTGCTCATGCTGAACTTGTGAACTATTTTCCAACATTCATGCCATATTTGGCCTCAGTGTGCCTATTTTCATTAACAAGTGATTTTTTCAAATTATAATTGTGTATTGAATGTTCAAATATAGCAGTAAACTAGGGAAAAACGAAACTGAAATGTTGAAATTCATTAATTGTCTAACAATTTTCACAGAACAGTCAGTGCAATGCCACAACAGCTGCATTTTAGCCCTATTTGTGGGCCTTAATTACAAAATTTATAATTTTAATTAAAAGGACAATGTACACTATGCAATCAAACCGAAACATATCCAAAATTCAAAATTCTCTATACATATTCACACTGTCGAAAGGCTAATACAAACTTATAGAAAACCTCAAACTCGATTTTCTCAATAACATGATTTTTTCAGATATCGTAGTCTTGAACAGGCACGGCGATGTGTGGCCAAGGGGAAATATTTCCGGCGACTATCAACAAAGAGAAGAGATAAGTTGGCAGGAAACGTATTAAGATACCCAGAAATACCATACTTTAATAAGGAAGGAGGTGTAGAGGATAAGAACTATAAGGATAGATCATGGTGAGAATATGTTAAAAAGACTGCCCCGAATGTCGACTGTAGTAATGAAACGGTTAACTCAGGATATAAAGGTACAGAGGGACGAAGCAAACCAGTTAAAAGTCGGAAGACTCAAACAGCAACTACAAATGTAGAGCACCAACTTGCCTCAATGAATAGAAATGTGATTATTCAAGTGCCCTGTCTTAGCAAATGAATCATCGCAATTGCTATATGACTATGGTTTCTAACCTCTATATATTAGGTGTCCTCAAATGTCCCCTTACAACTGATTTGCTTTGCATTACTACGTGAATATCGCTCCTTGCCACAATTAATTAGAATGTGATTAACTGTTCTCACATATAGTAAGGTAATTTGACTTAGCGTTTAAAACATAACAATGGTTCTTTGGGTCTATTGTTTAGGAAGTGTATCTTTAAATGATGTTGAGAGTAAATTTTCCTTCACAGATAGTACTTTAGTCCTGTTCTCACCACTATGAATTAACATGTGACTCTTCATTGATCCTTTGTGTTTAAATTTTTTCTTCGCATATGTTAAACGAATATGGCTTCTAGCGGCAATGGATTGGCATATCGGAATTTAACGATTCCCTTGTGGTTAATTTGGTTTGCCATATAATACTTTAATATGAAATCTCCCAGCTACAGAAAAGCATTCGTATCATCAAATGCCCTCTATGGGTAAACTTAGATTGAAGTACGCTACATGAGTATTGATTTTTGCACTATGGATTAGAATGTGTCTTTTTCAAGGTCCTCTCTTGGTTAACGTGGATTCATAAACCCAACATAAATTTGGCTTCTAACAGCTATGAATTGATATTTGTCTCTTCGAATGTCTTTTCCATGTAAGAATGGATTCATATACGTAACACGATGATGCTCTTTGCTATGAACTCTTCAAAAGTGCTTTGTGGTTCAACTTAGATTAACATACGCTACATGAAAAGGGCTCCTCGACACTATGGATGAGCAAGTGCGTCTTCAAATATCTTCTGTCGGAAAACTTGGATTCACATATGTAACATGAATATGGTATCTCCCCACTACGGAATAACAAGTGTCTCTTCAAAGGTCCTTAATGAGAAAACTTGAACTCACATACGCTACTTGAAAAGGACTTCCCACCGCTATGTATGACAATGTGTGTCTTCAAATATCCTGTTGGAAAACTTGGATTCACATACGGTTTATGAATTAGACTACTCGCCACTCTGGAAGAGCATGTGCTTTTTTTTCTTCAAATATCCTCTCTTGTTAAATTTGGATTTACATGCTCTACATGATAATGCCTTCTCGCCGCTACGGGCTAGCATGTGTGTCTTCAAATGTCCTTTCCGGGTAAACTTCGATTCACATACTATACATGGAAATGGCTTCTCGCCGCTATGGATGAGCATGTGTTAGTTTAAGAAGTCAGTTTGAAAAACATTCGCATTCATTTACGATACAGGGGAATGGCCTCTCGCCGCTATGGATGAGCATGTGGCTCCTCAAGGATCCTTTACGATAAAACTTTGATTCACAATAGCTACATGAGAATGGATTCGCGCCGCTATGGACGAGCATGTGTGTCTTCAAATGTCCATTCTGGGTAAACTTGGATTCACATACGCAACATGAAAAGGGCTTTTCGCCGTTATGAATAAGCATGTGTTTCTTCAAATTTCCTCTTTCGGAAAATTTGGATTCACATACGCTACATGAATATGTCTTTCTATCGGTATGACGAATAATGTTTAGCTTCAATTTTTGTTGGATGGTACATTTTCGTCTAGATGTAGTGTTGGTAGATTGTCTTCCACTAGTACCAAATGCATTTTTTTTCTTACAGCAGGATCTGATCTATCTGGAGGTATCAGACTGAAATCAGTGGGAATAAGAGTTTAAAGTGCGGTGCATTATCACGGAAGTAGAATAACACTATAAAGACCTAGAGATATAAGTAGTATTAATATAATTGGTGTTACTTTTATTAATACCAGAACTAAAGTCTTCAAGAAATGCCGGTAAATGATGGCATTTCCACTCATCAATATTTTGTTGTACATATAGTCTGAGCATTCTACAATTATATGTATCTTATGATATGATATAATATACGTTTTGCAGCCAATGGCCCAGCAAGTTCTATTTCAAGTAGCTCCAACTTGGGGTAGCAGATGCTACTGTTACCGACATCTAGCGGCGAACGTTGAAATTTGATAGTGCGTTGCTAACCAGCGAAATATAACCTACAAGTTAGGATACCCACTGCTAATTGTGGTGATTGGTCTCTCTACATGCCATAAATCTGACATGGGCCCGCCGGCTTTTCTTTCCCTCTGATGGAATGCATACTGAGCGCTTTAAACGCTCCTAAAAATCGAGCGACGTAGGCCTGATATGAACCCGTGATCTTGGGCATAGCAGTTCGGTATGCTACCGACTGCGCCACTGAATCAATTATATGTATATTATAGAGGTGTGACTAGTCGGAAATTTCGTATTCATAGCTCAGACAACATGAATGTATTAGGAGCGTATCTTAGTCAGCACAATCTTCCGATCAAGAGTCGTTGGATTATTACATGCCGGGTGCCGTAAAATACAAGGTGCTTATGTCCATCCGTTTACAACACTGCTTGATCTTCTTCAATGTTCAACAAAATGAGTGCATTCTTGCGAATAATACGGTGCGATTTTACAGAGGCGGCTAACTTGATGTGAGACAAGTATACATTATCTTTGTTGCTGTTGTTGTTTGAGTCACCAGGCATTACCCGCCCCAATGCAGCACTCCATGTCTCCTCATCTTGATGTTATCGCTTCATTCAACCTTACAAACAATGTACTTAATTTCGCCATCAGGCCGAGATGTCTTTCTTGGGAAGTTCTAATTGCGGGGTAAAATCTTCTATAGCCTTCGAAGCAGATGGAATTAGAGCACAGGACTCTCAGATCATCAAACATACCAGGCTCTTAGCTCATACCCAGCTTATAAGGTGATCCCGAGGAACCCCGTAAATAATATAGAGCAGACGACGACGCGGCTCATTAAGGAGTAATCTATTCAAGAAGAAAACCTGAAATCCTTAGAGTCTGGCCACTCAAGAAATGCCACGTTCTACGGTCTTACCCAAGACCGATGTGCCTCTGAGACCCATAGTTATCGCCATAGCAACCCAAACTAACGCTCTTCCTTAATATTTGAATCAGGTCCAGCATGCATTATTACCTACGCAAGCCACTCACGTCATAATTTCGCAACTCTTCGTATATGTCATAGCGAGTATAAACCTGAGTGAAGGTGATTTCCTAGCAAGCTGGGATGTAGAGTCGTTATTTTCTAGCTTTCCGGTATCTGACGCCACACAATCAGGTAAAAGCATACGGCCACAGGAGGTCCAAATGATTTAGTTGGCATAGGTGAACACTGCATGAATACCACTGTCTTCGTCTTTCATGGGCAGAAGTTTCAACATAGGTAGAGAGCAACAATGGGATCCCTCTCTGTCCATTATTGGTCAATGATTTCATGGTAAATTAGAGGAAGAAGCGGCAAAAGAAAGCCTATTGAAATCTGAGTGTTGTTTCAGATACGTAGACGGTGTCTTTTAATATGGAAACATAGACGCAACACACTCCAGGACGTCCTAGACATCATGTGTTCGCGACATCCAAGCATCAACTTCACAGTGGAAGTAGAAGAAAATAATCCACTGGCCTTGGTAGACGATCCGCTATATAAACGAAGGGACAACAGGCTCGGGCACAGGGTCTATAGGAAAGGTACCTGCATGCAAACTCAAGCCATCCACCGTCGCAGAGGCACATGGTAGCTTGGACATTCACCAGAGCCAACCGCATTTGCGATAAGGACAGCATAAATAAAAAGAAAATAAAAGTTTGGAATACGCTCCTAGATAATGGATACTACAAAGGACAGATAAATAGGGCCATACGGAATGCAGAACAAAGCCAAAATTCTGCTGACTGGAACGAAGGTCCGCCCCACTAGAAATCCTTTCTTGGCTGGCTGTGTGCCTCAGCGGTAACGTCCCCGCTTGCTGGTTCCATGATTGCAGGATCGAATCCTGGAGTAGCCAGTTGGCATTGAGGGTGCGCAAAAGTGAGGGATCCACGTCAGCACAATTTCTGGCACGTTATAGATCCCCTTCGTGGCACAATTCCGGCACCCCGACTTCTCTAAAAGACACAGTTGTTACAAGGGACGTAAAACCAATAACATTATTATAATACACCCCTTTCCCCGCATGCACAGGAGGTGACAGAAAGATTCGCCAGGTTGCTAAGGAAACACAACGTGACATCGATTAATCAAGCAATAAACAAGCTGACGCAAATGGTGCGTAAATCAGCCAAGATAAAGGAGCCAAACCAAGGCGCAGGATTTCACAAAGTGCCATGTTCCTGTGGAGAGATATACCAAGGGCAAACAAAAGGACGCGTTTCCATTAGGATTCAGAGCACACTCGAGACAAAAAAAAACTACAGATCTGCAATAGTTGAACATGCTAACGTCACGAGACACGTTATAGAATTTAATATGGCGGAAACTGTTGCTAAAATTCCTAGATATCAAAACAGGATAATTAAAGAGGGAATAGAGATCATGAAGCATCCCAATCTTTTCAATATCAAGGACAGGTTTAGGCTTAGCAACACGATAAATTTGACTGGCTGGGGCTCGGACCAATCAAGGGGCAGCGTGACGTCAATGGCGATTAAGCAGTGACTGACTGACCACCATCTGATAATTTGAGTACAGACACGAACACGTACCCATGATTAAGCCTGCTGAAATGACAGCCAAAACGTCCGGAACAATCACCGATACACAACACGGCTTTATCCTGTAAGCCAAGATAATAAACTAGACATGGCCAAGAAAGCCTACGATTTAAATAATTCAATAATCCCAACCAAATCCAACCTGAACCTAACCATTTCCCTTTCAATGTTTTTAAATCAGCCTCTGCCAATCACAATTCTAACACGTATGCTCTGTCCAGTAGTATGTCAGATGTTACCTTTGTTTACATTGAGAGGTTAAACCGTCTGGAGTAGTCCTCGGCCTGAGATCCGTTAGCGGGACCAAAATAGAATCCTAATTTTACAGAAGAGTACGGTATTACCACCGGGATTTGATGGACTACATTCCGAATTTCTTGTCAACTGCGGTAGAAATGCACGATTATGGCTCTCCTAAGTTTGCTACCAATAGCCTGCAGACTGGTAAGATTCTTCACTTGTTAAAGCAAGCAAAATCATAGCTATTTTGAAACCTAGGAAACCAAATAATAAGCCGGAGAGTTACATACCAATTTCTCTATTGAGAATATGCTACACATTAGTGGAACGACTCCTCCTGAACAAAATGGATCCAAGATTGCTTGTGGAGATACCCATTGAGCAAGCTGGATTTCGACCACATCGCAGCTGTGCAGACCAGGTGCTGTCACTAACGATATTCTTTGACGCAGCATTCCAAAATTGACTTTAGACATCAGTGGCATTCATTGATCTCAAGGCTACATTTGACACTGTTTGGAGGGAAGGTCTGATTTACAAGCTACTTCGAGTAATTCCCTGCAAGACCAATAACATCATGAGTAACATACTGTTTAGAGTTGGCTTAGGTATTACAGTTAGTGCAAAAAGGAAATTGAATGACGGATTACCACAAGGTTCTCTCCCGGCTCCAGTTTCTTTCAGCTTGTATATAGCTGATATGCCAAGAACGGAATTAAGGATAATAGGATATGCGGACGACTGGGCGATAGCTACAAGATGTTCAAATATCTGAGATCACACTAACAACAGACCTAGGGAACAACTTTTGCAAATGGAGACTATAGCCTAGTATGTTCCTTCCACTTGAATAATCGCATGGCTCACATGGATCTCAGGGTGTACATTGATAACATCCTTCTGCCACACAATTGGCAATCCCAAGTACTTGGGTGTTACTTTTCACAGAACCTTATCGTTCAAACAACATCTTTTGAAGACTTCTTATAAGTTGAGATCACGCTGCAACATCATCCTGAAACTATGTGGAACAACATGGGGCTCTAATTCTTCAACTTTTCGTTCTTCTGCAATTTGCCTCGTTCTATCTGTAGCTGAACATTGTGCCCCTGTGTGGTTATACAGCCCTCACATAAGGAAGATCAATGTTAAAATCAACATGACCATGCAACTGTTATCTGGTACCATTAAATGCACCCCTATTGAATGGCTTCCTGTTCTGAGCTACATTCCTCCGCTCCATCTCAGCAGGTGTAATATCCTGGTCAAAACATACCACAACATACAACCAGGATCTCCTTATTCATGCTGACATACATCTGCTTGTCTAGCCAGACTTCGCTCAAGCCAGCCCCCTCTGAAGACAGCTACGAAACTTATCAATGAGAATTTAAACATAGTCCAGCAGTAGTCTCATGATTGGAATATTTTTGCTCCACAGGAGAGCCAAGACATGTCGTCTGTCACATCATAAGTATCTGGATTTGATCTTCTTCGTCGGATATGGTCGAAATCAAACTGGATCAGGACCAATTCCGGTGTTTGTGCGGACGCTTTGTTCAAGTGGAACAGGTTACAGTGTGACTGTGGAGCAAATGTACAAACGACGAAGCACTGTCCCATACGAGCCTATGGTGGTAACATACCTCAGTGCCTCCCACATCAGTGGACTATATTTTGAAATTAGATGTTAAATTATGAGACTATCTGCTTTTCTTTTTCTTTTCATTAGGATGAAATATGATGTAAGTGTGTACCAAAAGACAATGCTTAAGTCACGTTAAGTCTAGAATTTCCACTCCGTCTGATAAATTCGAGACTATCCTTCCAAACTTAGAAGAAATGCCACGCAGTTCAGCGACATGTGTACGACAGTCAGTCAGTCAGTCAACAAAGTTGGCTGCAATGAATCGGTAAGTCAATCGAGAGTGACACAGCAGTTGTAGGCTTATTAGCATGCATGATGACTAGAGACAGACGGTAATTGTGATAGTTTTGTGCAGAACGATGCCCTAATTTCAGCTCTGATGGCGTATGTAGTTGTGATCTACCAGCTCAGCTGGTTTTGTGCAAAGTCTGCGGACAAAAAGCAACTGTTCAATCTACAGTTACAAACACCGGAGTTGATCCTGATCCGACAATCTCTTGGACATCCAAACTTATCACTAGACAAATCTAGTAGACGCAGTCGACTCCATGCTGGCACAAACCAGGTTATTTTCCACGACCTTTGTTGTGCGGTTTGTGGCTCGCCTTTACATTGTACCCAGGAAACGCAGCCACAACACAGGTTTCGGTCTAGGACCTGAGCTTGCACAACCACAGTCCTCTATCAAATTTACCAGACACGTCACTCACGGGATCATGAACCCACAGATGCCTCAGCCCATGTTTTGGGCCAATACCTACAGTATAAATTTGCACACTGGTAACTTCATTTTCTAGCACTGACAATTTGATTTCATTAAAGCGCTGCTTTCTTTTTGGCGGTGCCAAAACCAAACTTGTATCCAACAACAACAAAAACAATGACAACGGTTTGTGCCCAGAGTGGGATTCGAACTACTCACCTCACCACGCCACGAGATAATCCTCACGGCTGTCGCATTGCACTACTTGACGATATTAAGCACGGACTACATAGGCAACACGCCTCACACTAAATCACCGCTCCATGCTGCGAGCTGGCAGAGATACAAAGTGGCCTGGGTTTGATTTGTAGGCAAGATCACTAAGTACATTGTTCGGGACAAGGGATATGCAGGGGGTTCGTCATTCTAGGTGACCTGGTTTTTGTTTGTAGGTGAACAGAGAGTAAATTATGCTATAAACACTGAACGTGTGTCTTGTCACCCCCAGGTGCGCTGGTTAGGATCAGTAGGACAAGGGAGTATATTCATTGGTGATGGTTAATGAAAATATAGTTTACATCAAGATCATCGAGCCCCATGTACATGTTTTATAACCAGTGTCATAGTGATGGCTTAATTGAGGAGAAGGTTTGGGTAGGAGGCGGCCATGATCCGAAATTAGGTACAATCCCAGCATTTGCTTAGAGTAGAAGTGGGGAAGCAACGGAAAACGACTTTTTGGATGACAGAGGTGGGATCCGAAGCCATTTCTTCTTAATTCTGATACATAAGTTTCGGTTTACTGTATTACTACAGTGATTCTGCACCGTACTGAAGCAGCAAGATTTTGTTATAACGGCGTGAATGATATTGTATTGTACCAACTTTATTTAGATTCATTGTCTGTATATAGTTGATTAATTACATTCTTTTTATTCAATGTAATTATTTATTTTACGCCTTAGCTTACTTTCACTGTACATTTGCGGAAAAGGCATTAACATATCCCAGGTTTTATGCTCATTATCAATAAACGGATTAGGTTTTGCAGGGTATTTCCCTGATTGTACATTTGTTTATTAAAACGAAAAGATGATGGAACTCTTCTTTCCTGGACATCCCACACAATCTGCTTGAAATGAAGGAGTCACGTGGTGCGACCATTACAATGCGTCATATGCATAGCTTTGTTTCCAGGACAATAATTCTAATGACTCGTAGTTTCATATATATGAAACTTGAGACTTTCGGTTCAACAAATAATTTTTGCAAGCACGAGAAAGATTCTTTATTAGCAAATCCATGTCATAAAAGGTGTCGTGCTAGTCGTTTCAACAACTGAGTTTTGTCGCACAAATTATTTCAAGAAATGAACTTTGTTTAGGCGTTGCGTGCACTTCAATATACAATGTTACAACAGAAGCACTTTCTTTCTTTCTTTCTTTCTTTGATTGGCAACGAAACGCATGGTGGGTACAACTAGTAGGTCATAAGTGCAATAACATTCATACTGGATACCATATATATACTTCCAACAGTTAAAACTCCGAATAGAATAGTATGCTTTTGAGCTGCCAACTAAAAAGTGAATATCAATGTCCACTTAAGACAGACAAATACAAAAACGTTCAACAATAAAAAAATAAGAGAATAATTGATCTGTAAACAAAACCTATTCACATCCAGCTGTTTAAGTTATCATACATACAGTACTTTTCCTTATTATGTTGTCCACTTACTCATTTATATGAATTCCACTTGCATCACTCTCTTCATCATGGGTTTCTTCTGTTATTTCCTAAGGACAAGAATGAATCATTAATTTATTCAACATCATATTAACCTTCTACAACAATCAATAACAAAGTAACATTACCGCACAGATCAAACGATTTATCAGCTGTACAACTGACTGAAATTACTTACTTATTCTCGATCACATCTTACTGCATTATACACGTCTCATCTAGATCTGAAACTTATCCCTCTTTGTAGGTCAAGTAAATCAGAATTCGACCGACCATTGGAAGATTTGAGCAGAAACAATTCAATAGGCATAGATGATATACCAATTGAATTGCCACGCAGCATAGATTATGAATATATGATCAGGGTTATTTCACTTGGTGTGTAGGATTTATGATAGAGGTGATTTGCCTTCTGATTTCAAGAAAAATGTTACCATCCCTATACCGAAGAAAACAGGAACAGACAGATGTGAAGATTATCATTCAATCAGCTTGATCACTCAAGCTTCAGAGATCCTGACAAGAATAACTCACAAGAGGATGGAAACACAGATAGAAACAGAGTTGGGTCAAGACCAGTTTGGCTTCAGGAGAAACGTAGGAACAAGGGAAGCTGTACTAAGTCTTACGCTGATTTTGAGTGGAAGAGTAAAAAAGATAAGAGAACGTTCATGGCATTTGTAGACTTAGAAAAGGCAATTTATAACGTTGATAGGAGCAAGTTGTTTGATATATTGAAAAACAATGTAATAAAGTACAGGGATAGGAGGGTGCTATACAATCTATACAGAAACGAGACAGCAGTTATTCAAGACGAAGATAATGAGAGAGAAGCTGGTATTCAGAAAGGCGTAAGGCAAGGCCGCAACTTATCACCCATTCTTTTGAATGTATACATTGAACAAGCAATGTTGGAAAATGGTGAAAAATTCAAAGTAGGGCTAGAGATTCAAAGACAAATAATTTCAACTCTGAGATTTGCTCCTGACAACGTCATCCTAGACGTTACACCAGTGGATTTGAATGAGCTTTTAAATGGTATGAATTCTGTCTTAAGGAAATAGTTCATGATGAAAATGAATACATTTAAAACGAAAATATTGGAATGCACGCAAATGAAATCAGAAAACTCTATGAACATCAAATAGGCAGGGGGAAAGCTAAAGGTAGTAGCAGACTTCTGTAACTTAAACATAATAACTAGTGATGGACGAAACAAGGAGGATATAAAAAGTAGGTTAGCTTAGGCAAGGAATGCATTTTTAGAAAAGAGGAATCTGTTTACTTGGAATATAGATTTAAATAAAAAGACGAGTAGGAGAAGAGAGATGTTTCTGGAAACAACTAATGAAGAGATAGGATGGTGGGACAGGTACTAAGACACCCAGGAAAAGCAAAGTTAGGAATGGAAGGTAGGGTCGAGCATAAGAACGGTAGGGAATACCAAGGTTAGAATATGTTACACAGATTGCCTCGGATTTAGGGTGTGGCAGCAATGTAGAGTTGGAACCAAAACAACAACAAATTGAAGTGAGATAGAAAATGTGTAGAAGAGTACATTAAAGGAAGTACCTAATAGGCTTAAAGGTTGAAATAATTTTCTAGCAGCAAGTCTATAAAAGCCTTTTGCCTTGCTAGTCCATCCTTTGGTCTATTTCAGTCACAGCACATAATACATGCACATGTCACTTCCGTGACTTGGTCCTCAATAGTTTTAAAAGTTCAGCTTTTAAGAATGAATGTATACATCACTTATATATGTCATATAAACAATATTCCACAGTAACATTTTACCAAAAAACTCCAAAATATTTGGCTAGGGCAGATACATATTCAAAAATCTCCCAGTAATCCAATTACAGTAAGCGCCTCTAGAGAGAGAGTGATTTGTAGAATATTAACATATATTTTACCACTACATAATGCTTCTAACTGCAAGCAGTAGGCCTATTGAATTCTCATTGTATATCAACAGCAGTTATTAGAGTTACTACAGGGCAGGGAAGAAGGATTTTTTTCTAATAATAATAATAACCTTACCGTTTGGCTGGGCTGCCAAGAAAGGTGAAATATAATGCGACAAGCCAACATGCATAATCGAATCGTTTGGTGTAACTTCTTCATACAGAAATAGAAAGTTCACAACAGGCAACTAATACAACGTGATTGTGCTTATGATATGCTGGCTTCATATAATGCACCCTCCACCTATGAGCAATAAGATATATCCTCTTTACCTATGTGAATACAACAAAGGCATACACAGACGGAGGTCATGGGTTTAAGCAAAGCACAAGTTGGACAATATAATGCTTTACCATCATTCTTGACATCGTCTTTTTTCTGTATTTTCTACAACCTAATAGCAAACAGGTACCATTTTTCATCATTACGGTCTGAATACACAATATGCTGGCTTCACATAATGAATGTACCCTCCACCTATGAGCATTAAGATATATCCACCTTTACCTAAGTGAATACAGCAACGACATACACAGTGGGAGGTCATGGGTTTGAGTCAAGCACAAGTCGGAAAATATAATGCTTTACCATCAATCTCGAAGTCTTCTACTTACCGTACTTTCCACAACCTAATAGCAAACAGGTTCCATTTGTCATCACAAATAACCATCAATCTTGACGTCTTCTACTTCTACTTTCCGTACTTTACACAACCTAATAGCAAACAGGTTCCATTTGTCATCACAAACCGTCTGTATACACAATTGTGGAATCCCTAAATAGCATTTGTGAGAAGAAGATGGCGATCAGGTCATGTCCTTTATACGATGCAACAAGTAGTAACCCATTAAGGTACTTACCTCTTTGAAATCTCCACCTCTCACTAAAGATTGAGTTTCTGTTTGGATGCATGGAACAAACTCTGCTATGGAGAATTCTTCCATCTTAATATCTTGAGTGAGATCTGCATCATCCTGCAGAGAAAGTACTTGTTTCACAAAAATGTTCCTTTGCTTAGGTGGAATTAAATCATATTCCGGTTTCCATTACTTAGAATTCCTTCCAAACATAATGCGACATACAAGACCAAGATCAGATATTTTTAACAGAATGGTAGTTCTGTTTTCAGAGTTAACATCGCAGACTTCGGTAACTTCATCAGTTGATCTCCATATATATTTATTGCCCCCGTTCACTACTTTATAAACCCCACCAAGATCTGAATTCTATGTCAGACCATGAGACAACGCCAAGTCAAACTCCGACATTGTAAGCTGAGTACAAATATGAAGACAAGCACGAAAACAAATACTTGTGAAGGCTGTGAAAGGATCTAGCGAGCGTGGAATTTATTGGAAAAACGAGATGAAAATTAAAAGTATAAGGATTGAAGAAACAGACAATACAATAAATTGAGTTAGACATTTACCGGACATTGTTTGGAAATACTTAGAACAAACCAGAAGAATATAGGATTACGCTGATTGGCTACAAAAAGGAGAAGCCGGAAATGCTACACAATGCACAAAACCGAACTTGTCGAACGCCTGAGAGGGTGGATACTGTTACAGCTCCAGCCCTTATACAAGGGCTGCGCCTATACCTACATACAAGCTACTTAGACGGGAATAACGGCATAGCAACACGACAGCAAGGGAAGCAGCAGGTCATAGCTCTAATGTCCACCATCTAGCAAGCTAGACAGGACACAGCGGACATTACACTTTCAAATAACGCTGAATAGACTGACACCGCACAATTTCCCTATAAATAGGAGGTGCGAGCAGGCACCGCCCTCTCTGACTTACCGAAGGCGCTCTGTTGCTTACCGCACGCGCCGCTCTCTTCTTTGACGGACGAGTCCATTACGCTCCTTTGAGCAGTGCTACGCTAAAGAACCCCCTCAGGGCGCTGCCCTGGGGGTGGTTCCAACACGACATCGAGAACACCCCATCGAGGATACATGGGACCAACGGTAGGGTGAGTGAACACGTGTCTACTAAACTCCTTTTCCCCCTAATTATTATTTCACTCCTCCCCTCTTTTCATCGCCACTAGTAAATAATAAACCCCCTTTCGTACAGTCCAATGCTTATCTCGTTATTTCACT
Source organism: Meconema thalassinum (assembly GCA_946902985.2). NCBI lineage: Eukaryota > Metazoa > Arthropoda > Insecta > Orthoptera > Tettigoniidae > Meconema > Meconema thalassinum. Next base: position 37,106,283 of record OX336398.1, on the reverse strand, counting down.
TAGATTAAGAAGCCCATCCCTTTAGATTAGAATCTAGTTTAAGATCTTCACCGAACGCTGCCCAGCAGGAGGCGGTGCACAGCAGGCGGGCGGCCTACTAAGTCACATTAAGGTAAGCAGGGTGAGTATTCCTCCCTCAGTTCCCCTCACGTTAATTGCTCTCTAGTCGTGTCCGCAGTACTTCATAAAACACCAAACACTATCTTTTCTTTCCCCGCACCCCCTAGTTTTACACCTGATATAGGCGCTCAGCAAAACTTAGTAAACACTGGAAATGCCGACCAGCCCCTTTGCACACAACGGTTCTACATAAAAGTAGGCCAGACACTCACAACACATGCTCTACATAGAAGTAGAACATACGGGGTGGCGCGGGGGAAGCTCTACATAAAAATAGACAAATGCAAGAGACTCGGGGGGGGGGGGGAAGGGGGGGGGGGGGTAGATCTACACAAAAGTAGAACAAATGGTAGAGGCGCGAGGGTAGTTGCAGCAAGGGCTTATACAACAAGTCTAGCAAAAACGACTCTGTACTACTTACATTAGCCAAGCGAGTGAGAAAGTTAAAATCCCCCGAGGAGAATTTTTTGGAGTAGATTAATTTCGAGGAGAATTTTTTTACACAGTAATCATAATTCCCCCCACCCCCTGTTAGTAATTCGCAACAGACACCTCTTACGCCAAGCAATTTACATATTAACAACCCCTATTCAATGAGTAACTAGGAATATTAACGGACGCCTAGTATGACGACGTATAGATAACTATCCTACCCTATTAAGAAAATTGCTACTTATTTAAGATTCAACCCCCCCCCCCCCCAATGACGCTCAATTAGGCTTAAGATTTTGATATCCCATAGGATAAGTTGGAATGAGTAAATAACTATGTATTTTATTACAGCAGTGCAATTATACCTTGTATATGGTTGTAGGCTATAAAATTTTCTTTTGGATCCATATTAGTATAGTTTAGTGAAAGATAGTATTGGCAAAATGCATACATAGAATTAGGAGACCTTGCAATCACATTTCTGGAAGGTGCCACGGTAATTAGTTTGTACACGCATTCAGTCAAGACATACTACAGTTTCTCTTTTGTTATGCAATCCGACCCCAGAGGAAATGCTTATTTGTCCATTTCCACACAATCAGTTGTACCACATGGCAGACATGTGCTGACCACACCGTCCACCTGGCAAGGATATTAAACCCGACCCTGTGTTGCTAGCTCAGCGAGCACACGAGCGCGGGCGAAAGCCAGATATCTCAAGTTCAACTCCTGGCACTACTCACTAACACGCCAGATGACTTTTCATAGCTTTGCCTTAATTCTTTTTGTTTTACATACATTTCTTCAGGTATTGCAAAGCGTGAGATTGTAAAAAAACGCACTTAAAATTTTAACCTTGTGACCATAAAGTACACTCATAATGTAGAATTCTCCTTCCAGCCGTACATTTGAAGACGGAGATTCGGTTAGCAATTCAGACACGTTCCCTCATGAAGTAACATATATAGGAAAGTAATCAAGTAGAAATTCATGAAGTAGCCGACAGATGCACGGCCATATTAATCCAGCATACACGCTTAATCACGGGATTGGGCACAGCAGGGCAACATAGCAACGTACGACAATTGTTATCAAGAGTATCATCGTTAATATATTATTAATAAGTATTACATATCTTGTGGTAGATACATGGGTTCATCTAGCCACGAGGTAACGACGTGAGAAAGTATTTTTAAGTGAAGTTGAGGAAATATATTATAAATGTCTTGAGGCTGGCACAAGGGTTCGCATAACCTCGAGGCAACGACGTTATATTATTGATATCTTGCGGCAGGTCCAAGGGTGCACCTCGCCTTGAGGTAAGGGAAGAATGTAAGCGATAGAGGAGATATTAACATACCTACGTTGATAACAATTGCCATTAATAAATAAGATTATTGTCCACATCATGGCCCAATGCCCACATTTCACGCAAGCCAAATGCTCAACATAGGAACGTCCCGCCACGAGGGAAGGAATTAGTTACAGGTATATTGGTCAGAATAGTACTGACTACCGGCGACCGAGGACTATGATTTCCAATTCAGGGACCTAGCCAACCCACTGAACGCGTAAGAAATAGTCCAGATATTAGAACGCTACTGAACACTGGAAGGACCTAGCCACCCCTTTCACGTAGAAGACGTTCGCTCTAATACTTTCGAGGAATTAGTCCCACCGCGTTATACAAGCTAGCGGCGGTCAATTCAACCTAATACGCAGTGGATTTAACGTCCGTTGGGATACGTTCTGTATCGAAGTACGAACAGTCTGCCAACAGACGATATCTTTACGGTATTCTGATAGAATGTTAAGAGATATTTTTACTAAGATAAACCTAATACACAGAGGATTTAACGTCCGTTGGGATGTGTTCTGTATCGAAGTACGAACAGTCTGCCAACAGACGATATCTTAAAGGTATTCTGATAGAATGTTAAGATATATTTTTACTAAGATAAACCTAATACATAGTGGATTTAACGTCCGTTGGGATGCGTTCTGTATCGAAGTACGAACAGTCTGCCAACAGACGATATCTTTACGGTATTCTGTTAAACATTAGGAGATATTAATACGTTTCGTGATATTATAGCATAGTAGGTACTTTGGAAGCCTCCACCGCTGGATACATTTTCCGCTTTTATATATGGAGAGTAACCAATATGGAGGGAGGAACTGTACGTACGCTGAAAATAACAAGTAAAGTTATCGATTAATAATTTTTCAATGTATTACGATTATTTGCGACGGAAGAGGATGCAATTTACACATGTATCATATACCAAGGGTGACAATGCGAATTGGGAGGTCACTTGGTAGGGGTAACTCCTTCCAGGCATAAAGGTAACCAAACTACTATACGTATGGGTCAACTGGTTAAGTCCTTTCGAGCAGAGGACGTAGTTTTCCCAAACCACAATCTGCATTCGTAGTCACTCGGGTTACCGATATCACATTGCAAATTGGAAGGTCACTAGGATTACTATACCTATACTTAAGGCCCCATACCATGTTACGTATTTCGCAAGTCAAAGGTTCACGTGTAAGCCTTTCAAGGCACCCGTAAACCCGATACCACCCTGCGTATTGCACACCATTTGGTTAAAGTACATCATCGTACGCATCAGTATTTTTCACGACACGAAGGCAACAGAATACATTAAATGAATAAAACTATGCAACTAAGGTATACTATTAGTAATTCCATATAGAGCAACCCTATAAATTTTATTACAGAGCAAGGGTAGTCATTTCTTTGAAGATACATTTTAGAAAATTATCGTGACTGCGGATACACCCTAGAGAGAGCTTCAATGTTTCAGTAATAACTTTAATATATATATATATATATATATATATATATATATATATATATATATATATCCCCCTTCGAGAGATTTTCCTACATCCCCTATCTAGACACACGATTCACCCCTACCCCATGTATATAGTATACTTAGCTAAGGGAAGGCAGTAATATTAGGTTTAGCATTAAGAATTACATTAGATACTAAGTCAACCCCATCTAACGTGGCAAGTTTAACCAAAGGGTCTTTAATACCATGTCATTCACAACTGTTATTTTTAACAGGACATTTTCACATGTCAATAACAGATGTCATTTTTTCAGATCATATTATCGTGTTCATTTATATTTCCTGAAGTTCCATACAGTGCACAGAATTCCCAAGGTAGCCCGTAGAGGCAATACGTAATTTCCAGTTTCAATAACTTCCCGACGAAACAGTCGCCAATTTAACGATAATCCATTTAAGCTAAACGATCAATTATACACGTAGTGCGAGTTTCCTTACATAATGTCTGCATATGAATAGATTAAGAAGCGAATACGTCGCTTAAGTCAAGCTGAGAAAGTGCAATAGTAATACTTAATGGTTAATTCTCAGCCTTAGTGAAGGTCTACGATGAGGTTTAAGGACGTTTTTTCAAATATAAATGGTTCAAGTTCTACGCAATATTAAGGAGTATGTACGAAGCTAAAGGCTTAAGAAAGCATATTGAAGTTTCACAACGACGCATATAGGACGTGGCATAGTGAATGACTACAATGGCCAATATGTCAAGCAATACATATTGCACGTTAGTTTGTAAGAATATTAGTACTTAAGTCATAATGCAGACGTTAAGTAACGAGACTACCTCGCACGACGTAACGAACTTCAGTGAAAAATTAACGGTACCAGGGTAAACCAATCCCACTGTACACGAATATTAAGAGTGATTTCTGATATCAGACTAGTTTTACGCTGTACAATCCTGTAATCCCCACCGTAGGGCATTAATGCAGGATGCCACCCAGACGAACGTGACACAAGACCGAAGTTCCAACGCACGTGGCAACAACGACAGTCAAATCCTACAAACCATAATAGCCTGTAAGCCGATTTAGGCAGGAGCCTTCAGCTATTTCTTTCCAACATTTCAATGTTAATTTTTTTTCTCTTATCACCACAACTACATTTTTTTACGCAAATACTAAAGCAATTTTGACGGAATTTCACGTTTTCTAGGATACTTTCTACAATTTTCATTTTCTTTTATCATCCCCACGTTGTAAAGAGATTAATCAAAGTAGCGCACCCTCGCAGCTACACTTGGCCTAGGGTAGCCCATACAATACACTATTTTTTCCCCTATCTTATACACGCTACAGAGGTTGCGTACTAGCTCACGAGGGCTAACAGTAGGGGGCTACTAGGAGTTCTACTCCCATCTCACCCTCTGACGTCATATACTAACCCGCAATACATTCAGGGGCAAAGTCGATATCACTCGTACCCATGGTCCGATTTAGGCATACGACATATCGTTGGATTCGGGGTGACGCTCTCTTTCCAATGGGTAACTTATTTCAACCCCAAAATAAAACCTACCCCTACTAGGGGGTGAAATTTTATTTTTATTGTAAAAGTCACTTTACAAATTAAACAAACATGAGGGGCGATACCAGTATGAACTAAAATGTATTTGCTCATATAGCGCATGCGTTTTGCAGGAGGCCGCTATGAATCAACATTTTGATATTGATTTTTTACGCATGCGCACTTGGACATTTTGTAAGTGGGAGGGCATTTAAATAATTATTTATGTATGAGTTTTTTTTATTTTTCCAAAAGATTGAAAACTAATAGGTCATGTGCTTTTTAATATCTTACGAACTAAGAAGGCTATCGACATGTATGATGGGTCGTTGGATTTGGGATAACGCCCCGTTTTTTAATGTAGTTATGATTTTCGTCAAAAGGGCCTAAGTGCACTTTTGTTAATATTTTGCGAACTAAGAAGGCTACGGACTTGTATGAGGGTTCGTTGGATTTGGGATAACACTCCGCTTTTTAATGTAGTTTTGATTTTTGACAAAAGGGCCTAAGTGCACTTTTGTTAATATTTTGCGAACTAAACAGGCTACGGACTTGTATGATGGGTCGTTGGATTTGGGATAACGCCCCGTTTTTTAATGTAGTTTTGATTTTTGTCAAATGGGCCTAAGTGCACTTTTGTTAATATTTTGCGAACTAAGAAGGCTACGGACTTGTAGAGGGGCTCTAGCACTTGGGGTGATGCCCTGTTTTTGAATAGATTTTTTGATTTTGGTCAAAAGGGCCTAACGCCCTATTTTTTACCTGTTTAAATTTTAATTAAGAGTGGTCGTTGAGAGAGCCGGTACAGCTGTTATGCGTCTCAACGAGCCTGTTGTCGAGCACAGTGACCATGCCCAGAAGAAATGAATTGCTATTTTGGCGGAATGGTGGGGCAGCTTATGACGGTTGGTTTAGTGATATTTCCTATGACGGATGGAGGCAAATATTTGAAATTGTGTGCTAGGATTTTTTAACCCTAAAGGGGATCTTTAACGTTTTAGTCAACGGTGATGAGCGAGACCGCTCTCTGACACAGCAGACGGTTGTAGGATATGACCAAGTGGTTCTTGGACGTGGTGAAAGTATATGGTAAACATGGTCATGTATTGAGGATGGCCGCTTGCTAATGATTATTATTATTACAGTAAAATTTTTAATAATAATAATAATAAGACACAGAGTCCTGCTCGCTGGAGACTGAAGACACGACCTGGCCAGGCCTTGTCAGAGCGACTGCTGATAACACAAGAATGTCTACGTGGGCAGGAAGTAAAGGGTCACGTTACTTGGCTCGTAGAGGCTAGCAGGTCTGTCGTTTAAACAGATTTGGTACAGCCTAGCAGGTCTGGGCGTTTAAACAGAGACCGCCATGTTGGTTCCTAGACAGTCGTACTAGCAATGTATAAGAGGCAGCCATTTTGGTTCTTTATTAAAGACATGAAACTAGTATAAGGTACACAAATTTTATAAAGCTTAAGGAATGTGCAGAGGCGTGGGAACACGTGCGAGACAGAAATTAGTTCAAGTTCAAAACGCTGAGAAAATGCAACTCTCTCTGTTGCTAAGCAGACTGATAACGATTGTGTTAGTCATGCACTTGCCATTTTAGCAAGCGGACGTATAGAGTAAATCTCTGAACTGAACTTTGGAATAAAATCCTTTTGTTTTTGTTAAGTACATATGAATAATTATTTTAATGATATCATGCTAATGAACCTTAAATTTATAGTTATTGATTAGGTAATTAATGATTTTATTTATTTATTTATTTATTTGATTGCAGATAACCGGTATACCTTACATGTCTGAGAGAGAAGAAACCATTGCACTTTTGAGCAAACTAGAAGGAAACAGCAACAAGCCACTGCAAGTGAAGGTGAGATTATTTTTTAAACTAAGTTGTTTTTTGTTTCATATTTTATTTTATCAAATGCATGTATTAACCTGAATTTAGGTATTTATAGCGGGTTATTTTATTTATATATTTTTAGAAACTTGGAAAGAAAAGCCTTACCGCCGTAGCAGTTGCTGAAAACCTGGGACGCAGTACAGTGCAACCATTGTTTCCAGGCAGTGAACTATTGAAAACTCAGGTAAGTCTAACTTAAAAATGCTATCCCATTTTACCACTAATTAAAACTCATAGACACAAAATTCATTACCTGTACATGACTGGGACAATGATTGCTTTCTTGAATAATGGCCATGTATTGACAAACCGTACAACACTATATTGGTTGTTGACTGGGAAAAGTACAAGGCTATGGTGGATTTTCTAAAAATAAAAACAAAATTAATTTAAGGGTGGTTCCCTATGGAGACAATAAATATCCACAGGTTTGAACAAGATAATCAGAACAAAATGATATGATTCTGTTGTTGTTTATATATTGGTTAAAGGGAAATGTAAATGGATGCAGCTTTAAAAAAAAGTACATGGGTTACTGTTAGTGCAGACATACAGTTATTTTTTTAAATATTTTTATGATGTTTTTTAATTTAGTGCCAATTAACGTTAAAGTTTAATTACAAGTATTGATTGATTGATTGAGTGATGGGTTATTTTGTTTGCTTTTAGGTGTCGTCATGTGCCATTAACGTAGTTAGTTAGTTATTGTAGTTTTAAGGGGCGGAACTACGAGGTCATCTGCCCCTGCCATTAACGTAATGAACAAACAGTGAACAAGCATGCATTATGCTTTAAAGTACTCTGTGCTCTTGGGCAACGTTAATAACTTACAATAATAAGTTATTGTTTTATTATAACACGTGGCATTAGTGCCAAATACGACAAGTGAGCAAGTTGGTTTACCACGTGGGTTAAATTTAAAATCATAACATGATCGTTGGTTAACATTTGAATCCTGGCCTGTAGGCTTTTTGTCAACACATAAACTTGCAAAAGCCGTTTTTTTTTACTAGAACCGAGAAGATGTGGTGCGCTGTGTGTTTTGTCGTATTGAACTTTCACAGTGGGAAGAAGGGGACGATCCTTTTAGAGACCATTTGCGATGGTCTCCTTGTTGTCCTTACATGCTTGGAAAGAAAGTGGGTAACCTTCCCGTGTATCCCTTTTACCGAACCACAAGGCCATTGGCTACTTCTTACGTTGCTGAATCACAAATAACTAATAATAATAAAGATGAATTACCAGCCAACAACGGTAGTGTCGATATACGTGGTCCACATGCCATAGACAGTGTGGAATTGGCATGTGCTTTTGAAAAATTGGGAGTTTGCAAGGTTAAAGCACTAGCACAAACAGAGTACAGCTCTGTTGAAAAACATTTAGAATCTTGTAAAAATGTTTGGCCATTAATATTAAAACACCTTACCAAACAGCTAAGTGAAGCTGGAATTTTTTTATACTGGTGAAGGGGATAACACAATATGTTTTATTGTGGAATTTATTTAAAGGATTGGCAAATGACTGATGACCCTTTTGTGCAACACGCTCGTTGGTTACCTAACTGTAAATACATGGTGTTGCTTAAAGGTCAGGATTTTGTGAACACTATTCGAAAAGAAAACGTGATTGCAGCACAGGACATAAAAGTGCCTTTAAATTTAGAACACGTGGAGCAAATACATAAGGCTGAAAGAAAAGACTTGTCTTACGAACAGATACAAAAGTGTGACCAATATGTAAAATTTGTTATCAAGATGAACTAGGTGTTGTATTTTTTGCCTAGTGGACACATGAAAGCATGTGTCAAGTGTGCATTAGAACTTGACACTTGTGCTATATGCAGAAAAGTAGTATCTGCTATAGTTAGGGCATTTCTTGAATAACTAGTATAATTTATTAGCCATGCATAGTGCAAAATCCCTAATTGCACAATATTATTAAAGCTGTTTTAAAGTGTAATAGATATGCTTTGGTTTTGTTTATTGACTACTACAATGAATGTTTTGAATGCTGTGGGACAATCATCTGGCTTAGAGACAAAGAAGCTCAGCGAATTGCCAACGCATATTCCTTTCCCCATTATCAAGATTCTGAAATTGAAGACAGCATATGGTGATCGTGTACTTTGTGTATGTGAAAACTTTGAGATATTTCTGCCTATACGGTTTAATGATATGTCGGAGAGTGTTTTTGATGAAGTCAATAATGCTGTGCAACCTGTACACTTAATTTATGCAGGTTTTAAAAGCAATAGGTGCATGGTTCGTTTTAATTAAATAAAAACAAATGTCAAATAATAATAATAATGGAAAAATATAAGTCATGACAATAGACTGAAAGAAAAAAATATGTGTATAGAACAATAATGTTTTAGTTTTTAGTATTGTCTTAAAAATATTATCATGAAACCAAAAATATGTATATAAAGTTTGTAAATAAATGCAAAATAATGTTACAATGCTGTTTTATTTTATACAAAGTTAGTATATTTAACATTGCAGAGTATACATGATTATGACAATAAATGCACACTGAATACAAGCCTTTCTCTCTTTACAATAGTCTGTTATAGTTTTAAACACAAGGCTTGTTGTAGATCATTTTATAGCAATGTCCATTCACTGTTGTTTTCGAAAATTAGGGAAGCCGCAATGGTTGTATAGGCATAAAAACCTTATTGTTATTACTATTTAGTCATTTTGATCCTCTTGCATATCAAGAGCAGATGACCTAGTTGTTCCACTATTTAAAACGACAACAACAACACTACCTCTTGCATAGTTTGTGATGTTGATGGCTCTTGCGACGTGGAAGATGGATTGAACATAACTTTTAGAACAGGGGTTAAACGTTGCTCATTAAACAATCCACTATTTTGAGTAGCAATATGGTTTTCTTGATTTTTTGTCGACGGCAACTGTGTTTCATGCAGTACACTACATTGATGATCCCTGACACTTCAAACCTCACTATTTTTACTTTTTAGGTCACCACGACAATGTTTTGAACGTTGCTTTGAAGAACGCCAAATATCAGTTCCATTTTTATTGGTTCGTTACACAATATATGAATATCCTTTATAGTATGCGTAAGGATTACCATACCTAGTCACTGATACTACCATGTCAACTGTCAAGCATAGACTAAGCTCTAGTAAAGTCAACTTGGTAATAAGAATAATAGTTTAATGTGAGAGCAAATATGGATCCAAAGAGTTCAGGTAGAAGTGAAAGCAAATAAGCAAATATAAGATAGATAGATAGATTTTTTTTGACTGGCAAGATTAGGGCCATTGGGCCCTCTCTTCCATCTAACCAGATTATACAAATAATAAATGATGAACAATACAAATACAACTTAAATCTAACAATATTACAATGTTGATATAATATAAAATACATATCAAATGGATTAGCTTGATAATATACAATACAAATACAAGAGTGGGGGTAAAAGTGGTTGCAAAGTGGTAGACCCATTACACAAAAATGTCAGCATGTCGAAGCTCTTGTTCAATTTCTTTGATTTCCCAATCGTGACCGGTAAGCCCAGCTTGTTGTAAAGCATGCAAGTGTCGAAGCCGTTGAATTAGCTTACTGGGTTTGTTCCAGTATACAAATTTAACAAATGAATTTTTAGGTGTAAACAAAGCATTACCATTATCATCACCGTTGTCATCATTATCATCATCATGATCATTATTATCATTATCATTATGACCATTATCACTATTCATATATAGTCCTTTTTGATCCTCTTGCAATACCAATTTATTTATAGTGTGTGTCGACTTTGATAGTGTTGAAGGATTCTTGTTCGTTGACAACTGTCCTAACAATACTTTTTGAGGACATGATAAGTCCTTTTGAACAAACACTGCATTATCTTTAGCCACAGTATCGTTTTCTTGAACTTGCTTTAAAGCATTAAGAAAATTGTTTGTAAACAGCAACCGTGGTTCGTTTAGAGCACTACATTAATGAACACTCACACTTAAAACCTTTCAATTTTTACTTTTCAGATTGCCTTGACATTTTGTTGACCTCTCTTTTGAGCATCGCCAGAATATTATTCCATTCACATTCTGGCCATTATAGTTATAACAGTAGCCTTGATAGAGTGCACGTTGCCTACCTTTGTTGGTTGTAATAAGTTCCATAGTAGTAACTGACCTGTCAGTACGATGTTCACACTACAAAGGTTACAACTGTTTTGCTGACCGAGGGACCTACCATAAGCTTATATATTGGCTTATGTGTTGGCTTTTTGTATTGGCTTTTTGTGTTAGCTTTTTGTGTTGGCTTTTCGTGTTGGCTTTTTGTGTTGGCTTTTTCTGTTGATTTTTGTGTTAGCTTTTGTGTTGGCTTTTTGTGTTGGCTTTTCGTGTTGGCTTTTTGTGTTGGCTTTTCGTGTTGGCTTTTTGTGTTGGCTCTCCGTGTAGGCTCTCCGTGTTGGCTTTTTGTGTTGGCTTTTGTATTGGCTTATTTGACAAGTTATTTGTGTCAATGTATTTAGTGGATTTATTTTCTTGTTGTTGGAAAGTAGTTGACAGAGAGGGAATATTTAAAGACTTAACCTCAGCTCACTAACCTAACCTAACCTAACTTTACCTAACCTAACCTAAACTAACCTTTCAACTCTCAGATGTTAATTAAATTCTGTGCATAGTCGAGTTGGAACCCAAGACCTCAGGGGTAAAAACCAATTATTTCGGTAACTTATTTTGATAGCTAACCTAACTTTACCTAACCTAACCTAACCTAACCTCAGCTCACTTTGGATATTACTAGTAAGTGTTCATATCCTCCTCTAGGTAGAATGCTAGTAGTACAGGTAGTGCTCGTATTTACCGATAGATAGCGGAAACATACTTTGCGTGTTGCATGTGACACTTGTGAAGTTTAACCGCATGCAAGACGTGCTTGTATAAGTTCTCTATTTAAACTCAATATACTATTAACCACTTAATGTTCAGAACTAACATGTATAGCCATGTTTAGGGTATATAGGAGACCCTTAGCAAGAAAGGCTGTCTAACCCACTAGTGTACAGCATTCGCATACGCAGTAAGCACCTGTTGGCAGAAAACAACAACAACAATTTGAGAAAGCCAACAACATATCCATTAATGTATTTAAAGGAAACAGTCTTTTGTTGGCTTTCTCAAATTGTTGTTGTTGTTTTCTGCCAACAGGTGCTTACTGCGTATGAAAAAGGCTGTACACTAGTGGGTTAGACAGCCTTTCTTGCTAAGGGTCTCATATATACCCTAAACATGGCTATACATGTTAGTTCTGAATATTTAGTGGTTAATTGTATATAGAGTTTAAATAGAGAACTTATACAAGCACGTCTTGCATGTGGTTAAACTTCACAAGTGTCACATGCAACACGCAAAGTATGTTTCCGCTACCTAGCGGAGGATATGAACCCTTACTAGTAACATCCAAAGTGAGCTGAGGTTAGGTTAGGTTAGGTAAGGTTAGGTTAGCCATCAAAATAAGTTACCAAAATAATTGGTTTTTACCCCTGAGGTCTTGGGTTCCAACTCGACTATGCACAGAATTTAATTAACATCTGAGAGTTGAAAGGTTAGGTTAGGTGAAGTTAGGTTAGGTTAGGTTAGTGAGCTGAGGTTAAGTCTTTTAATATTCCCTCTCTTTCAACTACTTTCCAACACCAAGAAAAAAATCCACTAAATACATTGACACAAATAACTTGTCAAATAAGCCAATACAAAAGCCAATACTAAAGCCAACACAAAAAGCCAACATGGAAAGCCAACACAAAAAGCCAACACGAAAAGCCAACACAAAAAGCCAACACAAAAGCCAACACAAAAACCAACACAAAAAGCCAACACGAAAAGCCAACACAAAAAGCCAACTTAAAAGCCAACACATAAGCCAATATATAAGCTTATGGTAGGTCCCTCCATCAGCAAAACAGTTGTAACCTTTGTAGTGTGAACATCGTACTGACAGGTCAGTTACTACTACGGAACTTATTACAACCAACAAAGGTAGGCAACGTGCACTCTATCAAGGCTACTCTTATAACTATAATCGCCAGAATGTGAATGGAATAATATTCTGGCGATGCTCAAAAGAGAGGTCAATAAAATGTCGAGGCAATCTGAAAAGTAAAAATTGAAAGGTTTTAAGTGTGAGTGTTCATTAATGTAGTGCTCTAAACGAACCACGGTTGCTGTTTACAAACAATTTTCAAAATGCAATAAAGCAAATTCAAGAAAACGATATTGTGGCTAAAGATAATGCAGTGTTTGTTCAAAAGGACTTACCATGTCCTCAAAAAGTATTGTTAGGACAGTTGTCAACGTACAAGAAACCTTCAACACTATCAAAGTCGACACACACTATAAATAAAGTGGTATTTCAAGAGGTTCAAAAAGGACTATATAGTAATAGTGATAATGGTCATAATGATGATAATGATGATGATGATAATGGCAATGCTTTGTTTACACCTAAAAATTAATTTGTTAAATTTGTATACTGGAACAAACCCAGTAAGCTAATTCAACGGCTTCGATACTTGCATGCTTTACAACAGGCTGGGCTTACCGGTCAGGATTGGGGAATCAAAGAAATTGAAGAAGAGCTTCGACGTGATGAAATTATTGTGTAATGGGTCTACCACTTTGCAACCACTTTTACCCCCACTCTTGGTTCTTATATTTGCTTATTTGCTTTCACTTCTACCTGAACTCTTTGGATCCATATTTGCTCCCACATTAAACTATCATTCTTATTACCAAGTTGACTTTACTAGAGCTTAGTCTATGCTTGACTGTTGACATGGAAGTATCAATGACTAGGTACGGTAAGCCATACGCATAATATAAAGGATATTCATATATTGTGAAACGAACCAATAAAAATGGAACTGCTATATGGCGTTCTTCAAAGCAACGTTCCAAACATTGTCGTGGTGACCTAAAAAGTAAAAATAGTGTGGTTTTAAGTGTCAGGGATCATCAATGTAGTGTACTGCATGAAACACAGTTGCCGTCGACAATAAATTAAGAAAACCACATTGCTAGTCAAAATAGTGGATTGTTTAATGAGCAACGTTTAACCCCTGTTCTAAAAGTTATGTTTAATCCATCTTAAACGTCGCGAGAGCCATCAACATCACAACTATGCAAGAGGTAGTGTTGTTGTTGTTGTTGTCGTCGTTTTAAATAGTGGAACAACTAGGTCATCTGCTCTTGATATGCAAGAGGATCAAAATGATTAAATAGTAATAATTAATAATTTAATATCGTATGGCCTCGGGTGCCTGGTGCAAGCTTTGCTATTTGACACCCAGAGGGTAGCTTGCATGTCGAATTTCGTAGTTCATTGGCTATGAAAATCAAGGAGGTTAGATGTTAGATATCTAATCTCCTTGAACACAATAGCGCTTTCTAGTAGAGAAATGAGGAACTTTGTGCTGGCGGAAACTCCAGAGATTAATTTTGCCATTATGAACTCGGCCTACTGAATTCAAATGGGTTCTTTGACATGCCAACATCGTATGACATGCGTATCGTATTTTTGCCGCCTTTCAAAAATCATTTACCACGGTCAGGGGCGAACCTGCAATCTTAGGGTTAGTAGACCGACACGCTATCCACTCACCCACCGTGGCAAGCTACTAAATAGTAATAACAATAAGGTTTTTATGCCTATACAACCATTGCGGCTTCCCCAGTTTTCGAAAACAACAGTGAATGGACATTGCTATAAAATGATCTACAACAAGCCTTGTGTTTAAAACTATAACAGACTACTGTAAAGAGAGAAAGGCTAGTATTCAGTGTGCATTTATTGTCATAATCATGTATACTCTGCAATGTTAAATATACTAACTTTGTATAAAATAAAACAGCATTGTAACATTATTTTGCATTTATTTACAAACTTTATATACATGTTTTTGGTTTCATGATAATATTTTTAAGACAATACTAAAAACTAAAACATTATTGTTCTATACACATATTTTTTCTTTCAGTCTATTGTCATCACTTATATTTTTCATTATTATTATTTGACATTTGATTTTTATTTAATTAAAACGAACCATGCACCTATTGTTTTTAAAACCTTCATAAATTAAATGTACAGGTTGCACTGCATTATTGATTTCATCAAAAACACTCTCCGACATATCATTAAACCGTATAGGCAGAAATGTCTCAAAGTTTTCACATACACAAAGTACACGATCACCATATGCTGTTTTCAATTTCCGAATCTTGATAATGCGGAATGGAATATGCGTTGGCAATTTACTGAGCTTCTTTGTCTCTAAGCCACATGATTGTCCCACAGCATTCAAAACATTCATTGTAGTAGTCTATAAACAAAACCAAAGCATATCTATTACACTCTAAAACAGCTTTAATTATATTGTGCAATTATGGATTTTGCACTATGCATGGCTAATAAATTATACTAGTTATGCAAGAAATGCCCTAACTGTAGCAGATACTACTTTTCTGCATATAGCACAAGTGTTAAGTTCTAATGCACACTTGACACATGCTTTCATGTGTCCACAAGGCAAAAAATACAACACCTAGTTCATCTTGATAACAAATTTTACATATTGGTCACACTTTTGTATCTGTTCGTAAGACAAGTCTTTTCTTTCAGCCTTATGTATTTGCTCCACGTGTTCTAAATTTAAAGGCACTTTTATGTCCTGTGCTGCAATCACGTTTTCTTTTCGAATAGTGTTCACAAAATCCTGACCTTTAAGCAACACCATGTATTTACAGTTAGGTAACCAACGAGCGTGTTGCACAAAAGGGTCATCAGTCATTTGCCAATCCTTTAAATAAATTCCACAATAAAACATATTGTGTTATCCCCTTCACCAGTATAAAAAAAATCCAGCTTCACTTAGCTGTTTGGTAAGGTGTTTTAATATTAATGGCCAAACATTTTTACAAGATTCTAAATGTTTTTCAACAGAGCTGTACTCTGTTTGTGCTAGTGCTTTAACCTTGCAAACTCCCAATTTATCAAAAGCACATGCCAATTCCACACTGTCTATGGCATGTGGACCACGTATATCGACACTACCGTTGTTGGCTGGTAATTCATCTTTATTATTATTAGTTATTTGTGATTCAGCAACGTAAGAAGTAGCCAATGGCCTTGTGGTTCGGTAAAAGGGATACACGGGAAGGTTACCCACTTTCTTTCCAAGCATGTAAGGACAACAAGGAGACCATCGCAAATGGTCTCTAAAAGGATCGTCCCCTTCTTCCCACTGTGAAAGTTCAATACGACAAAACACACAGCGCACCACATCTTCTCGGTTCTAGTAAAAAAAAACGGCTTTTGCAAGTTTATGTGTTGACAAAAAGCCTACAGGCCAGGATTCAAATGTTAACCCACGATCATGTTCTGATTTTAAATTTAACCCACGTGGTAAACCAACTTGCTCACTTGTCGTATTTGATACAAACGCCATGTGTTATAATAAAACTTTTTCTTATTGTAAGTTATTAACGTTGCACAAGAGCACAGAGTACTTTCAAGCATAATGCATGCTTGTTCACTGTCTTTTCATTACGTTAATAGCACATGACGACACCTAAAAGCAAACAACATAACCCTTCACTCAATCAATCAATACTTGTAATTAAACTTTAACGTTAATTGGTATTAAATAAAAAAACATCATGAAAATATTTAAGAAAATAAACTGTGTGTCTGCACTAACAGTAAACCATATACTTTTATTTATAAAGCTGTAGTCACATACATTTCCCTTTAACCAATATATAAACAAAAATAAATACCATATCATTTTGTTCAGATTATCTTGTTCAAACCTGTGGATATTTATTGACTCCATAGTGAACCACCCTTAAATTAAATTTATTATTTTTGTTTTTAGAAAATTCACCATAGCCTTGTACTTTTCCCAGTCAACAACCAATATAGTGTTCTACCGTTTGTCAATACATGGCCATTATTCAAGAAAGCAATCATTGTCCCAGTCATGTACAGGTAATGAATTTTTTGTCTACGAGTTTTCAGTAGTGGTAAAATGGAATAGCATTTTAAAGTTCGCCTTACCTGAGTTTTCAATAGTTCACTGCCTGGAGACAATGGTTGCACTCTACTGAGTCTCAGGTTTTCAGCAAGTGCTACGGCGGAAAGGCTTTTCTTTCCAAATTTCTAAAAATAAATAAAATAAACCGCTATAAATACCTAAATTCAGGTTAACACATGCATTTCATAAAATAAAATATGAAACAAAAAACAAGTTAGTTTAAAAAAATAATCTCACCTTCACTTGCAGTGGCGTGTTGCTGTTTCCTTCTAGTTTGCTCAAAAGTGCAATGGTTTCTTCTCTCTCAGACATGTAAGGTATACCGGTTATCTGCAAACAAATAAATAAATAAAATCATTAATTACCTAATCAATAACTATAAATTTAAGGTTCATTAGCATGATATCATTAAAATAATTATTCATATGCACTTACCAAAAACAAAAGGATTTTATTCCAAAGTTCAGTTCAGAGCTCTACTCTATACGTCCGTTTGCTAAAATGGCAAGTGCATGACTAACACAATCGTTATCAGTCTGCTTAGCAAAAGAGAGAGTTGCATTTTCTCAGCGTTTTGACCTTGAACTAAGTTCTGTCTCGCACGTGTTCCCACGCCTCTCCACATTCCTTAAGCTTTATAAAATTTGTGTACCTTATACTAGTTTCATGTCTTTAATAAAGAACCAAAATGGCTGCCTCTTATATTTCGCTAGTACGACTGTCTAGGAACCAACATGGCGGTCTCTGTTTAAACGCCCAGACCTGCTAGCCTCTACCAAGTCTGTTTAAACGATGGACCTGATAGCCTCTACCAGCCAAGTAACGTGACCCTTTACTTCCTGCCCACGTAGACATTCTTGTGTTATCAGAAGTCGCTCTGACAAGGCCTGGCTAGGTCGTGTATTCAATCTCCAGCGAGCAGGACTCTATGACTTATTATTATTATTATTATTAAACATTTTACTGTAATAATAATAATAATAATAAAAAAAATAATCATTAGCAATCGGCCATCCTCAATACATGACCATGTTAAACATATACTTTCACCACTTCCAAGAACCACTTGGTCATATCCTACAACCGCCTGCTGTGGCAGAGAGCGGTCTCCCTCATTACTGTTGACTAAAACGTTAAACATCCCCTTTAGGGTTAAAAAAATCCTAGCACACAATTTCAAATATTTGCCTCCATCCGTCATAGGAAATATCACTAAACCAACCGTCATAAGCTGCCCCACCATTCCGCCAAAATAGTAATTCATTTCTTCTGGGCATGGTCACTGTGCTCGACAACAGGCTCGTTGAGACGCATAACAGCTGTACCGGCTCTCTCAACGACCACTCTTAATTAAAATTTAAACAGATATAAAATAGGGCGTTTGGCCCTTTTGACAAAAATCAAAAAATCTATTCAAGAACAGGGCATCACCCCAAGTGCTAGAGCCCCTCTACAAGTCCGTAGCCTTCTTAGTTCGAAAAATATTAACAAAAAGTGCACTTAGGCCCTTTTGACAAAAATCGAAACTACATTCAAAAACGGGGCGTTATCCCAAATCCAACAAACCATCATACAAGTCCGTAGCCTGTTTATTTCGCAAAATATTAACAAAAGTGCACTTAGGCCCTTTTGATAAAAATCAAAACTACATTCAAAAACAGGGCGTTATCCCAAATCCAACGAACCCTCATACAAGTCCGTAGCCTTCTTAGTTCGCAAAATATTAACAAAAGTGCACTTAGGCCCTTTTGACAAAAATCAAAACTACATTAAAAAACGGGGCGTTATCCCAAATCCAACGACCCATCATACAAGTCCATAGCCTTCTAAGTTCGTAAGATATTAAAAAGCACATGACCTATTAGTTTTCAATCGTTTGGAAAAATTAAAAAAAGAATAATAATAATAACTCATACATAAATAATTATTTAAATGCCCGCCCTCGTACAAAATCCCCAAGTGCGCATGCGTAAAAAAACAAAATCAAAATGTTGATTCATAGCAGCAACCAGCAAAACGCATGAGCAACAACGTTTAAGTTCATACTGGTATCGCCCCTCATGTCTGTTGCATGTGTAAAGTGACTTTTACAAAAAAAAATACAATTTCACCCCCTAGTAGGGGTAGGTTTTATTTTAGGGTTGAAATAAGTAACCCATTGGAAAGAGGGCGTCACCCCGAGTCCAACGATATGTCGCATGCCAAAATCGGACCATGGGTTCGAGTGATATCGACTTTGCCCCTGAATGTATTGCGGGTTAGTATGTGACGTCAAAGGGTGAGGTAGAAGGGGGGGGGGGGGGGTTAGAACTCCTATTAGCCTCCTACTGCTGACTATTACTTAAGCTCCTTAGAGCATCATTTTACATCGTAGGAAATTTACAGATGTGCATGCACCCTCCAGGCAGGGCTCGGCTTGACGACGTTGTACGCAAGTCACGCACTGGTCCGAGTGCGGTGTTCACACTTTAAATATCCTACGCGATTTCATTCAAGATATATCTTTCCACTTCATTTCTTTCACTTCATACCTCAGCGGAAATTCCATTCTTTATCTTTATTCACTGTTAGCAAAACAATGTCAATATTTTAATGAAACTTTCAAGTCTGCCAAATAGGCAACACAAATTATGTCAACAATGCAATATGGGATGTAGACAGATACAGAGAACTATCTGCTATGAACTGACTGTATAACAAACCACCCCACCCTCTTGCCACGCACTCCACCCCCTAGTACGGCACAATTTCAACTCACCCTCCCATCTACGAAGAAGAACAGAAGAAACGAAGGGCGATACGAAGAATCAAAGGCAAATTACACATCGAAAAAAGGACAGAAGAGGAAGAAGAAGAAGAAGAAGAAAGAAGAAAATAAAAGTTTCCACCCCCACGTCTAGTCCAATAATCGATGACGATTATTAAAACAGGGAGGAGACTTGTTACTGCCCCAGCCCTTATACAAGGGCTGCGCCTATACCTACATACAAGCTACTTGGACGGGAATAACGGCATAGCAACACGACTGCAAGGGAAGCAGCAGGTCATAGCCCTAAAGTCCACCATCTAGCAGGCTAGACAGGACACAGCGGACATTACACTTTCAAATAACGCTGAATAGACTGACACCGCACAATTTCCCTATAAATAGGAGGTGCGAGCAGGCACCGCCCTCTCTGACTTACCGAAGGCGCTCTCTTGCTTACCGCACGCGCCGCTCTCTCCTTTGACGGACGAGTCCATTACGCTCCTTTGAGCAGTGCTACGCTAAAGAACCCCCTCAGGGCGCTGCCCTGGGGGTGGTTCCATCACGACATCGAGAACACCCCATCGAGGACACATGGGACCAACGGTAGGGTGAGTGAACACGTGTCTACTAAACTCCTTTTCCCCCTAATTATTATTTCACTCCTCCCCTCTTTTCATCGCCACTAGTAAATAATAAACCCCCTTTCGTACAGTCCAATGCTTATCTCGTTATTTCACTTAGATTAAGAAGCCCATCCCTTTAGATTAGAATCTAGTTTAAGATCTTCACCGAACGCTGCCCAGCAGGAGGCGGTGCACAGCAGGCGGGCGGCCTACTAAGTCACATTAAGGTAAGCAGGGTGAGTATTCCTCCCACCAGTTGCCCTCACGTTATTTGCTCTCTAGACGTGTCCGCAGTACTTCATAAAACACCAAACACTATCTTTTCTTTCCTCGCACCCCCTAGTTTTACACCTGGTATAGGCGCTCAGCAAAACTTAGTCAACACTGGAAATGCCGACCAGCCCCTTTGCACACAACGGTTCTACATAAAAGTAGGCCAGACACTCACAA
The DNA here is from genome assembly GCA_946902985.2 of Meconema thalassinum. Classification (NCBI taxonomy): domain Eukaryota; kingdom Metazoa; phylum Arthropoda; class Insecta; order Orthoptera; family Tettigoniidae; genus Meconema; species Meconema thalassinum. Next base: position 37,085,538 of record OX336398.1, on the reverse strand, counting down.
CACATGCTCTACATAGAAGTAGAACATACGGGGTGCGCGGGGAAGCTCTACATAAAAATAGAACAAATGTAAGAGACTCGGGGGGGGGGGGGGTAGTTCTACACAAAAGTAGAACAATACAGAGATTCGAGCATCGAACTCCAGGGTAATCCACAGTGTATAGAATAGAGTATAAGCTGTGAAACATTTCTTATTAAGTGTAGAAAGATATGTGTATTTATGGAATTTTGCGAACTGTGGAGTTTGCGCAATTGTTTGAGAACATTTTATTTTAACTGGAAAGTTCTACACTGATACGAGGCAGCTCAAATATTGTTCAGAATTATTGGTAGTACGGCGTCAATTAATTGAAGGAGGCTTTAAGAGCACTATTACTCCGATAAAATCAGGTATAAGTAACAGTGATTTAAACGTGAAGTTGAGCACACGTTTGAAGCGCACGAGAAAAACTATTCACAGTGCTAAATTACTAGAATCTGTGCTATATCTGAAAGGAGTGCATTTATACACTGCAATTGAACAAGTGAAGGAGCTATTTTACAATTATTATGAAATTTCACACTTTAGATAAGATTATTACAACCAATATTATGAGTAACTAAATTCAACATCAGAGGAAGAGAGAAGGGTCTCCCATAAGTCCAACCCCTCGTCCACGTCGTGGGAGACGGGCAACGGCACAAAGTAGAGGATTGCCTGTAGGGGCGAAGTACAGTGGGGACTTCGTGTGCCCCGGGATCGTTACGGTAGCTGTGAAGGTCCTACAGGAACCCTGAAAAGTGACGGCTAACGGGGCTCTGGTGAAGCTACGATAGGCCCAGCAAGCCAGTAGTGGATGAAACCAAATGCTTTCAAAAATGGAACGAGCCTCGGACATGATGGATTTAATAGACGACGACACGGCTGTACACACGGACTAAGATTTGGAACTTTAAACCTAAGAACGCTGACGGGGAAGGTGGAGGAGATAGTGGATATGATGGAAAGAAGGAAGTTGGATTTATTGGGATTGGCAGAAACAAAGTGGAAAGGGGAAGGAAGGAGAGAACTGAGAAAAGGCTATAGACTGTACTGGAGTGGGAACGAAGAGGGAAAGAGGAATGGAGTGGGAGTAGTAGTACGAGATGGTTTAAAAGAAGAAGTGAGGAAAATAAGTGATAGGATGATGAATGTGAAAGTAGCACTGAGGGGAGAGACCGTAGAAATAGTGCAAGTGTATGCTCCACAAGTAGGCTGCGCCTCTGAAGAGAAGGAGGAGTTTGAAGAGGAATTGCAGAAGCAGCTGGTAGGAAGAAATATGATTGTTATGGGGGATCTCAATGCCCATGTAGGAAGAGAAAGACAAGGTTATGAGAGTGTTCTAGGACCAGATGGTTGGGGCGGAAGAAATGAGGACGGAAAGAGACTGTTGGACTTCTGCCAGACGAACAGCCTGCTAGTTGGGAACTCCTGGTTTAAGAAAAGAGAGAGCCACACAATCACATGGTACAGTGATGACTTGACCAGGAAGTCGGTGGTCGACTATATACTGAATGAGAAAGAACTAAATAAGAACATCACGGACATCAAGGTTATACCATCGGAGAACCTGGATAGCGACCATCGATTGTTGGTAATGAACCTGAGAGGGAGTAAGGAGAAGAAAGGGACTGAGAACCAGGAAAGACGTATAAGGATATGGAAACTGAAAGAAGGGGATAGAAGGGTCGAGTACCTCAAAATGGTAAAGGAAGGAATTCCAACAGATGAAGAAAGAGGGGTGGAAGAGGAATGGGCTAGATTTAAGAAGACACTAGTAGGTGCAGCAGAAGCAGTATGTGGGAGGACAAGTAGTAAGAAGAGGTGGAAGGAAACATCATGGTGGAAAGAGAAGACAAAAGATATAGTAAGGGAAAAGATTAGAGCCTTTAGGAGGTGGTATCAAAAAGGACGGTAGAGACAAGGGAAGAGTACCAGGAAAGAAAGAAGGAGGCGAAGAGAGTAGTGGCTGAGGAGAGAAGAAAGTGGATGGAAGAGTGGACAAAGATGATGAAGGAGGATAGTGAAGGTACAAAAAAGGTCCTGTATGGGATGGTAAAAAATAAAAGGCGGAAGGATCCTACGGATTACGTTAGAATGGTCAACAAAAGGGGACAAGAGATAGAAAATAGGGAACAACTGAAGAAAATGTGGAAATAATATTTTGAAGAACTTCTGAACCCAAATGGAAACCACGGCGAGGAGGAAGAAATCGGGGAAGAGGAAGATGAACTGCAAACAGAAAGGGACTTAACATGGAAAGAAGTGGAAGATGCAGTGAACAAGATGAAAGGAGGGAAGGCACAGGGTGTGGATGAGTTGAGTGTGGAGATGGTGAGAGCAGCAGGAGAGGTGGGGATACAGTGGTTGTACCGAGTGATGAGGACAGCATGGAAGGAAAGGAAGACCCCAGAGGACTGGAAAAAAGGAATAATTGTCCCGATCTTCAAGAAAGGTAGTAGAACAGATTGCAGAAACTTTCGGGGAATAAAACTGATGGGTCACTGTGCAAAGACCTTCGAGAAAGTTTTGGAAAAGAGAAATAGGACAAGGATAGAAGGAGGGATGAGGGAAGAACAACATGGCTTCAGAGCAGGAAGGTCCACAGTGGATTTGATTTTTGCTGTAAGGCAGTTACAAGAACAGCACTATGAGTATGGAACAGATCTACTGATGACCTTCCTGGACATTGAGAAAGCGTATGACAGTGCATGCAGAAACAAAGTATGGAAGTCCCTGGAGGATAGAGGAGTAGAGAAATGGACTATGAAGAGGATAAAGGAGATGTACAAGGGAAGCGTGAGCTGTGTGAAAGTGGGAGGAGAGAGATCGGACTGGTTGGAACAGAGAAACGGCCTGAAACAAGGAAGTGCACTATCACCGTTACTTTTCATTGTGGTGATGGATGACATAATGACCCGAGTGGCACACGTAATTAGGGAAGGAAAGATGAAAGCAATGGTGTTTGCAGACGATTTGATGATTTGGGGAAACAAGGAGGAGGAGGTAAAGGAACAGTTGGACGTGTGGGAAGGAATAATACAAGGATATGGGATGAAATTTAGCATAAATAAGAGTGAGATGGTGATCACAACAAGGAAGAAGGAAAGAACCACAACGGGAATAACAATAGGTGGGGAACAGCTGAAGAAAGTGGAGAGTTTCAAGTATCTGGGTGTATACTTGAAGTCATGGAAGAAACGATAGAGAAATAAATGAGCGGGGGAGGCAGGCAGAAGCATTTCGGAGGAGTGTGAGAAGCATGTTATGGAGCAAGGATGTCCCTCAGAACAGCAAAAAGATCATATATCGGACGTACTATGTCCCTATCCTGATGTATGCCTCGGAGACCTGGGTTATCAAAGGAAGGGAGAAGAGCAAAATACAGGCCAGTGAGATGAGGTTCTTGAGAAGCAGTATTGGAGCTACAAAGATGGACAGAATAATAAATGAGAGGACCAGAGAATTAATGAAGGAGGAACCATTACAGGATGGGATAGAGAAATCTAGACTTAGATGGTATGGACATGTAAAACGAATGGAGGAGAAGAGGATACCCAGGAGAGTACACGAGACGAAGTGGGAAGGAAACAGATCGAGAGGAAGACCGAGAGACAGGTGGCGGAAGGGGGTGGAAGAAAGCGTGAAGAAGAGAGGAGAAGACTGGACAAGGGTGGAGGCTGAGAGATGGTAGGAAGACAGAAGACGTTGGAGAGACTTGTGTTACAAACAGACCCGGCCAGTGGCTGGAAACTGTGCAAGATGATGAGGAAGAGAGAAGGAGATTTCCTGGAAATTCTCCCAAATCCAATTCAAGCCTGGAAGGCAAGTTCAACCAAAATTCGAAGGACCGGCTTCTGGAAATGGAAATGCTGAATTGTAATATAACAGCTGTGGAGTGTAATCCAGGAGGCGGTGCTCCAGTGACCGTGAAAACTTGTTTGAGGTGTAGATGTTAAGAGTTTTTTTATACTGTTTTGAAATGTACCCGTGTAAAGGCTAGGGAGAGTCGATAAGTCGGTTAATTGGTTTGTAAATAACTATTTCTTAGTAGTTAGACAGTGTTAATTTACATTTATTCTAAAAGGGAACATGTATTTAAGTGGCAATTAATTGCAGCTAAAGGGGCTTTGTTAACCTACTTGCAATTAGCTTAAAATAAAATAATTATTCTCCAATAAAGTGTAGGTTCTTTGATAAATACATTATTTGAGCTCAGGTTTTTATCTGAATTGGTTGGTGATTTGCAGTACATTCGAACTTACCTTTTCATTAATTAACCTGTATTTTGAGCTAACTCCATCCAATCCTTACCTATTGCCCTGAGAGTAACGTTCTCATATTGTGACTCGCTCAAGGCTATGTCTGTAGTGGTGTGAGTTTGTTGTGATGGGATTTCATTAGGGTTGATTTTGGCCTTCAGCTCTGTGGTATCTTGGAGAAATAGGGGCACAATATCAATAATTCTCCTATAAGAATAAGCCCTGAAGGCTAAATGAAAATCGTAGAGAGGGGGATATTTATTATCAATGGGAATGAATGTACATAATCAGCACATTGCGCGAAAAAGAAAAAAATGATCCTCGCCTTAATGCAGCACAACTGCAGAGAGAATGCACCAAAATTAATATGCTGAGCAAGATTACGAAGGCAACTCTGAAAAAGTAGAAATAATTAGCCCTTTTTAAATATCCCCCTGATCTTTTCCATTGAATGCTCTCCAGTTAACAAACAAAAAAAGATATTCCATGCCATGTACTAAATAGCCTTTTGTACACAACCTGTCTCCACGAATACCATTAATTTGAGAAGTAATGTGCTGTATATATTACTTTCAGTATATGTGATTAAGACTCATCCAATGACATGACACCTTTCTGTCATTGAAACTCATTTTCGGAGAGTCTAATGCACGTGCCCAATGATTCACGAGAAGTAAGCCACACAATTTAGTGTCATAAGATAATGTTCAGATAACAGCCCTTCAATCTCGTCCATGAGAATACAGTAACGTCTTCATACAAAAATACAAACTTTACAACTGGCAACTAAAACAACGTGATTGGCACCATATAATGTACCCTTCACCAATTAAGATATCCTGCATTACTTCAGTGAATAGACCAACGGCATACACATAGGGAGGTTATTGGTTTGAGTCTAGCACTAGTCTGATAATATAATGCTTTAGCATTAATCTCGACTTCTTGTACTTTCCGTACCTTACACAACCTAACACCAGAGAGCTTCCTTTCGACATCACTACGGTCTGAATACACAATTCTGTAATCCTTAAATAGCATCGGTGAGGAGAAGAAGATGGTGATCAGGACATGTCCTATAATGAGTGCAACAAGTAGTAACCCAATAAGGTTCTTACCTGTTTGAAATCTCCACCACTCGTTAAAGATGGAGTTTCTGTTTTGATGCATGGAACAAACTCTGGTATGAAGAATTCATCTATCTTAACATCCTCAGTGAGATCAGCATCATCCTGCAGAGAAATTTCTTGTTTCACAAACATGTTCCTATGCATAGATAGAATTAAATCTTCAAAGTTTTCTATTACTTTGAATACCTTCCAACCATAATGCGACATACAAGACCTACAGTAGATCAAAAATTTGAACCGAATAGTACTTCTGTTTTCAGAGTTAACATCCCAGACTTGGGTAACTTCGTCTGTTCATCTCCATCGATTTATTTATTGTCCACGTTCATGTGTTCATGAACCGCGCCAAGATCTAAATTTCATGCCAGACCACGTGACAACACTGAGTCATTCTCCGAGATTGTAAGCTGAGTACAATTATGAAGACAGGACACGGAAAAAACTACTTGTGAGAGCTGTGAAAGGATCGAGGGAGCCGTGTAATTCATCAGAAACACAATATCTGAATGAATATTATAAAGATTGAAGAAACGGACAATACAATAAATTGAGTTAGATATTTACCATACATTGTAAGGAAATACTTCGAACAACCCGGAAGAAAATAGGAAGGGGAAGAAGCTAATTGGTTACAGAGCGGAGGAACCGGAAATGCTACTCTACGCACAAAACAGAACTTGTCGAACGACAGAGTGGGTGGATACGAGAAACGAACCCCATGGTAATCTACGGTGTATAGAATTGAGTATTAGTGAAATAGAGTGCAAATATTTTTTATTGAGAGTGGAATACGCTAAGAATACGCGATCGATGATTTAATACACAGATTTGTGTATTTATTGAATTTTGCGATCTGTCGAGTGCAAGGTCAATGTGCGATAGTTTAAGTACATGTTATAAAACTGGAAAGTGCTACACCGACAAGGTTGAGCTCAAATATTGTTTGGATGTACTTGCTGTACTCCGTAATTTAATTGTAGGACGCTTTGAAAGCACGATTACTCAAATAAAATGTGATATAAGTGACAGAGAATTAAACAAGAAGTTGGGCAGGTGAGAGAAGTGAACGAGAGAAATTATTGTAAGTGCTGCAATCCTAGAATCTGTGATAAATCTGAAAGCAGAGCATTTATTTACTACAAGTGTAGAAGATCTGACACAATTATTATGAAATTTCACACCATACAGAAGATGATTCCAACCAACACCATGAGCCACTCAATCCGTCATGAGAGGAAGGAGGTCATCATGGCAAATCCAATCAAGCCTGGAAAGTGAGTTCAACCAAAAGCAAAGGACCGGCTTCAGGAAATGGATATGCTGAATTGAGATATAACAGATGTTGAGTATAATTTAGGAGGCGGTGCTCCAGTGACCGTGAAAACTTGTTTGAGGTGCAGGTGTTAAAGAGTGTTTTATACTGTTTTGAAATGCAACCTTGTAATTCTAGAGAGAGGACAAGTAGGTGAAATAGTTAGTAAATATTTCTTCCTTAGAATGAAGACTATCTAGGTTATTTTAAGTCACATTTTAAATGAAACTGTATTGTAGTGCAGATATTTGCAGATAAATATATTTTAATCCTCATTATGAACTTAAAATACATTTATCCCAATAAAGTGTAGGCTAGGGTTCTTTGATGAATACATTATCCGAGGATACGCCTTTAACTGAAATGGTTGGTGATTTCGAGTACATTAGAACTTACCTTTTCATTAATTAACGTATATTTTAAGCTAATATCATAACTCCACCCAATCCTTACCTGATGACTGAGAGCTGTAACTAGCTGAAGGCTATTTCTGTGGTTTTATGTGTTTATGATCGGATTTCACGAGGGTTGCTTTTTGCCTTTGGCTCTGTAGCATATATAAGAAATACGAGGGCAATATAAATAAATCTCCTATGAGAATAAACCCTGAGAACTGAATGAAAATGGAAATGAGAGGGATAATTTTATGGTCAATGGGATTGTACAAAATCAGCACATTGCGGGAAAATGAGTAAGTCGACCCTTGCATTGATGCTGCACAACTGCTCAGAGAATGCCCGGAATTAATATATTGAGCAACATTACGAAGCCAACTCTGAACAAGTAGAAGTAATTAGCCTATTTTCGTATTTCCCTCGGGTCTTTTCCGATGGAAGGAGTCAGAAGCACGCCAGTCTAAAGCACGTGATCGTCTGCAACCAATAAGAAAATTGAATTTACAGTAATTGTGAAAGTTTCTCATTACTAATTACTGGACATTATGGAAGCATTTTACCAGAATGATACAAAAATGTTCTACAGGGTTAACCATGTATTTATTTAACGAGATAGAAGACTCATTCAAGCAAAATATGGATAGATAGAGTATCCCGCCTAATTTACGAGCGAGATTTTTCTGCTGACGCCAAATTCGAGTCAAAGGTGGGGGATTGCGGACATGATTCGAGCCTTATTCTTTTTGAGACATCGTGGTGGTCGGACGTGTTATTCCGCGGTCTCAACAGTGCGACGGGAATAATATAATTGATATCGGGAAATGAAGCAACACATCGGGCGAAGTGAATGCCTGTGTTCGCGCTAGTGTGAGTGATTTTATATGAGGACTTGATATAGTTTCAACTGGCAACAATAGAGAAAGACTTAGTAAATTTAGAGAAGTAGTCTCATAGGAATTAGGATTTTTGGATTTATCAGGATTTTTATATTTTCGATTTTGAGGTAGAATAATTTTAGATTTGAGGTCTCAGACCTTATTTTCGACATTTTCGGATTTCTAATTAGCATTGTGGATATTTTTATTGGTTTTTTGATTTTAAATATAATTTTAGGCTGGCGATCATTACTTTGATCGATGACAGGATTTTTCTCATGGAAAGACGACAGATTTACAAGGCCGATGAAGGGCATCACTTACTGCAGGATGACCAGGCCGCGGAATGTCGGTCACATTTTGTCGTCCTTCTTTGAAGACCTTGATCCACCATGCTTCAGTGCGGTATGCCTCTTGCAATCCTTCGTAACACTGCTATGCATTGCGACCACTAGAGCACTCAACTTTCAACCAGTTCATTTGATCTTGCTTCGAAATCCTTGCAGCTGTATTCCACGATCGGGCGCTCAAAACTGCGATCTTGTTACTGTTGCAGCACACATGCATGGCGAGTACAGGACGAGTTCATTCACGCTGAGGGAAGGTGGGTATCTAAGCTACCTCAGCTAAACATTATATTGCCTTGCTATGTTTCAAGGCATTGTTACAGCACAGTTGCCACTGTTAAGAAAACAACCCATTCCGTTTAAATTCATTAATATTGCTTAGCCACCATGTTAGCTTTGTACGTGACAAGTATTTAATAGTCACGTAGGTGATGCTATCATGATATTTTATATCACCGTACAAATTATCAGGGTGATGACTGCAGCAGTTTCGGAGATTAAAAAAATAACGGTTTTGCATGGTTGCCTTATTGGATTGGTGAAACGTGTTAAAATTTAAAAGGCAGGTTCCAAGTCGGACGAGGTAGTAGTATATTATAACCAAGTTTAATATGATGAAAATATGATAAAAACGTCTTGTAACTTTTGACACGATACACATAAATAATAAAAGTTCATAGAATACCCTTAACCATCGAAGAATAAGGAACTCAGAAGGGAGGAGTTGAGCCAGACATGGAGCAGCCCATGTGCCTTCTCATATCCTCCACTACTGCACTTCTTCAGCCATTCCCTCAGCACCTAAAGGGCTACAACACATACTGGGGAATGTGCCTGCAGTACAAGGGAATCCTTCCCTCTCTCCTGACACATATCACCCTCCCCACAGGCCTAAGTTCATTTCGAAATAAACAGCATCACAGATGTATTACTTCGGTTCCAATCTATACTTGTACACACCACCCATTTTTGTTACCTTTCCTGAAAGATGGAATACATCTGAATATTTTACAATCCATTGGTTGTTAGAGAAGTAGTGAGCAATGTCCTATTTTGCCGTACTTCTGAAGGAGCAGTAGTGTCAATTATCGCCACATAGCGCCAGAGGAAAACGATCGAAGTACATCAAAGAAAATTTGATAGCACCAACACTTATTGCTGGTGATTATTTCAATGTACTGCGCCATCACCAACGCACTTATACGGAAGCCTAATATTTTCATGACGACAACTGTTTTAAATGGCCTAAGAGATTATGCATTTATTACTCTCCGTGACTGCAATTTGTAAGCAGTGCGAGATGTAACTATTTTCACAATTCTGCACCAAAACACGGGTAGCGTGATGCAGTCCGCATTGCCAGCCAACAATGGACTCATTTAAATATTCTAACAGTTGCACCTCAATTCCCAGCATTTCTGGGCCCCTAATACAGAATACCAGAACACCAGAATACTTCCGGCATGGTTGGTTCTTGGCTCATAAGACGTGGTTTTCGGGTCCCTTTGTCTGTCTGTTATTTATACAAATCTGCACCGGTTTAGTGACCTGCCCAAATTTGATGCCCATAATTTGATTTCTTGCATTACGAGGCTTAAAATGAGCCTAGATTAGTCCTTCTACGACAAATTCAATATTTCGCCCATGTGCCGCACGGACTAAGTCTAGGGAAAATGAGGGCAGTCAAGATTTCTAGTAGACAGCGTAACACGCAGTATTCCAAAAGTTAAGTGCACACAATTTGGTTCAGATCGGTGAAAGGATGTAAATTTATATAAATAACAGATGCCTAATAATTAGTTAACAGATGTCGCCTACAGTTATGCATGTTGATAATGATAACCCTGTCATTAGGAGCTTGAATATTTCAGTTCTAATTACTCCCCGTGACTGTAATTAGTAACCAGCGCAAGATAATGTCAGTATTTTCGCTTTTTTTTTCAGAACACTGGTAGATGCGGAGTTATGCAACTCGCTTATTTAATAGGCATAAACAAATAGACTATCCTTACAGTTACACTACTCAGGACATTATTGGTCTTAGGGCCTTAAAACCTGGTTATCGTGTCCCTTTGACTGTTATTTATAATCGTCGGGTTCCTAAGGGTAAGTACCAAAAATTTGGTTCATATCGGTGGAACGGTGTAGATTTGTGTAAAGGGCCTAAATGCAAGGAATGGAGAGGCCTCATCGAAGTTTCAAATAGACAGTGTTACTCGTAGGGTACCAAAGTGTAAGTATATACAATTTGGTTTATTTCGGTGAAACGGTGTAGATGTGTGCCAATGGGCCTAAATGCAGATAATGGTCAGATCTGTCCGAAATTTAAAATGCACGGTGTTAATCGTAAGGTTCCAAAGGGTAAGTATATAATGTTAGGATCAGATCGGTGAAACGGTGTAGATTTGTATAAATAACAGACAAACATTGAGCTTTATATAGGCCTATATAGATTTGAAGCAGTTGTGCTGTGCGCATACACTATCATATCATGGAGAGAAGGAAGAGGTCTGACACCGCAAAGAATTAGAGCAAGCTATCAGGTAGTAAGGAAAAAAGTCAATTAGAGTGAGAAAATGGATGATTACGTGCAACTATCGGAATAAGGAAGAGTTGACCAGGGGTGGTGAAATGAAAAGATGGACAAGTACCCTGAAGCAATATCGGGCTTTACATCAAGAGTTGACAAACGAGCTGCCACAGGCAAAAACCATTAGTTGTGTAATTAGCACAACACTTCCCTTGACCAGAACCAGCTCCAAACCAGAACCCGGTAGATTATTAAAAATGTATGATTCACAAACCTTTCATTAGGAATTGTATATCATTGCTGGACTGGAAATATTTATAATATTGCATAAATAAAGGTTTTTATTTCTTACTGGTTCAAGGACGCCCGCCATGTTTGTGGCCGACACATTGATGTCAAATTACGTCGTATCACGTTTCATCACTGTTGCCAGCATGCCCGATACAAAGTTCACCACATAATACATGTTATATTGCAATTATGTGGAAAAAGAAATAATTGGCAAAACCATTGGCCAGGATAAAGGTAATTGATGCCTGACTGCCCTAAATGTGTGAGACAAATATTGGCTAACGAGGTCCGCAGGCCTGTGCTACCTAGCAATTATTGGTCGAGGCAAAACTTTTAGCCAGGATAAAGATAATTGATGCGTGACAAAAACCAGTCGATTAAATTGGCCAACGCCAATTGTTTTACAATACCGGAAAAGAAATAGTACCGAATGCGTGGGGTTTGCAATACCGGTACTGTACATGTTGCAGAAAAATGGAGGAGTCAGCTGGAATTTCATCTATATAAGTCGTGATCTTATTTGGGGTGGTCGGGTGGGTTAGACAGCGGAGCAGTAAACATCTATTAAACTTACTATATCATCTCCCGATTTTTCCCTACAGTGAATACAGGTATTTTGGCTAATTTCAGTAGTATACGAATTTGTTACTTTTATTCTGGTCAAGGAAAGTGTTAGCAGGTATTATGTTTGTTCCATTGGTGGTCACGTTTTCAACAAATAGAAAAAGATAGCTATGATGATGATGATTGATTAGAAATATGATTGCTGAAGCCCAAATTAAAATCTTAACATTGTTTTATGCCGATAAAAATCTTGCTTTTCTGTGGCAGTCTAGCTTAAAAGAAATAGGATACCAAACAGCAGCGCATTCACTTAAGGGCAATCATATCTCAAATGCCTTATTTGATTGAGTTTAAACATCGCATGTTGTGCAGACTTCACCTGTAATATGATCCAGGTGCCAGCAGAGTGGAACTGCAGTACCAGTAGGATCTGCTATTGTTGGGTGATCTCATAGAAAACAAGACCAAGTAATCCATTCTTCCGAATAATATATATTGTATAAATCATTCGTATTATTATAAGAGAAGTAATTCAGATCATTTAATTACCTGAATGTCATGTTCCTCCTTAACTGCTATCATATCGCTGTCAAATATATCGCCGGCCTCGTGCTGGAGGTTATCACAGGGCAACAGCTCATTTCAATCCTGCGAAGTATTACCCAATGTTAAATATATAGGCACAACATGAGCACTATGTTATGTGTATCATAAAAAGTAAAAGTTAACAGAAACTGCTTAGAGCACCATTTACCCTTAAGGACTGTATTATGTCACTAAACCTTCCACATCACTGATATATCAATGTTACACCATATATAGGCTACAGTAAAATGCAACTTACAATATTACGGAATTCATGAGTCAAACATTCTGGCTCACTCTTGGTGTATAGTTGTTTCTCCATTATGATCAGGAAACTAGAACAGAGGAACAAATAAATCTAGATCTTACCTATACCAGTGCGCAAAATCAGTCTCATATTTTACAAATCAAATTAGGAATTTTCAGACCCTTCGAAGTTCACACTGATAACGATCGGTTACCGTAATTATTTGTCAACAACAGTAAAACATTGGGCTACAACCATGACGCTCAACATTTACTTTAAGTCATAAGTTAGCAAGTTGACCGTCTTGGCCAAATAATACGTCACTATTTATCATTGTATTGTAATTGAATAGGTAAAACTAATGGTGCCTGCTTGTACAGCAGGGAAATTATGAATCCTACATTCGATTTCTCTATTCCTATATACACACGAATTTGATTTGGGGTCAGCATATTAAATACCATATTTTCAGACGATAAAGAAGCATACCTTAAAACCTATCAACACCTTTAATTAAGCTATGTGAAAGAGTAAACCTAGTTTCCTGCAAGTCCAAACTAATTAATTACAGGTATTGACGCCTCGATAAAAAATTTGCTTTGTGAGTGAAAATCTTGGTATAGCCTAGCCTACACGACAATGGAAAAGCTTATGAAATAACGTAAGCCAATTCGAGCGTCCTACACAAAGACATATAATGAGGTAATGAGTAATTTAACCAGCGAAATAGTTGACCTGGAATCGGCACAGAAGATGCAGATGAAATTGGAGAGGTTAAGTGCTGAACTTGCTCCATTGGATGAAAAAATACCGGAACAAGCATTAGAAGAAGAGGATGATGTCTACAGCCGTGAGTACGGGGCAGTTGAGACTTATAGAGATAATTTAGATGAAGTAAGGTTAAAGATGACGAATATTTGCTCTAATGAGAATGTTGGTGTGTTTAGAGAACACATTTCTGAAGCTTCATCTGCAGCTAAGAGAAACTTGAAACTTCCTAGGTTTGAACTAGCCAAGTTTGGAGGGGACGTTAAAGATTGGTTAGGTTTCTGGAGCATGTTTAAGAAAATCCATGAAGATAGTGACATAGAATCAGAAGATAAATTTCTATATCTGATTCAGTGCACCAAACCTGACAGTCGTGCCAGAGAACTTCTGAACAGTTTCCCAGCCACCGATGAAAACTATCCAAAGGTTATAGGGTGCTTGAAGAATCGGTTCGGTCGTGAAGATCTCCTGACGGAGCACAACGTTAGGGAGATTACTGGGTTAGTCATTCGGAATGTGTCGCAAAACAAAGACAACTCAGGAATAACTGTAGGCCTACTGTATGACACATTAGAAAGCAAGTTAAGAGCTCTAGAATCTATAGGTGTGACAATGGATAAGAATGGGTGCATGTTGTTCCCTCTCGTGGAATCATGCTTACCTGAAGATGTTTTAAGGACATGGCTCAGAAATCAATCAGCGAATGATTAGTTGATTGGTGAACAGAAAGATAGGCTAGAGGCTCTTCTAAATTTCCTCAAAGTGAAGTGGAGGGAGGTTTTGGTCTGTTTGATACGAAAAGACAAGAGAGAGTCAAAGGAAAACATGTCGACACACATTTACCAACGGCGAATTCTTTGTTCTTGGCCAAGTTTGAAGGCAAGAAGAGAAAGTGTGTGTTTTGTGGCAAATTCCACGAGAGCAAAGAATGCCACCTTGCTCAACAAATGAGTTTGGAGGAAAGGCGCAACAAGCTGGCCAAAGAAAACTGTTGTTTTGCTTGTCTTAAGGTAAGACACAGAATGAAAAATTGCAAGGCACATCTTCGTTGCCCACTGTGCACTAGTCCTCATGTTGTGATCATGTGTCATAAACTGAATACAAAGAAGGTCGAGGAGAAACCTGAATCTAAAATACAGGAAGACAGGGAAAGGCAGAGCAATATCTCCATGGACATTTAAAGTGCCACCAAGGAGGTGTTTCTACAGACGTTGTGCATCAAACTGACACATAAAGGAATGGAGAAGATGGTCCGAGCACTAATAGACAGTGGATCACAATGATCTTACATTTTACGTAAGACTGCTGAGGAAATGGGATACAAACCTTTGAAGACCGAGATGATGATCCACAAGTTGTTTGGGGGCATTGAGACCCGTGATGAAGATCATCACCTGTATGATATGAACGTAAGCAGTAGTGATGGTTCCTTTAATACCACGTTGTAATTGATTGACCAGAAGGTAATCTGAGGGAAGATTCCAAGGTTGAAGTTCGGACCGCGGATGAAGGAATTGAAAGCAAAAAGGATATGGCTGTCTGATGTGGGAACAAATCCATCCGACGTGGAAGTCCTGCTAGGAGCTGATGTTGCGTGGGGTCTTTTGCTGAATGAAACCCATAAGCTTGAATCAGGATTGGATGCTGTGAGGACAACGCTTGGCTGGACCGTGACTGGTAAATTGAAAGACGAAGAAGGTAGTTCCCTGGCTTTGTATTCAACTACCCTGTTCATTCAATCTGCCTCTATAAACGACCTTTGGAACTTGGAGACTATAGGCATATCTGACCCCACGGAAAACAAATCGAGAGAAGAGATGGAAGAAGCTGCACGTCATTACTTCCAAGAGACTGTAAAGGTTAATGCGGATAGCCGATATGAAGTTGCGTTACCTTGGTTGGAGAGCCGACAGTACTTACGGAACAACAAGGAGATAGCGAATAAGATATTGATCTCAGTTTCGAATAGACTGACCAAAGAAGGAGTGTTTGAGGAATATGGAAATGTGTTTCACAAGTGGATAAATGAGGGCATAATTGAAGAGGTTCCAGAAGGAGAAAAGGAAGACCTGTGCTATTATTTACCACACCGGGGATCTTCAAAGAAAACTCTACCACCAATGTGAGACCCGTGTTCGATGGATACAGCTAATCGATGGATACTCCTTCTTTAAGGGGGCTGATATCTGGAAGTACAATTTTTTATTTTTTGTTTTTGATCTTAAATGAAAGAATAGCCATTTCTTTATCTAAATCTGAAGTTTTATAGAGAAATTTCAAATTTAGACCGTGATATTACGATTTAAATCCATGCATGTACTGAACTGTCAGCTGAGTGTTATGTGTAAGTGGAAATGTATATAAAATGTTTAGAGCCATTTTCCCAAAAGTTTAATTATTTCACACAAAAAACACAATAACTGAAGAACTAATGGTCCAAAATACATGACATTTGGAATTCCCCTTGTTGGAACTAACTTATAGAGGATGAACATCAATTATTGAATTCCTTTGAGAAATACGCTCAGTGCATCTGAAACACAATGTGAAATTCTTAATTTTTTTCAATATTCAAATGAAATACCTATAAAAGGGTAACTTATTTTTCCACTAAGTTCATAGAGGTCTATCCTGGGTGATTTAGTGTTGTCTTTAAAGAAGAAAATTGTTTATGCCATTCACACTGATAGTTTTCAAGAAATTATGTCTTTAGTAACATTCAAAAAATATTTGTTATATATTTTAATATGCAAATTTTAATATACTTGTACATACTGAATTTTAATAATTGATACATCAAATGAAACCCCAGCATTTGTACTATAAGTGTACTGTACCCGATACCTAGTTGAGGCTATCGGCTACGCCAGTTGTGATCGAGCCATAGTTGAAATTTATGGGAACATAAGAAAAGATAGCGCTCAGATCGAGTCGAGAAGAATGGTAGGAAATGACGTAGGAGGCCAAGGATGAAGGAGGCACTACCAGTCAAGCAGATGGAACTATGGGAGGAATATTGGATTATTATAAAGATCTATATGGAATGAGACATTATATAATCTCAGAAGAGAAGGAAATATCAAGAAATCTATGGTGATAACTTGAAGAAAGGCAGATAACTCCTTAAGTTATGTTATAACTTATTTGCCGATATAATTGTGGTCGAGATTATAGTTGTGACGTATGACCGCAGAAGGAAGGGGAAGGTCACGTGATAGGGCCGAGCGGAGCTCATCACACCGTCAGAGAACAGCAGTTCTATTCCAGCCAGTCAAGCTGAGCAGAGCACAACGTACGCTAAGAAGACAGCATTACGATTCCAGCCAGTCGAGCTGAGCGGAGCACATGGTGCGCTAGGAAAACGACATTATTAGTCAAGCAAGTCAAGCTGATAGCAACGTGAGCCAGGGGAGCAAAAGTAGGTCAGTCAGTCAAGCTGAGCGGAGCACGGTGTGCAGTGCGAGAATCAGTTAGCAAGGCAGGTTACACAAGCCGTGGAAGAGAAAGAGAGCCGGTGTTCGGGCAGATGTATTTTCAACATCGTGGCTACAGTTATGTGAAACAGCAATGCTTTTCCAATGTTACAGTTCGTTAAAGTAATACGCAGCATTGTGATAGAATTGAGAACATTATTTCGAGCTACATTCTTAATACAGAACAGCACAGCGAGGTGACATAATGAGGCCAGTTTTCAGCGTCGCATTATACGAGAAACAGTGAGGCGGAACAGGTCGTGCAGGGGCCGACATTTTACAAGCAGGCGATATGCAAGCAGCTGAACATTATTTCGACATTTTGTCAAACTTAATAAGTTTGGACTTGTGTTTAGACAGTCCAATTGTGCAAGCAGATAGCAATTATACACCGCTATTGTGAACTTTTAAATGGACTTCGATATATTTCAACGGTATTACGGCTTATTAGATGATGCATTTTAAACCGGAATATTTAAGGCGACCATGGGGTCAGTACAACATTACTGCTTTTGGCAAGTGAACAGTTACAAGAATATGCACTTAGTGAACAGTGGCACGTGCAGCATTATAGTTGCTTTCATGAACAATTATGAAATATGAGTTACGAACAGAGATACAGGGTGTTTAAGAAATCAATACACTTTTCTAAATAATTTATTTTCTACTAGTGAAATTCAGCCGCTGTGGAGATTAACTTTTTGTCATATGCAAACCGAACATTGTATGGGACAGTGGCGTGACATATTTGAAGAGTATGGGGTACTCTACATTTTTGAACTTTTATGGAAGAGTTTGGACAATATCCGTGATGGATAATATTGAATTCATCACGTTGGGCTAGGCGAATACGGAGACGTGATGGCACAACAGAGCGATGGATTCAGTTCCTGAAGAAGAGAATATCCAACATCAGATTCACTTGGAATATGAAGTCAATCGTTAGTTCAGTGGGTGATACAATGTTTTCGTCGATCTATCGAGAAATTTGTGACACACACGAGGATTATCGGCGATCTTTGAATTATATTAACAGCTGAAATAAGAAGGTATTGTAAGAGATATGACTTTCCTGATATGATTTTTCATAAACACTGGGCATACTTGTATATATTTCTAGTAGGAGTTCTACGATTATTTTCTGACATGGCTTAGATTTTTTTTGCTCCATTTGCTAGAATATGGTGTTACCATATGATATGGCAGGCACCGTTATACGACGTTCTCACCATTGGTTGGCTTTATTAGGCAGAAGTTTGGTCTTTTTGATATGTTTTTCAGTAAGGATAGTATTTCTTGGATAGATATTATTTTTGTGGCGAGTGTTTCGAACTCGTGATCTGCAATTCGATAATTTAAATTATTTCGTCAGTTCAGTGCATACTAGCGAGTATGTATAATTCATCAGTAGGGATTTTTATTGGATTGTTTGTTGATGTTAAGATATTATGCACTCAAGTGAATGAATATCGCTTTTATTTGACAACTAGAGACTTGTTGATTCCAATCTGGTACACTCACTCATCAGTCTACGAGATGGGGCCAGTCGCTTTATGCGATTGTGTGGTGGCACTCACCTGACCCATCGTCTAGGGCATTATCATGGTAGTCTACGGGGCAGGGCCTTTCGCTTTAGGCGATTGCGTGGTGGCACACACCTGACCTGCCAGTCAAGGGCCTCATTTTTATCATCCGAGTGTACTTAAGATCGTAAGAGGATTAAACAAGAAACTACTAGTCACACATTAGTCGAATTTTGTTAAATAAATTAAAAATAAATGTCAGCAGGGTTACATTTAGTAATTCTCGTTTTGCCAATCCAATATTTTGTTGCTATACTCTTTTGAGAGTTCATTCATTTAACAGCTGATACTTTTGATACTCTTTTGTGAGTAGTTTGATACATTTGAGAAGGATTTCAAGTAATTGAATCTTGTAAGATGAATCATTTATGGTCTGATTTATTTTGAGGCAGATCAGTATTACATATTTTTGATGTGAGATATTATAACACATTGGTGTTTTTCTTTGAAGTGAATTTTGAGAATTTTAAGAGAATTTATACTCTATTTGAAAGCAGATCTTTATTTGGATTAAGATTACTAAGGTAATTTTTCCTTATTGTTTAAGAAGTTGTCTAGATATGATCAGATTAATTACAGTTCTTGGAGATTGTGTGCGTTAATAATTTGAAGCCAGTTATATATTTTTGTAGATCATGCAACGTGATTAAGTGAAGTTTGTGATAGGTATTTTGGAAGTTGCCAAGTGGAAGTTTTGCAATATTGCCAATGAGTATTTTGAGGCAGACATGAGGTTGTTGAAACCAATCTAGCATATTTTTGAGATTCATGCTGTGCGGTGAATAGTCATGGTGTTATGTGGAATAGTTATGGTGTTATGTGGAATAATTATGGTGTTATGTGGAATAATTATGGTATTCAAATATGGTATTTGATAAAGTGAGAGTATATGATGAAGTCTTGGATAGTGAGATCCAAAGTGATTTTGTGAAGGTAATAATAATATTACTTTGGCATGATAATTAAATACGAGATATAACTTGGAAGTGATAAAACTGTAAGACAACGTTCTATAACCTATATTAAACAATTTTTTAGGAAATTAAATAAATAAATAATTTTGATAATACAAGATTTTCTGATAATAATAATTTATAAAATAATAATCTGAAGATTAAGCATATTAATGATCCGACCCAATGAAATAAAAATTTAAATGACTCGATGAAATAAAAATCTAAATAAGCAGATGAAATTAAAATTTGAATAAATTGATAAATTAAATTTTGAATAAATCGATGAATTAAATAAATGAATGAATTAAAGGTTGAATCAATTAACTGAATTAAATAAATTAATAGGTGATTAAACAGCTGATGAATAACTGAATTAAAAGGTGATAATTAATTAGATAAGCTGATGATTAATAAATTTAAATGAATTTAAATAAATTTAAATAAGAAATATGATTTAAATAATTCGATGAATTGCAACTTGAATTAATGAATTAAACAATTTAAATGGATGAATTGAGATGATTTAATCTGAATAAGATAATGAAATGAGAATGTGTGGATAATTGAGGAATATAATGAATTGATGATTATAATATTCATTTAAATGATTTGATGGTAATAAATTAATTATTCTGACTTGAATATAATGAATATTGGGATGAGAACTAATGTGAGAGATATTTAATTTTGATATGATGATGATGATAACCAATGATTAGTGAAATTTCTTTGATTCACAAACAAGCAATAATCAGTGACAGTGTAATTATAATGTAAATTAAATGTTAGAAGTCTAGGAGCATTTATTGAGATTTTCAGCAAGTGAATAATGCCATTCAAGCCATAAAAATAAGTTGATATTTAAATATGTGTTATTAGAATAATTTGTTTAGACAGATTCATATTTTTTAGACATCCACATTCATGATGTTAACTTAAAGAGAAGTTAGGTCTCAGGAATCACAAATGTCAGTGACGCATAGACATAGTGCTACGGTGAACCTGAGAACCCAAGCGAACTTTAGAAAATTTTCATATTTTTTTGTGGATGAAGTACACTTTGAATAGCAAAGAGATGGTTCGATTTTCAGGACAATGACAATCTAACGTTGGCATTCGACCATACTCTTAGGTAGGATGTGTGTTTAATATTTCTGTCTGACTATCAAAGTTTGAATAAATTTGTTTTTATCTTAGTTGTGATCTGATGATGATGTGGTTTTCCTAATCCTTTCCTTGTCTTAATTAAGGCTTAACCGGGAAGGATGTGGTTTGCTAGGGATTCAGTTGATGGCGCCCATTTCTATTTGTATTTTTTAAAATTAAATTTAAGCCCGTAACGACCCTGGAGATACTTTATCTCGTGTTACCCTCTGCTTTTGTGAATTTTCAACTGAATTTCCGACACATTCCTTATTTGACTTCATGTTCATTTAACTCCACTCTGTCCTGGAAATCCAGGAATGCGATGTACTAGCAGATGGGTCATGGCATACCTCGGACGAACGGGTACAGAGAGAGAGGGAGAATTGGCTTTACCCATCCGTGGGGCTTCGATTTTGATTATTCTATGGGAACACATCAGATTTAGATTACGAAGAGATTGATCTCTATTTCATTTAATGGTGTTATAAAATTTATTGAACTTGGTAAGACAATATACATGTATGCCCATTCCAGTGATCATGTTCATCATATTAGTGTTATATCATGTTTAATTATAAGTCATTTTTCTTATACCCAAGTGAAGTCAGGAATTGATACATTGTGATGTTTTGCTATCCAACGTCTCTGAATTAAACGTTTGTTGAAAGGTATAATTATGTTACCGGAAGATTTAGCTAAGGTGTTAGGAGAGTTACAGAGTGGCATGTCTGGTATTGCAGTAACTATTTCTAAAATGGAAACAGAATTCAAAGAACGGATAGGTGATTCAGAAGCTAAGTTAGAAGCTAGATGTAGAGAAAATTTGAAAGCCTTACAGACTAGTAATGAGGAAAATTTGAGATTATTGCAGACTAGCACTGAAAATAATTTAAAGTCATTGCAGACTAGTAACGAAACTAACTTGACGTCATTGCAGACTAGCACTGAAAATAGTTTAAAGGCATTAGAGACTAGATTGCTGTCAAATAGTAGAGATGAATTAGTCATTGCAGACTAGTAACGAAAATAATCTAAAAATATTGGAAGAGAGATTGCAGTCAAATAGCAAAGATGGTTTGAAATTATTGGAAGAAAGATTACAGAGTAGTACTGAAAGTAATTTGAAAGCTAGTGAAGCTAATTTAAAGGATAATTTTAAATTGTTAGAAACTAGACTACAAGCTCGTAGTGAAGAAAATAACACAGAGTTGAAAAATAATTTAACGAGTTTGGAAAATAGGTTAACGTTAAAGAATGATGAAATATTCAAGGCTTTACAATTAGATATAAAGGTAGTAGAAATGAAAGGAGAGGAAAATGTGCACAGGTTGAGAAAAGATATTATAGAGTTAGAAAATAGAGAAGAAGAAAATATTCTTAATTTGAGAACAGATGTTATGTCTATTCAGAAAGATATTAAATCAGATGTATCGAAATTACGATTTGATATAGATGGTTTAGTGGCAGATGTAGGCAAAATACAAGAGTGGTCTACCGAAGTATCCTTCGAATCCAAGATCAAAGGTTTGGAAATGAATTTAGGTAATGAAATTAAAAGTTTAAAATCAGTAATTGGGACAGTTAAAGAGGAAGTCTTAGGAGAGGTTAATTCTAACTTGAAATCCTTAGAAAACCAATTGCAGGCAGATATTAGGAAAATTGATGATGATGTAGATCAAAAGGTTAATCAGAACTTAGCATTGTTCAAAAATAGAGTCGGTGCAATAGTGGGAGAACGGTATAGTGAGGTCGATGCCGAAGCAAAAGAAAAGCGTGCAGGGCTAGATGAGAAATTAATCGCAGGTATGGCGAATTTGGAAGCAAGATTTTCTGTGAATAAGGAAGCGATGAAGATAGATTCAGCTCAGTTCAGGACAGATGTAGATCAATTAAAAGAACAAGTCGCGTCAGTCAAGACAACATGCGAAGATAAGATAGACAAATTGAAGAACGATTTGGAAGAGAGTAACAGAACGCAGACTGTTATGTCATTAGATAATTTGGAGACCAATGTCAAGATAGTGGAAGAGCGAACGGAAGATAGGATGACTAAACTAGAGTCTATAATAAACAGTTTTACGAGTCAAGGTGTTACAACGGGGGATGTATCGGTAAATCAGACACCGATAGATCGCAGTATGAACAGTAAAGAGGTTAGCGTAGGAGAAGATAGTCAAACGCAACCGAATGTTACTTTCGAAAGGACTAGTTCAACCCCTCAAGGTAATTCGAATCAGAATAGAAGCACGTCTAGTACGAGTGAACGATACTCAGGTCCGATGACCATAATCAGATATTTGGATGATAAACCAAGGAAGTTTTCGAGGAACACAGGAGTCACACCAGTCGAATTTCTGAGAGATATTCGCGATTACATGGCGGAACATAGAGTAGCCAAGGAGAGAGAACTAAGGGTAGTCGAACGCGCCTTAGACGGGCCAGCGTTAACTTGGTTTCGCGCATTTAGGAGTAACTTTGCGAACCTGGAACAATTTGCCATAGCATTTTTACGAAGATTCTGGAGTGCAGAGGATCAGTTGAACGTAAGAGCAGAAATGTACTCGAAACGTTACTCTACGTCGCATCCGACGCATTATGCAAATTACATTACTTCGAAATTGGCTAAATTGCAATTTTTGATTCCTCCATTGCCAGAAGAAGAACTTTTACAAGCAATAGCAAGGCAGTTGCCAGTTGAGGTACAAAGATCACTCATAGCATCGGGAGCGAACACACTTGAGCATTATGATGATATCCTACGCAGATTGGATTATACGAGCGCTCAGATGACACCCAGAACTTCAAGGAATGAAAATCGAAACACGCAAGAAGAGAATGCGGTAGTTGTCGATAATGCAGCACAGACAGATAGGAGAGATTCCTGGGGAAACCGAAGAAACGAAGGGAATAGAGGAAATATTCATAACGTCCGTGGGAATGACAGATATCGAGGACCATATGAGAGGCCATATGATCAAGAAACAAGAGATAGTAGATACAGGAACTACGATCAGAATTCCAGATACCAGAACCGGAACAGATATAATAATCGATATCGAGGCAGATACAATTGGAACCAGAATCAGCAGTCCAATCAAAACAATAGGCAAAGTAATATCAGGAATGATCAAAACGAAAGACGACAAGATAATCAAGAGTATGGGAGATCGAGGCAAGAGAATAGACAGCCTAGTGCACCATCCGAAGAGGTAATTCGAGATGTCAATAGGGCAAGCACGAGTGGTGCAGAAAAAAACGACAAATTAACGCAGAATCAGGATACTAGTCATTGGGAATCCATCATCATAGTTGAGACATATCAGGTCGAAGATGAAGATTTAATTGAAGAAGAAGATGTAATCCACCGAGGGAATAGACACGAATGAAGTTGTTGGAACTTACAACGCAGCCAGCATTAGGAAGTATCGTTATGCTTAGAAGAAGGATGGTTGCAGAGCTATCGTGTACATTATTTGTTGTGTATAGAGAATGCCTGAGAGTATTTTTTTTCTCAAGTCTGATAAAAAAGGAGAAGTACGGGAGAGATGCACCCGATACCTAGTTGAGACTATCGGCTACGCCAGTTATGATCGAGCCTTAGTTGAAATTTATGGGAAAATAAGAAAAGATAGCGCTCAGATCGAGTCGAGAAGAATGGTAGGAAATGACGTAGGAGGCCAAGGATGAAGGAGGCACTACCAGTCAAGCAGATGGAATTATGGGAGGAATATTGGATTATTATAAAGATCTATATGGAATGAAACATTATATAATCTCAGAAGAGAAGGAAATATCAAGAAATCTATGGTGATAACTTGAAGAAAGGCAGATAACTCCTTAAGTTATGTTATAACTTATTTGCCGATATAATTGTGGTCGAGATTATAGTTGTGACGTATGACCGCAGAAGGAAGGGGAAGGTCACGTGATAGGGCCGAGCGGAGCTCATCACACCGTCAGAGAACAGCAGTTCTATTCCAGCAAGTCGAGCTGAGCGGAGCACAACGTACGCTAAGAAGACAGCATTACGATTCCAGCCAGTCAAGCTCAGCAGAGCACATGGTGCGCTTGGAAAACGACATTATTAGTCAAGCAAGTCAAGCTGATAGCAACGTGAGCCAGGGGAGCGAAAGTAGGTCAGTCAGTCAAGCTGAGCGGAGCACGGTGTGCAGTGCGAGAATCAGTTAGCAAGGCAGGTTTCACAAGCCGTGGAAGAGAAAGAGAGCCGGTGTTCGGGTAGATGTCTTTTCAACATCGTGGCTACAGTTATGTGAAATAGCAATGCTTTTCCAATGTTACAGTTCGTTAAAGTAATACGCAGCATTGTGATAGAATTGAGAACATTATTTCGAGCTACATTCTTAATACAGAACAGCACAGCGAGGTGACATAATGAGGCCAGTTTTCAGCGTCGCATTATACGAGAAACAGTGAGGCGGAACAGGTCGTGCTGGGGCCGACATTTTACAAGCAGGCGATATGCAAGCAGCTGAACATTATTTCGACATTTTGTCAAACTTAATACGCTTGGACTTGTGTTTAGACAGGCCAATTGTGCAAGCAGATAGCAATTATACACCGCTATTGTGAACTTTTAAATGGACTTCGATATACTTCAACGGTATTACGGCTTATTAGATGATGCATTTTAAACCGGAATATTTAAGGCGACCATGGGGTCAGTACAACATTACTGCTTTTGGCAAGTGAACAGTTACAAGAATATGCACTTAGTGAACAGTGGCACGTGCAGCATTATAGTTGCTTTCATGAACAATTATGAAATATCAGTTACGAACAGAGATACAGGGTGTTTAAGAAATCAATACACTTTTCTAAATAATTTATTTTCTACTAGTGAAATTCAGCCGCTGTGGAGATTAACTTTTTGTCATATGCAAACCGAACATTGTATGGGACAGTGGCGTGACATATTTGAAGAATATGGGGTACTCTACATTTTTGAACTTTTATGGAAGAGTTTGGACAATATCCGTGATGGATAATATTGAATTCATCACGTCGGGCTAGGCGAATACGGAGACGTGATGGCACAACAGAGCGATGGATTCGGTTCCTGAAAAAGAGGATATCCAACATCAGATTCACTTGGAATATGAAGTCAATCGTTAGTTCAGTGGGTGATACAATGTTTTCGTCGATCTATCGAGAAATTTGTGACACACACGAGGATTATCGGCGATCTTTGAATTATATTAACAGCTGAAATAAGAAGGTATTGTAAGAGTTATGACTTTCCTGATATGATTTTTCATGAACACTGGGCATACATGTGTATATTTCTAGTAGGAGTTCTACGATTATTTTCTGACATGGCTTAGATTTCTTTGCTCCATTTGCTAGAATATGGTGTTACCATATGATATGGCAGGCACCGTTATACGACGTTCTCACCATTGGTTGGCTTTATTAGGCAGAAGTTTGGTCTTTTTGATATGTTTTTCAGTAAGGATAGTATTTCTTGGATAGATATTTTCTTGCGGCGAGTGTTTCGAACTCGGGATCTGCAATTGGATAATTTAAATTATTTCGTAAGTTCAGTGCATACTAGCGAGTATGTATAATTCATCAGTAGGGATTTTTATTGGATTGTTTGTTGATGTTAAGATTTTATTCACTCAAGTGAATGAATATCGCTTTTATGTGACAACTAGAGAATTGTTGATTCCAATCTGGTACACTCACTCATCAGTCTACGAGATGGGGCCTGTCGCTTTATGCGATTGCGTGGTGGCACTCACCTGACCCATCGTCTAGGGCATTATTATGGTAGTCTACGGGGCAGGGCCTTTCGCTCTAGGCGATTGCGTGGTGGCACACACCTGACCTGCCAGTCGAGGGCCACATTTTTATCATCCGATTGTACTTAAGATCGTAAGAGGATTAAACAAGAAACTACTAGTCACACATTAGTCGAATTTTGTTAAATAAATTAAAAATAAATGTCAGCAGGGTTACATTTAGTAATTCTTGTTTTGCCAATCCAATATTTTGTTGCTATACTCTTTTGAGAGTACATTCATTTAACAGCTGATACTTTTGATACTTTTGATACTCTTTTGTGAGTAGTTTGATACCTTTGAGAGGGATTTCAAGTAATTGAATCTTGAAAGATGAATCATTTATGGTCAGATTTATTTTGAGGCAGATCAGTATTACATATTTTTGATGTGAGATATTATAGCACATTGGTGTTTTTCTTTGAAGTGAATTTTGAGAATTTTAAGAGAATTTATACTCTATTTGAAAGCAGATCTGTAATTGGATTACGATTACTAAGGTAATTTTTCCTTATTGTTTAAGAAGTTGTCTAGATATGATCAGATTAATTACAGTTCTTGGAGATTGTGTGCGTTAATAATTTGAAGCCAGTTATATATTTTTGTAGATCATGCAACGTGATTAAGTGAAGTTTGTGATAGGTATTTTGGAAGTTGCCAAGTGGAAGTTTTGCAATATTGCCAATGAGTATTTTGAGGCAGACATGAGGTTGTTGAACCCAGTCTAGCATATTTTTGATATTCATGCTGTGCGCTGAATAGTCATGGTGTTATGTGGAATAGTTATGGTGTTATGTGGAATAATTATGGTGTTATGTGGAATAATTATGGTATTCAAATATGGTATTTGATAAAGTGAGTGTATATGATGAAGTCTTGGATAGTGAGATCCAAAGTGATTATGTGAAGGCAATAATAATATTATTTTCGCATGATAATTAAATACGAGATATAACTTGGAAGTGATAAAACTGTAAGACAACGTTCTATAGCCTATATTAAACAATTTTTAGGAAATTAAATAAATAAATAATTTTGATAATACAAGATTTTCTGATAATAATAATTTATTAAATAATAATCTGAAGTTTAAGCATATTAATGATCTGACCCAATGAAATAAAAATTTAAATGACTCGATTAAATAAAAATCTAAATAACCAGATGAAATTAAAATTTGAATAAATTGATAAATTAAATTTTGAATAAATCGATTAATTAAATAAATGAATGAATTAAAGGTTGAATCAATTAACTGAATTAAATAAATTAATAGGTGATTAAACAGCTGATGAATAACTGAATTAAAAGGTGATAATTAATTAGAGAAGCTGATGATTAATAAATTTAAATGAATTTAAATAAATTTAAAATAGAAATATGATTTAAATAATTCGATGAATTGCAACTTGAATTAATGAATTAAACAATTTAAATGGATGAATTGAGATGATTTAATCTGAATAAGATAATGAAATGAGAATGTGTGGATAATTGAAGAATATAATGAATTGATGATTATAATATTCATTTAAATGATTGATGGTAATAAATTAATTATTCTGACTTGAATATAATGAATATTGGGATGAGAACTAATGTGAGAGATATTTAATTTTGATATGATGATGATGATAACCAATGATTAGTGAAATTTCTTTGATTCACAAACAAGCAATAATCAGTGACAGTGTAAATATAATGTAAATTAAATGTTAGATGTCTAGGAGCATTTATTGAGATTTTCAGCATGTGAATAATGCCATTCAAGCCATAAAAATAAGTTGATATTTAAATATGTGTTATTAGAATAATTTGTTTAGACAGATTCATATTTTTTAGACTTCCACATTCATGATGTTAACTTAAAGAGAAGTTAGGTCTCAGGAATCACAAATGTCAGTGACGCATAGACATAGTGCTACGGTGAACCTGAGAACCCAAGCGAACTTTAGAAAATTTTCTTTCTTTTTTTTTTTTTGTGGATGAAGTACACTTTGAATAGCAAAGAGATGGTTCGATTTTCAGGACAATGACAATCTAACGTTGGCATTCGACCATACTCTTAGGTAGGATGTGTGTTTAATATTTCTGTCTGACTATCAAAGTTTGAATAAATTTGTTTTTATCTTAGTTGTGATCTGATGATGATGTGGTTTTCCTAATCCTTTCCTTGTCTTAATTAAGGCTTAACCGGGAAGGATGTGGTTTGCTAGGGATTCAGTTGATAGCGCCCATTTCTATTTGTATTTTTTTTTAAATTAAATTTAAGCCCGTAATGACCCTGGAGATACTTTATCTCCTGTTACCCTCTGCTTTTGTGAATTTTCAACTGAAT
Organism: Meconema thalassinum; assembly: GCA_946902985.2. NCBI lineage: Eukaryota > Metazoa > Arthropoda > Insecta > Orthoptera > Tettigoniidae > Meconema > Meconema thalassinum. Next base: position 37,056,917 of record OX336398.1, on the reverse strand, counting down.
TTACGACACATTCCTTATTTGACTTCATGTTCATTTAACTCCACTCTGTCCTGGAAATCCAGGAATGCGATGTAATAGCAGATGGGTCATCGCATACCTCGGACGAACGGGTACAGTACAAAGGTTAATTCAAATCCCTGTTATGGTTCCATAGATATAGAGTAATTTACAAAATGCATGCATTCCAGGTGTATTGGCCCCATTAAATGAGTGTCTCGTAAAGGGTCCTAATTTGCTACAACAAATCCCCACGCTTCTATTGACGTTTCGAAAAAATAGGATAGGAGTGATTTCCGATATTAAGAAGGCATTCCTGCAGATATCTGTTCAGGAAACTCATCGTGATTTCTTGTGCTTCTTGTGGTGTAAGGATTCCAAGGATAGTGAATTGAAAGTTTTTCGACATTGCCGAGTCGTATTTGGACTGAATTGCATCCCATTTCTGCTGGAAGCAGTTGTTGACCGTCAATTGAAACAGAGCGTAGACTACCAAGGTACAGCAAAAAGACTGAGAAATTCCTTCTATATAGGCAATTGTATCACCTCTTTGGATAATGAGGAAGAATTGAGTACGTTTATAGAAGAATCTACTGCATTGCTGGCCAGAGCAGGTTTTGATCTTCGTAACTGGGTGTACACAAGTCTAAATTCTCCCGAGAGCGACTCGTCAATTCCTGAGCCAACCTCGGTATTAGGCCTTCGATGGAACAAGACAGAATATGTTCTTTCTTGTGAGAAAATTGACATGTCGAAGACTGACGATAAGATCACTAGAAGAAATGTATTGGCGGCTGCTCAGAGAATCTTTGATCCTATAGGATTCACATGTCCTGTATCTCTAGTACCGAAGTTGCTGTTGCAGGAAAGTTGGTCGATGAAAATGAGCTGGGATGAAGAAAAGGAGGATGACATGAGGAAGAAGTTTGAAATTTGGCATCAAGAACTTGAGGAATTGCCTGATATTAAAATTCCCAGACAAATGGCACGCTGCAACACTCAGAATCTTGGAGCCGTCATACGTTCTGCGACGCAAGTGGAGTAGCATATGCCTCGGATGTGTTTCTTCGTTCAGAAGATGGAAAGGACACAAATATAACGCTTCTTCAAGCAAAGTCTCGTGTAGCCCCGCTGAAAAATGACTATTCCGCGGTTGGAACTCCTAGCTTGTTCAATTGGAGCTCGCCTTGCATTTTCCATAAAGGCAAGTTTAGGATTAGCAGAGCTTTCAACATATTATTGGACAGACTCCACAACAGCTCTCTGCTGGATCAAGAGGAAGGAAGTCTGGGGAACTTTTGTAGCAAATCGGGTGAAGGAAATTAAACAGTTGTCTAACCCTGATAGCTGGAATCATGTACGTGGAGTGAATAACCTGGCTGGCCTACCTTCTAGGGGTTGTTCTGATTCCAAACTCATGACGTCGAAATGGTGGGAGGGCCCTCATTGGTTGAGATCTCCTAGTTCGGAATGGCCTCTCGACAATGCCTTGCCTGATGAAGAAAGGATAAATGAAGAGAAGAGGAAAGGAATTTTAACCGTACTTGTTTCTGTGGAACCAGAATAAAAGTGGTCTCTGAAATACTTTTCCAAGTACTCAAAAGTTGTCAGGATGACAGCCTGGATTCTACGATTCATCCACAACACAGCAAAAAGGGGGCGAAGTACGTATTTCAAAGGAACTCCCAGTCGAAGAATTGCAAGTAACTGAAAGAAGACTGTTGAAGATCGTTACGCAAGAGATGCTCGCCGAAAAGGAGCAGTCCTTCAAAAATCTGAACGTGTGTGAAGATGAAAGAGGATTACTTCGAATAAAAACGAGGTTAATAAGGAGACCGGTCGATGAATTATTCCACACTCCAATTCTGCTACCAGCTAAACGCCAGCTAGGTCGCATGATGATCATGGAGAAACATCTAGAAATCTCTCATGCTGAAGTTCAAGTTCTTCTCTTCACTTTGCGAGAACGGTTTTGGATTGTTAATGGTAGAAGAACAATAAGAAAGGTGATTTCGAGCTGAGTCAGGTGCAGAAGACACCAAGCAAAGGGAATTACCATCGAAGTTGCACCTTTACCAGAAGATCGGATTAGAGACGCTTCTGTCTTTCAAATTGTAGGAGTTGATCTGGCCGGCCCGTTATACCTCCGAGAAGGTGAAAAGGTCTGGGTGGTGCTATTCACGTGTGCAGTTTTCAGAGCTGTGCATTTTGAACTCGTTAGGACACTTACTCCAGGGTTTCTGAAAGCATTGAGGAGATTCGTCGCTCGAAGAGGGAGACCAAACATCATTTACAGTGATAATGGGACAAATTTTGTGGGAGCAGAAAATGCTTTCAGTGAAGTTGACTGGACCAAAATAAATGTTGATGCTACGTGCATGAGAATTGTTTGGAAATTCAATCCTCCCACTGCTGCATGGTGGGGCGGATTTTGGGAGCGTATTCTTCAAATGCTGAAGAAGTTGTTGCGACGAGTACTAGGTCGTTCCTCCTTAGACTATGAGGAACTATTAACGGTTCTATTGGACGCAGAGGCAGTCATCAATTCTCGACCTTTGACTTATTTGTCTGACGATAGTGATGATTTGGTAGCATTGACACCTGCCATGTTTCGTCAGGACATTCCGAGGGTGGGAGTACCCGATATTGATCACATTGATCAGCTAAACCATGAAAAAAGGTTCAGGCACATGCCGCATTCGAGGGCAGAATTGCGAAAAGATTCAGACTAGAGTACCTAGGGCAACTTAAACCGGAAGAAGGCAAAGCAAACTCACATCGAGAATTGAAGGTGGGATAAATAGTGATCCTTGGAAGTGACAGTGCACGTAGAATGGACTGGCCTTTAGGATGGGTGGTTTCAGTACATCCCGGAAAGCACAATGTCGTCAGAGTGGTCAAGGTGAAGACTACAAGTACATAGCTGAAGCGGCCTGTGCAGAACATCTATCCTCTAGAAGCAACTCCGTTTACTGAGTGGCAGAGTGAAGAAGAGGTCTTGGATAAAGACCCTGGTGTTCCTGTCGCGATCCCTGGTGCACCTGTATCGAGCCCTGTTGTTCCTGTCTGACCCCCTGGTGTTCCTGTTTCGAGCTCTGGTGTTCCTGTCTCGATCCTTGGTGCACTTGTAACGAGCCCTGATGTTCCTGTCTCGCCCCCTGGTGTTCCACATTTGAGTTCGACAAGGTGTGGGAGGAAGATACGAATTCCATCCCGCCTCAATTTGTAAAATTTCCTTGATCTGTAATATTTGAAGTCCAGTGATTTTAATCATAGTATGATAAAAAGGTGGGAGGATGTTATGGAACTGATTAAAAGAGTCTACTAAGTCGTTTTTGGACCCTAAATGGCGGCCGCTGGCTGGAGGGCCATCTTGTGGTGTTTGGACTCTGTGACAAAGGACTGTGGCATTTGTCGTTCGTTGTTCTGTTTGAATATGTCTTTGTGTAGTGAAAGAAATAGTTAAATAAATAATGGTTAACACTAATTCGGTGAATTGGTCCCTTAACAAAACTGGCCACATGAAGATATACTGGTATACCAAAACTAAATTACTACCGGTACGGTAGGCCCTGAAAGTCTACCTCGCTGTAGTGATCAAAACGTAATGATATACCGGTAACGAGTTATTTTAATAGTGCTGCCATAATTTGACCGACAGCCAGGCACATAACACTTCCTAGGCATCTGAAATAGTTTAATGAAATATTAGTGAAGAATTTCTTGGTTAAATTCATTAGTATGTATTGGTTACACATGCAACTTAATACGAGAAATACTCACTTCTACAACTTTCAGCAGGTCTGATTTACCTATCACGAGGAATTTCACGGGTGTTAAAATAGTCAGTACGAACTGCTTCTAGATGCTCTCTTATCAAAATAAACGATATTTAAGAACAATACTTAGCATGTGGTCTTACGTGTTTATAGAATGTACTGACTCTTCTTTACGTTGCCAATTCTACCTACAGTACGGCTTGAGAATTATAGACGGCGATGCCATAACCCAAGCAATGTCATGTGGATACTAAATATTTAAATTCTTCTAACATGGACTTGTTACTGGCGTGTATTATACAATTCTTACACCAACATCTCGCCGAAATGTATATCAGATATACTAATTCCAGTGACGGAATCCCTATGAGGTACCTGTCAACTACCGATAATATAGGCCTGTGCCGTAGTTTGACTTATCGTTACGTTGCTACCAGGCACGACCTATAGTACAGGAAAACAAGCATTGGGCCCCAACATTCGAAAGAGCAAAGCGCGCATGCGTTCAATTAGTAGATCGTACCCCACATAACTTACCCTAGAAAATTGCACGTATTAGTCCTACGGGTACGGTATGGTTAGAAGGTCGGAAGGGGGTTAAAAGCTATTGCTTGCCGCACGCATGACGTCCACGATTGTTACCGGATTTTGATGGAATTTTCCTCTACCAGCTGTTTCTGGGAAGCAGCAACGGAGATGCACCTACACCGTTTGTTCTCGGGGGCCAAACTTCCAAGTGGATTCCAGCTACGACGTAAACATGGACTGCCCTGAATAGAATAAGAATGGGCCATGGTAGGTGCAGAGACGTGCTGTTTAAAAGGAACAAGTTGCCGACAGCTGCGTGTGACTGCGGACAGACCATCCACCATATTGTGAGCGAATGTGAAACGCGGGCGTACAAAGGTTACCAAGAGGATTTCTTGATGGCAGCTCCAGGGGCAATGATCTTCACATTCAGTTGTAAGGTGTCGTTTATTGTTCCTTGTTCTTCTTGTTATGTAAATAATGTATATATTTTATTATTTTATTGATTGTATTGGCCATACGCTAAATAAAACTTAAACAAATAAATGTTTTTCAATTTATTAAACAAAATGGTTGGCAGGATATATTCCCGAATATGTGTGGACAACAATTCGAATTTTGCTAACTGTAACTGTCGCTAAAGGGGACCGAATTTCAGTATACTAAAACTTATTTACGTTAACCCTGAGTCAGGACAGACAGTCAAATCTGGCAATTTTATCTATAGAAAATTGTATTGCACAGTATTTGAGTTATTAAGAATCAATAACAAAAAATGTAAGCGATTTAGTTTTAGTTGTTTTTTCTTAATTTTTTACAATTTTAAATTAATTTACGATGTACATTTGACGTATGCATGATGTGAGCGTTGTCTGCAACATAGCAGTTGAAATAACCATTTCAAAAATATTTCTTTGTACTGTAATTGTTTCTCATCCACACTTCTACTATATTGATCTTTCGGAGATTTGAGTTACAAATAATGTAAAAATGTATGTTATATTTATTCTCTATGTACATTTTAGTCTCCACAAGGGAGGGGGCGCCGAAATGAGATCTCGCACCCCCTGAAAACCTTGCTAGGGCCGTCTCTGCATCTGCCGTCCAAAACCTCCATCGTCACAGGAATGTGCTGTGGTTCAAACAAGAAAACGAGCCGAATTCTCGTTCGTAACTCATTGTTTGTATTGTACCCGTGAGTGCATTGACTACACCAAATGCAGCAATGCTACATAGGAAGAATGGAAGAGCGTCACAACTACACAATTCATCAACAACGTATGTAAAACTGCACTTGAATGAAACTGTGAGTGGGGAAATGAAGTACCGTACTTCCTAGACTGAGCGGTAGGCTATAATTGATCTTGTAGCTGCGGGGGTAAATACCACTGATAATGCTTAAGTACTTTCCAAATAAAAGGATCTAAAGCCTGGAGAAGATGGCAAGAGAGGAGGGAGCAGGGCTGATGATGGAAGAGATGCTGCATTTGAAAATTTCTGCCACACTGTAGAAAGTAGGCCTAATGATGAGTGCCGGTACTCAATCAAACAAATACAAAAGATGTTTGCCATTTTGCATCCAACGGTTGAGCCCTATACTCATATTTATCCGAAAAGAGAAATTGTCAATCATTTTGGAGATTCTGGTTTTGTATCAGATATGCCAGGGAAAGGTTTAGTAATTTTTTGTATTAAAGAAACAGCTTCACATATCTTGAATGACGAAAGGTACAGAAGCCGTTGCATTGATGGAGAGGTAGAAGAGGTAGGAATCTTGAATAATAATAATAATAATAATAATGTTATTGGTTTTACGTCCCTTTTAACTATAGAGGCTTTTAGAGACGCCAGGGTGACGAAATTTTGCCCGAAGGGGATCAATAACGTGCCAGTAAATCTACTGACACGGCTCCTCCACTTTGCGCTCCGTCAATTTCTAGCTGACTGCACCGGCATTCGAACCTGCTACCTTTGGCTCAGCAAGCGAAAACGAAGAATATTGAAAACAGCAGCCAAATCACTCAATAAAACATCGAGGCTGAAGCATATGAATGACCACTGTTTTCCACGCTAATGGCAAAGAACTTCTCGTTGATGAAGTGATACCTGGGATCACACTGATCTACTGGTCCTCTTGGTTGCCGTTGCACAGGGTGAACACAATCTAAAAATGATTATGCCTCGAAAAGGTAAAATCCCACACAAGATTCACGATATACGTGGCTTTCAATTCCAAAATAGGAGATATGAACGGCGTTTTTCTACCACTGCATGCTTTCACCGGCTGTGACACTGATATGAAATGGGAAAAAATTCACCTGGAATATGTTGCAACAAGCATTATGCTAAAGAAAATACTTTTGGTCTTCAAATAACACTGTGAATCACTGGACGCCCCTGAAAATGTTGGTGAAACTTTATTTTTATCAACATATAATGCAAGTGGCTCAGGCGACTTGAACACTGCTCGCCACCAGCCTTAACAAACAACCAATCCACGCTTAATTCAGGTTGGATGTATTGCCGCCAACGACTGCAGTGGCACAGCAACACTCGTTACGAGCTTACCACCAGGTTCAGCAGTGGCTCAACGTTAAAAAGGCTGGAAGAGAGAAGAAAGAAGTCTCCGTCCAAGCACATCAACCTTGCCTCCATCACCACCAGATTTACACTACATAATATCCTGTGCTTGTAAAAATAAGTGCAACAAGAACTGTGAGTGCCAGAATAGTTTGGCTGTCATGTTCCACATTGTGTAGTTACTGCGCCAGCCACGGTTGTGGGAACAAAGATGCAGAAGATCAAATAGATGACGAAGAGGAGGTACTGCCCCCGTAAATTGAATTATACCGAGACCACGGTGGCTGTATTGGCATATATGAATAAAGTTATGGCTGTCATAGTTGTGACGTGGATATTCATGACGTAGGCACGGATGACGCAGACTCCATGCAAGTAGGCTGGTTGAGCTGAGATTCTTGGTGACGTCATGATTTTGTTCGAGAAAGATCTGAGATTTACGACGCAGTCGCAGGGAAACGAGGAATTGTGCTAAGGAAGAAGTTACGCGATTGGAGGAAAGGCTCGAACCAATGAATGATAGTTTGGAGGGAGACGGAGATTACTGAAACTATCATATTTAATTACTTTTGGAATGCAGAATTGTGGAAATCTATTTTCAGTTATGGCATTGATTTGGAATTTTGAAGAAATTAATTTTGAGTTTTTGAAATTTGAAAATCCGTCAAGTATAGCCAAAGTTAGAATTTCTAGCAATGACGGAGGAACAGGCTATGGAAGGGATGGATACGCCCCTTAAGAAGTTGATAAAAGGTCTTGCACAGCAGAGAGAAGCTCTCATATCTCATTTTCTCGTGTCCTATAGTGGTTTTTCTGATTATCATATTGTCAGACTTCGAGTGATTCAGTGAAGCAAGTCGTCATTATCGCGTGTGGTAGAGCCCACCGCATTGAACGAGCACGGAGCGTGCAGCAGTACCATTTTACGGTTTTTGAAACTAGGTGAAGTTGAAACGCACACATTAACGAGTCTACAAGATAATCTATTAAGAGTTAGCTACTGCCTGTATGCTAATTCTATTGTGCATTACAGTATTGAGGTGTGTAGGAAAGTTGAACATTTTCACGATTATAATTGGAAGATATTCGAATTTTAAGACTGCAGACAAAAGTGATTTTCTCGCCACCAGAGAAGCACTTTTATAATATCACATTCTACGCTACGGCTGACACGTGTATTGCAACCGTGATACTACAGATTGCATTTGGTGATACAACGCTACATTCTATAATGGAACAATATATTCTGGCAGTACTTTCAACTATTATTATAACGAAAGTGGAGATGGAAGACTAAAGACTTTAATGCAATTGGGACATATATCAATGGAGTGAAATAGCAGCATGGAACTTCGCTAATCGTCTTTCTACAAAAGCGAGCATGTAGTGAACATCCAACTACACTCATGCATCGTAGTCCAACGCTGAATTATATCAAATGGCAGTAGAAATATCTTCATACTCCACAATTATGAATATTTCTGCGGAAATTATTGCAATAAACTTCATGGCGAATTTCTACCAGAACTTCAGGGAACTATCAAGAGAGGCCAGGGTAGACCCGGCTCACAAAGAAGAGTTTTGCCAGAAGGATGTCTATCGTCTACACGGAGCAGTGCAATTTCCGGAGGAGGAAGCAGTTCTATTCTCCGAGGGCGCTGATTCCAGGTTCGAGGTCGGAGCACATCTTTACGTTGGTGAAATGGAACCATCACCAGTCTTCTTTGGAAATTTTCCTCTAGAACTTCAATCAACAGATAAGGTAGTCGTGAACGTTTCTTGTTTTATTTGAGCCATTTAGCGATATCTGAGCAACCATTTTTCCCATATTTTCTGTCTCATATATTTTGCCCCATATTCTTGCTTGATATTTTTGTACTCAGTACACTTTGATGAGTTATGCCTTTTTCTACGATTTATTAAGACATTATTATGCCATTGGCATATTTAAATAATTTTGGATCAGTTGAGACTGATAATTTACATTCTTTCAGTAATTTACATATTTTTGTAGTCACGATTTGACTGTAAAGTTAACGATTTTCTATGGCAAATTTGAATTCAGACAGCGTGTCACTTTATTAAAGTAATTCTATTCAGTAAATTACTTTGACCAATTTTCTGTCATCCTCAAAAAAGAAGAATAATTAAAAGATTTTAGAGCGTTAAAATCTATTACTGTATCGACGATCTTGGAAATACTAGTCGTTTTATGAACATGATTGCAACATAGACATTTATCGTCAGTTCTGAAATACCATTGCATTATAGACAATTTTATGAAATATGAACTTTGATTACGATTTATTGAGTACACTATAGTAATGAACATTTGATAGGAGTTTTTCTCAATTCTAGATTGGAACAATAATGTTTGCATTCCAAAGTCTAATTGTATTCTATTCGATTATTTATGCAGTTTAGATGAACTTTGATTGAAGATAGTATTTTTATACTACGATACTTTGAAGATATTAATCTCAATTTTGATAGACCAGGGAGGCGTGTCTAATCGTATTTGCTATTAAATTTATTTGTGATTGGCAAATTTTTACTTCATATCGATTCATGAATGAAACCCACGAAGGTTAAAGATAATAACAGTTTTGATACAATTAATGAATATAAAATTTTTTAAAGTGGAACTATGGATGTATAATCGTTAGTTCAGTGGACGTGTAAAAGTCGCTGATGAATAATGCCCTTGAATAAGCGAAGGAGGTTCCCACAGTAATATTAATGAAGTTGAAGAATTTGTAAGTGGAGGTTTTTTGTATGTATTGTGGAAGATTTTGATGCCATATATATTGAGATATATGATGAATTCTGGGCCTATTTTGTGCAATTTTGTGCGTTTTGAGCGAGGTATTTTTCCGCTGAGTGTATTGTCCAGGTCCTTTGAAAATTAATCATGTGAAGTTACTGTTATAATTAACAAGAGTGTTTAAATAATTTGAGATAACGATTTTGAATGGAGGTTACCGTCACAAATAATAATAATTATTAAAGCTTATTAAACCTGAATTTATAACTTAAATATAACTAACCTTCATTGGTCGATTATATCAACACGATTTAAGTAATTATCAACCGGATAAACGTGTGGTTTAATGTATTTCAAAAATAAATAATATAAATATTGTAAATAATTATGAAAATATCTTTAATAATAATTTGAAATGAAAGGGATTAATAGAGGCGTGTATACATTTTTCAATTGTCGTTTGACAATGTTATAAACAATTTATAATGTTATAAATAATTTAATGAACATTTTGTTATAAACATTAAGCATTTTGTTATTATACTCTAAACAACGCTAGTTGAACATTTGGATTAAACAATTAAACAAGATTTGGGATTATTAGAGTAATCCATTAATATTTGAATGGAGCATTTAAAAGATTTGCGTGATAATACTTGAGCTGAGACGTGAACATTTAAAGTGTTTTGAAAAGGAGCTAGGCTCTGATGTAACTAGCATATGGTAACGTTGGCTGGACAGGTGGGTCCATTTGACGATGCGAGCATGCGACTTGGTGTAGGGTGTATCGCAGCTGGCCGGACAACTGTATGACAGAGGCCAAGGTCGTCTACATAGCAGCCTTGCGGTTATAAAAGTGTGATGTTTATTAAAAGGAAAACAATTGCTATATGTCTCGTCCCAACTCCCTTATCCATTCCAAGTGTATTACTATTATTACGTTCTTTTGAGCTAGAAAGCTGAAATTTTGTATGCAAAGTCTACAAGTCCTACAGGAGGACATGATTACATTGACAATGGCTTCTGATCGCCACGTATTTTTTGTTGTTATATTTTTGTTATATTATTCCTTTATGTGAAATAAATTATTGTACAGTTTAAAGTTTCTTGTTTCCGTTTTGGTTCATTTTAAATATCATGGTGGAAATTATTGTGAGGGCATACTTTTAAGTGATCCAGTTGGCAACCCAGACCCGAGATTAATTTGAATAGGTAAGTAAAGGTAAGTATGAACCCCCGTATATTTTGGTGTGTTCCACAATAATTTCTTGTTAACTACTGTGCTCTAATCTCGATAGTATCTGTCAGTGCCATTTTCATTGATGTAGCTGTGCCGGTGCGATTGATTGTTGGCAATCCGATTGAGGGGGCGGATATCTGACAGCCTACTATCCGGATTATCGGGGACAGTAGGATTGGCGACCCTAAAACGTGGGGAACGATCAGCAAAACATTGGATTACCAAGTTATTGGAGTAGAATTGGCACCGCAATTTCGTGGAGTGTTCGAATAACATTGGATTACCAAGTTATCGATGTCAATGGGATTGTGAAGACTCAAATAAAGAGGTTGATTCTTTGTAAGATGTCTTGGCCATTTGTAGAATTTGAGAGTGTGATTATATAGGGATTAAATGTTGTGTTGTATTAGGAAAATTACACTCAGAAAAGATCAGATCTTATACAACTTGAGAGAGGTTAAATAGGCTGGAAACTTAGAAAAATCGCCTATGATCTGGAGTCTTATTTTATTTGACCGGCTTATGACATGTTTAGTCATATTAAAGATAAAATTAAATTATTTGGATTGTAAATGTAAATTATTTGTGTTAGGATATTTTAAAATGAACCAAAGAAATTTGAACATGTGCTTGAGTTTATTTCAACATGAAGTGTCTACGAAAGTTAATTATAAGGTAATTATAATTTAGATTTAAGACAGAAAATTGCTCAAACTTATATATGGTGAAAGATGTTGCTCAGATGTTGTTATTTTGCTCTGTTTGATGTATGTCCTAAAGCAGTCTATTATTGAAATATTATTGAAATGGCAGATGAGAGTATGAGAATGATGTTGGGGGAGATGTCCAACAGAATGAAGCAGATGATGGAGGAGAATTCTAGTAATATGTCTATTAGAATGGAGGAGAATGCTAGTAATATGGCTGCTAATTTGAAAGCTAGCATGAATGAAAGCATGAAGGAGATGGAAGCCAGGAATGCTAGTCGAACGAAGCAGATGCTGGATGAAAATTTGAAAGTTCTTCAGACCAGTTCTGCAAACTTACAAAATGATATGTCGCGTTTACAGACCAGTACCCAGGGAATCCAGAATGCCGTGACTGACATTCACAAGGATGTTTCAGATGTTAAGACTGATGTTTCTAAGGTACAGAAAGACCTTACTATGTTGAATCTTGATGTTGCTAATGTCCGGGGTGATATTTCATGTGCTAGAGCAGAAGTAATTGTTGTTAGGAACGATGTTGCTACTGTACAGGACAAAGTAGAAGAAGTTCAAAGATAGATTAAAAATGTTCGAACCGATGTGTCAAACGTTCAAGTAGACATAAATAATATTCATTCTGATGTAAATGAGATGCAAAGCGATATCAATAAGATACAAGTAGAAGTTAATACAGTTTTTGTAGACATTGCCAAAGTTCAAACTGATGTTAATAAAGTAAGTGAAGAAATTGAAACTTCAAAAACGCTTTGTACTCGTAACATTAGTGCTTTAACAACTAGGTTGGTTGACGAGTCTGTTAGGACAACAGCTTCTTTAGCTGGATTAAAATATGATGTAGAGGTCATGCGAACCCAAGTCTTAGATCATAATCGTTTACTTAAGGAAGACATTGAAGTACATATTGCGGAAATGTTAACTGCAAATGTAACGGTTTGGAAAGATGAATGGAACAGGTCAAGTGGGGAACATGTCACTCAGATTCAGGAGCGAATTGAACGAAAACTTGCCAGTACACAAGTAGACATAAATAAGGAAGTAGTTCAAATTAGAAAGGATTTGAGTATAAGGATGGATTCGCTATCCGAAAAGCAGGTAGAGGATAGAACTCAAATAGGTCAGGACGTGCAAACATTAAAGGAACAAATTCATAAGGTTGTCTCTGATGTCAATGAAACTACGAGCAAACTTCAGAATTTGAAACTAGGAGAAGCTAGCATGATGGAAACCTATAACGAAGAGTTGATTAGGAAAGTCATCACGGAAATCACAGATAAGGAGCCAGAAGGATTGACGTGTGAAGATGATAGGAATTACGTCAGAAGATGTAACCTCGCTACAGAAGAGAGAGATATTAGTCCTGAGGAACGTATTTTCAGATTTCGGGAAGAAGAAGAGGATAGGAATATTGAACCTGAATGGAAATATCGTGATAGTGGGAAGAATTACATGGATCCATATCCAAGAAATATGACAGTCATCCGAAACTTTGAGGACAAACCTCAAAAATTTAGTAATACTGATAGTCTAACACCGATAGAATATATCAGGAACCTGAAAGACTATTTTATTGAAGCCCATATTCCTAGAGAAAGGGAGATAAGAATCGTAGAAAGATTTCTAGCTGGAGGACCCCTTGAATGGTTCAGAGCATTTCGGTACACTTTCAGTAATTTCGACGAATTTGCAGAGGCACTGATAAAACGATTCTGGTCAATAGAAGCACAGAATTCATTAAGAGCTGAGGTATACTCGAGGAAGTATTCAGGTACTCTTCCAACACGTTACGCTGATTTCTTCACGAGCCAGTTATCGCGCTTGAGATTTTTGCAACCCCCATTGTCGACAGAGCAGTTGATAGATGCTATTTCTCGTATGCTGCCTGTGGAGGTAAGAAAACTTATTATATCGTCAAATATCAGGGATTTGATCAGTACGGACGAACTATTGAGAAGGCTTGACTACACGAGTCCGATGCCAAATGTGGTTCAAAAAGGTCAGAGGCACGAATTCAAAGACATCAATACAGTCTACATGGATCAAGTTCAGCAAACTGATAAGCCTGCTGATGAAGAAAAAACTGAAAATGTAGGTCCTCACAGGAACAATTATTTTCGCAACAGATCACAAGGTTACCGTCCATATCAGCAAAGACGAGGCTGGAACAATAATAGAGGGAATTATAATAACGGAAGAGGTAGATACTACAATAACCAGGGTTACAATAGGAACTACAACAGAAATAACCAGTACCAGAATCGAAATCAGAATTCTCAAGGTCAGGTTATGACACCCGACAAGTATCAAGAGAGAGAGAAAGAAAGTCAGCAGTATCTGAAGGAATTACGAGAGAAGGAAGCTGAAAACCAGAAGAAAAGACAGGATGTAGTGATCGATCCTGGTCCTTCTACAAGCCAGCAGGGGAACTTTGAGATTGGTAACACAAAAAAACGCCGATTTCTCAACGAAAGTGAGAAACTATAAATACATTGCCACACCACACCTAATTACCATTAATGAAATTTACGAAGTAACTGATGAGGATTTATTAGAAGAGAGGGGAATCGTCAAAGAGGAAAGACCATGTGCCTTACCTATTATTTCTGTACTGATAGATGGCCAACAGTACAAAGCTCTTATGGACACCGGCGCAATTATTTCTATCATTTCTGATGAATGCTATCAAAGTCTGTTAAAAGGAGAAAACATGACAGTTTTACCTGTTTCTACCGTCAAAGTGAGAGGAATTTTCCAAGACAAGGCAGTGAAATGCAAGATCCAAGTGTTGTTGAACTTTGAAATTAATGGAAAGAATTATGAACAGATCTTTATTGTGGTGAACAAGATCCATTTCGATATTGTGCTAGGAATCGATTTTATATCGAAAGTTGGAGCCATTATTGATATGAAGAATAGGATTATTAGCTTTAATGATGGGTACATGATCACAGAAGAGATCGAAGATCAGGACGAGAAAAACAGTCTGGAGGTAGACCTTAGGGAAGAGATTTTAAACACCATTATCAATGAAGTGGAGAATCTAACAGAAATACCCAGTAGAAAAACTGAAGGATTTGAAGAAATTCAGGGGGAATTTGAGGATTTGATAAAAGAATTCCAAGATATTTTTGATGAAAAGCCTGGATTGATTAAAGACTATAAGTATAAGATAAGGCTGACCGATGAAACCCCTTACCAAAAGAGAATATACCCCATACCTGAGAAATACTACCAAGAAGAACGAGGGTTGATCAGAAAAATGGAGGTAGACGGGATTATAAAAAAACAGGCGTCGTCTTATATAAACCCCATCACTGTAGTCAAGAAAAGTAATGGTCAGATACGTCTCTGTCTCGATGCTCGGACCATCAACTTGAAGATTCTTCCAGAAAATGACCGACCACCTAAGATTAGAGATCTGCTCAGAAAATTCAAAGGGAGAGCATGTTTCAGTGTTCTTGACTTGACATCTTCGTTTTACCAAGTTCAACTGGAAGAAGAAAGTATGCAGTACACTGGATTCTTATTTGACCAGACGTCATGGGTCTTTGTGAGAATGCCTTTTGGAATGGTCAACAGTGGACCAGCACTTATTCGAGCACTTGATAGCAAGCTCACTGACGAAGTAAAGGAAAATGTAATCTGCTACATTGACGATTTAATTGTATCTTCACCCAACGCCGCAGAACGTTTAGTGCATTTGAGAAAGTTGTTTGAAAATTTAAGGGAGGCCAATATTAAGGTCAATTTTGGAAAATGTCAATTCTTGAAGAAGGAGATCAACTACTTGGGGCATACTATTGATAAGGATGGATATCATCCAAATATGCAGAAAGTAGATGTGATCACAAGGTTCCCAAAGCCAACTAAGGTGAAACAAGTCAGAGAATTTGTAGGCGCTTGCCAATTCATCAGCAGCCACTGTCCGAGATACTCTGAAATTATGGCTCCTCTGTATGACTTACTCAAGAAGAATAATAGATGGAAATGGAGTACCGCAGCAGACGAGGCTTTTGAGAAAGCAAAGGAGATGCTCAGAAACAACGTTAAACTGGAGTACCCAGACTTTGAGAAGGTGTTCTATATTGAGTCTGATGCATCAAGAATAGGCATTAGTGCAGTCTTATACCAAAAAGACGAGGCAGGCAACAAGCACTACATTGCGTTCACTAGTCGGAAGTTAAAGAAACACGAGGAAAACTACTTTACGACAGAACTAGAAGCGTTAGCTTTTGTAGCAGCTTTGCAAGCGTGGAAAAAAATGCTGCTGGGACACAAGGTTATCATTATTACAGATCACAAAGCACTTCAGTTTATGCTGCAAACTGACATGTCTAGTGATAGATTGACACGTTGGGCTTTGTTCACCCAACAGTTTAACGCCACTATCGTCCAACAGCCTGTGAAAGACAACTTACTGGCTGATGCTTTATCACGTAACCCTATCAAAAATATGCAGATACACCATGTACAATTGGAGCAGCAAGATCAAGAGACGGTTAGGAGGTTAGCCCGAATCGGTGTGTCACAGAAGAGACACGCTCCAATCAGGAAAATGTACAGGTTCCTTAAGGGTTACATGGACAATACTGATGTTGACTATGCAGCTACACAGAGAGATTCACGACACTTTGTCTTGAGTGGAGACATCGTATGTAAGTATGCTGACTCTGCGCATACAAAACTCCGAATAGTCGTGCCACCTAAACTTGTTGTCAATTTAGTGTGGGTAGCTCATCACGCAATTGGACATGCCGGTCTGGATAAAACTCTTGATACTCTTAAAGAGAGGTTTATTTGGACTAACATGCGTTCCAGCATTGCTAATGTCATTCGTTCATGTGATAAATGTCAAAGAGCAAAGTATGCTTCCGCTCTATTAAAAGGAAAACCTAAGGCTATGATTCCCTCTAAACCAAATGAACTCATGGCGACGGACATATTTGGCCCCTGTCCGAAGGGATACCAGGGTAATCAGTTCCTGTTGGTTACCGTGGATGTCTTCTCGAAATTTGTAACAATGAGTCCCATGCAAAAAGCTAACACGAGGAACGTTGTAAGCAGACTGGAACATGCTGTATTTCCAAAAGCTGGTAAACCAGAATATCTACTATCAGATCATGGAGCTCAGTTTACATCCTTAGAATTTACTGCAGATATGGAAAGGCTTGGTATTAAGCACATATTTTCAAGCGTGCGCTATCCGGAATCGAATTCTTCAGAAAGATATATGGCTGAATTTTCGAAATTTTGTCGAATTTTCTGTCCGAATGATCATTCTGGTTGGGTGAGATTTGTACCCCTTATTGAGGAGTGTCTAAATTCTACAGTGCAGGAGAGCACAGGAGAGGTGCCAATGAGACTTCATCTAGGAAGAAACCCAGAAAGGCCGTGGGACAATCTTTTCAACCACGTTCCTAGAGATCCCGACCTAGGAAGGCAGCAGAGAATCGACAGAGCGAAAGAACAACTCCAGAAAGCAGCACAAAAACGACTGAAAAGAGTAGCTGGAAAACGTTTTGGTGCTCCCTTAGAAATTGGAAATCTGGTATTGCTACGCAGACCTGTCAAGGCTGATGTGAGTAAGAAAATCTATCCCAAGTTTGGAATAGTGTTTATGGGTCCGTTCAGAATTACGAATGCTTATGGAAACAACTGTTATGAACTCTACGATGATGAGAATAATGTCGTATATGGCAAGTTCAATGCTGGAAACTTGAAGAAATATTATCCAAGAGTAAGCCAATAATAATTCAATTTTGTGTTCAAGTGAATTGAGATATTTATAACACAGAGTTTAAAAACAATTTGCAACTGTTTTTAAAACGTGGTGAAGGGAGAATGCCCCCGTAAATTGAATTATACTGAGACCACGGTGGCTGTATTGGCATATATGAATAAAGTTATGGCTGTCATAGTTGTGACGTGGATATTCATGACGTAGGCACGGATGACGCAGACTCCATGCAAGTAGGCTGGTTGAGCTGAGATTCTTGGTGACGTCATGATTTTGTTCGAGAAAGATCTGAGATTTACGACGCAGTCGCAGGGAAACGAGGAATTGTGCTAAGGAAGAAGTTACGCGATTGGAGGAAAGGCTCGAACCAATGAATGATAGTTTGGAGGGAGACGGAGATTACTGAAACTATCATATTTAATTACTTTTGGAATGCAGAATTGTGGAAATCTATTTTCAGTTATGGCATTGATTTGGAATTTTGAAGAAATTAATTTTGAGTTTTTGAAATTTGAAAATCCGTCAAGTATAGCCAAAGTTAGAATTTCTAGCAATGACGGAGGAATAGGCTATGGAAGGGATGGATATGCCCCTTAAGAAGTTGATAAAAGGTCTTGCACAGCAGAGAGAAGCTCTCATATCTCATTTTCTCGTGTCTTATAGTGGTTTTTCTGATTATCATATTGTCAGACTTCGAGTGATTCAGTGAAGCAAGTCGTCATTATCGCGTGTGGTAGAGCCCACCGCATTGAACGAGCACGGAGCGTGCAGCAGTACCATTTTACGGTTTTTGAAACTAGGTGAAGTTGAAACGCACACATTAACGAGTCTACAAGATAATCTATTAAGAGTTAGCTACTGCCTGTATGCTAATTCTATTGTACATTACAGTATTGAGGTGTGTAGGAAAGTTGAACATTTTCACGATTATAATTTGGAAGATATTCGCATTTTAAGACTGCAGACAAAAGTGATTTTCTCGCCACCAGAGAAGCACTTTTATAATATCACATTCTACGCTACGGCTGACACGTGTATTGCAACCGTGATACTACAGATTGCATTTGGTGATACAACGCTACATTCTATAATGGAACAATATATTCTGGCAGTACTTTCAACTATTATTATAACGAAAGTGGAGATGGAAGACTAAAGACTTTAATGCAATTGGGACATATATCAATGGAGTGAAATAGCAGCATGGAACTTCGCTAATCGTCTTTCTACAAAAGCGAGCATGTAGTGAACATCCAACTACACTCATGCATCGTAGTCCAACGCTGAATTATATCAAATGGCAGTAGAAATATCTTCATACTCCACAATTATGAATATTTCTGCGGAAATTATTGCAATAAACTTCATGGCGAATTTCTACCAGAACTTCAGGGAACTATCAAGAGAGGCTAGGGTAGACCCGGCTCACAAAGAAGAGTTTTGCCAGAAGGATGTCTATCGTCTACACGGAGCAGTGCAATTTCCGGAGGAGGAAGCAGTTCTATTCTCCGAGGGCGCTGATTCCAGGTTCGAGGTCGGAGCACATCTTTACGTTGGTGAAATGGAACCATCACCAGTCTTCTTTGGAAATTTTCCTCTAGAACTTCAATCAACAGATAAGGTAGTCATGAACGTTTCTTGTTTTATTTGAGCCATTTAGCGATATCTGAGCAACCATTTTTCCCATATTTTCTGTCTCATATATTTTGCCCCATATTCTTGCTTGATATTTTTGTACTCAGTACACTTTGATGAGTTATGCCTTTTTCTACGATTTATTAAGACATTATTATGCCATTGGCATATTTAAATAATTTTGGATCAGTTGAGACTGATAATTTACATTCTTTCAGTAATTTACATATTTTTGTAGTCACGATTTGACTGTAAAGTTAACGATTTTCTATGGCAAATTTGAATTCAGACAGCGTGTCACTTTATTAAAGTAATTCTATTCAGTAAATTACTTTGACCAATTTTCTGTCATCCTCAAGAAAGAAGAATAATTAAAAGATTTTAGAGCGTTAAAATCTATTACTGTATCGACGATCTTGGAAATACTAGTCGTTTTATGAACATGATTGCAACATAGACATTTATCGTCAGTTCTGAAATACCATTGCATTATAGGCAATTTTATGAAATATGAACTTTGATTACGATTTATTGAGTACACTATAGTAATGAACATTTGATAGGAGTTTTTCTCAATTCTAGATTGGAACAATAATGTTTGCATTCCAAAGTCTAATTGTATTCTATTCGATTATTTATGCAGTTTAGATGAACTTTGATTGAAGATAGTATTTTTATACTACGATACTTTGAAGATATTAATCTCAATTTTGATAGACCAGGGAGGCGTGTCTAATCGTATTTGCTATTAAATTTATTTGTGATTGGCAAATTTTTACCTCATATCGATTCATGAATGAAACCCACGAAGGTTAAAGATAATAACAGTTTTGATACAATTAATGAATATAAAATTTTTTAAAGTGGAACTATGGATGTATAATCGTTAGTTCAGTGGACGTGTAAAAGTCGCTGATGAATAATGCCCTTGAATAAGCGAAGGAGATTCCCACAGTAATATTAATGAAGTTGAAGAATTTGTAAGTGGAGGTTTTTTTGTATGTATTGTGGAAGATTTTGATGCCATATATATTGAGATATATGATGAATTCTGGGCCTATTTTGTGCAATTTTGTGCGTTTTGAGCGAGGTATTTTTCCGCTGAGTGTATTGTCCAGGTCCTTTGAAAATTAATCATGTGAAGTTACTGTTATAATTAACAAGAGTGTTTAAATAATTTGAGATAACGATTTTGAATGGAGGTTACCGTCACAAATAATAATAATTATTAAAGCTTATTAAACCTGAATTTATAACTTAAATATAACTAACCTTCATTGGTCGATTATATCAACACGATTTAAGTAATTATCAACCGGATAAACGTGTGGTTTAATGTATTTCTAAAATAAATAATATAATTATTGTAAATAATTATGTAAATATCTTTAATAATAATTTGAAATGAAAGGGATTAATAGAGGCGTGTATAAATTTTTCAATTGTCGTTTGACAATGTTATAAACAATTTATAATGTTATAAATAATTTAATGAACATTTTGTTATAAACATTAAGCATTTTGTTATTATACTCTAAACAACGCTAGTTGAACATTTGGATTAAACAATTAAACAAGATTTGGGATTATTAGAGTAATCCATTAATATTTGAATGGAGCATTTAAAAGATTTGCGTGATAATATTTGAGCTGAGACGTGAACATTTAAAGTGTTTTGAAAAGGAGCTAGGCTCTGATGTAACTAGCATATGCTAACGTTGGCTGGACAGGTGGGTCCATTTGACGATGCGAGCATGCGACTTGGTGTAGGGTGTATCGCAGCTGGCCTGACAACTGTATGACAGAGGCCAAGGTCGTCTACATAGCAGCCTTGCGGTTATAAATAAAGTGTGATGTTTATTAATAGGAAAGCAATTGCTATATGTCTCGTCCCAACTCCCTTATCCATTCCAAGTGTATTACTATTATTACGTTCTTTTGAGCTAGAAAGCTGAAATTTTGTATGCAAAGTCTACAAGTCCTACAGGAGGACATGATTACATTGACTATGGCTTCTGATCGCCACGTATTTTTTGTTGTTATATTTTTGTTATATTATTCCTTTATGTGAAATAAATTATTGTACAGTTTAAAGTTTCTTGTTTCCGTTTTGGTTCATTTTAAATATCATGGTGGGGGTTATTGTGAGGGCATACTTTTAAGTGATCCAGTTGGCAACCCAGACTCGAGATTAATTTGAATAGGTAAGTAAAGGTAAGTATGAACCCCCGTATATTTTGGTGTGTTCCACAATAATTTCTTGTTAACTACTGTGCTCTAATCTCGATAGTATCTGTCAGAGCCATTTTCATTGATGTAGCTGTGCCGGTGCGATTGATTATTGGCAATCCGATTGAGGGGGCGGATATCTGACAGCCTACTATCCGGGTTAACGGGGACAGTACGTGTGATCAATTTGCAGATATTGAGGAATATTTATGTTAAAACACTATTGCTGATTAAGTAGCTTCTGTAGAGATAATAGTGCGAACATATGTATGTTTTTCTGTGTTAACATTAGATGTTTGGTAGATAACACATTCTCATTTACACAGTGTTTCTGAAGTTCGATCAACCCCCTTCCCTCTTTCATCTCATCCCTCCTCCACATGCTGTGTTTTTAGAATGCCTAATTTGTGTTGACCACAGCCATCAACTGCTCTTTGCTAGCCATCTCACAATACACACACACAACAAGAAAAAATATAAAACAGTATGGGGTTCGCCAATGCTTCCCCCGCCTACCATGCTCATGTGAACATGCAATCACTTCTGACACGAACAGACAGTTGCAACTTATGGTGCAATATTTAAATGTTATGTAAATAAACAAATAAGTATCCTTCATCAATGGTTGCGCATTGTTCCAGAAACTATTGTTACCGCTGTTGGTTTGTTTCGTCGCCTCGCCGTGTGAGTCACAGCTGCCCCGGGCTGTGCTCCGCCTCAGTGTATTACCTCCGCCTTACGTAACGGGCTGCAAGGACAAAGGGATGGTCCAGAATATTCGTGACCCAGCCAGTGATGGAAATCTCGAGAAGCCGTGAATCCTGGACGGGTCTAGAAGCATTCATTGAGTCACCAGCCTGCTATATAAGAGCGACCTGGCCAGCGAGGTGGACAGTGTTTTTTTGAGCCAGTGCGTGCTTTACCTGAGCGGCAGTTGTTGGTGACGTGCCTTGCGAAGGTGTGTGAAGCCTACAGAGAGGAACTGTGTCCTGAGAGAGGGTGTTTTCCAGTGCAACAGGGGTTAGTGTGGTGAATTGCGAAAACACCGGGAGCTGTTTCCCTAGCCAGCGGACAGCGAAGCAGAGTGTAGTGGTGAGTGACCGGCTATCGTAAATAACTTTAGCTTGTGTATTCAAGGAAGTGTTGCAGGTAGTTCTACCGAGGCCACCGGTCCCATTAGGAGGGATTAACTTCTGTGGCTTATTGACAAGTGAAAGGCAAGTGTTCCCTACAAGAGGAAACTAGAGTGAGATACTAATTTCTTGTATTTGCTATTTGTGTGGTGTATCTTTCTGGCCCACAATAAAGCTAATACGTTTCTTTAAAGGAACAATCTGTGTTGTGCTTCTACCCACCGTAATCGAGTTAACAGAAGTGCCACTAGGGGGTGGCACATATCACTATATTAGGTATCCATTTCCAGCACCGTGTATGAGACACGCTGTCAAGCTAGAAAATTGCAAAAGTGAAAGATGAAGAGAATCAAATAAGGAAGTGACAAGCGGAAAGAGACTACCCGCTCACACTGAAGGAAAACCTGACGTTCTACTAAACGATCCTAGCTGCCTTCCCTCTGGTCCCCTGGCATCAAACCTCTCTTATAATATCACTGGACATTGTTCGTACGATTTGAGCGGTAATATGGTAATTAAATAATTTTGGAACACCCAGTAGATATATTAGTTGAAACCAACACAATAGGGCGCCATTTGTATTTATATCGGGCATACAAGGGTATTTTCCAGTCTTATTCCCACGTCTGGACTTCCATATAAATAAAACAAAAGAGAGGGGGGCTTCATTGAGCTATAGTCATGTGAATGCAAAGGAATCCTACCTTGCTTTACTGGAGTTTGGGGACGAACTCCACCCCGCTAGGACATAAACTATAGCCCTTGGCGACACAAAACTCACTAGCTACTGTGTGTGCCTCCTCTGTTTCCAATCTAAAAGGGTTATGTGGTGATGCCTTATTTGCCCTTTTCACACCTGATTCCCAGGCTCCGAGAGTCAGTTGTCAGGGTTATGTACGATTCGTAAAATGTTAATCTACTTATATGCTGTACCCGACTAGGGGTCGGTACAACATCGAACACGTGTCCTCTTACATGCAAAAAAGAAATCCATGTTTGAAATAAGAAGGGAGTATTACAGAAAGTTGCGCCACAGAGCGAGTATATGAACGTGCAGCTGCTATATTAAAAGCAGGCAGGATGCAATAGATTCTCATTAACGCTGACGTGTTGTGGGGCAATATAAACACAAGAAGCAGTTATCTGGACTTGAGAAGGGGATATTGCATGAGTACAACAGCAATTAAAATTCTCTACGCTAAGCACATTTGGATATGTTTATGACCAAATAAGTGTCAGAACTTGAGGGACTATTTCGGTTATTAATGATTATGACGGCCATTCAGACGAGGCCCCAAGGATTGAGATTCAGCAATATTTTAATACATAGAGAAGGAGATCCCAGAACAGAAGCTAAGCGTTAATGAGGAACAAACTTGACAAGATTAAAATACTATTGGAAGGAGCCAGAAGCCAATGTAAACCTAGGGATGAAAGGCTTTAAGAAGTTGAGAGCTCGTAACGCCTACGCGAATAGAAAGAGCTGACGCAAGATGATGTCAAGTGTGGTCCCAGCGAAGGGATACCACGGACGACGACAGTGAAATAATCGGCCCCCGACTAGGGATACTAACCTTTTTAATAAATTAGAAATTAATCAACGATGCAAAATAATTCCTCTCAGAAGAATCTTTACATTTATGGAAATACACACTTGGAAACGGAATTTGAAGTCAATTGGAGCATAGCAAAAAAATGAGTTCCAGAATTCACTGAGGAACTTCGTTTTATATCTTTTTAGATAAAAGAGCGCCGAGCAGGAGCTCAAGTCAGTCCATTCTGGGCCTAAGAGGACGGGGCCACATTGTTCTACACTTCATATCTGGACCTCAGTGAAGAGAGGTCACGTCAGTAAGATTTCTACATTGAACCTCGGTAGAGGAGGCCACGCTATTCTGCAGTCGATCATACGCCTCGTTGGAGGTTAAGTTATACTACAAATACGTCCGTCAGAGTTATCATCAGAACCTCAGTAAAGGAAGTCGCGTTCAAAGACATTTGAATTCGAACCTCAGAGGAGGCACAGTATAATACAAGTCGCGATAAACAAGTTATTAAATTCGAGTGAAATTGTGCACTTAGGTAAATTCACTTTGGTTCAAGACCAGTCGCGTTAAAATACGCTAGGCTACAATACGTGAAACGCGCTAAAGACTTTAAAGGAAGCAGAGTGCGGCAGTAGAGAAACAGTGGACCTTACGAGAAGGCCCGTCGTATGAAATATTCGGTGGACTCATATACAAGAACATATAGGTTCGAGACCACAGCAGACAGTTTGTGAGCGATAGGAATCTACGCCACGCAGAACAGAGACTTTATAATTATAGGTCCCAGTGGGGAGCCTCAAACAAGTCATTGCGATATAAAGTTAACGAGTCGAACGTTAGAGGACGTAGGTTTGAACGGAACGGAACATTTGAAAGAACACAAATAATAGAGTGTTAGAGATAGGAGTGTACTGTCTTTGTGGAAGACCAAGATAGATTGAGAACTATAGGATTGCGATAGAAGCAACCGTAGAATCGAGAGCATAGAACTACAGTGAATAGACAAATAAACGTTTAGTTAACAAGTGAGGAAGCTCTATAAGAAAGACATTTGAACAAAAGATATAGAAACTATATTAGGAAGAATAGAAGAGCTGGAGGTATAGGAGAATCGCACGTCCGATGCAGTATAGGGAAGTAGCAGTTGAAAGAGACTTTCACGCTAAGGTCATCGACAGGATATATCGTCAGGCGTCGAAGGAGCACTCGTCGGCAACTGAGATATGGTCCGTGTGAATAGTGTTGTGGAAATAGAATTATATGTGTTTTAATCCCAGTGTAAAAAGGGATATATATATATATATATATATATATACACCAAGTGTTAGTGTTATATAAAAATGTGTCAATATAAGAAAAGTGTTATTTGTGTAAAAAGTGTATGTGATAGTGATAGTATGTTTCGCTAAAAAATGATGATGGGCCAGCCCATTAAAAGATAAAGTCGTAAACGTGGGAAGGAGAAAGAGTGAGTCATGTGAATTCATTATTATATGCAATGTTACGCACTTACTAATTAAAGAAATGATTGATAAAATGCATGTAATTGTTACCAAAGTAAAATGTTATTAAATGATAAAGATGTTATATAAGTGTTAAAATCAGTGAAACCCGTAATAATGAATGAGAAATAATGAATAAATCTTGGAGAGGGAAATCGCATATATTGTTGAACCTATGGCAGATCAGTGTGCCATTTAAATCGAGTTTTATACCCCTGATGAATTAATAATAATAATAATCGAGTTTTTGACTCCATAATAATAGTATTGCGTTGTTACACTCCGAAATAGTAATCGAATAATGAATTGTTGTGTTTGAGACAGGAAATAATATTGAAATAATTAGTGGTCGTCTTCTTTGTCGTGTGGCCTCCTGAGAGGCCGAGTGCAGATCTTTCAAGTCGACGCACATGGGCGACCTGCACGTCGGGATGAGAGATGGAATGGATGAAGATGAATGAAACTGGGCAAGGATGTGGAAGGAAGCGGCCGTGGCTTGTCAGAAGGTCCGTCCCAGCATTGGCCTGGTGTTGAAAATGGGAAACCAAGGAAAACCATTTCAAGGACGGCCGACGGTGGGGCTCGAACCCACGCGTCTACCGAATCAGCAGAGAGCTTGGCCCCATGACCGAATGGTGCGCTTTATTAGTGGTCGTAGTTACCTTAATAATAAAAGTAACTGAAATAATTAATTGTCGTTGTTACCATAATAATCTAAGTATTGAAGTGATAGTAGTCGTTGGACCCTTGAAAGTAGAAGTATAGTTCAATAATTGTTGTTGCAAAGTAATTGTGAAGTATAGGCTGTTTAGCCATGTTGAAGTAAAGGTACCGAAATAATGATATAATTGAATAGTAGTTGAAGTGAAGTTGAAGAATTAAAAACGCTGAAGTTGAAGAATTAAAAGTATTAAAGTTGAAGAATTGATAGTATTTGAAGTGAATAGATGATGATTCCAAGTATCAAATTGTGTCAATAAAGGGCAAAGTAAAATAAACTCAAGCTTAGAGTAATGTATGCACTAATTAATTCATGCACATTTCGAGTGATCAATCTACGGTGTCGGGTCGTTGAATGTATGAGGGTTGCAACCGAGGTGGACGGGTAATTCCCACCGAAATAGCTGGTTTGTTGTTGTATTGTCGTCGAATGTATCAGGGTCGCAGCCGAGGTGGACGGGTAATTCCCACCGAAATAGCTGGTTTATATTGTTGTTGTCTATGCAAGTAAGACTGGATGAATGTATTGTGTATGCAGTCAGCCGAGACGAAGATGAAATAGTCCTCTCTCATGCTAGCCGTGCATTAATGGGCAGTTGGACATGGCGTTCCGGGCTGTACCATTATCTTCGTGTTATTCCCAGCAATACAAATTAAGGGCCGTAGCGGGCATGGTACACTGTGAGCAAGTGCTCTTTATTAACCGACCGAATCAAAGATCTCCGACCAAATGTGTTTGTTAATTAATTCGCAAAGTGATATTGTATTGAATGAAGTGAAGTAATTGGAAGGGTAGGAAGATTGTAAAGGACTTGGATTGCCATTGACACTAGTATCGCGGAATTAGTAAATGAATGTGAAGCTCTAAGAGTTGTACGGACCGATGTTTTGGGTCATAAATAATGTTCTAACATGGCGGCTGAAGGAGGGGCGACCTGCTTACAGACCGGGCTTGGAAAGTAGAGATGAGGGTTCTTTTATGAGAGGGACAGCCGACACACAAGGCGAGCAGGCATAGTAGTAATTAACTGAGTATTAATAAAAGTTTTTAATGAGTAGAGTTACAATGCTCAAAGTTATAATTTTGTATTACTGAAGGACAGACGAGTATTCAGATTCCAAATTTGAATAAATTCACTCAATTTTGACAATAATAATCAAAGATATTATGCAAAGAAATAAGCGATTTTCTAACTAACAAGATAGTTGAAAACGGGTAAGCAAATATGTTAAAGTTGAACTCAGAAGGGAATGAGCCCACTGAGAAATAAACAATAGTAGTGCGTAGCATAGCATGATTTACCTTATCCTAGTGACGTGATCTAGTATAGTGAGATGGAAATCGATCCCCGGTAATGTGTAATGTGTAATTTATAATTTGTAATTTGTATTATGTTCCATCCTAAGGCTTGATGGAAGTGAAAGTTAATAAGATTTTAAGTGCTAACTGCAATGTCAATAAAGAAGTGATAAAAGTAAATACACAAAAGGGAAGTGAACAAGACAATTGACCCACAAGTCTTAGTTAAATATTTTTGTATGTGTGAAACGCACACTTTACAGTTGATTGAGAATAATTCCCAGTTTAGAATATTGGTGGAAACTAAGCAAGATAAATATGTGTAATGATTTGAACAATTTGTCAAGAGATTTTTATTGATTTTTATTGATTTAGTGATTTTTGTTTATTGATTTTTATTAGATGTTTGTTATGAGATTGTTTTTCCTCATAGATAATAAATAGTATTTCTTTTTAAGTGTACTTGTGAGTATTTCTTTTATCCTTGTGGACCTATTAGTGCTATCATATCCGAATGTAAAGTCAGATTGTGGATAGAACGGTACAAACCCCGAAGCCGGAGTAGCTAAGCCAGGTTATGACTGATCATTCTCCGTTCAATACGGGCACAATGCCTAGGGGAAAATACAGGAGTTACTATTCTATGCGTAAACACACACAGCTTTTTACTAAAAAATATCATTTACTGAAATAAGAAACATCCTAATTACACACATAGCTAATATAAACCCAAGGAACTACTAATAATAACGATAGTAATAATAATGATAATAAAGGAAAAACCGACCAAATAATGAAATTCATAATAATAATAAAAACACGTTAATAACAAAATAAAAAGGAAGCTTATATAAAACTTCCAGGAGATTAAAAAGACGTTAACTTAACAGGGCAAACAGCTGTTCTAAATCTAGAAGTCCGTAAGAGAGTCTGTGAGGTCCATCAGCTGTGCCCAGATCCACAGATCTCACAAGATAAGGCAACAACAAATAACAACTCCTGGATGCTTAAAGACTCAAGGTTAAAAAAATCTATTCCTCACAGGGATAACCATAAACCATCTTCCACTTCACACGAGCTCAGGAATATTAAATTTCAATTATTAATTTAACTCTTTTAGATGATTGATAATAATAATAATAACAATGAACAAGGAATCACCAAACTACAGAAGGCCTACAAGCTGACGTGGGCTCACTATAACAGGCTAGACGCAAACTGAAAATCTCGAGGACAGCACCAAGTGCCTGAAAAAGACCAAGAATGTTCAGTTTGAGCATAGACCATGACGACAGCCTTGAAGAAAATGGACTGCTGAGCGGAAGAAGAAGCACTCTGAGAGGATGAAGAGATTTTGGGAAGAGAAGCGGGAAAACGCCAGATGTTGATTTAATCTTGTATTCTAGTTCAGTCGCTCTCGTAAAGGGGAACAATAGATTCTCACTTGACATATTTCAGCTCAACAAGGTAACCTCGAAACATAGGCCATGGGCATTGGATACCTCTCAAGAAATCATACTAATCTGATCAGGACAACCAGATGAAAATAAAATACACAAAAACGACCCACTACGAAGAAAAATAAAAGGCTTGCATATAAATTTAGTGAAATGATCCATAAGCAACATTTTAAACATCTGGTCTTATCAGGTTATCACTGATCTGTTCGTATTGTCACATATGATTAGGGGTTGGTTACATAGCTAAACACACCCCCTGGTGGATATTTCATAGCCTACGCATTTTCAGCTCGATATACCCGGTCAAGTGGGCGCAATGTATTGGGTTTGACACTTCACAAAGAAAACTCGTGGCATTTAAAAACAAAAACATTTGAATCGCTTGGCAACGGAGGATAGGGTCCGGATCCAAAAAGCTTGCGACCACTCATCCCAAGCGCACTGGCGTTCTCGATATGAATCCAAAAATGACAAAACACAATCTAAAGCTCACAAAACTGATAAACAATGAACCAGCGGGCAATAATATTACAATGTATTCACTCTTTGAGAACATGGCCGCTCATTACCTCGCCAGAGCCGAGATGGGGGGAGTTGATGACGGCCAATGCTAGAGGGTCATAAACCTCCCCGCTGCACATTGCAACTACCCGGCTTTGAAACATAAAGGACATCGCTTGAAAACAGTAACTAGTCTTACAAAACATTAAAAGCCACAAATATCACGCGAAAGGTCAGCTAAGTAAGGTACGCGGAGTGTCTTTCTTCTTCTCGGTCAAACAGTCTGCATCTTTCTGTACGCTGGAAATCAAATACCACTGGAAAAAAAGTGGCCGAGACTCGAACCCCCACAACTGTGAAACAAACCATATCATACCTTTGGCGATTCACTATTAATCTATACGACACCCCATCTTCGGCACAGATTACTCCGTTGACGGAACAAATTTGACAGGGGAAAAAAAACATGCACTCAAACTCGCATCTGGCCACAGCCAATGCTCAAAAATCAACCCTGTTCAAAAATCAGTGGCTAAATTACCCTGAATGAAATTATCTTTACTTGATGCAATTATCCGCCGACCGTTTACTTGTAAAATAAAATAATATTACACGCTTCCCTCAACCTGATTCACAACTCCCTAACATAACTCACTTAGACAGCCACTTTACACACACAATTAACTAACTTCTCGATATTAGTTTACTCTCAGCCATCGTCAAAAACCTGCCTTACAAAACCAAGGCGATGCATTCTAATGTGGATGACGACTCCAAAAACCAAAGATGCTCACAGGCACATAACACAGATTAAACAAAAGGGGGGGATGCTGGTTCATTCAACATGCACACACACAGAAAATAACACTTTGTTTTTCACAGAACGCGCGAGCCACAAGATAAGACACATTTTATGACTTGAACAAACTGGTCACCAACAGAAAAGTGGGATAAATAATTTACTGATTTAAATTTACAGTTACCTAGGTGTCAAACCCATTACGCCCACCCCCTCGTATGGGGGTAAAAACCCCTACATGGTGGTCTTAGATCCACAATTTGACTTACCCCATCCTGGGCTTTAGCCAATCACACCCATTGTCGTATCCATTTTAAATGCACTCAAAATATGATAAAACAAGTAGTTCCGTGAATAACTATACAGCCTATTTTCATATATCCTACTTATTATTTATTTATTTATTGCCACAACAGTGCAGTGCCCCAATTAAAGTAGCAAACAATTCTTTACACCCAGATAATACATGGAAATACATTAAATTACTATATAAAAATAAAAAGAATAAAAGAATGAAATAAAAAATAAAAATTAAAATAAAATAACGAGTAATATCCACAAGTTCTAGTCGTAATAACAGTAAATGAAGCATGATTCTTAACATTTGGTCACATAATGTAAAACTAGATTCATATCTTTAGGTACTAATACAATGCTGTAAGGTTGGCATTATTGGTAATATCCAATAAAGTGAAACCTAAAACTAAGAACAGCCAAATGTAATATCTATGTAAGAGTGAATCATTTGACACCTAAAACTAAGTGTTATTTCTTCTATAATTTAGCAAGGACATTCCGAAATATAAATTGTCAGCTGAGAGGCTGTTGTAAGTACAGCACATCTATATATATATATATATATATATATATATATATATATATATATATATATATATGAATTGCTGTTCGTTAGTCTCGCTAAAACTCGAGAACAGCTGGACCGATTTGGCTAATGTTACTTACTTACTTACTTACTTACTTACTTACTTAATTCCTGCCGTTACTTCCGGAGCATAGGGCCTTGGCGAAATTTCTCTTCGCAGTACGGATCCTGGCCATTCTCTTCACTTGACTCCAGTTCTTGTCCACCTCTGCAATTTCATTTTCGATCGTCCTCTTCCAGGTCTTCTTAGGTCGACCTCGCTTCCTGGCGCCTTGAGGATTCCAGTCTAGCGCCGCCCTCTCAACAACTCCGTTCAGCTTCCTTAGTGTGTGACCAATCCAGCGCAATTTCCTCTCCTTGATCTGGATGCTAATCGGTTGTTGATTGGTGATGGTCCAAAGATCTTCATTTGAGATTATGTCCGGCCACCTCATATTCATGATGCGACGCAGACATCTGTTAATGAACACCTGAAGCTGATTGTTGATCGGTTTTATGACTTTCCATGTTTCCCATCCATAGAGAAGAATAGACTTTACGTTGCTATTGATGATGATGATGATGATGATAATTTTTGTTTTAAGGGGCCTAACATCTAGGCTATCGACCCCGGCGTTGCTATTGAAAAGACGGTCTTCCTGGAAATGTTTCTATTTCTCCAGATGGGGTAGAGCTGGACAAAGGCACCATTTGCCTTCCTGATACGGCTTCGAACATCTTCCTCTGCTCCCCCATCATTTGTGACAATACTTTCAAGGTTGAGGAAGGACTCAACTCGCTCAATTTCCTTTCCGTTGACTATCAAGCTAGTCGTGACGTCAAAATTTATCCTCATCCCTTTGGTCTTGTTGGTGTTGATCATCAGTCCTGCACGTTCTGCTTCTCTCTGCAACCTCCCCAGCTTATCTTTGTGTCTCGGTACCGTTGAGCCATAAGACAAATGTCCTCTGCGAAATCCAGATCTTCAAGCCTGTCATTTATACCCCCATTGAATACCCCTCTCCCGTCCTCCCATTACCTTCTTCATCACACTATCCAGGACCAACAGGAACAGAGTGGGGGAAAGGACACACCCCTGTCTCACTCCGGAACTGACCTTTAACTTTTCTGTTAATTTGCCTTCGTGAAGAACTTGGCACTCATACCCTTCGTACATCTCTTCCATGATTCTGATGATCCTTGTTGGAATTTTATATTCCTCGAGGGTCATCCACATGATTCTTTGATTTACGGAGTCGAAAGCTTTCTCGAAGTCAACAAATGTGAGGTAAAGGGTATTCCGCCACTCCACACTCTGCTCCAGGATGATTCGGAGGGTGTTGATGAGATCCACACAGCTGCGATGTTGTCGAAATCCAGCCTGTTACTTCCAAAGCCTTTTTCTACGGAGTCTTTTATACGATTCAGGATGACTCTCGCCAGCACTTTGCTTTCAACGGACAGACCCCTCCAGTTGTTACAGTTTGTGGTGTCCCCTTTCTTCGGTAACTTGACTATTAACCCCTTCTTCCAGTCGGTTGGTATTTTCTCCTCCTTCCAGATCTTCTCCAATAGCGGGTGCAGCAGATTGATCGTAATATCCAGGTCTGCTTTCAATACTTCCACTGGGATATTATCCAGACCTGGTGCCTTCCCGCACTTAATCTGCTTCAACGCTGTCCGTATTTCGCCCCGAGTTGGGGAGTCAAGGCTGATGCTTGGGTCACTTTCTTCTTCCTCTTCATCTTCTCCTCGCTGCTTACCTTCTGGTCCTCTATCTCTATTAAGAACCTCCGCAAAGTGTTCTCTCCATCTAGTCAGCTGCTGTTCTCACGTCGTGAGGATCTCGCCCATCTTGCTCTTCACAGGCCTAGTATTATTAAAACCCTTCTTCGAATGCACCTTTGAAATGCCATAGAGCTCCTTAACGTCCCCCCTTCTTGTCGCTTCTTCTGCTTTCTCCGTCTGCTCATCAATCCACCTCCTATAATCCTTCCGCACACTCCTCTTTACC
Organism: Meconema thalassinum; assembly: GCA_946902985.2. Lineage (NCBI taxonomy): Eukaryota > Metazoa > Arthropoda > Insecta > Orthoptera > Tettigoniidae > Meconema > Meconema thalassinum. The sequence continues at coordinate 37,023,865 of OX336398.1, read as the reverse complement.
TCCCTGTTTGCTGTTGAATACTTTGCTTGATTGAGAGCCTTCTGCTGCCTAGTCTTGCAGATGTCGAGCTTGGCCTTAATCTCTTTCCTATAATTTATCTTGTCCCAGGTCTGATCGGATATCCATTCTTTCCGCAGGTAGTTCTTGTACCCAAGCTGCATCTCACTGGTTTCCACGAAGATATTCTTTATCTCGCTCCTCACAGTCTCCACATCCTTCTCTGTCTCAGAGTCCAAGACCTGGAATTTATTTCTGAGCTCCAGTTTAAATTGATCCAATCTCTGCTAGTTCTTAAGCTTGCCCACATCAAACTTGTTGTGCCGAGTGTTAAACTTTCGTCAGACTGCCACGATCTTCATGCGGAAGTTGGCAACCACAAGATGATGGTCACTACCAACATCCGCTCCTCTCTCGTTCCTAACATCTTCCATGCTTCTTCTGAATCTCCTGCTCACCGCGATGTGATCAATTTGATTTTCTGTGACTTGATCAGGAGACACCCAGGTGACCTTGTGGCACCGCCTATGAGGTAACACCGTCCCACCCATCACCAAATCCTGGCTGGGGCAATATTCCGTAAATTTCGCCCCATTTTCATTCATCTTTCCAAGGCCATGTGTACCCATCATCTGCTCCAACCCCTCATTGTTTGAGCCCACCTTTGCGTTGAAGTCTCCCATAACAATGAAAATGTCCTTCTTACTTGTTTGTCTTGTGGCATCTCGCAGCATTTGGTAGAATTCTTCCTTCTTCTCTGGCTCCGATTTTTCTGTAGGCGCATTGCATTGGAAGATGATCACATTCCTGATCTTTGTCTTGAACCTAGCAAACATGAGCCTACTAGAAATTGGCTTCCACTCCATAAGGCTTCTCTTTGCATTTCTGTTGAGCAGCAACCCTACTCCATCCCTGTGTTCTTCATCATCGCCCCCAGAATAGAGAAATGTAATTCCATCTGTTGTCTGTATTTCACCAAATCCTGGCCACCTCACTTCACTCAATCCTAGGATATCCAGCCCATAGTTCTTCATCTCCCGTGTCACTTGTTTCAGTCTGGTTTTCTCCATCAAGGTCCTCACATTCCAGAAACCGATTTTCGTAGTCCTCTTCATGCCAAAGTAGTCATTAGGTTATCCGTCCGGTTTTGTAATTTCGCTTCAGTTTCAGTAATCAGTTTATTTAAGAGGAGCGAGTGATTAACCCACTGCCTCCGAGTGCCTTGGAGGGGCTGCCAGCTTAAGCCTGAGGCACCAGGCTGATTTTCTGTCAGGGTTTCTTCCCTTAGCCTTTGAAGAACCAACTCCAAACTACAAGGCAGCAGTTGTTTCACCAGAGCCCCGATAGGCATAATTTCTTCAGGGTTCCTGTAGGGCCTTCACAGCTACCGTAGCGGTCTTGAGGCACACCAAGTCCCCACTGTACTTCACCTCTACAGGCAATCCCCTACTTCATAACGTTGCCCATCTCCCTCGACGAGGATGAGGGGTTGGATTTGTGGGAGACTGGCTAATTTTGGTCTTGAATTATTTGTGGAAATCCAGAGAAGGTTTAAAAGGTGAATAAATATGAAAGTTGTAGCGCACGAGTAGATTCAACAAATGTGTGACGGCACGCGAATCGTTTCATCAAAGTCCCGTATGCGTTCATTTACCATTTGTCCGATAGCGATGAAACTTGGGTGAGATGTTGTGTATACTTCCGGTAAGGTTTCTGGCTTAGTAAATCCACATTGCAATAGGTAGCGCACGAGTAGATTCAACAAATGTGTGACGGCACGCGAATCGTTTCATCAAAGTCCCGTATGCGTTCATTTACCATTTGTCCGATTGCGACGAAACTTTAGTGAATTGTTGTGTATACCCGAGGAAAGGTTTCTGACTTAGTAAATACATTTTACAATAGGTAGCGCTTGAGTAGATTCATCAAATGGGTAACGGCGCGCGTATCTTTTAAACGAAATTCCGTATGCGTTCATATACCATTTATGCGATTTCATTGAAATTTGGTGAAATGTTGTTTCCACTCCCGCGAAGGTTTCTGATTTAGTAATTCCATTTTACAATTGGTAGCGCGCGAGTAGATTTAAATAATAAGCGACAGCGCGTGAATCGTTTCAACAAAGTCCCGTATGCGTTCACATACCTTTCATCCGATTGTGATAAAACTCTGGTGAACTGAGTAAAGTCCTGCGAACGTTTATGAATTAGTAAATCCGTTTTTCAATGGGTGGCGCACAAGAAGATTCAACAAATGAGTGACGAAGCACGAATCGTTAAAAAAAATCCCGAATGCGTTCATATGCCGTTCATCCGATTGCGATGAAACTTTGATGAGTTGTTGTGTACAGGCCAGGAAAGGTTTTCGAGAGTAAATCCAGTTTACAATAGGTAGCGTACGAGTATATTCAACAAATGGGTGACGGCGTTCGAATCGTTTCAGCAAAGTCCCGTATGCGTTCGTATACCATTCATTTCATTGCGATGAAACTTTGGTGAGTTGTTGAGCACGCTCCCTTGAATGTTTCTGAGATATAAATCAATTTTACAATAGTTTAGAGGCGGTTAAGGGAAAAAGAAGAAAATATTGTGAATCCAAAAGCACTTCAACTAACAAAGACACAACGCCAACATTTTCTTTGATTGGCATTGCAACGCATGCCGGGCACAGCTAATATTCAATATAAGTGATTTTTTTTGGAAATTTATATTACATTTTGTAACTATTAGAAATTCTCGTTTTCTGAGTCATTTCTTTCATACGATGAAATTTATTTGCCCTAAAGTTTCACTCGTGTCTGAGATACCATTGATAATTTTATACAAATACACCTGCTGATCAATAATCCTGCATGGTGAATGTTTAGACATGTGGAATTCTGACAACAAGTTAGAGTGAGGAATTCTACATCGGTTGGCTAATACTGTGTACTTCTTGTAATATACTCATATTAGTTGAGTACAAACAGCCTTCTCCAAACTCTTTTCATTTAGCATGCAACGCTACCTTGGTAACGGGACTTCTGACAAGCGTCATTCTTTACATGCCTTCTATAGGAGGTTTCTAGATACTAGTATCCACTATTCATATCTGTCCATATCATCCTTTCCATCTAGGCAATCCATTTCGATCACGTTATTTAGTTTCTTGGCAACTGTATAACTAATACATTTTTTACCAATTCATAACAACTTCGTCACACCTATTCCCAACGTTCTCTCTACAATGTAAGTAAAAGAAGTTTTTGCTCTCATGATTCAATATTCTAACACATTAATTTCAATATACAAGACTATTTATATTGTTAGTTTTTTCTTTCTACACAGATTTCTCTACCTGGAAATTTATCAACCATCATTTATAACCTAACTTATTCAGCATTTCTATTTTCACATCCACGTAAGTGTTATAGTTTTTTATATCTATTTCCGTTCTGTTTTTGTGTTTTTGTTTCTTAGTTTAATTCTTTCTTTTTTTGATCTCTTCAATTCAACGCTGTTTCATCAAGACATTTTCATGTTTTTAAATTTGTAACACATCTGGTTTGTGAAATTTTACTTTGTGAGCTTTTGTAACAAAAATATTTTTAGAATCCTCAGTTACGCCAAAATGTTATTAAGTGTATGTTATTGCACACTAACTTATCCTATACCACGCTGAGGATGGTCACAATGTACGGTTTTAATGTACAATGTATTGACTTACGGTAATAAACAGTTTATTATAAATGGAATTCTTTATATGCGACATCTTATTTGTGTTTGTTGCACTTTAGGGGCTCTACAGCCCAGTGTAGTTTTGGGTGTATTTGTGTAATAACCTGTATATTTGTGATGGCTGTACATGTGTGCATATTTGTAAATTGGGGATAGGAAAGGTAAGGAAGCGGCCGTTGCCCTAAGTTAAGAATCATCCCAGCATTCCCCTGGAGCAGGAGTGGGTAAACAATGGAAAATCACTTCCAGGATAACTGATCTGGGAATTGAAACCTCGTCTTCTCACGAGGCAGAGTCTGTCCTCACAACAGAATAAACATTTCTTGGCAAGGGCGTGAATCGATCCCGGGCGTACGAGTGACAGCTAAGAATAGTAGCCGTTACACCGCGAGTTGGTCTGTGATAGCTTAAAAAAGAGAAATGATTACATTTAATTTGGCAATAGCTAAGAACATATAGCTACGGAACACTGTTTAGAAAAATTGCAGAATACACATTTAGGGCAATATTACAAATATTGAACCTAATTCTCTAGAATAGTGCGCAACCTAGGAATCATTCCAGGTCATTTTACAATAATAATTATGAACATTTTCTGGCCTTTATTCGAGGACGAAGAATCCTTAGAGTTTCAAAATATGTATTAATTATCATATTAATTAAAGGTATTGATAGGCGGATGACAAACCAAATAGTATTGTGCGATTAAAAATCACAAATTGACATTTTCTGACCTGCGGATCTACTAAATCATGTTAAAAACTGAGCGTGTATGCTTTCTTTCGCAGCGGTGGAGTTGCTAAATCACACCCATCTAACAATTCAAACCACGAAATACTGAAGGTTAATAGGAACGATGGTAAGAATATCGCTGGTAAATGATTTAGTTAAGATATTTCACATAAATAGCTAAATCCATAACTTAAATAAGCTGATTCCTTGAATTTACAGAATAATGATTCGAAATTAATATTTATATCACTCCAAAAAAAGAGACCCTCGATTCTCTGCTGGCTCATATATCAATTCCAGCCGGGATCACGATAAACAGCAGTCTTCTGTCTTCCTAAATAAAGAACGGATAGAATATGGCGGGAGCTCGGAACTACTGAGCTGCGTTGCCGAGTTTATAAACAGCTAATTCGCGTATCACCCAGCGCTTTGTTGCAGAATACATTTTATTAAACCATGAGATATATAGTTTGATCTTTTTATCAACGCCCAGCACAATCAAATAAATACGTAAATTAGTGTCCTAACACTGAATTAACAAATAGGCAACAGAGCTAAAACAAACAATTAAATAAATAATGGTGAAAAAGTTTTGTGCTTTTCAGTCGGTCAACACGAATGTACCCAAACGAGTTGGGTTATGCCCAAATCCTGAACAAAATTACATGAGATTAATAAATACAATAGGATGACCAGTCAAGCGATCATCATCAGATCCATTACACTTAGGCTTTAAAATGTATGTTTGAAAATGCGGGTGAAAATATTTTCAATATGTACACTTATTTAGTTGCAGTATTGGTAATGCAACTTTTCGGAATATGTTAGTGGTAATCTATATGACGTTTGGTGAAATGCTAAAATGGATATAGAACTCCGCAATTTATCTCTTTGGAGTGATTATTACGGTTGTAAATGGTCAATTTTGATTGTACTGTATAGTACAGGTTACTTATCTGGCTGGATGTCTTCCGCACTACAGCAGCGAGAAGTTTCAACTTCACTCGTGCACTAGTAACAGGCGACCGAACTGGAATGTTATCTCGCTGAAACTGGTTGCCCATCCCGCCGCCCCGTACTCTTATGTGATGTGTGTATTAAGTGAATACGTACCTGTGGTGTGTTGCCAATCTTAGACATGTATGTTATTGTATTCAGGATGGTCATCAACTATTAAAGACCGTGGATTAATTCTTGCCACGCAAAAACTAGTAGCCATGTAAATGCTGCGGGCCTCTGGGAATAGCCTGGCACCTTTAATACTGCCGTGAATTCCTGACTAGGTTTATTGAAAAAAGTACATCGTACATCCTGATCCAAATAACATTTACATTATACTCCCCCTAATTCCCCTTTTTTTATCTAGCTTGGCTGTATCGTCATGTTGTGTCTTGTTTCCAACAGGGGTGTGTTATTTAGTAGAGTGAAGAGGGGTGAGCTCTCCAAGAAAGTGTGTTCATTTACATTGCTGGGGTTGTTTTTTTCGGCTAGGTGTATGCCGATTGCTTCCTTTTTCTACTCTTCTTCCACTCTGTCCGATGTAATTAGCTCGACAACCAGTATCATGGCACGTGATAGAATATACTCCTGACTTTCAATACGGGTCTTGTTTATTTAGATTACTATTTTGCAGATGCCTACCGGTTGTGTTATTCGTTGTGATTGCTATTTTTATGCCTTGCTTTTTGAACAGATTAGTGATTGTATAATGTGTTCGCATTCATATAGTTGAAACGCGTGAATTTTATCTCATTATTGTCCGGCTTTGGAATCATTTTATCTTTGTTTTTATGTTTGGCTACAATTTGGTCTATTTTGCTTGGCGGGAAATTGTTTTCCTTTGCTATTTGCTCGATAATCCTTATTTCCTTATTATAATTGTCTTTTGACACGGGTATGTTTAAAGCCCTGTGCACCATTAAATTGAACCCCGCTAATTTATGCAAACTGTGGTGATTAGACTGATGGTCGATTGCATGCAAGGTGTATGTGGCTTTTCGGAATATGGAATATGAAACCTCATTGTCTTTACATTCAATAGTAATGTCGAGATAAATTATTTTCCGATCGGTTTCCGATTCCTTAGTGAATTCGATTGAGTGGTGTAGGCTATTGATAGTTTGGATAATTGTTCCTTCGCCTATTAATTCAGTATCGTAGACGCAAATAACATCATCTACGTATAATTCCACATTACTATTCACTTAGTTGAAGTCTTTTCTCTGAACGCATTTTCTAGTGCATTAATGAAGATGTCGGAGATTAGCCCGCTTAGTGGTGACCCCATCGCTAGGCCTTCTGCTTGTGTGTACATCTTATTGTCGAATTGAAGCACGTTTTGGCTGAGAACGACCCTCAGTAACCTCACAACCTCTTCAGTTTCCTTTGCCGAGTTGTTGCATTTTAAATTGTTTTCGATATTGTTGATTGTTTCATTAATTGGAATATTGGTCGCAGGTCCGCCGGTACTAAACAATTCTGTACTTATTATTCATCCTCTTCATTACGGTGTTTCCAGATATTTCTGCTAGGATTCAGGGAGAGGTGGAGAAGGAGAAAAGCACACGTACACAGGAGGACGGATTTTGAAAGTGCAAGAGGCGTATAAGAGAAGGACTATCAAAGAATCCTTAACAAATTTCAAAAGCAGAGAAACAGAACGGGCTCTTTTGAAACACAAGATAAGAAAATCCTCAGGGGAAAACATTGTTAGGTAGGAAACAATAGCCGTGGATCACTCAGGATACACTAGAATTATTGAACGAAACGAGGAAGCACAAGAATGCATATGATAGCAACTTTATTGAATATACCTCCCTTTTAACTACTGCGTATTTGGAGACGCCGGGCTACCAAGATTTTGTCCCGACAGGGATCATTAACGTGCCAGTAATTCTTCTGACACGGCTACGTCGCATTTGGGCACCCTCTAATGCCAGCTGACTGCGCCAGGATGTGATCCTGCAACTTTGGGCGAGTGCAGGAGGGATTCATAGGGAGGTGAAGGCTGCTTGAGTTTTAGTTATCGCAGTAAAGTGGTGCAGTTGCACTCAATATACAGGGAGGTAGCGCGCAGTTCGCTACTCGAGTGGGAATGGGCGGGGACACCAAGAGCCCGCTGTTTTGCCAGCACGGCACAAACCTAGAAAAAATGCTAGTTTTATTTCACTGGCCGTGAAAGCCAATATACCATCTTTTTGGAAGTCTTCATAGGGAGGTTAAGGCTGCTTAAGCGTTTAGTTCTCGCAGTAAAGTGGAGCAGATTCACTCTTCATAATGTTTATGTTATCTTTCTATTTACTTGGAAGGTGATGGGGTTATAAGCAAATTAATGTAATGCATGTGATATTGTGGCATGTGGTTGTATTTAAGGAAGAAATTTGAAATACACAACATCACGGCCGTTAAGCGAGGACGTCATTAAATCTACATTATAAAGCATTCTCTGCAACGTAACTGTTTATCAACAATTTTTGGGGAATCCATTGACTTTTAATCAATATTTTGGGGGGAATCCTATGCCTTTTATTACTTCTTCGATTCCACGAGGCATGGAGCCAACTAACCTTTGAAGATCGTCTGTAGTTATGACTTAGGACCAAGCCTGGATGCTGGTTTCAACAAGTTCCATTTTATTCCCATAACTTTGGCACGAAACGAGTATTTTCAGTCGTGCCCATATGTTTTCTATTGGGTTTAGGTCAGGGATGTTACCTGGCCATGGCAATACATTAATACGATGATCTTTCAACCATTTGATGCTCAATTTTGTAGTGTGGCATGGTGCACCTTCTTGTTGAAAGAAGCACTGTTCTGATGATGAGGAAACAAATCGTTATTTGAAGGTAGCAGATTTGGTTCCAATATCTCAGTCTGGTATCCTTGGGAATTTAATGTACCATATATAACAAGTAGTCGTCCAACACCATGACTTGTCATGCATCCCCACACCATTACGCTGACTGGATGTTTCATAGTAATGGTTGTGCATTCTGGTAACAAATCTTCGCCAGATCGACGACGCACGTATTTGATACCATCGCTTCCAAATATGGAAATACGTGTCTCATCACTTCAAATTACCTAGCTCCAGTCCACATCACTCCATGATCTGTGTTCCAGAGCCCAATTTAAGCGTTTTTCTCTTTGTTTCGCATTAAGATAAGGCTTTCTACTTGGCCTCCTGGCTGGCAAAACACTCGCACGCAATTTTCTTCGAACGGTTCTGTCAGTATTGGTGATTCCAGATGATTCCAGGACTTTCTTAATCTGTTTTGCAGTACGCCGACGGTCTTGTAACACAAGGCGGCAAATTATTCTTTCATCTTGAGCGGAAAGCACAGGTTTTCTTCCAGTTCTAGGAGCAGTATTAGTACTCCTAGTTATCTTATAACGTTCCCAAACCTTCCCTACACCTGGCTTAGTAGCTCCAACACCCAGCCTTGCTGCTATATCTTTAAACGTATAGCCTTCCTCACGTAAAGTTACAGCTCTACTGCGTTTAGCTGGTGACCAATCAACCGTTTCTGCGGCGAAGGTCTCATTCTTCACTGAAAGGACTGCTAACAAGTTGAAGAAATGTTCACTGACACAGAAAAACGAAAGACTTCTTCAGATCACAGCAAGAAGCGCACTAAAGCACACCAGTCACTCAATAATTCGTGAATTTTACTAACAATGACATCAGCTACAGTATACCACATGACAATAATGGATATGGGAAGGAAACTTGAGTACATGAAAGGAATAACTTTTTCCCACTCTTTTATCATCAACATTGGTACATAACAATGAGAGTAAAATTGCAATAAAACCAACAATACCCATCAATAAGTTGTCGTAAACAAGTAACAGTGTGGTACGGTTTCACAATCAACTGTTGAAAATAAGCTATATACTCTCAATAAGTATTTAATCGAAGCTATGTGGTTGAATCCAGCCTATACAAATAGTACCCAGATAGTGATCAGCCTCTCATCCCCATACATTCCAATCTTTTTCAATATGTCAAACAACTTGCTCTAATAAGGTATACTAGCATTACATGTCAGCGGCTTCGCCCGAGAATATTCTAGTTGTAAAGAGTATACTTAGCAAAATCTCAATCATGAATGCTATGACTGATTTATCCTTGGTACGAATAATCAGTCTTTATCAATTCAGCTACTGGTGCAGTGTCTTGGGGTTTGTCATTCCTTCATAGGTATATCAGAGCGAAATTAGTTTTCTGGGAATATCACAGACACTGCTAATTTAAAGGCCTTTAAATGTGTTTTTCTGAGACCCTTTATAGTCGGGTGAAAAATACCTTTCGTACCACACTCACACGTGAAAATTGCGTGAAAAAATTCTTCAGTGCTCCTTGACCCCCATAAACACATTATACTGTATGAATTGATAAATTTTACAGCTTAATTTGGTTCAGTGATAACCTTATAACCGTCTGGAAACTTTCACAGTAATGTAATAATTGGATTTGCATTGCGTCTTACAGAAATAGATGGACCTGTGAGATACTGTAACCATGGTTACCGTGCTTCATTCTTTCATTATTTCATTGTAAATCTACATGTTTTTTGGCATTTATTTATTGTGAGGCATTTAAGGAGTAAGTGAGTGCGTTTTGCTTACGCATTGGGTTATGCTGAACCAGTAGGTGCCCCATACGTGTAGGTTGGTGTTAATGGGACCTTATTTTCGGTACAAAACTAGAATGGGACCTTAGCAGAATAATATAGGGAGGGATTGGCTTTCACGGCCAGTGAATTAAAACTCAGAAATTGTTCTAGGTGTGTGCCGTGTCTTGTGTGTGGTTTCGCTTAGAACATCAAGCTGGCTCATCAGCGGGCCCTTGCTGTCCCCGCCTGGACGCCCACAGTAGTAGCAAACTTCGCGCTACCTCCCTTTATATAGAATGCAACTGCACCACTTTACTGAGAGAACTAAACTCTCAAGAAGCCTTAACCACCCTATGAAGGCTTCCAAAAAGATGGTATATTAGCTTTCACGGCCAGTGAATTAAAAGTCAGCATTTTTCTAGGTTTGTGCCGTGTCTTGTGTGGGGTTTCGCCTAGGACACCAAGCTGGCTCATCAGCGGGCTCTCGGTGTCCCCGCCCATACCCCCACTGGAGTAGCGAACTCCGCGCTGCCTCCCTTTATATAGAGTGCAACTGCACCACATTACTGCGAGAACTATAAGCTCAAGCAGCCTTCACCTCCCTATGAATCCCTCCTGCAATCGCCCAAAGTCGCAGGATCACATCCTGGCGCAGTCAGCTGGCATTGGAGGGTGCGCAAATGCGAGGGACCCGTGTCAGTAGAATTACTGGCACGTTAATGATTCCTTTCGGGTCAAAACTCTGGCAGCCCGGCGTCTCCAAAAAACTCAGTAGTTAAAAGGGACGTAAATTCAATAAAATTGTTATCTTCTGCATTTTTGTGCTTTCTCGTTTCTTTCAATAATTCTAGTGTATCCGGAGTGATCCCCAGCTATTGTTTCCTACCTAACAATGTTTTCCCCTGAGAATTTTCTTATTTTGTTTTTCAAAATTGCCCGATCCTCCGCTTTTGAAGATTGTTAAGGATTCTTCGAAAGTCCTTCTCTTATATTCCTCTTGCACTTTCAAAACCCATTCTCCTGTGTACTGTGCCCAAATCCAGTTGCCTAGATTTGAGGGTACAGGCCACAATGCTAAGTCCAGATTTTATAGTTTGAATAGCGCGCGCCAAACCTTCTTAGAAGGAATTGGAAGCTTTCGACAGCCAAGAAATGGTTGAGTTACGTAGGCCGAGAGCGTCATAGTCGAGGCTAAATTGACATTAAATATTTCCCGATGGAATAGAATCTTGAGACTAACATAAGATTACTGGCACGGACAAGGGAGGAAGAATGTGCTATATTTCGAGGAAATTGATTGAGCGGAAGCTGATATATGAGATGTTTTAGTTCCAGGATTTTTCCCGCAGTGACCTCGTGTAGCCCGCTGAGGAGTATATAAGGCACGCCTGCCCGAGCTAAGTATGTTCACTTCTCCATAGGCACTCCGTTACTATGCATGTGTGTTACTTCGTAAGCGCTCTAGCCCCTAAACACTCTACGTTACTCCGAACACTGTTATAATCTTCGTGCACATGGTTGCGAAACCTTCGTTATTAAGAACACAGTTGCTGGGACTTAGTGTTTCGACAGTACATAGTTACAGGTATTAGAATAGTGTTAATCATTATTGTGATCTTCGAACTTTTCAAAAGTTATCACCAAGGTGATAATATTTGTGGCACTGGTAATTATTTACTGCTACAACGGACATATGAATAGACTTAGTCTATATTTTGATTTCCACTGTCCATTAAAATTTAACTTGGATTTTTTTCATCCACATAACCTGAATAAGTCTTGGACTTAATAAATTTTGACCTAAAAAAGAGTTCATTACTGTTCACCTACCAGTCTTGCACAATTCAGTTCATTAGCCGACATAGGGAATACCAGCATGCTTGCATTGTCTGGAGAGTGAGAAGCTCTGCCCAGGGAACTGATCTTCAGAACTTGAACTTGTTGCAAAACATTGTAAGAGTAGTGACAGTATTGAAGGCATTACAGTTGGGTCGAGTTAAACTGGTAATTTTTCATCATGGATCTTTTCGATCTAACCCCAGTCAAGATTACTTCAGCTGTTGAAACAGCCTATTTTACGAACTAATTTCATCAAGATGCTAAGGCTTCAAGTATGAATACCGCTATGTCTGTGTAAGACCATTGCGGGTATAAAATGGAAGTCGATACAAGATTATAAATACGTGTCCTAATGGGGACAGGAAGACAGAAATAATCTGGTTCAGACCAGATTACAAGCATCAAGATCTACAAGAATGAAAGCTACAATTTGCATTATTTTTATGCGTAGTTATCTGGATTTCTCATATTTTTCTAGAGTCTTACCAACACATATTTTCTTTTCATAGATGTATTTGCTGTTGCAAATATTTTCCTTTTGCAATAGAAGCTTTGATCTGAGTAGTTTTTACACTCAGAAGTCAATGATTCGAAATTTATGGACGAGCAGAACGAGCATTTATTTAATTTTGATATTTTTTCCAATCGCGGTCATCATCCGTCGTAACTGAAGATTTAATAATAAATTTAAGTTGAGGAATGGATATTTATCCATTATTTAGAAGTCGAGGATGATACTCCCCGAACAGTTTAACAACTTTAAATCCAATTTTTGAGGAAATAATAATGATAATTATGTTGATTTAATAATAATAATAATAATAATAATAATTTTTCAATTTTCCGAATTAATAATAATAATAATAGTTGTGAAAGATCAGATTCAAACGCCGGATTTTTTTTGCTACTTTCAACGCAAACTCACTTCTTAAGACCGGCGAACTCAAACAGGTTACTGATGTCTTGTCCCGATATCAGATATTGATCGCTGCAATTCAGTAAACAAGATTCACGGATGAACAGTGCTTCGAGTCACAAGATTATAGAATCTTCAAAGGCAAGACCGGTAAACGTGTAGTAAAAACCATCCCACACTTAGGCACAGGATTTATTGTCAACAGGAAGATTTTGGGTTCGATTGTGGACTTCACATCCCCTAACGGCCGAGTCTCTACTCTTTCTTTTAGGTGTACAAATAGAGTTTACACACAATGGTGAACGTACATGCGCCAATCAATCAGGCGAATAAGAAGGACCCGGAAGGAACAGACGCATTCTGGGAGGAGCTAGAATATATCCTCTCAAAGGTACCTGACAAACATACCATCATTCTGCTAGGGGATTTCAATGCCCAGCTTGGCAAAGAACGAAAATATCAGAAGATTATTGGAAACTACCCAGCTCACAGGAGGACTAATCGTAATGGAGAGAGGCTTGTGGAGTTATGCAGAGCATTCAATCTGGTCCTAAAGTCAATGGCGTTCAAACACCTACCCAGAAAACAGAAGACCTGGATTTCTCCAAACTCCAACCTTGGTGAATTCCAAATTGATCATGTCGCCATTGCACGGAAAGCACAACGAGAGATCCAGAACGTAAAGGTTCTGAGAAGTGGCAACTTAGACTCGGATCACTACCTATCGTAGATCAATGTTAGACTAATTCCAAGAAATAACAAGAAGATTACTCCAAGAAAAACTGATAAGTTTGACAGAGACAAGCTAAGGAGCAACCAAGAATTCACCCACAAGTTGGAAACTTTAAATCCAGAGAATTGGGATGAATTACAAGAGGCTATAGTCAGAACAGCAAAGGAGACTGTCCCACTCACAAAATCAAGAAAGTATCTTTGGTGGGATCATGAATGTGATACAGCAGTTCAGCTAAGACAGGTTGCGTGGCAGAAATGGAATTGTCACAAAAATGAAGAGAACAGGGTCAGCTTCCTAAACGCGAGAAAATCTGCATCAAAAACCATCCGTGGCGTGAAACGTATGTTTAATAAGGAACAGTTGGTACAGATTGAGCAAAACTTCCAGAAAATAACACACGTAACTTCTATAAAACCTTCAAGCACAGTCTGAACAAATACAACCCCCCAAGTCTACAGTTTAAAGATTCCAACGGGAAATTAGCTCACAATGATAAATGTAATTGTCAGATTCTAGCAAGTTATTTTGAAAACCTCCTCAACTGTGAGGCTCCTGAGACCCCTTTCGTTTATGAAATAAATCCAAACATCCACCCTGATTCGTCCACTCCTACGAAGGCTGAAATCACGAAGTTCATCCAAGAGCTGAAGGACAACAAGGCACCGGGTGAAGATTTGATAATTGCTGAACTGTGGAAACATGCATGGGAAAAAGCAGTCGACATGTTTGTTGCAATTATTCAAGAGATCTGGGAGAGCGATAAACTCCCAAGTGGATGGACCTCTGCCGTAATTCATCCACTACATAAAAAAGGGGAGAAAACCGATGGGAACAATTACCGTGGCATCTCTCTTCTATCAATAACTTACAAGATCCTCTCAAAAGCTCTGCAGAATAGGGCGGAACAACAAATCGATCCACAACTGGGGGAATACCAAGGGGGTTTCAGAAAGGGACGATCATGTGCTGAGCAGATTATGAATCTGAAGTCCATCCTTTCATATCTGAAACTCAGGAACAGGGAATTCGTGATGACCTTTGTTGATTTTAGGAATGCGTACGACTCAATTGATCGAACCACCCTATTGAAAATCCTTGAAGAGTTTGGCTTAGATAACAAGACACAATCAATTATTCAGCAAACCCTGACCAACACCACCTCCAAAGTGAAGTTCAGAGGAGAGATGTCTGATGCCTTTGAAATCAGGACAGGAGTGAGGCAAGGAGACGGGCTATCACCACTTCTCTTCAATTGTGTTTTGGAAAAGGACATCCGAGAATGGCGGAAGGAAATGAAAAATTCAAGGGTAGAAAATGGCGTAAGGCTAGGGTACAAGTATATGAATCTTACAATCGACTGCCTAGCCTTTGCAGATGATCTAGTGATCTTTTCAAATTCCATTGATATGGCAGAAGAACAACTTAACCAGCTGTAAAATCAAGCACTGAAGGCTGGGCTTCAAATCTTCTTTGAGAAGACACAATTCATGACAAATATAAAGTCAGCGCCCAGGGAACTGGAGGTCGGACTAGGAAAAGTTCAGAAGGCAGAAAAGTTTAAATACCTCGGTGAATGGATGGAGCCTAACATATCAGAGAAGGAAGCCTTCATGTCATGCATTAATAAAATGGAAATGGCATACAACCCGACTAAAGACATCTACCATAAGAGATCGATATCCTTAAACGCCAAAATTAGACATTACTGCACTGTTATTCGACCAGAGGCTCTGTATGCGGCTGAGACTCTAATAATGAACAAGAAAGGTCTGATGGAAAAACTAGAGGCTAAAGAAAGGAAGATTTTGAGGAAAATCCTGGGTCAATCAAAGAAAACTGCGAGTACAGAAGGCGTCACAACCACGAATTGTACAAGCACGTGGAGAAGATCAGTGACACGATTCGAAAAAGAAGGATTGCCTTTTATAGCCACGTGACACGAATGAGCCCAGGCAGGATATCAAAATGGATATTGACGTACTTCCAAGATAAGAAAACCAAAGGGGCATGGTTTACGGAAGTTGAGAAAATCTACGTGAAATGGAAATTTCCCCTAAAGATATCCAGGAGCGTGTTCCACTTCACGAAAAACTACGTACGCACAAAGGTTTCCAGGAAAAGCCGAAGCTGAAGACAGGGAAGGCTTGGTACCAAGAGAGAAAAGAACAACACCGAAGACAAATGAGGGAACACTGGGCGGTAGTTAGAGCTCGGAAGAAGAGACAGTTGAACTGACGTGGTCTTTAGTTGGCCAAATCGAAGAAAGACGAAGAAGAAGTTGTGAATTCTAATAATCATTATAATGTAGTGTGATTTATGCATTTGACATTTAAAACAATATTCTAAGATCGGATACTTGTTGATTCCGAAGGTTAGTGGTTAACGCATGCCCACAGATAAATAACATATTAATTCAGTGGAATTGTTTCACGCTGGCATTATGCATTTGAATCTTTGAGAAGACATGGAAAGTAATGATACGGGAAGGTAAAAGCATGTATAAAACAGGGTTTTTGCTAGAGTTTGTATAAGAATAAAATCATTATTGAGCAACGTCTTTCAAAACGTTTGCCTAAGAATAGACACGGTTTGGAGTTATTCATGTTTTAAACTAATGGTATAATTATTATTGTAAACTCATTGGTGGAGTTTACTAATTTATACATCTTCCAGTTGTCGTAACAAGCAAAGTCTTGATTATTCTGTATAATTTGGGAAGAAATAATTGTTAAGTGTGCAGAGAGTTAAATATGCCATTCTGAGTGCGCAATTAAGTCGCAGGAATGAGGTTGTGTGAAATGAAGCATCAACTATATTGTAGGTTGGATATCTTTGAGATGAGTAGAGGAGTCGAATTTAGCCACACTTTCGTCGAAATATAACCAAAGGTTATTTTGTTGAGCCATCATCGTCAATTCACAGTTTACCCACATGTTCTAGAAGTATTCCTAGTAATTGCTTGCCCGAGAATTGTTATTGCTAAACTTGTAACTTTCATTACGAAAAGACTTTACCGTTGTCTAGATCCTAATTATGATTATGTGATTTTTGACGCATTTAAATCGAATGGGCCGATGCTGTTAATTATTTAAAACTGTTACTTCTTAACAACCACTAGAAACTGAGAGGATTTTGTGATCCTATAAAAATATATAAACATTTTGTAAATACGTTTGATGATTAACATATTTGACATTTTGTCAAATTATTGTAATTGTAATTGATAATAACAAATGAAATTGTTTTATGATAACGTTTCTAAATAATATTCCAAGTGATAATTAATTGATTAAATGGTTGAATCCATATGGAATTGAATTTATATTTTGTAGATAATAATATTTTGACAATTATATTTATGATTGAGTCAAAAGCTCTGAATAGATTTTGGATCGAGAACAGTTGATTCAATAGAAAATTTTCTGTTTATCGAAGTTCGTCGAATCCAAATGCTCGAAAGTCCATGTAAATGATATTGTGTTGTATTTCTTGTTAAGGGGAGATTATGCTGAAATTTCATGAATTTCGAAGAAAATATCGAATTTGGGTTTATAGCACTAAAAAACCCGGATATGTCCTCTATCAAAAATTTTTTTATTGTTTTAAATATCGCCATTTTTAAAGTCTTCAGCACCATTTTTAAATGGCGTTGCGGTGGCATTTAATTGCTCCATGCGCTACTCGACACGCCCCATCCAGTTGCTGCTAAGAAATTATGTGTTTATGAATTCTTTCTTACTGGGATTTCAAATGCTATTGAAGAATAGACCTGCAGAGGTGATATTTTGCAACTCAATGCTCTGTTGTTATACTACGTGATCCATTATTAGTGAAGTAAATACTAATAACCATGGTTTCACTCCTTGCGCTGAAATTTATTTCATAATATTACTTCAATTTTCTTTGTAGTGCTACTGTAGTAATAGCTTAGTATTGTTTGTGCTGTGAGTGAGTTCATCATGGGGTGTGTTAGAACACTTGAAGTCTTGCAGTCCATCAGAGCGAAGCCAGCACCAACCTATGCTGTGAAAATCAGTACCCAGCGAGACCAAAAGCACATAAAACAAAGTAGGAAAATGTGCTCAGGTGACAGCAAGGGGCTAAGAAAAAAAAGAAGGTGGTGAAAATATCACTGGAGGAGAAAAGAAAGCAGTCTGAAGGGCATACCTGTAGTGCAGGGCAGTTCTAAAATGTGTAAAGTTGCATAGATTTTTATTTTGCATTTTCTGGCTTAACAAAATTTGCATGTTTTCTTTCAATAAGAAAGTCCCTTGTCATGCAGTTTTTGCCTGATACAAGTACAATTTTACACAGAAGTAGCTAGATAGGTGGTGCACAAATATTAGTATGCAATTTGTTGTAAAAAGAAGATTCAAAATTATTTTTGAGCAAGCAAATTCTGTTTGCAATCATATTTTATAAAAAAAATCAACATTACATTTAAAAAAATTCTACTTGCTAATGTGTTTGTCAAACAACAAACTGTGACACTAACTTTTGTTAGCATAGATATTAAGAAGGTTTGTGGAAAATTTGGTACCAATTGGAAAAATATTCTGATGCAAGGGACTTTTTTTAAAGATGGTGGTAAAGTGGCATTTAAAAAACTCCTACTCAGAAATTTTTATAGGTACAATATTCAAACTTAGTAACATGTCTTTACTTGAAAAGGGCTATCATAGAAAAAAAATTGGTAAAAATTCAATGAAGAATATAGAGGTTAGAAATTTCAGTATAATATCCCCTTAATAACTTTGTATTTGAACAAATCCTGAGATAACTGAATCCTGAAGTGTTAATTAATTTGCTACGATATTTTTGAAAAAGTGAACTGTGATATATTTTTCAACGAGTGATAATTTTTTTTCATTTCAATATGTGAATACTCAAATAATATAGGGATCAGTAAGGACAATTAAATTTGCACTGACAAAACCCTACTACTGTAAATAATTCTTTTGAGCGAAGTCAACAGGACTATTAATTTGACCTTCGTCTCAATTGCTAAGTGTTCATGTGTTGGTGAAATCGTATATCTTGTACATTAACATATGATTCGTCATACCTCATTTATGCCATTTTTGCATAACTTCAGTCAATTTTAAAGTTTTAAATAAAATGAGATAATTTTATCGGTTGCAATCCTTATTGTTCTATCCTTCTATCCTTATTGTTGCATCGAGTCGAAAATCAGTACAGCATTTTTTGTTGAGTTATTGTAGTCACTTTAACCCATCTGGCGCCCCGGGATATTTTGATTCTCGTGCTCACTGATTTTTGGTGAAATGCATATGTGGTCGTCCGGACTTCGGTCTGAACGGGCACAGTACGTGTGCTTCATTCCTTCTCCACCTCGCCCTGAATCCTAGCAGAAATATCTGGAAACACCTCACTGAAGAGGATAAATAATAATACAGAATTGTTTAGTACCGGCGGACCTCAGACCAATATTAAAATTAATGAAGTAATCAACACTATCGAGAACAATTTAAAATCCAACAGCTCGGCAAAAGAAACTGAAGAGGTTGTGAGGTTAGAGGGTCGTTCTCAGCCAAAACGAGTTTCATTCGACAATAAAATGTACACACAAGCTGAAGGCCCAGCGATGGACTCACCACTAAGCGGGCTAATCGCCGACATCTTCATTAATGCACTAGAAAATGCGTTCTTAGAAAAGACTTCAACTAAGGGAATAGTAATATGGCATAGATACGTAGATGTTGTAATTTGCATCTGTTGTCCGGCTTTGGAATTATTTTATCTTTAGTTTTATGTTTGGCTACAATTTGGTCTATTTTGCTTGGCGGGAAATTGTTTTCCATTGCTATTTGCTTGATAATTCTTATTTCCTTACGATAATTTTATTTTGACATGGGTATGTTTAAAGCCCTGTGCGCCATTAAATTGAACAACGCTAATTTATGCGTACTGAGGTGATAAGATTGATTGTCGATTGCATGCGAGGTTTGTGTGGCTTTTCAGAATATGAAATATGAAAACTCATTTTTTAAGTAGGAGACGTTTTTAATTGGGATGGAAATAACCAGGGATGAAGGAAGCAAATATGATATTAAAATTAGGTTGGCTGAGGCAAGGACGGCATTTCTGCAGCATATTTATTTATCGTATGACATACAGACAAAAAGCATGCAAGATAAATATATACACACATAAACATTGATATATACATATTTACAGGGACACATGGCAAGGCAGGCTAATATATTTAAATCTAAATTCCGTATCCATTGCAATGCTGTACGTGTTGCCAACGGGAAGTCAGACCGATTACTCTGATATGCTCTGCTATGGCATATGTGGTGAACTGACAGTGAAGGAGCACCGCAGTCACATTGGGGAGAAGGAATTTGACCCCATTTGAAGGGTGATTCAGCACATACTCCGTGGTTAGTCCGGATCCTACTGAGGGCAGGCCACGTTCTTCTTGTCAGGTCAAAACCGGGTGCAGCGCTATCTCTAATTAAATCACTCCGAGCTTCAAGGTTGATGTTGGTGCTCCATTCATTTCTCCATTGGATATTCGGCTTAAAATTGTTGCCTGTGAGATCCCTAGCATATTTGATGGGTGGATGTCTAGATTTCAGTCGGTTTCTATTCAGATCAGGGATGTCGCAGTGAATAGGAAGAGCTGGATTACTCATGATGTTCTTATACTCCCAGATCAAGGCAGCTTTCCTGCGTAGGTCAGGAGGCATGATGTTGCTGAGGACAGGAAGCCAATAAGTCGGCGTAGATCTAATAAGGCCACTGATCAGTCTCATGGGGTTATTGAGTTGGGTATCAATTATCTTAACATGGGGGCTGTTCTGCCAAACTGGAGCATAATATTCAGCAGCGGAGAAGACAAGCCCTAATGCAGAACACCTCCGAGTTATAGCAGAAGCTCCCCCAAGTAGTACCACAAAGCTTCTGCAGGATAATTTTCGGCTTCTAATTTTGGCGGCTGTATTTTCAAGATGTTTTTTAAAAGATAATGTGCGATCCAGAGTGACACCTGAATATTTAGGGTGTTTATTAATTCTCAGCACAGAATCTTGAAGCGATACATGAACTGCACGATCAGCCATTCTGTTGTTTAAATGGAAACATGATACTTCAGTTTTTGTTGCTCTTGGTTGGAGCCTCCATTTGTGGAAATATCTTTCAAGCCTCTCAACGTCATCATTGAGCACATTCTCCATGACACTGAAGTCCTTGTGCCTTATTGCCAAAGCTATATCATCAGCATAACAAAACTTTCTGGACTGAGTATCTGGTAGATCAGAGAGATACAGATTGAAGAGAAGGGGAGCCAGCACTGAACCTTGTGGGAGCCCGTTGTTCAGCTTTCTTTGTTTGCTCATTCATTTTCCCAGAATGACTTGGAAAAGTCTGTTACTGAGCATATTACCAATACGTTGCATGGTAGTTTTGCAAGGTATTACTAGAGACAGTTCATAGAGTAACCCCTTTCTCCATACTGTATCATAAGCGGCAGACAGATCGAGAAACACAACAGAAGTTTTCAGTTGCAGTTGAAAACCAGACTCGATATGCGTTGATCACAACTACTGCGATTAGGTTGAAAGCCAGCCCACTCTACAGGAATGTGTTCTAAGATAGACAGACTGATCCTATTATAAATCAGTCTTTCAAGAAATTTTTAGCAACAGCTCAGCAATGCTATAGGCCTGTAGCTTTGGGGAGCGTCTTTTGGCTTACCAGGTTTCAAAACAGCTATAATTTTAGTTTTCTTGAACTGATTTGGAAGGATCCCTGTGTTTAGAATATCACTGAAAAATCGAGCAAGCCATTTTCGAGCATTTTGGTCAAGATTTAACCGAAACTCAGGATGAATGCAATCAAATCCTGGGGCTTTCCCATATTTGATGTCATTCATAGCCACATTGACTTCTTCAAGGGTGAATAACTTCGGAGTAAGACGAAGTTAATGGAAGTGATGCTTTTATTTTCTTGAAGTTCCTTTTCAGGATTCGTGTATGGTCTTTATCTTGTGCAACCTTAGAAGTCGATACAATGTGGCTGGCAATCTTATTAGGCATATAAAATTGTGTTGACACCAAATATAGATTTTGTATAAGGAAGTCGCTTTAGAACTTTTTCCTGGGGTGCGGCTCGCGTAGGAAGTAAAACTTGAACTCTTGGAGCAGGATAAAAACGGAGAACATAAGATCCTGAAATGCGCTGTTACAGGAGACTATTACAATGAAATGGGAAGTAGATCAACACTTTGAAAGGTATTAAATGTGTAGGCGAGAGGAGATATTTCTGACGAGTGGCAATGAAGACATGAGATAAGTTGGCAGCACACATTCAACGACACCCAGGAATAGCTAAAATAGATAAAGAAGGAAGTGTTGGGATTAAAAACTATAGGTATAAAAGATTGCCAAGGTTGTAGGATGTAGAAATGAAACGATTGACGGAAGACATAAAGGTACGTAGGGCTGCATCAAACCAGTTAAAAAACTGAAGACTCCAACAAGAGAAACTATTACAAATCAAAAGTATGAACTTGCCACAATGAATTAAAATGTGATTATTTAAATGTCCTCTCTTAGCTAATGAAGATTCACAATTGCAACAGAAGCACGGTTTCTAGACCCTATACAATCGATCGTATGTCCTTAAATGTCTCCTTAGAGCTGAATTGCTTTCGCATATACAGTGAGATTCCTTGGCTGAAGGGGGACCAGAGGCAAGCTCCTTTCGCCAGCCAACCAAACTCAGGCCGCAGGCAAAAACCGCTAAACGGTACATCAATTAATGGTATATTTACCACCAAATGATAATTAATGGACGTACTATTTCACAGAAGACGTTGAAAATGTTCTCCTTTAGCTGAGAGGCAAGCATTGTATCATTTAAAAAATTAGCGTTTACAAGTTGTAATTCTCCTTCCGTAATGAGGGAAATCTGCTGCAGTATATTGTTCTCCAACTCCTCCAGGCTACAAGGATTAGACCGATACACTTTGTCTTTTAAGCGTCCCACAAATAAAAATCACACAGTGTTGAATCCCGGCTTCGAGGCGGCCACAACCCAGTACTAATCACCCTGTCACCAAAGACAGCACTTATTGCGTCCAATGAACCATGTGCAGTGTGCAGTATGCTGGAAAATATGGAATTATCTTTCCCTGTATGCTAACCGGACAAAGAAATTATTCAAAATAACCTGAACGTATCGAGGAGAAATAATAATTTCACGGAAAAGAAATTGGGCCTGTATTCTTTTGCGGTTACTGCGCAACACATACAGATTTTGTGTTATGCAGGGGGATGTGGTGGATCAGTATTGGGTGCACAGGAGACCAGTATCGATTGTTTTGAGAGTTCACAAGTCCCCGTTAATAAAACCACGCCTCGTCACTGAAAAGCACTAACTGTTGATCTAAAATTCCGTCGTGCACGGACTGGAAGAAACAATTACATTAGTTGCCTCTTGCCACTGGATCTCTGTGACTTAAGGTAATATTGTACGGTCGATACTTAATTAGTTTCCTGACCGTCTGAGCCGTTGAATATGATACGTTGGCTTAATTTTGCAAAGATTTTCTCGCTGACCATAATAGTCGACCAGTAATGTCCTCTAATTTCCCTACTGTGGAAACGCGACGTCTCCGTTTATTTCCTCCGTTTGAAACTTACGCAGTAGACTTGAACTTCCTCACAACCTTGCGAACTGCAGTCTTCGAAGACACCTGAAAAACAGGAAATTCCTGTTGAAATGCTATGTGAGCAACACCATTACACTGCTGCGTAATAAAAGTACAGGAAATGAAAATTAATTGTTGTGTGGTGCACCTCGCAGCCATAATTGTAAGTGGCTAGATAAAAATTAACCATTCCTAACTGTTCGTAGCTGTTGCAGCAAGCACACCTACTGTTGTGTATCTGTCGTCGCCTGTACTTAAAAGATTGGCTTGCCACTCCAGGCAGACGGAATAATTGGATGGGCTCAAAGGAAGTGCAGATAATAAAACGAAGGCCTAGATTCACAGCATATGAATGGCATTAGCCAATATTCCTCAATACTTGAATTCTAAATCTTTGGAAGTTACAGCGTTGCATTATGTAGCTACTTCTGTCTTACCCAGCGCGTTTACTAAAATTAATCAAGCTTGGACCTAAGACCGTTTGGTGTTTACTCGTGTGGTATCTTTGAATACGAAGTGTAA
Organism: Meconema thalassinum; assembly: GCA_946902985.2. Classification (NCBI taxonomy): domain Eukaryota; kingdom Metazoa; phylum Arthropoda; class Insecta; order Orthoptera; family Tettigoniidae; genus Meconema; species Meconema thalassinum. Next base: position 37,000,110 of record OX336398.1, on the reverse strand, counting down.
AAATCAATGTCCCGTACCCTAGTGGAGCTGGAGAACAATATACGGCAGCGGATATCCCCCACAAGAGAAGGGAATTACAACGAGTAAACGCTAATTTATTTACCCGATAAAACGCCTGTCTGTCAGATGAAGAAGAACATTTTCAGCATCTTCTGCGAAGAGGTAAGTCCCTTAATCATGATTTTCTGGGTGAAATTACCATTCATTAATGTACTATGTTACTTTTTTTTGGCTGGCGGAAGGCCTGCGCGCCTGTTGGATGGCCGCACGCTATGCTCCAGCAAATGAATCTCCCTGAAATACATTACTATCACTTCTTGCCACCATAAGTTATATAGTCATTAAATGTTCACATTTAAGCTAATTTGACCTTGGGTTTAATACATAAGAAAGGCTTCTCGCCTCTGTTGTTTAGGAAAAGGAAGGAAGGAAGATTGTAGTTTTACGTGACCGTGAATCTTGTGATTATGAGCCACGGGACCTCCTTTTTACGTGGAATCCGAACCACAGGACATGGCATTTCACTTCGAAAATCTCACATGCATTGACCGGGAATCGAACCCGGACCGCCTTGGTGAGAGGCATACAGCTAGACCACTGAGCCACCACGCCCCCTGTTGTTTAGGAAGTGTCTTTCTCTGGATTAGCATGTGCCTCTTCAAAGGTATAACCTGAAAGAGCTTCGATTCGCATATAGTACATGTTTATGGCTCTCGCCGTTATGGATTAGCATGTGTATGTACGAATTTCCTCACTTAGTAAACTTGGATTCACATACGCTACATGGTTATGGCTTCTCGCTGCTATGGATGAGCATGTGTCTCTTCAAACCTCCTCTCTGGATAAACTTGGAATCACACACGCTACATGAGTACGGCCTCTCGCCGCTATGGATGAGAATGTGTGTTCTTAAAGTTCCTCTCTGAGTAAACTTGGATTCACATACGCTACATGAGTACGGCTTCTCGCCGCTATGGATCAACATATGTAATTTCAAACATCGTCTGTCTGAAAACACGGATTCACACACACTACAGCAGTAGGGCTTCTCGCCACTATGGATGAGCATATGTCTTTTCAAATGTCCTTTCAGAGTGAACTTAGATTCACATACGCTACATGAGTACGATTTCTTGCCGCTATGGATAAGCAAATGTTTCTTCAAATTTCCTTTGTCGGAAAACTTGGTTTCACATACGCTACATGAATACGGCCTAATGCCGCTATGGATGAGAATATGTTTTTTCAAACCTTCTCTCAAAGCGAACTTTGACTCACATACACTACATAAGTGTCGCTTCTCGCCGCTATGGATGAGCATGTGTCTCTTCAAACTTCCTCTCTGAATAAACTTGGATTCACATACGCTACATGGATATGGCTTCTCGGCGCTATGGATGAGCATGTGCGTTTTAAAATGTGCTCTCTGAATAAACTTGGATTCACATACGCTACATGAGTAAGGCTTCCCGCTGCTATGGTTGAGCATATGTGTCTTCAAAGTTCCTACGTCTCTAAACATGGATTCACATATACTACAAGAGTACGGCTTCTTGTCGCTATGGATGAGCACGTGTCTTTTCAAATTTCCTCTCAACTTAAACTTGGATTCACATACGCTACATGAGTAAGGTTTCTCGCTGCTATGGATGAGCATGTGTCTCTTCAAATTTCCTTTTTCAGAAAACTTGGACTCACATACGCTACATGGATATGCCATTTTACCGATATGATCACCAATGGCTGACTTCAATTTTTGTTTGGTAGTACATTTTTCTCTACATGCACTTATAGGATTTTGTCTTTCACTAATACCAAATCGGTGAATCTTCATTACAGCGGGATCTGATGTATCCGGATATATCAGCCTAAAATAATTAGTACTAACAGTTTAGATTACGGTACATTATCACGGATGAAGAATAACAGAATCATAGAGATCTTAGAAGTGTAAATATAATTGTGACAACTTTTATTAATACCATTACCAGATAGCTTGTCTTCAAGAAGTACCAGTAACTGACGTCGTTTTCACTTATCAATAATATGTTGTACATACAATCTGAACATTTCACAATACAAGACACACCTGAAGAATATACAGGTGTGTCTTGCAAGAGATTTTGGATTAATAGCTCTGACAGTAAGAGTGTAGTTGGATCGTATCTTAGCCACCAAAATCCTCCGACGAAAAGTCGTTAGAATTTTTACATGCCGGATGCCGTAAAGGATAAGGTGCTCATTCCTCCACCGTCTGCAACACTGCTTGACCTTCGCCAACATGAAAATAAGTCGAATCTTGCGATTAATTGGCTGAGATTTCACAGAGTCGGCTAAATTGATGAGTGACAAGGATACAATATCGTTGTTGTTCTAGTTTGAGTCATAAGTCTTTAGACGCTTTTAATACAGCACTTCACGTCTCCTAATCTTGATGTTATCAATTCAGTCCTCCGTATAAAACTACCACACCATACATCAGAAGCAATGTATTTAATTTCGCCATCATGCCGAGACGTCTTCCTGCAGAAGATATTACCTGCAGGCTAGAAGCTTCTATCCGTCATCTAACAGCCTTCGAAGCAGAATAAATTAGAACTGAGGCTTCTCTGTACATCAAGCATGCCAGGTCCGTAGATAGGATCCAGCTTATAAAGCGATCCCAACGAACCCCGTAAAGAAAATAGAGAAGTCGAACACGCGGCTAAATAAGGATTCATCTATTACAGAAGAGAACTATAAATCCCTAGATCCTCGCTACTCAAAAACTCCAACGTTCTAAGGCCGACCTAAAATACACAAGACCGATGTGCTTCAGAGACCAACATTCAGCGCCTTAGCATCCCCAACTCACGCTCTTGCTAAATATATGAATCACGTCCGGCATCCATTATTCCCTCCACCACCCTCTCACGTCAGAGACTCCTAACGCTTCGTAGATATCTAAGCGAGTATAAACTTGAGTTTCGGCGATTTACTGGCAAGCCTCGATTCGGAGTCGTTATTTACCAAGGTTCATGTACCTGACGCCATAGAGATAATCAGGTAAAAGCTTACAGCCATAGAAGATTCAACAGACTTAGGTGACTTGGATGAACAGTGCGTAAACTGTACATTTTTGCGTCAACTTATAGAGGGAGCAGTCATGGAATTATCCTGCTCTCCATAATTGTCAAACGTTTTCATGGCAAATTACAAGAAGAAGCCGTAAAGGAGAGCCCATTGAAACTGAAGTGTTTGTTCAGATACGAAAACGAGATATTTTGATATGGACGCAACTCAGTTCAGAAATTCCTAGACTTCATGGGCTACAGGCATCTAAGCATCAAATTAACAATGGAAGTAAAATAAAATAATCCACTGGCCTTAATAGATGTTATGGTCTATAAACAGACAACACGCTTGGACACAGGGTCTATAGTAAAGGCATTCATACGGATCGGTACCTACATGGAAACTCAAGCCATTCTACCGTCACTGAAATAAATGGTAGATAGGACACTGCTCACCAGAGGTAACCGCATTTGCGATAAGGAAAGCGTATATGAAGAGAAAGAACGGGTTTGGAATATGCTCCAAGCTAACGGATACAGGAAAGGAGAGATAAATAGGGTCATGATGTGCCCAAATCCAGTTGCCCGGATTTGAGAGCACAGGCCACAATGCTATGTCCAGAGTTGAAAGTTTGAATAGCGCGCGCCGAACCTTCTAAGAAGGAAATGGAAGCTTTGTGCCGCCAAGAAATGGTTAAGTGACGTAGGCGAGAGCGCCATAGTCGAGGCTAAATTGACATTAAATATTTCCCGATGGAGTAGAATCTTGAGACTAACATCAGATTACTGGCACGGACATGGGAAGAAGAATGTGCTTTATTTCGAGGAAATTGATTGAGCGGAAGCTGAGATATGAGATGTTTTAGTTTCAGCATATTTCACGCATTGACCTCGAGGAGTCCGCTTGCGTGTTATATAAAGCCTGCGTGCCAGAGCTAAGTACAGTCACTTCTTCGCAAGAGCTCTGTCTATAAGGACAGTATGTTCAGTCCTTCGTAAGCGCTCAGCCGCTAAACACTTCACGTCGCTCCGAACACTGTTATACTGCAGAAATAATCTTCGTGCACATGGTTGCAAAATCTACGTTATTACTAGCACACAGTTGCTGGGACTTAGTGATTTCGACGACAGTACACGGTTACTGGTCTTATAAAAGTATTTAACATTATAGTGATCTTCGAACTTTTCAAAAGTTATCAAAAGTTTGTGGCATTGGTAATAATTTACTGCTACAACGGACATATGAATAGACTTAGTCTATATTTTGCTTTCCACTGTCCACTAAAATTTAACTTGAATTATTTCATCCAAACAGCCAGAATAAGTCTTGGACTTAATAACTTTCGACCAACCAAAATAAGTCAGTACTGTTCACCTACCAGTCTTGCACAGTTCAGTTCACTAGCCGACATAGGGAAACCAGCATGCATAGCATTGTCTGGAGAGTGAGAAACTCTGCCCAGGGAACAGATCTTCAGAACTCGAACATGTGTTGCATAAGATTGTAAGAGTAGTGACAGTATTGAAGGCATTATAGTTGGGTCGAGTTAAAACTGGTAATTTATCATTATGGATCTTTTCGATCTAACCCCAGTCAAGATTACTTCAGCTGTTGAAGCAGTAAATTTTACGAACTATTTTCATCAAGATATTCAGGCTACAAGTATGAATACCGCTATGTCTGATTAAGACCATTGCGGGTATAAAATAGAGGCTGATACGAGATTATAAATACGTGTCCTGATGGGGACAGAAGACTGAAATAATCTGGTTCAGACCACATTACCAGCATCAAGATCTACAGGAATGTAAGCTACAATTTGCAATATTTTTATGCGTAGTTACCTGGAATTTCTCAAATTTTCTACAGTCTTACCAAAATAAATTTACTTTTCATCGAGGTTTTTGCAGTTGCAAATATATATTTTTTGCAATAGAAGCTTTGATCTGAGCAGTTTTTACACTCAAAAGTCAATGATTCGAAATTTATGGACGAGCAGAACGAGCATTTATTTAATTTTGATATTTTTCTAATCACGATCATCAGCCGTCGTAACTGAAAATTTAACAATAAATTTAAGTTGAGGAATGGATATTTATCCATTATTTAGAAGTCGAGGATGATATTCCCCGAACAGTTTAACAACTTTAAGGGCCGTATTCACCATCGCCGGTAAACTCATCCATTATCTAAGATTTCGAAAATTCGGTTAATACTATTATCTCAGATAACATACACATCGGTATTCACCATTGCCTTTATTATCCCGGTTTTCCAAATCTTGGTTTTCGGTTCAATGTGTACTGCATAGCTGAAATTTTTATATAGATAGATGCAATGGAAACAGTTGACTAGTGCCGCACAAATCATCTGTTTATTGTCAAAACAAAGTTCTGTTCTGCAGCTTTATTGGTTAGGAGTGAGATATAGAACAGTAAATATTCGTAAATAATGTCAAGTGTTGAATTGAAACGTAAGAAGAGGCCAATTAATATCTCAAATAATGGAAAAGCAATTAAAATCAATGTAATTCAATATTTTCATTCTCATTATACTAGTGTTACATTCCCAATAAAATACTTCTATAGTACGTATCAATAATTAGTGTTCTGCTCACAAAAATGTCCCGACAAGCCACCTTATATCGATCAGCTTGTCCATCAATTTGACCGTCCCTTAAAAGTTCAGCCCATGATGCTGTTAGTTCTAGCTTTGGATCGTCCTGAGGTAGCTCTTCCCCAGCTTGTCGCACAATGTTATGTAGAACGGCTGTATCAGTTATCACTGGAAACGTGTGCTCTAACGCTAAATTCATACCTAAAGCAAGAACCGGGAATCTTCGCTTCCATATGCCAAACACTCGCTCTATCACATTTCTTGTTCTTATTTGTGACTCGTTATAAAGATTCCCTTCAGGTGTGCGAACCGCATCCAGAGGAGGCATTAGGTACGATCTACAAGGGTAGACAGCATCTACTAATAATACTGAATCCCCGAAGACACCTTGTTCGAACGTGGCTTGTTGTACACAGTTGTTGAAACTCGTACCATCGTAACCATGTGGCCATCTAGCCACAAGGTTAGTAAATTCCATATTATAATTACATATTGCTTGCACATTCAGCGAAAAATAACCCTTTCTGTTTCGGAATAATTTGGCATGATTACATCCAGGAGACCGTATTCTAATATGGGTACAGTCCATTGCCACTACTGCTTTTGGAAATCTGGCATTGTTATAAAAAGTGTTGCATTATAGCCTCAGGTGTTTGCGGAAGACTGATGTAGCGGGGTCGTAAAGCGGCTACGGCAGCGCTCACACGATGTACTATTCGGCAAGCTGTTGCTTGACTCACCCCTGCATAATCCGCTACTACTACCAGTAGCATAAAACCTTAATGAAAGCAGCAATTGATTTATTGGCGACTCAGAATGGTTCTTGAAAGACCACAAATATAACTATTCATTTGTTAAATTTAGAGTAAATGCTTTCTATATACTCCCTATTGGAGTTATAGTATTCTTCTTACCTGTCCGTTGCAAATTCAAGGTTAGGTTCTATGATGGACAATACTGACAAAGTAGAGGATTTAGATAACCTAAAACGTGTGATAAAATCAACATCATCGTAATCCTAAAAATATGAGGCAATGTCTTTTATCCACCTAGGTCGTTTCCCTGCATATTCATGCTGATATTCTTCGTCGCTATAGTTTTGTCTGGCTATTATTAAGTATTCCATTCGTCTGCGCGCCATTTTTGTTCTGTTGATTATCTTAGTTTTTGGCATTTTACCGGTCAACCTTTCTCCAGTAAAGTGATTAACCAGGATAATCCTTATTATCCGAGATAATTGTGTTGGTGAATAACGACATAGCTATTATCTGAGATTTTTGCAGCTATAAACCAAGATTATCAAATTACTGGCGTTGGTGAATACGGCCCTAAATCCATTTATTGAGGAAATAATAATAATAATAATGTTCATTTAATAATAATTCATTCATTGAATTTCGCTAATCGGCCAACTAGGGACCACGATAAGCCTCATTTTACATTCTGGCATTTGCTCATTTTTTTTTATCCACATTGCCTTCATGAGCTCACTGTGTTTAGCACGACGTTCCTCTGTCCATTTCGCACCAGTTGTCCGTTTTTCGTCCCGGAAAGTCCCAAACGTCTTGATGGCTGCTCTATAAAGATTTCGGTCTTGTGCATCTTCTGCTCGTATCCCCATTTCTTTCAGATCTTTCTGGACGTTAACATACCATGGCATTGTCGTTTTTGGTTTTGAGTCGAATATACTGAAGATACGTTTCGTCCATCGGGAATAATAATAATAATAATTTTTCAATTTTCTGAAATAATAATAATAATAATAATAGTTGTGATTTCTAATAATCATTATCATGTAGTGTGATTTATACATTTGACATTTAAAACAATTTTCTAAGATCGGATACTTGCTGATTCGGAAGGTTAGTGGTTAACGCATGCTCACAATCAAATAACATATTAATTCAGTGGAAGTATTTTACGCTTGCATTATGCATTTAAATCTTTGAAAAGACACGGAAAGTAATGAATGATACGTGAAGCCAAAAGCATGTATAAAACAGGGTTTTTGCTAGAGTTCGTATAAATATAAAATCATTATTGAGCTACGTCTTTTGATAAAACGTTTGGCTAAAAATAGACACCGTGTGGAATTATTCATGTTTTAAACTGATGGTAAAATTATTATTGTAAACTCATTGGGGGAGTTTACTAACTTCTAAACCTTCCAGTTGTCGTAACAAGCAAAGGCTTGATTATTCTGTATAATTTGGGAAGAAATAATTGTTGTGTGTGCAAAGAGTTAAATATGCCATTCTGATTGTGCAATTAAGTCCCAGGAATGAGGTTGTTGAAATGAAGCATCAACCATATTGTAGGTTGGATGTCTTTGAAATTAGTGGAGGAGTTGATTTAGCCACACTTTCGTCGAGATATAACCATCACTGTCAATTCACAGTTTACCCACGTGTTCTAGAAATATTCCTAGGAAGTGCTAGCCCGAAAATTGTTATTGTTGACCTTGTAACTTTCATTATGAAAAGACTTCACCGTTGTCTAAATGCTAATTATGATTATGTGATTTTTGACGCATTTAAATCGAATGGGCCGATGCTGTTACTTCTTAACAACCACTACAAACTGAGAGGATTCTTGTGATCCTGTAAAAATATAAACTTTTTGCAAATAAATTTCATGATTAACATTTCTGTCATTTTGTCAAATAATTGTAATTTTGATGATAACAAATGATATTCTTTTATGATAAATTTTCTAAATTATATTTCCAAGTGATAGTTAATTGATTGAATCGTTGAATCCATATTGAATTGGATTTATGTTTTGTTAATAACAATAATTTGACCATTATATTGATAACTGAGTCAAGAGCTCTGAAGAGATTTTGGATCGAGAACAGATGATTCAATGAATATTTTCTGTTTATCGATTTTCTTCTAATCCCAATGCTCGAATGTCCATGTAAATGATATTGTGTTGTATCCCTTATTAATAACTTTGTATTTGAACAAATCTTGAGATAACTGAATCCCGAAGTGTTAGTTAATTTGCTACTATATTTTTGAAACACTGAAACAGTGATCTATTTTTCATCGAGTGATAATTTTTTTAAATTTCAATATGTGAATACTCAAATAAGATAGGAATCAGGAAGGACAATTAAATTTCACTGACAAAACCCTACTACTGTAAATAATTATTTTGAGCGAAGTCAACAGGACTATTAATTTGACCTTCGTCTCAATTGCCAAGTGTTCATGTGTTGGTGGAATTGTAAATCTTGTATATAACGTATGATTCGTCATGCATCTATTATGCTATTTTTGGCATCCCTTCAGTAATTTTTAACGTTTTAAATATAACGAGATAATTTTACAGGTTGTGTTATTTTCAGGAAACCTCCTTCTATCCTTATTGTTGCATCGAGACGAAAATCGGTAAAGCAATTTTTTTGTTGAGTTATTGTAGTCACATTAACCCATCTGGCGCCCCGGGATATTTTGATTCTCGTGCTGACTGATTTTTGGTGAAATGCATATGTGGTCGTCCGGACTTCGGTTTGAACGGGCACAATACGTAATAAAGAACATAGACGGAGAACTGGTGAAAGAACGAAGATCAGCCCCGCCATAATGCCTTTCTGCCTATATACAAGGGGTGACAAATAGAATCTTCAGGTTGCTATGGAAACACAACGTGACAACGGTTAAGGTAAGGAAGACCTGCCTTTCTCCCCAATGTTAAATCTTCAAATTTATGGTGCACTTAATTCAAAATTTGTTTGGGTTAGCCAATTGACATTTACAGGGATTTCTGTTTGGATCTGCAATAATAAATAATAAAAATTATTGACAAAAACGAAATACATTTGCCAATATGATTTTTTAAAGGTACGATGTTTTAATCCAAAATAATGTCGAAATGTATATTTCATTTTGTCTATTATTTAAAGGGATTTCCCTTCTTCTTACTGTTCACTAGGAAGATGTTGATATATCAAAAATATTAAGGACGTATCTTTATTAGTTTTCTTACGAAAAGTATTGAAAAAGGTTAAACTGAGAAACATGAGGTTGATGTTTTTCATTATATTTTGTTACCTCTGTCATTTCATGGAACATTCCTGCCCAATAACTTGCATCTTTAGCTTTTAAATAAATAAATAAATAAATAAATAAATAAACAAATATATTAACCAGTAAATAAATAAGTAAATAATAAACAAGAAGTTCCGTGAAGAACTATACAGCCTACTTTTCATGCCAATGATTATTCTACAGTATATGAACCTATCTAGAATAATGACGAAATTAAGTTGGTAATATCGAAATAGTTCAAAATATACCTGGTATAATGTAACCTAATAGAGCACTACAGTTGGCAGCCCTGGTGACTGAATATATTCTTAGTTCCACCTCTTAAGGTACAGAATACAAAATTTGGTTGAAGTCCAATGGACGATACATGCAGTTAGACACTGGATCTATCAGCACGCGTAAAAGCATGTTGCCTACAATACAATACATGCGTGTGCTGGTCAGAAATAATCTGAATTATTATGATATCTTGTTGTGCCAATTTTGGATGAAATCCATTTGTTAGTATAGAAGTTACATGTATTTTAAAATTGGACATATCATCAGGCATAGAATCATGTTGGCAGCTCTGCCTTGTATTAATTACTCCAAATTAATCTAGAATGTCAGGTGCTATACGTGTGCAAAGTATAGAGCTGTTGGCTTGCATACTTTCTGATATATTGATATTAGGGTAAAAAGAATATAGACAGCATTTATTAACAGTTGGCAGCCCTGATTGCTCTTAACAATACTTATAGTCATATCTGTTATGGTACACATATCACATACGAAATTTGGTTGAAATCCAACTGATAGTATAGAAGTTACATGTATTTAAAAATTGGTACTATCAGCAGGCTTATAATCATGTTGGTAGAACTGACGTATATAAGTTACTCCAAATTAATCTAAAATGTCAGAGTATACGTGTGCATAGTATAAAGCTGTTGGCTTGCATACTTTCTGATATATTGGTATTTGGATAAAAAAAATAGAGAGAGCAATTATTAACAGTTGGCAGCCCTGGTGGCTCTTAAGAATACGCTCAGTCATATCTGTTTATGTACAGATATTACATACAAAATTTGGTTGAAATCCAATTGATAGTGTAGACGTTATATGCATTTAAACATTGGACCTATCAGAAGGATTAAAATTATTTTGGCAACACTGTCATGGTTGGCCTCCTGGATGTTAAACTGAAATATTATTATCTACATGTGTGCCAATTTTGGAATAGTTCCCATGCATACCTTGCAAGATATCCAACATGGAGCTCAAATTTCTAGTGCGATTTTTCAGCAGTTGGCAGCACTGACATCATTTTCAAATATGGACGTGAGCTATTCCGGTGCACATCTTTACTCATACTAAATTTGGTTTTGATTGCTGCAGCCGTTTAGGAGTTGATAGGGGGGGACACACACACAGCCAGACAGACAGAAGGACAGACAGACAGACAGAAGGACAGACCGACACACATTTTCCCGGATCGATCTCATAAGTCTACTTTTTCCTCATTTTTGCAAAATGTGAAAAGTAGGCTAAAAATAAAAAAAATAAAAAAAATGCGTTGTCTTTCAGGGTGCAGTCTAGTCATTTAAATATTACAAAATTAACATTTTTCTTATTTGTTCGATTTTTTTTACAAATTCCTGTTCTCTACATTGTAAATAACAAAATACGACAAAAAATATTTTTTCATTTTCTTCGCCCCTAAACCACTAAACCAGCCGAGGTGCGTAAATCAGCCGAGATAGAGCAGTCAAAACCAGGACACAGAAGTTTAAAAGCGCCTTGTTCCTGTGGAGAGATATACATAGGACATACAAAATATCCCATTTGCATTATGATATCATGGCGCATTCGAGACACAAAAAAGTACAGATCTGCAATAGTTGAACATAATAAACTAGACACCGGCCTCAAAGGACTACGATAAAAACATATCAATAAACCCAAACAAATCCCACGTCAACCCAACCGTTACCCTTTCAACGTTTTAAAACCTGCTTCTGCCAATCACAATTCTAACAGCCACGTTCTGCCCAGTAGAATGTCAGATGTTACCTTTGTAAACTTTGTAAAGTTGATACCCTCTCTAGTAGTCCTCGGCCGGAGATCCGAAAGTGGGACCAACATACAGTAGAATTTGAATTTTACAGGAGTGGACGGTATTACCACAATGCTTAGGCCGTTATTACAATCTCCAGTGACGTGTCAGTAAACTCTGACTGACAGTAGATTCTACGGTAGGAGTAATGTCCAGGTAACATTTGATTGTTCTTACAATATTCCGGTTAATGTTTAATGTTTACGGTAGGTTAGCACGTCTGCGCATAATTTTGAACAGTAAATATAGATTTCTGGTTCGATTTAAATATTACTAATACCTTTCAAGAGTTCGCATGATCTAATCTACGCCAGGGAGTAAATAATTAATATATTCTTTACATTCCTTCATCTGGGTCCTTGTTTGCTTGTTTTAATTATTCTCGTAACGATTATAAAGATAAATATTTGAAAGGGAAGAACAGTTACCTCCAAATGAGATGAATAAACGCCTGTAGAGGCAAAGGCACACCAATTTATCTTCGTCAAAAGAGGAAGCCCTCGTTGAGGTGGTGGAAAAAATAAATCTGTAATTGAAAATTAGAAATCCGATGCCGTTCCATGGGAACAGAAGTATAAGGCATGGGAAATAGCCCAAACACTTGAGGCATTGACATGTTGAAGAAGGCCTGTCAAATATTTACTGGTTAAGTATGAAATCATGAAGAAGAAAGCGAAGAACGAGCTGACTGAAGAAATGAAAACGGTTTTTTCTGATGGGTAGAGGAAGAGAAATTCCCGCAAAGAAAACTGCCCGTGGAAGAACTTATTTCTTTAATGGGAACATCGGCTGAGGGACTGTGCAATCCGTTCGATGGAGATAGAATACAGTAGGTTAAGTTTCAAGATATGGTTATTAATGTACTCCCGCAATTTAAAATGTTCTTACGGTTAGCTTGTAAACATACTTTTCACATTTTACTTAACTAATATAAGGCTGTGGCTTTACTTTTCAGATGATGTGGCGCTATGCCCGATAGACATTGAAGATACTGATGGAAATATCACTGAAGTGACAGAGCAGCCTGAAACTATACAGGAACTGTTTGAATAGCCTTTATGACACACACAAAATATACTTAAATACTTTATTTGATTGAATTCTTTATCATGTAGGATAGGATGATTCTTTTATTTAATGCCTTAGCATACGCTTTTCTGGCTAATCCAGCAGTCTCAGTATGCAATCGCTACGTCACATAAGGTGACTTTGTGGTTAGAAATACAGTATAGCGATAGCCTTAAGTGGGGTGTTGGTAAACATATATAGATTATATTTCTTAAACGCTAGGTAGTGGATTAGACATTGAGTGAATTTGATGACGTAAGAACAGAACCTTATCCTTCAAAAAACATCTTTTGAAGACTACTGCTAAGTTGAAATCACGCAACATCAACCAGAAACTATGTGGAACAACACGGGGCTCTAATTCTTCAACTCTTCGTTCTTCTGCAATCAGCCTCGTTCTATCTGTAGCTAAATATTGTTCCCCTGTGTGGTTAAACAGCCTTCACATAGGGAAGATCGACGTTGAAATCAACAAGACCATGCGATTAATATCTGGTACCATTCAATGCACCCATATTCAATGGCTTCCTGTTCTGACCTACATTCCCCCACCCCATCCCCATAGGTGTAATATCCTGGTCAAATCATACCACAACATACTTCAAAATCAGGATCTCCCTATTCATGCTGACATACCTGCTGCTTGTCTAGCCAGACTTCGCACTAGGCAGCACCCTGTGAAGACAGCTACGAGACTTATCAATGAGAAGTTTGACACAGGCCAGCAGTGGTCTCATGATAGGAAGATTTTTGCTCCACAGTACCGAGACATGTCGTCTATCACATCTGAAGTACCTGGATTTGATCTTCCTCGTCGGATATGATCGAAATTAAACCGAATCAGGACCAATTCTTGTGTTTATGCGGACTCTTTGTTCAAGTGGAACAGGTTACAGTGTGGCTGTGGAGCCGATAGACAAACGATGAAGCACTGTCCTGTACGAGCCTATGGTGGTAACATACCTCAGTGACTCCTGTATCAGTGGACTATATTTTGAAGTTAAATGTTAAATTATGAGACTAACTGTATTTATTTTTCTTTTCATTAAGATGTAATACGATGTAAGTGGGTACCACAAAACAATGCTTATGTCATGTAATGTCCAGGATATCCATTCCATCTGAAAAAATCGAGAATATCCTCCCAAACATACACGGAATGCCACGCAGTTCAGTGACATATGTACGACACTGCAGTCAGTCAACGAAGTGGGCTGCAATGAATCAGTAAGTCAGCAGTTGTAGGCTTATTAGCATGCATGATGACTAGAGACAGACGGTCATTGTGATAGTTTTGTGCAGAACGATGCTCTAGTTTCAGCGTGGGCAAGGAAAGACGACACGAGAAGTTATCACAGCGGGATTGCGTGCCTCTGGTCGTCACTTAGTATGTGATTGAGCGGTAAGCCGTGAATTTAGGGGTTTTAATATACTGCTGAGAGATCCAGTGCATAGTTTGTGCGCAAGGATTAATTTAATTTCATCAAGTGAGATAACATAATGGAGAGTATCTTTTTCTGTGAGACGACTAGATATAAGGCATGAAACGTGTGTGTCTGAGTAACTGGAACCCAGATTTTGAGGACCATTTTACAACCTCCCGGAGATCCCGCAGCTGCGTCCCCCTACCTCTGATAGCGAATGTAGCTGCGTTCTACCAGCTCTGCTGGTTTTGTGCGTAGTCTGCGGACAACAAGCAACCGCTGAATCTACAGTCGGGAGCGTCAGTCTCCTGGAATCCGGACTCATCTCTAGACAAACCTGCGCAACGCAGTTGACTCCATGCTGACATATACCTGGTTATTGTCCACGACCTCTGTTGTGCGGTTTGTGCCTCGCCTTTACATTGTACCCAAGAAACGCAGCCGCTTCTTTGCGCAGCCGCAACACAGGTTTCGGTCCAGGACCTGAGCAAGCACCTCCAGCACAACCACAGCTCTCCATTAAACTTGCTCACACACCACCCATTGATCCTGGGTTCATGAAACCGCAGATGCCTCAGCCCGAGTTTTGGACCAATATCTACAATATAATCTTGGATACCGGCCACTTCATTTTCTAGCGCCGACACATTTATTTCATCAAAGCTCTGCTTTATTCTTGGAGCAGCCAAAACCAATCTTGAACTTTCAAACTAGCATCCAGCAACAACAAAAGCAATGACAAGAGTTTGTGCCCAAGGTGGGATTCAAACGACTTACCTAATCGTGCCACGAGTTAATCCTCACGACTGTCACATTGCACTACGTGATGGTATGCAGCGCCTACATAGGCACTCCATGCTGCCGAACGGCCTTCTTATTATTATTCCCAACTACAAATAACATTGATAATAGTCCATTTGCTGAAAAACAAGTAATAACACACCGCTTTTTTAAAGCAATTTTAAGCAATTTTAAGCAATTTCGTCAAGTGATGAGTGAACAAAAGCGTCCGCATTAACACTGGTTTCGTTAAACGTCCTTCAATTTTCACTCAAAAATGTAAATCTTCATTTCGTAATCCCGATTCTAAGCGCTAGGTGATGATCCCTACTGCACTGTGGACCGTCTAACGCGTGCTTAGGTATAATAATAGTGTCCCATTGTTATGTATTTGAAGTTTCGGGCACGTCACGGCATTTTGCCAAAATTTTGCTGCGTTTTTTTACCCTATTTTCAATTTTGAAAAAATTGGCTTATGAGATCACCTTTTGTCCGTGTGTGTGTGAGTGTGTGTGTATGTGTGTGTGTGTGTGTGAGGAGTGTGTGTCCCCCTAATAACTTTTAAACGGCTGGAGCGATTTCAATGAAACTCGGTAAGATCATAGCACTATTTCAGACGACCCCAACCGTGCCCTTCAAATTTTGTTACGTCTCACCAATCCAACATGGCGGCTGTGCCGAAATATTTCACCAGCATTCAATATATCCGAAACTATTAGCGATATCACCCTGAATTTTTTTACGGTGATAAAGGGATCTACTAGAAGTTCACCTATGTAACTTTTGAAAAAGTGGTAACTACAAAACCAACATGGCGGCCACGCGAATTCGCGACATTTAAATAGACGTTTCTCGCGATTTAACCAGCCAAACGCAATACAACTTGGTACAGTACATGTTTATACACATTGCAATGCACCGACATTAAACTTGGTTCAATTTTTTACATAACCACAAGATGGCGAATGTGCGAAATATTTCACCGGCATTCTATATCTTTGAAACTATTAGCGGTATCACCCTGAAACTTTGTACGGAGATAAAGGGCACTACTGAAAGTTCATCTATAAGACTTTCAAAAACCGGTTAACTACAAAACGAACATGGCGGCCAAGTGAATTTGCAAATATTTGCAAATTTTTAAATAGACCTTTCTCGCGATTTAATGTTACAACCGCAATGAAATCTGGTACAGAAAGTGTTTATACACATTGTAATACACTGGTATCTAATTTAGTTCACTTGTTCACATAATCTCATGATGGCGGCTTTGCGAATTTTAAAATTAAGTTTTTATTTCTTGCGTCGTAATCATGCGATCGATGTGAAAGTTTGAATAATGAACCTACGCAATAATTTTCCGTTAATGGTACATGACTCTATGGCCTATACATTTAACAATCCAACGTGGCGACCATCCGAAATATTTAGACGGCTCTGAATATCTACGAATCTATTATAGCAATCAAACTGATTTTTTATGTTCATAGGGGCTATGAACTTAAGTTCACCTATAGGACTTTAAATAACCTGGTGATCACAAATCCAACATGGCGGCGACGCGAAGTATAAATATTCACATGGACGTTTCTCGCAATTCAACCATCCGAGTGCAGTGAAACATGGTACAGTAAATCCTTATACGAATGTTAATCCACTGGCATCTAATTTATTTCAATTGTTTCAATAACCACAAGATGGCAGCTGTGCAAAATTTTAAAATCTCCTTGTTAATTCTTGTGTCCTAATCATGCGATTGAAGTTTGAATGCTACACGTACACAATAATCTTCATGTAACAGTGCATAACTCTAGGACCTACATATGTAAAATCCAACATGGCGACCATCCGAAATATTTAGTCGGTTCTCAATATCTACGAATCTATTACAGCAATCAAACTGAAATTATGTATGTAGATAGAGGCAATTAACAAAAGTAGGATATATGAAAATAGGCTGTATAGTTCTTCACGGAAGTACTTGTTTTTAGTTCTATTCATCTTGATAACTGAAAGAGAAAGATTTTTTGAAACTTGGGCAGCAATTACGGAGATATTTACTGTCCATATTTCGTACGAAGTAATACGCAGGCGCTAATTTTGGGACTTTGAATATGCAGGGAGTTCTTAATTCCAGTTGACCTCGTTTTGATTGTGAGGTAAGTTCAATACGTACATTGTTAGGAACAATATATATGCAGGTAGTTCGTCATTCCCAGTGGACCCTGGTCTTGTTTGTAGGTGAGTTGAGTATGCACTTTGTAATAAACACACTATGTGCAGGGCCTCGTCAACTCTAGGGTACCCTGGTATTGACTTGTAGGTGAAATGAGAGTATACATTGTTATAAACACTGTGTGTGCAGGGCCTCCTCACCCCTACGGTACCCTGGTATTGACTTGTAGGTGAACTGACAGTATACATTGTTATACACACTGTGTGTGCAGGGCCTCGTCACATCTAGGGTACACTGGTATTGACTTGTAGATGAAGAGAGTATACATTGTTATAAACACTCTGTGTGCTGGGGCCTCGTCATCTCTAGGGTGCCCTGGTATTGGCTTGTAGGTGAACTGAGAGTATACATTGTTATAAACACTGTGTGTGCAGGGCCTCGTCACCTCTAGGGTACACTGGTATTGGCTTGTAGGTGAACTGAGAGTATACATTGTTATAAACACTGTCTGTGCTGGGCCTCCTCACCTCTAAGGTACCCTGGTATAGAGATGTTGGTGAACTAAGAGTATACATTGTTATAAACACTGTGTGTGCAGGAGCCTCGTCAACTCTAGGGTACTGTACTCGTATATATAAATGAGCTTGGAAACATTCATCTAATCAAAAGTTTTCAAACGCTCCAAAGATAAATTATAGCAACACTGGAATCAGGCCACGAAACCGTTTTGTACACCTCGCCGAGTTGGTCAGTTAACCGAGCCGACCAATGGGGAAATTACACGCAGTTACATGAGCGACTTGGCACTATGCTGCACAGTGCTAAAAGAATGATGGAACTATCTTGCACGGAGATAATCGAGGACTCCCGAGTCGAGCCGAGGACCACACGTGCAGGAAGTGAGTCTAGAGGATAGAAGAAGGGATGACTCGGGCTTGGCGCGTGGCGGACAGCCAATGAGAAGCGACCTTACTCAGATGAAAGCAAACAATGTAATTGGCATAGCTAATTACCAGCATGATTTTAACACATCGTAATATCATGGAAGATATTAAATAATAAATAAGAACTATTTATTAACATTGCAGCTAATTAAACGTTTAATTAAGGATTATTATTATCATCGCTATTAAGCAACCAATGAAATCCATGTTCTGAAAGGGGACGCTACTTTAAGTATTGACGAGGGGAAGGAGATAAGAGAATCGAGGCTCTTAATAATTACTGTTTCATGAGAAGAGGACGTGTCAATCAAATACTCGACAATTGAACAATGCTGATAGATATTACTATATATTTGAAGAAGACGAATACGACACGCAATTAGTAACGAGAACGAAAGCACTTAGTTTGTGCATATATATATCAAGTCGACATACAAGTATATTTAAAATTTATTGAAATTATTCTACATATTTCTACCATGTCGAAAATACTGAAGTTGATGGAGGAATTTACGACTGAATCTACATAAGTAATGACGATCTAAAATGTTAATTGGAACAGAACTATAACGACAACGACAATATTCGAAATGACATAACATCAATCTCGTGGGGGAGATTAATATCTCGTCTCTCCCATGTAAATTATTCTACATCTACAAAGTCATTTCACCAACTAAAATGACGAATGCTTATATCAGAACTTTGGCGAAAGAAGACAGAAAATATTCAAGAACTAGGGTGGCCAGGGTTGATCCCAGTGCCATCAAGAGAGAAAGGGTACCCCATCTCACACAAGAAGATTGCCTAGCAGGAAGGACGGCCACACGAAGATCTTAGAGTTTGAATCCCGTACCTGACCGTATGGAGACTTCTGTACGAGACCGTAAAAGCCCACACGACATCATGGAGTTTCGAGCAATCAGGAACAATCCGTTTCTGAGGTATAGCGAAGAAAGTCCACTTCAAGTCATCTATAACGCAACAAAAGGTAATATCATGACCAACGATATATCCCATTTTGTAGAACCGTAGAAACATTTGAGAATATCCGACAACATTTTATGAATGGCATTTTTCTACGTTTTCATAATATTGTTATAGTTTTCGATCTTATATTTTCATAACTACGTCACGAGGATGTTTATTCTCAATTTTCGTCAATTTTGACAATTTAGAATTGTTATAGGGAATACGTGGTTCAGAAAGAAAAATAGTCAGAAGATAACGAGGTATGGATGGGGAGATAGAAGAACGAAAACTCTGATAGACTAAGTATTAGTCGAAAAAGGACATCGGAAAGAGCTAATGGATGTCACAGCCATGCCAGAGGAAGCCTTTAGAGGAGACTATGGGGCAGTGGTAGCAAAATTTAAGGTAGGAAAGGTCATGAGATTACCAGAAAAAAGGGAAAGAAAGATTAAGGTCTGGAGACTAAAGGAAAATGAGGTTGCAGAAGAGATTAAGAGAGAATTGCAAAAACAGATACCAAGGACGGATATTACCCATGTGGAACAAGAATGGGAAATGTTTACGAGTGCATTTGCAAACAGTGCAGAGAAAACATCTGGTAGAACATCAGGAAAGGTACGGAAAATGGCGACAAAATGGTGGAATGATAGAGTGAAAGAAAATGTATGAGAGAAGAAGAAAGCTTGGAAGGAATGTAAAACAAAAAAGACTGAAGAAAGTAGAGTAAAATATAGGCTATAGAAGCAAACAGAGATTGCAAGAAAGTAATTGCAGAGGAACTGAAGAAAAGCTGGGAAGAATTCTCTCAGGAAATAAGGGAGGATATACATTGTGGAAAGAAATTGCTGTTTGGAATTATAAAAAGCAGAAGGAATGAAAAGGTGAATACTGGATTCGTGAAAAACAAAGAAGGTGAATTATTGACAAAACCAGAAGAGATAACGGACAGATGGAAGGAATATTTCAGCGAGCTGTTGAATGTGACGAGGGGAAGGAGATAAGAGAATCGAGGCTCTTAATAATTACTGTTTCATGAGAAGAGGACGTGTCAACCAAATACTCGACAATTGAACAATGCTGATAGATATTACTATATATTTGAAGACGAATACGACACGCAATTAGTAACGAGAACGAAAGCAGAGTTACGCAAACAGCCAAAACGGTGAAGGAAGAAATAGAAGAAGAACCAGGCATTACTATGGCAGAAGTGGAATGGGCAGTTAGGAAGATGAAGATGGGGAAAACTGTTGGAATCGACGAAGTGGCAATAGAAATGATCAAGGCGGCAGGACCAGTGGGACTGCAGTGTACATACATACTTCTCAGGAGTGTGGAGAGAAAAGAAAGTACCTGAAGCATGGAAAAGGGAATAATATTGCCAATATTCAAGAAAGAAGACAGGAAGGTGTATGGTAACTACCGAGGAATCACCATCATCTCGCATGTTGCCAAAGTAATGGAAGGAATCCTAGAAAAAAGAATTAGAGTAAAGGTAGAAAGCCAAATAGGGGAGGAGCAGTTTGGATTTAGAGGGGGCAGGTCAACAGTGGAACCCATTTTCATTCTGAGACAGAACATTGAAAAGAGTTGGGAATATGGGAAGGATATGGTAATGACTTTTATTGATCTAGAAAAGGCCTGTGATATCATCCCTTGAACAATAGTTTGGGAAAGCTTAACAAATAGGGGGATAGGCAAGGAACTGAGAGATATGATGAAAGGAATGTGCACGGAGTGCTACAGTAGTGTGAAGACTAGGGTCGGGACATCGGAATGGTTTAAAATTGACACTGGACTAAAGCAAGGAAGTGTGCTGGCAGCAATGAAAAAAATAGTAGGGCAAAGATGAAAGTAATGTTGTTTGCAGACGACTTTGTGATCTGGGGCGAGGATGAGATGGAGGTACAATAACAGTTAGACGTAATAAATGAAAATATTGAGCAATGGGGATTGAAGATAAATGTGGAGAAGAGTAAAACAGTGGTGATGAGTAGATATAAGAAAGAAGGAAAATGAGTAATCAAAGTAGGAGATAAGGAATTGGAAGTGGTGAAACACTTCAAATACTTGGGAAGTGAACTGACTGAAGACGGAAGACTAGATTTGGAAATAAGCAGAAGAATACAACTCGGGAGTGCTTTCTACCAACAGGTACGGGGACTAGTATGGAACAAGGATACACCAATTAAGGCTAAAGAAGTTATGTACAAAGCATATTATGTTCCTATAATGGCATATGCAGCAGAAACTTGGACAATGACTAAGAGGGAAGAGAGCAGAGTACAGGCAGCTGAGATGAGATTCCTGGGAAGTATGGTGCAGAAAACGAGGAGGGACAGAGTGAGAAATGAAGATATACGGAAAGAACTGGGAGTACAGAAACTAAATGACAAACTGGAGCAAAACAGATTGTGATGGTTTGGACATGTCAAACGGATGAATGAAGTAAGGCTACCAAGACGAGCACTGGAACGACGGATGACAGAGAAGAAAGGACGAGAAAGACGAAGAATGCGTTGGATGGACTCGGTGGGGAATAGTATTAGAAAACGGAACCTAGATTGGAACACTGTGTCGGAAGAGGTATGGTGGAACGACAGAACAAAGTGGAGAGGAACCATATTTGCCCCCACCCAGTGTCAACTGGAAAAGGGGAAATGAAGATGATGATGCTCATGAGAATTGTTAATTAAATTTTTGGAATTTTGCGACTTTCGAAATTTGAATGAGGTGATTTTACAGTTTAATTCAGAATATTTTTATGGTCAAGTGTAAATGTGTTTAGATCACATTTTGTCAGTTTTTGAATTGTTATATATTGCGACAGATCTTGGATCTGCACAGACACTCCTCATCATTGTATATTGTCATGTATAATTGTATCTTATGTAAATTAAATCGGAAAGTGCCTAGTTGTAGTATGGAAGGAAGTATCCAGTCTGTTGCATGAGGGCCTTGTGGTCTATATGAAGCGAAACCTACTTAGGAGCGACACGGTAAAACGTCGTACTAACGCATTGCTTAGTAACTAACTAGGATCTAGGTGGCGGTGAATAGATATACACACGCTTTGGTATAGATTCTTTTATTATATTATTGTTTGGTATCGAATGGATGCTGTTATAAAAAATACGACGAGATTCTACATGTCCTAGTGAATGTAATTATTTAATAGAGAAGATTCACATCTTTAAATAACTGATAAGTATCCGTGATATGCTCCTTTATAAGATGAACCTGAAATGTCGCAAGTTGCGGAAAATAAAGAACACCTGAATACGTTATAACCCAAATCACAAGTAAGCTTAGGTAGCTAATAGAATATGCAATGCACGGCATTTTTCGGTTAGTAATATATATATTCATTATTATACTCCGTAGTTCAGATGGTAGTGCGACCACAAAATGACGCCGCATTACGTGCTGCTCGATTTATGGCGATTCACCAAGGTAGGATCTCAAAAATGCACATGACAGGTAATATAATTAAGATAGATAGTAATGTTAAGAGTGAATTTTGGGGGAATATCAGAGATTGTACTAAGATCACGTACTAATCAGCGTAAAGTTAAAATGGAATCTGGAGATAAACTAATGCCTGTACGTGACGAGGGGGAAATTACGGAGAGGTCCAATAGCGAAGAGAATGTGGTCTCGTATGAAAGTATAGAGGGGGTTAACCTTGGCTGGCTCCAATTACTAATGAATAAAATGGAGGATATGAATAAGAATACCTACACTAAAATTGAGGAAATGAATAAGAATACCAACACTAAAATGAATAACAAGATTAACTGAAGAATTGACGAAATAGATCACAGTATTAGGAAAGTGGAAACAAGGTAGATGGGTTGAGTGATAAACTAGGGAAATTGGAGGAGAAATTAGATTCGGAGTATGAGAAGATAAGAGTGGAAATGGAAGTAAATAAGACTACACTAGGAAGATAAGATTCAGAAAGAGTATGGTGATAACAGTCGCAAGATTGAGATTTCGGAAAATAGGATAGGTACACAATGTGAAGCGCTAGAAGTTACTTTAAAGGAGAGGATGGATAGGGTGGATAGCGTAGTAGAGAAGAATACAAAGGAATGCTTTATTAGAATAGAGGGAATGGAAGGAAGATTTAAACAAGTAACAGAACTGAAGAAGAAACAAGATACTGTATTACAGAAAATGGTCGAAAATAAGAATGAAATAAACGGAGAGTTCAGGAGGATAGAGAAGAAAATGGAAGTAATAGTAGAAAAGAAAGTTTTGAATAGCCAGAGAAACCATGATAATAGGCAAGGAAATGATTCATGAAATGGGGGGGGGGCGTGAGAAAGCAGATGATATTGGAGAAACTGAAGAAGAGAAAGGAGAAGCAGATGAGGTTGGTCATGAGGAGGACAGTAGCAGTCAAGAAAGAGAGGCTAAAGATGAGGGTAAAAGTGCTAGAGTGAGTCATGGAGAAGACAGCTTACTGGGAAAAGATAAGGTGAAGAAACGTTGGAGAAGGAAGATGGGGATGAAAAGGATGAGATGTAAGACGAAGAGAAAGGAGTTGTTGAATAGTATGAGACAGACAAGAAAGAAGAGGAGAAAATTGAAGAAGGGAAGGGGAGAGGGACGGTGGAGATGGAAGATGAGGAGTACAAGGCACGGAATGACATGGCGGATGAAGAAAAAGACGAAGTGGAAGGCAGGAGAAGGAGGAGGAAGACTAAGAGAAGAACAGAAGAAAACAAAGAAGCTGATCAAGAAAAAGAAGAAAAAAGGGACAAAAAGAAAGAGGAAAGAAAATAACAGAAGAAAAGAACTGTTGAGTAAGATAAGGCAAGTGAAGAAAATAAGGAAGAGAATGAATTTGGAAAAGGCAGGAGCTAGGAGAATTCGCCAACAAAAGAAAGGTATTCCTGATGAATTTAGCGTGGGTGATAAAGGTTGCTCAAGATTCCATTTCCGTCATCTGCTGAAGATAAACAGATTTCTAAATTTTGCTTGCTCTATTACGGCCTGTTCTCATTTGAGAGACGTGTAGGTAAATGTGCATATTATTTAATGCAATCAGATGGCACTATATTGGGTACATATAATATTTTTAATTTGAAGAAATATATATCGTAGGACCGCTGCATTACATGTTCTGTAAAGGTACATTGCCGAGCATACCTTGTCACATATAAACTGTTATACAATGAATACATTGTGCTGCTAGACTGTGAAGTTCTAATTTGGGCGTATTGAATCATGTGCATGAAATTAGTGAAGGATATCAATAATATATCTACGTGTATGGATGGGTGGAAGAGTGTATATGGACACGATATACTTGTTCTTGTTGAAGACTTTGTCAATAGCAATGCTTTCCGCTTCTTGGAGATGTATCGTAATAGGTATGGTAGCTTCAATGATATTCAAGAAAATGCTTCTGTCGCAGTTGTTGGAGTTTTGGAATTTCTTCGCATCACTTGAATGTGTGTTTTTGACTATGCCATATTCTTCCAAGGAGTTAATGTGGCATCCTTGGGTGTTGCTGAACTGTGCATTATGGCTATAATGAATGAGGGGATCCCAGAAGAAGACGCTTAAGAGAAGATTTGGATGGTGGAGTTCAAGGGTATTCTTGTGAATGACAGACATGACGGAGATGTGACGGGATATAAGGTTCACTAGGCCAACATTCGTGCACTTATCCAGGAACTTAAGGAGATTGTCAAAACAATCAGGCCCTGTGTCATTATTGGTGCTATCGCAATTGGAGGTGTGATCGAACCAGACGTTATTGATGTTTAGATACAAAGAATAAAAGGCCTATCGTGTTTGCCCTAAATATCTATAATTATAACGCTGAGTGCTGCATGGACTCTTTCCAAGATGAAAGTGATATGATGTATTTGTATATTGTTATTATGTTTGGTTTGTGTATATATGTTGTAACGTCTTGGATGAGGAGTGTCCTCGTATTAGTTTTAGTATTGTATGTTTTATCTTCTTAATATTTCGTTCAACCATATGGGGGCGTTCTGTGACAGAGCTTGGATCTGCACAGACACTCTTCATCATTGTTTATTGTCATGTATAATTGTATCTTACGTAAATTTAATCGGAAAGTGCCTAGTTGTGGTATGGAAGTAAGTATCCAGTCTGTTGCATGAGGGCCTTGTGTTCTATATGAAGCGAAACCTACTTAGGAGCGACACGGTAAAACGTTGTACTAACGCATTGTTTAGTAACTGTCTAGGATCTAGGTGGCGGTGAATAGATATACACACGCTTTGGTAAAGATTATTTTATTATATTATTGTTTGGTATCGAATGGATGCTGTTATAAAAAAATACGACGAGATTCTACATGTCCTAGTGAATGTAATTATTTAATAGAGAAGATTCACATCTTTAAATAACGGATAAGTATCCGTGACATGCACCTTTATAAGATGAATCAGAAATGTCGCAAGTTGCGGAAAATAAAGAACACCTGAATACGTTATAACCCAAATCACAAGTAAGCTTAGGTAGCTAATAGAATATGCAATGCACGGCACTTTTCGGTTAGTTCGACAAAGATTGATTCATTAAATATTATACTTTCTTTCCTGTCATTGTATTTAGAGGGGGGAAGAGTGTTTTGCCATAAGCAAGCTTATTGTACTGCTGCCCGGGAGAAGAGTCTTATGTGTTCTGTATTTCTTTCTCATTGTGGAAATGAGTGGCGCCCATTGGAATTTGTTTACCGATTTAAGAACTCTCACAATATCGTTCTTTGATAACGATGATAATTATGGAAATTTATTCCAAGAATGTTATACAGAGGTATCTTTTAGAGAATGCGATTCTTAAAGATCTTAATTGGAAGATCCATGTAAAGTCACGATCTGATAACTTATTAGACAGATTTGGTTATAAATATTTTGTGACATAATTAACAAACATAAAGTATAAAAGTTTATGGGAAATATATTAAAGAAAGAATTGATAAGAGAATATAATGTGAAGTTAGTAAATACGAATTACAGCGTATTTTTGAAATGCTAAGAATTTGAAGAATGATTTGAAAGAAATATCACAGCTAATTGAAAGCTTTATGGAAATGTGAGTGATAAAAAAGAAATAATAGACTAGTATTTTATTGTATTACCTGTTAAATTAATTCATCGATAGAACCAGTATTTTTATTACATATTTTTATTAAGGATGTTGAAACTACGAGAAGAATTTGTTCAAGAGAAGTGGGTTAAGAATAATGTGTTATTGGAAAAAAAACTGCGAAGTATCTCTAAGAGAGAGATATTTATTTATTCCCGTGATGACGGAGGTATTTGTTGTATGATAATGAGCATTGTGAAGCCGTTGGTCAATTGTTGAAGGAATGTCTGTAGTGACAAACTTGCGCATATGTTGGAAAATAGGATGTTTTAAGAAGAAGCAGTATTGTTGATGCTTATTCATATTTGAAGTTATTGCAATAGTCTCATAGAGTTGAAACTCCTTGAAAGCGAATCATAGATGAAGTTGAATCTGAAAGAAATTATAGGATCAATGGATCTTTGTTGAAACTGAGAGTAAACTGAGCTCTTTTTAAATGGTTCTTAATGAGATTTTGAATTTACGGTAATTATTCAACGAATTGGGGGATTGTATTTTTATTAAGTATTTTTATTTTACAGACCAGTTGTAGGCGGTCTACGAACTGTGTCTTTACTTAATTGTATGGATTATAGAATCCCGAATTGTAAGTTTCCCGAATAAGACATAGCATGGTGAATGATAATTTTCTCAAGTCCGTTGAAATGTGAGTAAAGAAATAGGAAGACAATTTATGTCTATATTTTCTATGAAGAAGGCAGTTTGCCCGTTGTATATATTTCATTTTAAATTGAGTATTTGTTGAACTACAGCGGCGATATTTGTGTTGTATATAAATAATGTTTAGAATTCAAAGAAAAAAGGAAGGAAGATTGTAGTTTTACGTGACCGTGAATCTGGTGATTATGAGCTACGGGACCTCCTTTTTACGTGGAATCCGAACCACAGGACATGGCATTTCACACCAAAAATCTCACATGCATTGACCGGGAATCGAACCCGGACCGCCTTGGTGAGAGGCATACAGCTAGACCACTGAGTCACCATGCCCCTACCCTAATTCAAAGAAAGGTTAATAGTTATATTTATGCGTATTTTAATTTCTAATGTAAATATAAGTAGAGATTTGTTATCGCTTATATGAGAAGGATTTAAGTGATAGGAGACGGGGGATAAATTGTATAGAGTAATGAATAGTTTTTGTAATGACGGAGATCTACGTCAGGGGTAAATTCATTTTATTTTTGGGATATTTTTTTTTACTTTATAACATTTTATCTTGATATAAAACTCCCGTTACCTAGGGCACGGGAGATGTTTGCTGCGATTTATTTCATTATTTTATTTGAGCTTAAAAAGCTTCCATAAATAATTTTATCGGATTCTAGAAGAAACACATAAGTGTTTAATGTAACAGCGTAAAGACATTTCGTCATTTGATTAAATTAGAACGTTAATAATGCATATTATGAATGCAAGTGTTAGGAAACGTGTATCTGTTAATGTCAATAAATAATGACAGGCACATTTTTACGATTCCCTGATCTTTTATAGAAAATTGGAATTGTCTTTGTAGTTAAATGGTAGTGGAATGTGCTGTAGGGTGGAAATTCCCGAAGGACCTTATCCGCATCCTTACGCCCGAGATTTTCATGGATTCTCGTCTTTCCTGAGTAGATAGAGAACCCTACTGTTCTGTAGTTAGTTACTATGGCACATTGCGTTTTATAAATCCCTGTTCCTTTTTCTGAGTGTTTTCGCCAAGTAGCACTGTGTTGTTTTTAGCCGGGACTTCAAGATGCTACAATGCATTATTTTTCCAGCCTTGGATTGTGGTGGATCATCCAGATATAAGGGCACAGCGATTTTATGGCGCTACCATTATGAGTGCTAGTGATTTTGGCCCCTCAGTTGAAAGCCTAGCGATTTTATGCTAACGTCAATGTGGTTATTTGTGTTTTTGAATCCCACAGTTGAGTGTCTAGCGATTTTATGTAGTAATTCCAAAGTGATTAACTAGTGATCTTAGTTAAAGCAAAGGAAGGAAGTTAGGTTGAAGGTAGACACATTGTGGAACCTTGGCATGATGTGATCGGCTTAGAAAACATTGTTAATTGTTACACAAGAGTGTGAGATAATCGGTGGAAGACTTGAAATTTGAAATGGATAGTCAACCAACGTTTATCGAGGTGAGAAAGGATTTATGAAAGAAATCTAACCTGAATTCTTAACTATGTATTGCTATTAAAGAAAGAATAGTCCAAGGACTAACCGTAGGAAGATAATGGCTAGATCTTACTCTTTTTAATCTACCGGTTGTATGGCTATGTTGACGTCATAAGTAATGTAAAGTTAATATTGTTGTTTGATTTTTATTTGAGTAGGCCGTTGGCTACAAATGATAATGTGCCATATAGGGAATACAGATTTTGAATCTGGAATTTAAAGGAAGTAACGTATTCGTAAATTATGATAAGTTAACTGATAAACGATAGAATCTCCTTCATTATTATTGTAGTGGTATAAATGGTAGTTGTTACGGATATTCTCGATTGTTACCATAGTGTATGTTCCCTCTTTCTCAAGATAAGAAGATGTCAGGAGACCTGGAAGCTATTAGTGCAATGTTAGCCACATTACAGGAAACACAGGGGCAAGTTGGATAAGGACTTGGAAGCCCTATATCAAGCCACACATCAGAACCAGAAAAAAGTAGAATGAGAAATTAAGAGAAACGCAGAAGAAATTAGGAGAGAGGTTAAAGCTGACACAGATAGATTAGCTAGGGAATGCGAGAATAGTGCAACAGAGACCGGAAACATATTAACCACTTCCCAAACAACTTTAGCAACCCTGCAAACTCAAAATACAGAGACACAAAACACATTAGCTAATACCCAAGCAACTTTAGCGACTCTGCAAACTCAGAATACAGAGACTAAAAACACTTTAGCTACCCTAGATACCAGAGTTATAGATACCCAGAACACATTAGCTAGAAATCAAACTTCTTTGAGAGCTTTAGAAATCCCGTCTGAAGACAATAGCAAAAAGCTAACAGATTCCCAAAATGATATAACCCTCCAATTAGGCATGCTCCAATCTGCAAATCTAGGTATCAACTCCAACCTGGATGGGTTGAAAGCAACTGTAGCTCAGCTATAGATACAGGTGAATCAGAAAGATGATCTTGTAAGGGCTGATATTGACATTGATATAAAGAATGTTGTTGATGAAAGTATTGTTGAACTCAAAAATGAGTTGATTGAAGCCTCGGGCATTACTGTGAAACGTTTAGATGATAGTTTTTCTAAAGAACTTGATATGACCGAATATCGTATTAACAAAGATATCGGAGATGTATTAAATAATTTCATTAAGAAAATACAAAGTTTACAGTCACAACAAATTGTAAATTTAGAACCAGATCAGTAAGTTTAAAGAACACGTTGATCTTGAAATAGAAAGTACAATCTCTGATTTAAGTATCGAAATCGAGTCAATAAGAAATAAATTGCAGGAAATTAAAGTAAGCGATTCGCACAATATGGAGGATATAAATAAAGGTCAGACTATCGAAAGTAATAACGATAGTACATCAATGCCAGGCCGAGTTGAAGAAGGTAGTACCTGACAAGAGCGAATAAGATTGCAAGAACGAATAGATAGATTGGAAGAGGAATTATTTCATGCGAGAAACTTAAATTTACTGCCAGTTAGAGATAGTCAAGTGCGATTCTCAACACCTAATGAGAACATGACACAAGGAAATACAGCATCAGATATTCCAAATGTCATGATTATCCGCAACATTGATCAGAAACCACGTACTTTCCCAGGAAATGATGGTATAACTCCAATAGAATTTAAAAAATGCGTTTCTGAATATTTTATTGAAAATAACGTCCCTGAGGAAAGATAGTTAAGACTAGTAGAGCGTTATTTAACCACTACTGCTCTTCAGTGGTAACGCGTTTTTCGATGGGCTTTTAGATGTTTTGAGGTCTTCGCGGATGCCATCATAAAAAGATTTTGGTCGATGGACGAACAACACAATTTAAGGGCAGAGGCATACTCACGGAAGTACGCTAGTTCGCATCCCACTCGCTACGCTATCTACTTTGCGACACAATTAGCACGTCTTCAATATCTGCAACCTGCACCGTCAGACATAGAAATGATCCAGACGATATGGCGACAATTTCCGGCCGATGTAAGAAGAAACATAATAGCGTCTAGAATATCCAGTCTACAAGAAATGGATGATTTGCTTAGACAACTTGATTATACGTCTAGTGCAACAAACCCAAGCTCTCGCAATCCGAGAACGGATCATCGCGAAGTAAACACTATCATGATCGATGAAATGCAGCAGATGGAGGAAAATGTAAGAGATAATAGGAGAGGAGGACCTATTAGGAATGGCTATATTCAGAACCAGAGAAACGAGTATCAAAACCGTAGGCAGCAGAATAGTAGGCCATATCAGCGATATTCAAGGAATAATTTATCCACTGCCTAAGTCACCTAATCATCAACACAGTGGCATCATCTTAAAATTCGTTCGGCGGGACGACAAGGAGCATTTCATGGAGCGTCGCCGGATGAAACGGAATCTCTCCACTCGTCACGTCGGTTTTCCTGGCGACAATGTAATTTATGTGAACGAGAGTTTAACACCAGAGAAGAGGAAATTGCTATCACAAGCTCGGAATATCAGGAGAGAGGAGTATGCTTTCTTGTGGGTAAGAAATGGACATCTTAAAATACGCAAATCTGAAGATTCTCGAGTCATCGTAATTCAAAATGAGGATGACCTGAACACTCTCTAATGGTATCAAAACCTAGATTATCCATTTATTATCAAAATGTAGGAGGAATGAATACAAAATTAGATTTATTCAATGAAAACCTGATCACCAAAAACCATGACTTAATTCTAATTACAGAAACTTGGTTATCTAGTAAAATCGGTGACAGTGAGGTCCGTTCTGATATGTACAGAGTGTACGGGGCTGAGAGGCTTGCCAGAGCAGGGGGGTGGGGTGGCTGTCTTGGTCCGGAGCGGATTAACAGTACTCACGGTCGAAAGAATGACTGGCAGCTTGGAATGTCTATTAGTGAAACTGGTTATTGGAGGAAATATTTGGTACGACTGTAATGTTTACATTCCACCAGCTTCAAAAGTAGAAACATACAGGCAACTATACCGGTGGTTGGAATCCAGCACAGAAATATATGATAAAAATTTATTAATCTTTGGTGACTTCAATATCCCAACAATACAAAGTACAATAATTAAATTGACAATATTCACACAAGAGAACTCGTAAATTTTATTAATTATTATCTTCAGCTAAAATCATATAATTCAGTACTAAACCGTAACGGCAGGACGCTGGACTTAGTTCTATCCAACAAATCCAACATATATGTAACGGAAAACACAGACCCACTCTTACCACTGGATCGCCACCACCCTGCTCTGGATGTGGAAATAAGCCTAACTATGTCGAAACCAAGTAATTATCCAGCCTAATGATACCTATAACTTCCGGGAGCCGATTTTGAGCAAATGTATACTCGGTTGATGGACGGTGCCTGGGGTCAAATATACGAGTGCACTGATGTAAATACTGCAGTAGACCTGTTTTACCAGATTTTTAACACAGTACTTGGCGAAACCGCTCCTATATGTAAACGACAAACGTGCAGAAAATATCCTGTTTGGTTCTCTAAGGAAACAAAGAGTAAATTGAAGGAGAACGAATACCATAGGAAGATAAAATATTACTCAAATCATCATAGACTACGTTTTGAAGAATTAAGGTCAGAAATTAAAAAGGACATTAAATTATCTTATAGGAAATATATCCCTAATATTGAACAAAACATTAGCAGAGACTCAAAGAAATGTTGGACGTTTATTAAACACAAGAAAAAAAGGAACACACGCGACACTTTTAAATATAATAATGAAGAATTGGACAGGGGTGATTCCATTGTTGAAGGTTTCGCGACATATTTCAAATCAGTGTATGACTCACAGTCAGCCCAATACAAAGTCCCAGCCTGTAGTTCGAATACTCCGAACACCCTTCTCATAAAACGTGTCTCAAAGGAAGAGGTAGAAATGGCATTAAAAAAATTAAAACCTAAGTCGTCGGCTGGTCCTGATAATATTCCACCGTAAGTAGTTAAGGGATGTGCTGAAAGTCTCAGGGACCCATTATACTTTATATTTAACTTAGCCATACAAACTTGTACGTTCCCTGACGCCTGGAAAATCACTCGTGTCTGCCCTATACTAAAATCGGGAGATCCATCACTAATTAATAAGTACCATCCTATATCTATTTTATCTGCAGTAGCCAAGGTATTTGAATTGATATTGCACGGAAGAATATCAGTATTTCTCAGACCACTCGTAACAGATAACCAACATGGTTTCCTATCCAGGAAATCTACAGTGACGAATGCAACTAATTTTACTCACATTATATCTAAAGAGTTAGATAAAGGAGGGCAAATGGATGTCATATTTACAGATTTCGAGAAAGCGTTCGACACAATAAATCACGAAATCCTTCTCAAAAAATTACGTATTTTGGGATTCTCCCACCCATTACTCAAATTATTCATCTCCTATCTCAGAGACAGGAAACAATTTGTTTTGTTCCAGAAAACTGTCTCAAAGGAATACATAGTTCATTCCGGAATACCCCAAGGCTCGAACCTCGGACCTTTGATTTTTCTAGCAATGATCAATGATTTGCTACGATGTATACTGCACTCAAATAGTCTTTTATATGCAGATGACTTCAAAACTTTTAAATCAATTTCTTCCACTAATGACTGCACTCTACTACACGTAAGAAGAACCCAATCACATTTGTCTATGGAATTGGACCTAAGCCATTGAAAACAGTAAGCGAGAAGAAAGATCTAGGGATTCTGTTTGACCGAGAGCTTGCAGTCACTTGTCATGTGCAGAAGACACTCGGTGATGCTTACCGCATGTTAGGGTTTATAATATGAAACACTAAGCCATTCATTAGGACCAGTACCTGCATAAACCTTTATACAGCCATGGTGAGATCCAAGCTCGAGTACGCCAACCATGTATGGAGTCCCTGGCAGAAAACATGCATTAAATCCATTGAGCAAGTCCAAAAGACATTCCTCAGATATTTACACCTCAAAATAACGGGCAATTACCCACACATGGCACTGTCCCCGAATTCGTATTAAGAGATGCCAGGAACAGATATGAAAGGCAACCATAGAAAAGGGATCATTTAATTAAAATTGGAAAATGAATTTCGGAACAGTTCCGTTACACAAAATTGATAGTCATGAAGTATTGTCCAACAAGAAGCTTGTTAGCTGGATGTAAGGGTGGATCTGATAGGATCATCCTAGAGATAGACCACAGGCTGTACTTGAGGAAAGAGAACGTGATCGGAGGATACATTGGGCGACCTTAGAAATTGAATATTTCATTTTGGCGAGTATGCTATCTTAATTCAGTTGGAAGTGTTGAAGATTGGAAATAAATCGAAGAAATAATTTAAGAAATTATCAGGAAATGTTTTCCTTGGATAATTAACGCCCGAAGTCAGTATAAGGATATTCATGCCAGAGCCTTGCATTATGGGACCTGGAAAAAGAGTGCGCGGTTGTTCTGGAAGCATGCGGAAGGATGAGACAGCCGTTGTGTGAGGTAATGCGACACAGATCTTTGAACCGGTGAGATGACAGCCGTGAGTTCCGAAAACGTGATACGGGAGTGTGTACAAGTGTTTCAGTGAAGGAAAGAATAATACGAATATGTGTAACCTTGTTGTATCACGGTGATAATATTGTGCGAAGCTCGTAAGTCCGTATATGAATTTGAGTGTGTAATGGAATACTTATCGTAGAGATCGGTGTCGGGGTCTTACAATGAATTATCTGTCTGCATTATGTGACGCGTCCGTAGAGGAGGTGGGATTATGAATATACATCGTGAAGGACACTGTATGTACATATTTGGAAGGAAACATTTTGAAAGGGACACGTTATTTTGGGAACGATATGTTCGATTGTGAAATGAAGTGCAATAAAATGGTGACGAACATCATGGACACATGGTTGGAAGGAACATTTGATTTGTCAGAGGGAGCCATGTTAAATTGCTAAATTATGCTGTGGGAAATGTAGTCTACATCATGGGTGTAAGAATTCCTTCTAGTGGAGTCACTTAAAATGAAATGCAGGAAAGCAATGTTCATACAAATACTTCATAGAATGCACAATCTAATGGAGATCATCATGGACTTTAACCAGTCTAAGGATGGAGAGAGGCTACAAAATTATCCGGAGGAACGAGAAGAAGAGCAAGGTCGGAAGGAAGACCGAGAATCGAACCAGTGGACTGTCAGGGGGCGGGCCGAACGCCAAGGCTTTTCGAGCCCCATCACGAACTATGGAGCCGTTGGCCGGCTACTTGCAATCTCCCAGCGATCCAGAAAAGGTGAAATGACGCTTGGGGTGAGGCTAGGGACCCGCCAACTGCTTGAGGTTGGATGCAGTTTCCCGAACCTGTGTGTATTTGGGGTTACACGTGTCTCATCGCCAGCCCTGCTTAAAGTAAGACAAGATCTTCATTCCTATAGGCCCTGTATTTTGATTGGTATATTTTGAAGCATGCCTGGTGTGATCATTTATTTCAGTGGTAGTTTGTTCTGTATAAAGTTATAGCTCTGGTAATCTGTGATTTACTGCTTCGAAGAAAGTTCTTTTCGCATTTAGTTGGCTGGTTAGCTTCAGTTCCAGCTATGTTTGGGATCATTGCAGGCGAGTTAACTTCGTGTTGACCGCGTCTGGTTTAGTGGAGTCCTCGCTTCGATGATTACCGCTGGCATTTAAGCATTTTTTATGTTGATACAGATTTGGGTTTCGACCTTTTGGGTTTTTGAAATTAATTATTTGGGATTCGAGTGTGTTTCCAGATGAAAAGTTTCCGACGCGCTTTCATTTCTTCGCATTCCATATTTTTGCGCAGTTGCCACTTCGGAGTTTAGAGAATTTTCAGTTTTTGAAAATTTGCTTTCGCAAATTTAATTTTCTTAGATATTATTGTTTTTGGATGTAGCTATTTTGATCTTCGATGATTCGTTCCATATTGTGATTTTGCACAATTATCCGACTTTACGATTTGAATTATTTTTCTCGATTTTGGATTTTCACATTTCGGTTATTTAATTATTTAGCGTATGGCATGGTTACATAATTACAAGCTAAAGAGCACATTAAACATATACATTAGTATTTAGCCTAAAAGAACACTATTAAAATAAATTTTGAATGAGGAGACACATATTCAATAGATGAAAAGTTCAAATTTACAAGGTAAGATTTAAATTGGAAATCCAATCTAAAGCAGGCTGCGTTGCATCATGAAAGTCTTATAGGTTCCCATTATAGGCTCGAAGGCTGCAGTCCTCCACGATATATTGGATGGTCTGTCTTTCAAAACCACAGTCGCACTGAGGTGAGGAAGCCTTATTCCACTTGAATAAGCTGTCTGCGCAGACCCCATGTCCCGTTCGAATTCTGTTGAGTGATTTCCATGTATGGCGTGGTAGTTCCATGGCAGCTGGTTTCTTGATAGGATCAATGAAGTTTCCATATTTCGCATGGAATAAATTATTCCATACCTCAGACCACTTGTTGTCAATCTGAAATGTAATTAATTGTAGACATTCCGCTCTTAGGATGGGTGGTCGGCGGGATTTCAAGCGACTTATCTTTACTGTAGGTATGTCACAATGAATAGGAAGCTTTGGAGTGGAAATTAGCTTTTGATATTCCCTCAAGAGAGAGTTCTGTCTACGTAAGTCAGGTGGTACAATATGACTTAGAGGTGAAAGCCAAAACAGAGGAGTGGTCCTGATGCAACCTGATATTATCCTCATCGCCGAATTCAATTGGACATCAATCTGCTACACATGTGGACTGATAATCCACACCGGAGCACAGTATTCAGCTGCTGAATAGACAAGTCCAAGAGCAGAAGATCGTAATGTTGTTGCTTTAGCTCCCCATGTGGTTCCACATAAGTTCTGCAAGATGTTATTGTGTGATCTTAGTTTTGCTGCAGTGTTCTGCAGGTGCTTCTTGAAAGACAAAGTCCTATCGAGAGTAACGCCTAGATATTTTGGAAAATGTTGATGATGGAGGACTTTCTCATTAAAGATGACATTCAGCTGTGTATTTGCCAACCTGTTGTTTAAATGGAAACAACTAACTTCAGTCTTACTAGGATTCGGAGTTAGTCTCAATTTCTTGAAATATTCATTCATAATGCTTAGATCTGAGGAAAGAATTTGTTCGCTCTTCTAAAGGGTTCTTTGTTGAGTTGCCAAAGCCAGGTCATCTGCATAAATGAATTATCTCGACTGCGTTAAAGGGAGGTCAGATGTGTACAAGTTAAAGAGCACTGGAGCTAAAACGGAACCTTGAGGGAGTCCATTGTTCAGTTTCTTTGGTTACTTATTTTGGTCCCAAGAACCACTTGGAAATATCTTTCAGACAGCATATTGTTTATAAGCTTGTTCATAGTTTGACATGGTATGGTACGCATCAGTTTGTAGAGTAATCTCACATTTCGGTGAATTTTGGATTTGGAATTTTGAAATTTTCACTTTGAAAATTTATTCCATTTTTGATATTGGAATATGAATTTTTTTTCTCGGATTTTCAGAAAATCCTGATTATTTTTTATTTTTTGGATTTTGATTAATTTGGTACTTGAATCCTGACTTGATATTTTCCAAATTTATATTTTATTCTTCCTTTGGAAGTAAAAATTAATTTTCAGTTTTGATTTTTAGAAAATTTATCGTTAGTTGGAAGTTGGTTGCTACTCTGATCGTTCAGACGAAGAATTCTTTCGAAAAACAATTTTGAATTATAAATTGTAATGATAATTCTGGAGGTGTACACGACTATTGTTACAGAAGTGACACAATATGTATACATAATCAAATAATTCAATGTTTAATGAATATAGTTCACGCCAAGTGACCAATGTTTTTGAGTTGACACTCACATCAATGTAACTTGAAACGGATAATAGTTAGAAATATTTCGTGCTTAGTTAACACGCACTAGGAAATAGTAATTCGATCTGTAACTGCTATTGCTTTTAAAGCGTATTTAAAATTAGTATCAACGTCATTGAATTACTTATAACTTGAGGGAGAGATGTTCATTTTTGGTATTGTTAGATTGTGGTGTTTACATTGAAGAGGTGTGCGATAATACCAATTGTTTCTTTGGTATTTCGAAGGTCGACCCCTGTAAGGGATGTTATGTCCTGGGAACCTTTCCTCTGTCAATGGTTGTTGTTGTTGTTGTTAGTTTGCTGCGTTTTGTGTGTGATTAGGATTGCAGTCTAGTTAGTCAGCTTTGAGCTGTTGTGGCCGTTCATTGGAACGTTGAGTTATTGGGTTGTGGAGTTTATTTCGACTGCTGAAAGATTATTTTCCTGTGTTTGATGACAGTATTTTCATTCGTATTGTAGGATCACCTTGGTGGTGTTTGATGTTGATCTGAAAGGCTGCCGTGTTCGTGCAGATCAGCTGGGTTGTCGATACCGGGTGCTCCAAAAGTTTAGTATTCAGGACGTTGATATTAATTCAGTATTATTATTATTGTTCTTGAATAGTGGATCAGAACAGCAGTTCATAGGATAGCACTCTCACCTTAATTGATCTGAATGCTAAGCCTTATTTTGATCGATTACCTCAATTTTGATCACAGTCAGTTAGCGTTAATAAAATCCTATCTCTATAAATATTAATGGAGGAACATTGGGGTAGATAATGTTCTAAGATGACATGTATATAGATAGTATTTGGTATTTCTGAAATTTAGTATTTGAATTAAAAGGTATTTCGGTAATTAAGTAAAGAATAAAACTCAGGATCTGTGTATAGAATAAAATATTGATCTTGTAAATAGTGAGAGGCCGTCACTATTTAAATTCATTAAGGGGGTTGTTTCTTTTTCTTTATTAATATATTTTTGTTGATCCTGATAGCAAAGGCATAGCGATATGTTGCCTATTTATTAGTTGTTGATTTTAAGTCATTATCTTTGTGATTTAGTTGGCGTTATGTCAGAGAGTGTGTCATAGGACATTAATGATAATGACATTTAGTTATGGATTTTCGGTTTGTTTGTAACCATCTTTGCGTTGTTTACTTATTAAATAAATTTGGGCACGCATTTGCGTCTGTTTTATACCATTTTCACAATATTCTTGCGTTGTGATTTATAGATAGTGGGAGGTTAGGAAAATGCTATGGTAATTATAGCGGCTTGAACCATTTTATCCATTTCCCTGTCCCTGTTACGCCCG
The DNA here is from genome assembly GCA_946902985.2 of Meconema thalassinum. Lineage (NCBI taxonomy): Eukaryota > Metazoa > Arthropoda > Insecta > Orthoptera > Tettigoniidae > Meconema > Meconema thalassinum. The sequence continues at coordinate 36,961,443 of OX336398.1, read as the reverse complement.
TGTGAATGAGAGTCTCGCGCTCTGGTATGTGTTGTCGCTGATCCTGTGGAGGATTTACCATTGTGTTTTAATGACATCGCCTGATATGTGTCCACGATTTGCAGAGTGTGTGATGCCTGATATTTCGGTAAGTATTATTAGCCGGGGTACTGCCGTTGGTATCGATCCGCTGTTATCTTGGATTTTGGCATTCACGACACTGCTGAAATCGGGTACAGTACCCTACGGTGAACTTTTGTTGATTTGCGGCATGACTAGTTTGGAGTATCGAAGGCAAGTGAATGATATGAAATTCCTTTATAAAGTCATTAACGGTCAAATTGATAACTCATTTTTCCTATCGCTCCTAAATTTCAACATCCCTCGCTTGACTACAAAATCAACCATAACATTCAAAAATTATGTAACCAATACCACTTCACATAACAATTCACCTGTATGAGGGCTTTGCAGTATTTACAACGATCGGTTCGTGTAAACTGGAAACTAGATTTCTGTCTCTCAATCAGACCGTTCTTGGAAATCATAATCCAGTCACTCTAATTCATACTTGAAATAAAATTATCACACAAAACAGAATCAACAATGTATATATGTTGATTGGCCTGTTCCCTAGTTATTAATGTTACCTTTTAGTTTATTATGTAATAATTTCAAAACCTGCTTTTATATTTGACATTAGACAAAATTTAGATATATTTTTGATATTATCCTTAGATTAAGCTTTTTACTACTATGCATTTTGATCTGTGTGAACTTCCTAGTTTTAAGATTTACATTAAGATATTAATACTTAATGCAGACATATCAGGAAATGTATTTTACTGTGTAGGTGCACTATTATTGGGGCACACACTGAGACCTGTTGTGTACCATCAACAAATAAATAAAAAAATACCCAAAATAGAAGACCGGGTTATCAATATAACAATGCTTGTCGCCAGAATAATTTTTACCAGAGATGTAATAATAACAACAAAACAATAATCGCCAAGGATATTCGCGATATAAAAATTGGAATGATGACAATTATAATCGCCAGAATTTCCAGCAGAGAAGGAACCAGGAAAATCAGAATTACGTCCGAAGTCAGAGAGATGAAAACCAAGGAACGAGAGAAAATATGACAAGACAGGATGAACGGAAACCAGGTACAAGTAGACAGGAAAAAAGAGGCAATGACGATGATACCTCTGGGCGACAAAACAAACGTCAACTGGGAAACGACAATAGACGGCAGAAAATTTTCACCTACCAACGAAATAACGACAAACGAAGTATACCACACGACGGGTGAAGATTTGTTATTCGAGGAAGAAATCCCAGAAAGAAATAGAACGACTGAGTTGCCTATGATAAATACTGTAGTAGAAGAGAATTTTTTAATCTCACGGATCTTTATGATATATTTAGAAGAATACCTAAAGATACTCTACCAACGAAAGAAGAGTAGAGGCAGCCCACGAGAATCTAATCAAAGCGGTGGAGCGACGTGAAAAACGCACGCTAGGAAAACGTTATGATACACCGCTGAGAAGAGATGATTTAGTGGTTATAAAAAGACCCACGAAAGCTGATGTATCGAAGCAAATATACCCTAGATTTGCTAAGGCATATTACGGCCCATTTAAAGTATCAGAGAGTTCTGGTAATAATTGTTACAAGATTGTGAACATTCACGATGATCAAGTGATTGGAAATTATAATGCAAAGAATTTAAAACGCTATTTTAGAAGGATAGAATAGAGAGTGATATACGGTACGGTTAAGAACTGAAGAATGCATTTCAAAAGCATTGTATCACGCTTTTGCAATGAAAGTTGAGTGAGGATTGTACTCGTATATGTAAATGAGCTTGAAACATTCATCTTTTCAAAAGCTTTCAAACGCTCCAATGATAAATTATAGCGACACTGGAATCAGGCCACGAAACCGGTTTGTACACCTCGCCGAGTGAGTCAGTTAACCGATCCGACCAATGGGGACAATATACGCAGTTACATGAGCGACTTGGCACTACGCTGCTCAGTGCTAAAAGAATGATGGAACTATATTGCACGGAGATAATCGAGGTCTCCCGAGTCGAGCCGAGGACCACACGTGCAGGAAGTGAGTCTAGAGGATAGAAGAAGGGATGATTCGTGCTTGGCGCGTGGCGGACAGCCAATGAGAAGCGACCTTACTCAGATGAAAGCAAACAATGTAATTGGCATAGCTAATTACCAGCATGATTTTAACACATCGTAATATCATGGAAGATATTAAATAATAAATAAGAACTATTTATTAACATTGCAGCTAATTAAATGTTTAATTAAGGATTATTATCATCATCGCTATTAAGCTACCAATCAGATCCATGTTCTGAAAGGGGACGCTACTTTGAGTATTGACGAGGGGAAGGAGAGAAGAGAATCGAGGCTCTTAAGAATTACTGTTTCATGAGAATAGGACGTGCCAACCAAATACTCGACAATCGAACAAAGCTGATAGAAATTACTATATATTTGAAGAAGACGAATACGACACGCAATTAGTAACGAGAACGAAAGCACTTAGTTTGTGCATATATATATCAAGTCGAAATACAAGTATATTTAAAATTTATTGAAATTATTCTACGTATTTCTACCATGTCGAAAATACTGAAGTTGAGGGAGGAATATACGACTGAATCTACAGAAGAAGTAATGACGAACTAAAATGTTAATGGGAACAGAACTATGAAGACAACGAGAGTATTCGAAATGACATAACATCAATCTCGTAGGGGAGATTAATATCTCGTCACTCCCATGTAAATTATTCTACATCTACAAAATCATTTCACCAACTATAATGACGAATGCTTATATCAGAACTTTGGCGAAAGAAGACAGAAGATCTTCACGAACGAGGGCGGATAGGGTTGATCCCAGTGCCATCAAGAGAGTAAGGGTATCCCATCTCACACAAAAAGATTGCCTGGCAGGAAGGACGGCCACACGAAGATGTTAGAGTTCGATTCCCGTACCTGACCGCATGGAGACTTCTGTAGGAGACCGTAGAAGCCCACACGACATCATGGAGTTTAGAGCTATTAGGAAGAATCCGTTTCTGAGGGATAGCGAAGAAAGCCCACTTCTAGTCATCTATAACGCAACGCAAGGTAGTCTCATGACCAACGATATATCCCATTTTGTAGAACTGTAGAAACTTTTGAGAATATCCGAAAACTTTTTAATAATTCCATTTTTATACGTTTTCATAATATTGTTGTGGTTATCGATGTTATAATTTCATAACTACGTCACGAGGATGTTTATTCTCCATTTTCGTCGATTTTGACAATTTAGATTAGTTATTTAAATTTTTGGAATTTTGCGACTTTGGAAATTTGAATGAGGAGATTTTACAGTTTAATTCAGAATATTTTTAAGGTCAAGTTTATATATGTTTAGATCACATTTGATCAGTTTTTGAATTGTTATATATCGTTCCTTGATAACGATGATAATTATGGAAATTTATTCCAAGAATATTATAGAGAGGTATATTTTAGAGAATGCGATTCTTAAGATCATAATTGGAAGATCCATGTAAAGTCACGATCTGGTAACATATTAGACAGATTTGGTTATAAATATTTGGTGACATAATTAACAAACATAAAGCATAAAATTTTATGAGAAATATATTAAAGAAAGAATTTATAAGAGAATGTAATGTGGAGTTCGTAAATACGAATTACAGCGTATTTTTGAAATGATAAGATTTTGAAGAAAGATTTGAAAGAAATATCACAGCTAATTGAAAGCCTTACGGAAATATGAGTAGTAAAAATGAAATAATAATGTTATTAGACGACTAGTATTTTATTGTATTACCTGTTAAATTAATTCATCGATAGAACCAGTATTTTTATCACGTATTTTTATTAAGGATGTTGAAACGACGAGGAGAATTTCTTAACGAGAAGTGGGTTTAGAATAATGTGTAATTGGAAGAAACTGCGAAGTATCTCTAAGAGAGAGAGAGATTTATTTATTCCCGTGAAGACGGAGGTATTTGTTGTATGACAGTGAGCATTGTGAAGCCATTGGTCAATTGTTGAAGGAATGTCTGTAGTGACAGACTTGCGCATATGTTGGAAAATAGGATGTTTTAAAAAGAAGCAATATTGTTGATGTTTATTAATATTTGAAGTTATTGCAATAGTCTCATAGAGTTGAAACTCCTTGAAAGCATTAGGACAGCGAATCCTAGATGAATTTGAATCTTAAAGAACTTATAGGATCAATGGATCTTTGTTGAAACTGAGAGTAAACTGAGCTCTATTTAAATGGTTCTTAATGAGATTTTGAATTTACGGTAATTATTCAAAGAATTGGAAGATTGTATTTTTATTAAGTATTTTTATTTTAATGACAGACCAGTTGTAGGATGTCTACGAAATATGTCTTTACTTAATTGTATGGATTAAAGAATCCCGAATTGTAACAGTTTCCCGAATAAGACATAGCATGGTGAATGATAATTTTCTCAAGTCCGTTGAAATGTGAGTGAAGAAATAGGAAGACAATTTATGTCTATATTTTCTATGAAGAAGGCAGTTTGCCCGTTGTATATATTTCATTTTAAATTGAGTAGTTGTTGAACTACAGCGGCGATATTTGTACTGTATATAAATAATATTTAGAATTCAAAGAAAGGTTAATAGTTATATTTATGCGTATTTTAATTTGTAATGTAAATATGAGTAGAGATTCTTTATCGCTTATATGAGAAGGATTTAAGTGATAAGAGACGGGAGATAAATTGTATAGAGTAATGAATAGTTTTTGTAATGACGGATATCTACGTCAGGGGTAAGTTCATTTTATTTTGGGGATATTTTTTTAACCTTATAACATTTTATCTTGTTATAAAAATCCCGTTACTTAGGGCACAGGAGACGTTTGCTGCGATTTAATTCATTATTTTATTTGAGCTTATGGAAGCTTCCATAAATAATTTTATCGGTTTTTAGAAGAAACAAATAAATGTTTAATGTAACAGAGTAATGACATTTCGTCATTTGATTTAATTGAACGCTAATAATGCACATTATGAATGCAAGTGTTAGGAAACGTGTATCTGTTAATGTCAATAAATATGAAAGGCACGATTTTACGACTCCCTGATCTTTTATAGAAATTCGGCATTGTCTTTGTAGTAAAATGGTAGTGGAATGTGCTGTAGGGTGGAAATTCCCGAGGGACATTATCCGCATCCTTACGCCCGAGATTTTCATGGATTCTCGTCTTTCCTGAGTAGATAGAGAACCCTACTGTTCTGTAGTTAGTTACTATGGCACATTGCGTTTTATAAATCCCTGTTCCTTTTTCTGAGTGTTTTCGCCACGTAGCACTGTGTTGTTTTTAGCCGGGACTTCAAGATGCTACAGTCCATTATTTTACCAGCCTTGGATTTTGGTGGATCATCCAGATATAAGGGTACAGTACCCTGGTATTGACTTGTAGGTAAACTGAGAGTATACATTGTTATAAACACTGAGTGTGCTGGGGTCTTGTCACCTCTAGGGTAAACTGGTATTGGCTTGTAGGTGAACTGATAGTATACATTGTTATAAACACTGAGTGTGCAGGGCCTCGTCACCTCTAGGGTACACTGGTATTGGCTTGTAGGTGAACTGAGAGTATACATTGTTATAAACACTGAGTGTGCAGGGCCTCGTCACCTCTAGGGTACACTGGTATTGACTTGTAGGTGAACTGAGAGAATACATTGTAATAAACACTGAGTGTGCACGGCCTCGTAACCTCTAGAGTACACTGGTATTGACTTGTAGGTGAACTGGGAGTATACATTAGTATAAACACTGTGTGTGCAGGGGTCTTGTCACCTCTAGGGTAAACTGGTATTGGCTTGTAGGTGAAATGAGAGTATACATTGTTATAAACACTGAGTGTGCAGGGCCTCGTCACCTCTAGGGTACACTGGTATTGACTTGTAGGTGAACTGAGAGTATACATTGTTATAAACAATGAGTGTGCAGGGGTCTTGCCACCTCTAGGATACACTGGTATTGACTTGTAAGTGAACTGAAAGTATACATTGTTATAAACACTGGATGTGCAAGGCCTCGTCAACTCTAGGGTACCCTGGTAATGACTTGTAGGTGAACAGAGAGTATACATTGTTATAAACAATGTGAGTGCAGGGCCTCGTCACCTCTATGGTACCCTGGTATTGAATTGTAGGTGAACTGAGAGTATACATTGTTATAAACACTGAGTGTACAGGGCCTCGTCAACTCTAGGGTACCCTGGTATTGACTTGTAGGTGAACTAAGAGTATACATTGTTATAAACACTGAGTGTGCAGGGCGTCGTCAACTCTAGGGTACCCTGGTAATGACTTTTAGGTGAACTGAGAGTATACATTGTTATAAACACTGAGTGTGCAGGGCCTCGTCAACACTATGGTACACTGGTATTGACTTGTAGGTGAAGTGAGAGTATACATTGTTATAAACACGGTGTGTGCAGGGCCTCGTCACCTCTATGGTAACCTGGTATTGACTTGTAGGTGAACTGAGAGTATACATTGTTATAAACACTGCGTGTGCAGGGCGTCGTCAACCCTATGGTACCCTGGTAATGACTTGTAGGTAAACTGAGAGTGTACATTGTTATAAACACTGAGTGTGCAGGGCCTCGTCAACTCTAGTGTACCCTGGTAATGACTTGTAGGTGAACTGAGAGTATACATTGTTATAAACACTGTGTGTGCAGGGCCTCGTCACCTCTATGGTACTCTGGTATTGACTTGTAGGTGAACTGAGAGTATACATTGTTATAAACACTGAGTGTGCAGGGCGTCGTCAACTCTAGGGTACCCTGGTAATGACTTGTAGGTGAACTGAGATTGTACATAGCTATAAATACTGAGTGTGCAGGGCCTCGTCAACTCTAGGGTACCCTGGTAATGAATTGTAGGTGAACTGAGAGTATACATTGTTATAAACACAGTGTGTGCAGGGGTCTTGTCACCTCCAGGGTACCCTGACATTGACTTGTAGGTGAACTGAGAGTATACATTGTTTTAAACACTGTGTGTGCAGGGCCTCGTCACCTCTAGGGTACCCTCGTATTGGCTTGTAGGTGAACTGAGAGCTTATATTCTTATATACACTGTGTGTGCAGGGCCTCGTCAACTCTAGGGTATCCTGGTAATGACTTGTAAGTGAACTGAGAGTATACATTGTTATAAACACTGATTGTGCAGGGCCTCGTCAACTCTAGGGTACCCTGTTATTGACTTGTAGGTGAACTAAGAGTATATATTGTTATAAACACTGAGTGTGCAGGGGCCTCGTCACCTCTAGGGTACTCTGGTATTGACATGTAGGTGAACTGAGAGTATGCATTGTTGTAAACACTGAGTGTCCAGGGCCTTCTCACCTCTAGGTACCCTGGTAGGCTTATTGACTTGTAGGTGAACTAAGAGTATACATTGTTATAAACACTGAGTGTGCAGGGCCTCGTCACCTCTAGGGTACCCTGGTATTTACTTGTAGGGAAACTGAGAGTATACATTGTTATAAACTCTGTGTATGCAGAGCCTCGTCAACTCTAGGGTACCCAGGTATTGACTTGTAGGTGAACTGAGAGTATACATTGTAATAAACACTGAGTGTGCAAGGCCTCGTCACCTCTAGGGTACACTGGTATTGACTTGTAGGTGAACTGAGAGTATACATTGTTATAAACACTGTGTGTGCAGGGGTCTTGTCACCTCTAGGATACACTGGTATTGACTAATAAGTGAACTGAAAGTATACATTGTTATAAACACTGTGTGTGCAGGGCCTCGTCACCTCTATGGTACCCTGGTATTGACTTGTAGGTGAACTGAGAGTATACATTGTTATAAACACTGAGTGTGCAGGGCCTCATCACCTCTAGGGTACCCTGGTATTGACTTGTAGGTGAACTAAGAGTATACATTGTTATAAACACTGAGGGTGCAGGGCGTCGTCAACTCTAGGGTACCCTGGTAATGACTTGTAGGTGATCTGAGAGTATACTTTGTTATAAACACTGAGTGTGCAGGGCCTCGTCAACACTATGGTACACTGGTATTGACTTGTAGGTGAAGTGAGAGTATACATTGTTATAAACACTGTGTGTGCAGGGCCTCGTCACGTCTATGGTAACCTGGCATTGACTTGTAGGTAAACTGAGAGTATACATTGTTATAAACACTGAGTGTGCAGGGCCTCGTCACCTCTAGGGTACCCCGGTATTGACTTGTAGGTGAACTGAGAGTATACATTGTTATAAACACTGAGTGTGCAGGGCCTCGTCACCGCTAGGGTACCCTGGTATTGACTTGTAGGGGAACTGAAAGTATACATTGTTATAAACTCTTTGTATGCAGAGCCTCGTCACCTCTAGGGTACCCTGGTATTGACTTGTAGGTGAATTGAGAGTATACATTGTTATAAACACTGTGTGTGCAGGGCCTCGTCACCTCTCTGGTACCCTGGTATTGACTTGTAGGTGAACTGAGAGTATACATTGTTAAAAACACTGAGTGTGCAGGGCGTCGTCAACTCTAGGGTACCCTGGTAATGACTTGTAGGTGAACTGAGAGTATATATTGTTATAAACACTGAGTGTGCAGGGCCTCGTCAACTCTAGGGTACACTGGTAATGACTTGTAGGTGAACTGAGAGTATACATTGTTATAAACACTGTGGGTGCAGGGGTCTTGTCACCTCCAGGGTATCCTGACATTGACTTGTAGGTGAACTGAGAGTATACATTGTTTTAAACACTGTGTGTGCAGGGCCTCGTCACCTCTAGGGTACCCTCGTATTGGCTTGTAGGTGAACTGAGAGCATATATTCTTGTATACACTGTGTGTGCAGGGCCTCGTCAACTCTATGGTACCCTGGTAATGACTTGTAGGTGAACTGAGAGTATACACTGTTATAAACACTGAGTGTGCAGGGCCTCGTCACCTCTAGAGTACCCTGTTATTGACTTGTAGGTGAACTAAGAGTATATATTGTTATAAACACTGAGTGTGAAGGGGCCTCGTCACCTCTAGGGTACCCTGGTATTGACTTGAAGGTGAACTGAGAGTATACATTGTTATAAACACTGAGTGTGCCGGGCCTTCTCACTTCTAGGGTACCCTGGTAGGCCTATTGACTTGTAGGTGAACTAAGAGTATACATTGTTATAAACACTGTTTGTGCAGGGACATCGTCACCTCTAGGGTACCCTGGTATTGACTTGTAGGTGAACTGAGAGTATACATTGTTGTAAACACTGAGTGTGCAGGGCCTTCTCACCTCTAGGGTACCCTGGTATTGACTTGTACGTGAAGTGAGAGTATACATTGTTATAAACACTGTGTGTGCAGGGACATCTTCACCTCTAGGATACCCTGGTATTGACTTGTAGGATTAGTAGGCCAATTGAGTATATACATTGGTGACGGTTAATGATTACTCATCTTAGAGCTTTACATCATGGTCATCGAGCCCCGTGTACATGTTTGATAACCAGTGTGATTGTGAGGGCTGATCTAATGATTTGTGATTGGGGAAAAGTTTGGGTAGGAGGCGGCCATGATATGAATTCAGGTACAATTCCAGCAATTGCTTCAAGAAGAAGTGGGGAAACAATGGAAAACCATTTTAGGATGGCTGGAGTAGTTCTGCTACACAAGGTTTGGTATTACTACAGTGATTCTGTACCGTACTGAAACAGCGAGTAATTGTTTTAATGGCATGAATGGTTTTGTATTATACAAACCATGTTTCAATTCATTGTCTGTAAATAGCTGATTTATCATATTTTTTATATTTAATGTATTTATTTATTTATTTATTTATTTTGCACCTTAGCTTTCTTTTACTGTACATTTGCCAAAAATCTATTAACCAATGCCAGGTAATATGATCAACAATAAATGGATTATGTTTTGCACGGTAATTCCCAGATTTGTTCATTAAAACGAAAAGATGATGGGAAACCTGCTGTTCGGAAATCCCGCACAATCAGCGTGAAATGAAGGAGTCACGTGCTGCATAGCTTTGTTTCCAGAACAAGAAACCTAATCGACTTTGGTGTTTCATTTACATGTAACTTTTGACTTTCGTTTCAACAAATGTTCTCACATGGATGGTTGTTTGTGGTTAGCTCACGCGTCCGAATGCCTTCTGATTTATTTATGTTCGCACCAGACGGAAAAACAAAATACACTTTCTTTGATTGGCAATGCAACGCATGGCGGTAACAACTAATAGGTCATCTTCTCAATAACATTCATACTGGAATGCTTCCAACAGTTAAAACTCTGAAGGAGAACGGTTAGTTTTTGAGCTGCCAACTAAAAAGTGAATATCAATATCCTCTTAAGACAGACAAATACGAAAACGTTCAACGATAAATATAAGAGAATAACTGATTTGTCAACAAAACTTCTTCACATCCAACAGTTTTAGTTATCATACGTACAATGACTTTCCTTATTATGTTGTCCACTTACTCATTTATATGATGTCCACTTGCATCACACTCTTCATCATGGGCTTTTTGTTTCATATCCTAGCAACAAGAATGAATCATTAATTTATTTGCTATCATATTACGCTTCTACAAAATCAATAACAAATAATGTAACTTTACAGCACATCTCAACTTAAAGAAAGGATTTATCAGCTGTAAAACTTACTGAAATTACTTTCTAATTCTCGATCATATCTTACTGCATTATACAAGTCTCATCTAGATCTGAAACTTATCAAAGATATTCCTCCTTTATAGGTCAATTAAATCAGAATTTGACAGAGCATTGGAAGACTTGAGCAGAAAAAAATCACCAGGCAGAGATGATATACCGATTGAATTGCCACGCAGCGTAGATGATTAAGGTCTGATCAGGTTATTTCTGTGTAGGACTTAGGATACAAGTGAGTTACCTTCTGATTTCAAGAAAATGTCAACATCCCTATACCAAAGAAAACTGGAGCTGACAGGTGTGAATATTACCGTACAATCAGCTTGATCAGTCATAGTTCAAAGATCCTGACGAGAATAATTTACAAGATAATGGAAAGACATATTTGTTTTTATAATTGGTTTTTAAACTTTTTATAGGGATCATCAAGTGTATTCAATGATAAGTAATATTTTTCCAGCGTGTGTGCATATTGGTTTCAGGATTGATGATGTTATTTTGGAGTGTTTTAATTAATTTGTGAACATTACTGCGATGTCCTGGATAGCTGCCATGTTGTTTATGGAGCGTTGATTGAATATTTGCGTTTGCAGTTCCTTGCTTCAACAGGGTCATGCCTTGATATTCCAAAGCCGCATATATACCGTCATTGATGAAGAGCACTCGTGCCTACACCGCTTTCTATGTTCTGCCCATGACAACCGGCACGTTAATGTGAGGTGTCCGATCTTTGCACTTGACAATCAATCAAGTACCATTTTAGGTTATGTACACACCCCTTTCTTCTTGAAGTAGCTGGTGATTTCTATTTCTTTTGTATTATCTTTTGTATTGATACCGTAGAAAATTGTATATGAAGCGTTTCTTTTAATAGATATCCGTTTTTTTATTATGTCAACGGATTAGGGCGGATGAGCTCTTGTAAGAGGGTAATGGGCCCTCAGCAGAAGGAAATGCTGTTGAAATCCCATTAGCTGCAGCGTCTGTACTCCAGTGGGGCGGCTGCAAAAGGCGTCTGTTCTCCATGTTAGGGGCGGCCTCATTATGTGCTGGCAGCAGCTATAAAATGCTTGGCGACAGGCTATGTGACAAGCCGGCTGTAAAAAGAATTCGTCACATCCCCATGACATGCTGTCTCAAGGATCTGAACTAAAGGCTAGGGCGTCCCCCAGAAGCGACGCGCGACGACGAGGCCCGGTTGGCGCGAGAAGTATGCAAGGGTTACCGTCGCACGGGCGGCGACGGCTAAACAAGCTAGCCCCTACATCCCGAATTGCATCACTTAATGTCGGAACTATGTCTGGACGTTACAATGAGCTAGCGAAAGCGCTAGAAATGAGGCGCATCGATGCCTGTGCTGTACAGGAAACACGGTGGAGTGGTGATAAGGCGTACAACATTGGGTGTGGATACAAGTTGTATTATAACGGTACACGTGGAACTACCAGTGGTGTGGGAATTGCAGTATCAGCACAGTTTGATGGTTCTGTCTCCGAAGTCCAGCGGTATGATGATCGTCTGATGAAAATCGTCTACAACGCCGATGGAAGAAAAATCCACCTCTTCAGCGCCTATGCTCCTCAGACAGGCCTACCGGCAACGATCAAAGACGCCTTCTGGGCGTTGCTTGACGAAAAGACCGCTGAAGTGCCCTTAGAGGACTTCCTCATAGTTGCGGGCGACCTAAATGGACATGTCGGTCGCTTGAAAGAAGACCATGCCGCCCATGGCGGATTCGGATATGGTGAGAGGAACGACGACGGACTGAGAATTCTAGATTATGCGGAAACCCATGACCTAGTCATTACGAACACATGGTTTAATAAACGTGATTCACATCTAATCACATACTACAGCGGCACAAATACAACACAAATTGACTACATTCTGGTAAGGCGCAAATACCTTAAAGACGTGTTGGACACTAAAGTCGTCCCTTACGAAACAGTTGCGACCCAACACCGACCAGTTATCTGCAAGCTCCGTGTAAAGCCGCCAATGGTCATACAGGCACGAACAGGACCGGCGAGAATCAGATGGTGGCAATTTAAAGAGAATGAAGAAGAAGTCATTAGACGTCTTACGCTACCACCGATTACTACCGTTGAAGAAAGCTGGGCAAAAATGAAGAAAGCTGTTCACGAAGCCACGCATGCCATTCTTGGACTTACGAAGCCAGGAAGACGTCGGATTGATAAGGACACATGGCTTTGGAATGACGCAGTCAAAACTGCGGTACGCAAGAAGAAGCAGCTTTACCACGAGTTTCTGGAAGACAAAACACCTTCTCGTTGGAATGCTTACATAGTAGCACGCAGGGAAGCGAAGAAGACTGTTGCTTCGACAAAATCGGCTCGGTACGCAGACCTCTACGCGAAGCTGGACACACGCAAGGGAGAGCGGGACATCTATCGCCTCGTCAAATCCAGGCACCATAAATCTCAAGATATCCAACGCTTCTATGGCATCAATGACGATAAGGGCGTTTTTCTAGTCGACTGGAAGAAGGCGAGAGAACGTTGGCGAAATTACTTTGAGAAGGTCTCAACAGAGGAATTCCAGCACAACCAGATACCTGTCGCTACTGCTGTCGAAGGTCCTATCAAACCTATTGATGTCTTAGAGGTTGCAGGGGCCTTGAAACAAATGAAACCAGGGAAGGCAACTGGTCCAGATGACAGAGCTATGGTGCTCTCAGAAGTGGGATCCAGCGGATTGGTTGGCAAGACTCTTCAACCAAATAGTCAAAGAAGGACGAACGCCACTTGATTGGCAACATAGCATCACGATACCTATCTTCAAAAAGAAGGGAAGTCCAGCCGAGTGTGCTAATTACAGACCAATTCGACTCCTCTGTCACACCATGAAGGTCTTCGAGCGCATTCTTGATAAGAGGATACGTGCAATCACCCAGCTGACCAAAAACCAAGCTGGATTTGTGAAAAATTGCAGCACAACAGATGCAATCCACGCCACACGGCTTTTAGTTGAAAAGCATCGTGAAAAGAATAAGCCTTGCTTTCTTAGACCTCGAAAAGGCTTTTGATCGTGTACCGCACGACTTGATCTGGTTGACTCTCCGACAACATGGCATCCCAGAGTACCTTGTCAACTGGGTACAGTTGCTCTACGTGGAGCCAAGAAGTTACGTCCAAGCCGCCGCAGGAGCGTCAGAAAAATTCCGTGTAACAGTTGGTGTTCATCAAGGTTCGGCCCTGTCACCATTGCTGTTCATTATGGTCATGGACACGGTTACTGCAGATCTACAACAACCGTTACCTTGGACAATTCTGTACGCTGATGACGTTATGTTGGCCGCTCAAAACAAGCTGGATCTCCAACATCAAGTCCAGGAATGGAGTGATCGTTTAAGTCAATATGGCCTGCGGCTTAACAAAGCTAAAACAGAATATATGACAACGGATGCTGGAGAAATCGGAACAATCCAAGTCGACGGCGATGATCTGCCTCGAACGACAAAATTTAAGTATCTTGGCTCTACGATAACTGTTGAAGGTCGTCTCACCGAGGAGGTCAACATAAGAATTAATGCTGCGTGGATGAAGTGGCGAACAACGACAGGTGTCATGTGCGATCGCCAGATGAAAGACCACCTAAAATCGAAGATTTACCGCACTGTCATTCGTCCCGTAGCGCTTTATAGTACCGAATGTTGGCCGACCACGAAGGAAGCAGAACGTAGGCTAAGTGTCATGGAGACCAAGATGCTTAGATGGACAGCTGGCATTACTAGGTTGGATCACATCCCCAATCAAAGAATAAGGGAACGATTTGGTATCGCAGCAATCAGTAACAAAATGCGTGAGGGTCGTCTGCGATGGTTTGGGCATGTGCTACGGTCAGGAGCGGACACCATTGCAAAACAGGGCTACACACTGGAGGTCGCCGGGAAAAGACCAAAGGGGCGACCGAGACTACGTTGGGCCGATACACTGCACAGGGATTTGAAAGGCGTCAACCTTCATCCGGACATGGCCCATGACCGAGTAAAGTGGAGACAGCGGACTCAAATAGCGGACCCTGCCACGAGGTGGGACAAACGCTAAAGCAAAAGAAGAAGAAAGAAGAAGAAGGAAAGACAGATAGAAACAGAGTTGGGTCAAGACCGGTCTGGCTTCAGGAGGAACATAGGAACAAGGGAAGCTGTACTAAGTTTTAGGGCGATTTTTGGGACGAAGAATAAGGAAAGGTAAGAGAACGTTTATGATACTTGTTGTCTTAGAAAAGGCATTTGATAACGTTGATTGTAGTAAGTTGTTTGACATTTTAAAAACGATTGGAATAAAGTACAGATATAGGATGGTGCTATACAAACTATGCAGGAACCAGACATCAGTTATTCAAGTCGATGGGCTTGAGAACACAACTGGCATTAAAAAGGTGTAATCCAAGGCTGCACCCATATTTTTCAATGTGTACATTGAACAAGCAATAAAGGAAAATGGTAAAAAAAAAATTAAACATTCAAAGACAAATGATTTCAACTCTGAGATTTGCTGATGACATCGACATATTAGTCGACACACCAGAAGATTTGAATGAGTTTTAAATGGTATGCATTCTATCTAGAGGGAAGAATTCATGATGAAAATAAAAAAACAAATAAAAAAAATATTTGAACGCAGCCGAATGAAATCAGAAATCTGCAAGGAATTCAAATTGCTTGGTGAAAGGCTAAGGGAAGTCGGAGACTTCTGATACTTAGAAAGCAAAATAACCATTGATCGACAAATCGAAGAGTACATAAAAAGCAGGTTGGCTCAGGCAAGGAAGCATTTTTAGAAGAGAGGAATCTGTTGACATCGAATATAGATTCAGGTATAAAGATGAGTGGAAGATTAATGAAGTTTTTGAAACTGCTAATGAAGAAAAAACATAGGTTGGTGGGACACATTTAAATACCCAGGAATAGCAATGTTAGTTATGGAAGATAGGGTCGACGACAAGAATGGTGGGGATAGACCAAGGTAGGAATATGTTAAACAGATTGCCCTGGATGTAGGGTGTGGTAGCTATGTAGCGATGAATCGCAAACAACAACAAATTGAAGCATGATAGTAAATGTGGAGAACAGTACTTTATAGGAAATAATAGGATTAAGGGCTGAAATATTTATTTTTGAAATTTCTAGCAGCAAGACTGTAAAAGCCTTTCCTCTTACTAGTCCATCCTTTCCTTCCATTTCAGTCACAGCACATAATACATGCACATGTCACTTACACGTGAATTGGTCCTCAATAGTTGTACCAGCACAGCTTTTAAGAATGAATGTAAAAATCATTCATATATGTCATATAAACAATATTCTACATGAACATCTAATCAAAGAACTGTAAAATTTGTGATCAGGACAGGTATATTGTGAAGAAACTTCCAGTAAGCCAATTATAGTAAGTGCCTCTACAGAGACTGATTTGTAGACTATTTAACATACCCTTTGCCACAACATAATGCTCCTAACTGCAAGAAGTAGGCCTACTGTATTCACATTATATATCAACAGCAGCTATTAGAGTTACTGCAGTACTGGTAAAAATGATTTATTTTCTAAAAATAATAAACATAACCTTCTCGTTTTTCCAGGCTGCCAAGGAAGGTGAAACATCAAGTATAATGCGACAAGCCAACATGCATAATATTGTAACTTCTTCATAGAGAAATACAAAGTTAACAACAGGCAACTAATACAACGTGATTGTGCTAAGGATAAGCTGGCTTCACAACAGGCAACTAATACAACGTGATTGTGCTAAGGATAAGCTGGCTTCACAACAGGCAACTAATACAACGTGATTGTGCTAAGGATAAGCTGGCTTCACAACATGTAACTAATACAACGTGATTGTGCTAAGGATAAGCTGGTTTCACAACAGGTAACTAATACAACGTGATTGTGCTAAGGATAAGCTGGCTTCACATCAGGTAACTTATACAACGTGATTGTGCTAAGGATAAGCTGGCTTCACATCAGGTAACTAATACAACGTGATTGTGCTAAGGATAAGCTGGCTTCACAACAGGCAACTAATACAACGTGATTGTGCTAAGGATAGGCTGGTTTCACAACAGGTAACTAATACAACGTGATTGTGCTAAGGATAAGCTGGCTTCACATCAGGTAACTTATACAACGTGATTGTGCTAAGGATAAGCTGGCTTCACATCAGGTAACTAATACAACGTGATTGTGCTAAGGATAAGCTGGCTTCACAACTGGCAACTAATAGCAGATGATTGTGCTAAGGATAAGCTGGCTTCACATCATGTACCCTTCACCTATGAGGATTATAATATAGTCCCCACTAGCTCAGTGAATAGAACATCGGCACACGGAATATAAAATGCTTTATCATCCATCGGGACGTCTTGTATTTCCTCACTTTTCACAACCTAATAGCAGACAGGTTCCATTTGTCATCAGCACGGTCTAAATACACAATTCTGGAATCCCTAAATAGCTTTCGTGAGGAGAAGAGGGCGATCATGTCCTGTATAAGATGCAACAAGTAAAAACCCAATAAGGTACTTACCTCTTTGAAATCTCCTCCACTCGGTAAAGATGGAGTTTCTGTTGGAACAATATCTGGTATGGAGGATTCTTCTATCTTAATATCCTCAGTGAGATCAGCATCATCCTGCGGAGAAGTTGCTTGTGTCACAAACATGTTCATTTGCATAGGTGGAATTAAATCTTATGCAGTTTACCAATACTTTGAATTCCTTCGAAAAATAATTTCACATACAGTACAAAACCTAAACAAGAAATTTTGTACAGAATGGTAGTTCTGTTTTCAGTGTTCACATCCCAGACTTGGGTAACTTCATCAGCTGATCTCAATATATATTTATTGTCCTCGTTCACTTCTTTATAAACCGCGACTGCAGTTTGTCGCCATCCCGTGATGACACGTGAGTACACCAGACTCAAGTTTGTCGCCATCCCGTGATGACACGCGAGTACGCCAGACTGCAGTTTGTCACCATCCCCTGATGACACGCGAGTACACCGGACTGCAGTTTGCCACCATCCCCTGATGACACGCGAGTACACCGGACTGCAGTTTGTCACCATCCCGTGATGACACGCGAGTACACCAGACTGTAGTTTGTCGCCATCCCGTGAGGACACGCGAGTACACAAGACTGCAGTTTGTCACCATCTGGTGATGAAACGCGAGTACACCAGACTGCAGTTTGTCGCCATCCCGTGATGACACGCGAGTACACCTGACTGCAGTTTGTCACCATCCCGCGATGACACGCGTGTACACCAGACTGCAGTTTGTCACCATCCCGTGATGACACGCGAGTACACCAGACTGCAGTTTGTCACCATCCAGTGATGACACGCGAGTACACCAGACTGCAGTTTGTCACCATCCAGTGATGACACGCGAGTACACCAGACTGCAGTTTGTCACCATCCTGTGATGACACGCGAGTACACCAGACTGCAGTTTGTCACCATCCCGTGGGGACACGTGAGTACACCAGACTGCAGTTTATCACCATTCCGTGATGACACGCGAGTACACCAGACTGCAGTTTGTGACCATCCCGTGATGACACACGAGTACACCAGACTGCAGTGTGTCGCCATCCCGTGATGATACGCGAGTACAACAGACTGCAGTTTGTCACCATCCCGTGTTGACACGCGAGTACACCAGACTGCAGTTTATCACCATCCCCTGATGTCACGCGAGTAACCCAGACTGCAGTGTCTCGCCATCCCGTGATGACACGCGAGTAAACCAGATTGCAGTTTGTCGCCATCCCGTGATGACACGCGAGTACACCAGACTGCAGTTTGTCACCATCCCGTGTTGACACGCGAGTACACCAGACTGCAGTTTGTCGCCATCCCGTGATGACACGCGAGTACACCAGACTTCAGTTTGTCGCCGTCCCGTGATGACACGCGAGTACACCAGACTGCAGTTTGTCACCATCCCGTGATGACACGCGAGTACACCAGACTGCAGTTGTCACCATCCCGTGATGACACGCGAGTGCACCAGACTGCAGTTTGTCACCATCCCGTGATGACACGCGAGTACACCAGACTGCAGTTTGTCGCCATCCCGTGATGACACGCGAGTACACCAGACTGCAGTTTGTCACCATCCAGTGATGACACGCGAGTACACCAGACTGCAGTTTGTCACCATCCCGTGATGGCACGCGAGTACACCAGACTACAGTTTGTCACCATCCCGTGATGACACGCGAGTACACCAGACTCATATTATTTTATAGCTCGTTGCGACACGTCAGCCTATGAGGCTCCCTAGGTGTTAGAAATATTTCTCTTACATTCAACGGCTGCTGTCAACCGCACCGCAATGTGCCACAGCTGCACGACAACTGGCTGTAGCGAATTGACATGGTTTTTTCTGACCGCATAGAGGCACAGGGCAGCCAATACATGACATGAAATAAATCGTCTGAGTCTGATAGACTCACGTGTACATAACTTCTTTAGCCTTAATTGGTATACCCTTGTTCCATACTATTCCCGTACCTGTTGATAGAAAGCTATCCCAAGTTGTATTCTTCTGCTAATTTCCAAATCTAGTCTTCCATCTCCAGTCAGTTCACTTCCCAAGTATTTGAAGTGTTACACCACTTCCAATTCCTTATCTCCGACTTTGATTCCTCTTTTTCCTTCTTTCTTGCCTCTACTCATCACCACTCTTTTACTATTCTCCACATTCATCTTCAATGCCCATTGCTCAATCTTTTCATTTATCACGTCTAACTGTTCTTGTACCTCCATCTCATCCTCGTCCTAGATCACAACATCGTCAGCAAACAACATTACCTTCATCTTTGCCTTAATATAGTCTTTCATTGCTGCCTTCATGATGTCATACATCACCATTAAGAACAATAAGGGTGACAACACACTTCCATGCATTAGTCCAGTGACAATTTTAAACCATTCCGATGTCCCGACTCTAGTCTTCACACTACTGTAGCAATCCATGCACATTCCATTTATCATGTCTCTTAGTGCTTTGCCTATCCCACTATTTGTTAAGCTTTCCCAAACTTTTGTTCTAAGGATGCTATCAAAGGCCTTTTCTAGATCAATAAAAGTCATTAACATATCCTTCCCAAATTCCCAACTCTTTTGAATGTTCTGTCTCAGAATGAACAAGTAGTTCCGTGAAGAACTAAATAGCCTATTGTCATATATCCTACTAATATTAATTGCCCCTATCAACATACAAATTGTTATATTCATTGCTGTAATAGATTCGTAAATATGGAGAACCGTCTAAATATTTTGGATGGTCACCATGCTGGATTTTATATTATAGGCCTTAGATTTAAGTACTATTAAAAGAAGATTATTGTGTAGGTGCTTTATTCCAACTTCAATCGCATGATTACGACACAAGAAATAAAAGCGGGATTTTAAAATATCGCTCAGCCGCCATCTTGTGGTTATGAAATAAATTTAAATACATTTGATGCCAGTCGATTATAATTTGTATAAGCATATACCGTATCAAGTTTTACTGCGCTCGGATGGTTAAAACGAAAGAAACGTCCATTTGAATATTTAAATTTCGCCTAGCCACCTTGTTGGATTTGTGCTCGCCAGGTTATTGAACGTCCCATAGGTGAACTTATGCTTATAGCCTCTATACACTTACAAAATTTCAGTTTGATTGCTGTAGTAGATTAATAGATATCGAGAACCGTCTAAATATTTCGGATGGTGGCCATGTTGGATTTTAATATATGTAGGCCATAGAGTTATGCACTATTAGATAATGATTATTGTGTACGTTCATTATGCAAATGTTGATTTCGATCCTATGATTAGAACACAAGAAATAAAAACTTAATTTTCGAAATTCGCACACCCGCCATCTTGAGGTTACGTAAAGAACTGAACTAAATTAGATAACATTGCATTACAATTTGTATAAACATTTCCTGTACAAAGTTTCATTGCGTTTGAATCATTAAATCGCGAGAAAAGTCTATTTAAAACTTTCAATTTCGCTTGGCCGCCATGTTCGTATTGTAGTTAACCGGTTTTTGAAAGCCTCATAGATTAACTTCCAGTAGTACCCTTTATCTCCGTACAAAATTTCATGGTGATACCGGTAATTGTTTCAGAGATATAGAATGCCAGTGAAATATTTCGCACAGCCGCCATCTTGAGGTTATGTAAACAATTGAACGAAGTTTGATGTCGGTGCATTACAATATGTATAAACATATAATGTACCAAGTTTCATTGCGACTGGTTGGTTAAATCGCGAGAAACGTCTATTTAACAGTCACAAATTCGCTTTGCCGCCATGTTGGTTTTGTAGTTACCAGATGTTCAGTTAAATAAGTGAACTTCTAGTAGTTTCCTTTATCACCGTACAAAATTCCAGGGTGATATCGGTAATAGTTTCGGAGATATTGAATGCTGGTGAAATATTTCGCACAGCCACCATGTTGGATTCGTGAGAGGTAACAAAATTTGATGGAAACTGTCGGGGTTCCACGGAATAGTGCTATGAACGTACCGAGTTTCATTGAAATCTCTCCAGCCGTTTAGATGTTATTAGGGGGGGACACACACGCACGCACAGACGACACACGGACAAAAGGTGATCTCATAAGCCTATTTTTTTGTCATAAATGAAAATAGGCTAAAAATGGGTTCCACTGTTGACCTGCCCCCTCTAAATCCAAACTGCTCCTCCTCTATTTGGCTTTCTACCTTTACTCTAATTCTTCTTTTTAGGATTCTTTCCATTACTTTGCCAACATGCGAGATGATGGTGATTCCTCGCTAGTTACCACTCACCTTCCTGTCTCCTTTCTTGAATATTGGCAATATTATTCCCTTTTTACAGTCTCCAGGAACATTCTTCTCTCTCCACACACTCCTGAGAAGTCTGTATGTCCACTGCAGTCCCACTGGTCCTGCCGCCTTGATCATTTCTATTGCCACTTCGTCGATTCCCGCAGCTTTCCCCATCTTTACCTTCCTAACTGCCAATTGAACTTCTGCCATAGTAATATCTGGTTCATGTTCTATTTTTTCCTCCACCGTATTGGCTGTTTGCGTAATTTCTCTGCATGTCTGACGTCACACCTTCTTCCTTAGTATTTAGACTAATTATGTTAATTTACGTCTCTTCTTAAAGGAAACATGTATTAAAGTGGCAACTAAGTGCAGCTCTGTAATCTCATTTGCAATCAACTCAATATAAATTTCATTTTTCGTCAATAAACCGTAGATTAGGGATCTTTGATGAATACAGTATATCTGAAATGGTTGGTGATTTGCAGTATTAGAACTTTCCTTTTCATTAATTAACGTGTATTTTGAGATAACTCCACACAATCCTTACCTGATGCCCTGAGAGTAACATTCTCATGTTGTGACTAGCTCAAGGCTATGTTTGTGGTGGTATGTGTTTGTTTGTGATGGGATTTCATGACGGTTCATTTGGCCTTCGACAATGTGGTGTCCCGATGATATACGGGCACAATATCAATAATTCTCCTAATAGGATCAACCCAGAAGGCTGAATGAAAACGGAAATTAGAGAGGTAATTTTATGGTCAATGGGAATGAACAAAACAGCACATTGAGGGAAAAGAGAAAGACGACCCTTGCCTTGATGCAGCACAACTGCTCACAGAATGCACCGAAATTAATATACTGAGAAAGATTAAGAAGGAACTCTGAACAAGTAGAAATAATTAGCCTATTTTCATATATCCCACTGATATTTTTCATTGAAAGCTCACCAGTCAACAACAAGATATTCCATGTCAAGAACTAAATAGCATTTGCTACACGACCCGTCTCCACCAATACCATTAATTTGAGCAATAATGTGCTGTATATTTAACTTTCAGTAAATGTGATTAACACTCATCCAATGACATGGCATCTTTCTGTCATGGAAATTAGTTTTTTAGAACGTCTAATACACGAACCCTATGATTTATGAAATGTAAGCCACATAATTTAGTGTCAGTTTATAATAGTTATATAATTGCCCATCAATCTCGTCCATGAGAATACTGTAACTTCTTCATAGAAGAATACACAACAGGCAACTAATACAACGTGATTGGCTTCACATAATGTACTCTTCACCTATGAGAATTAAGATATCCTCCGTTACATCAGTGATTAGACCAAGGTCATTGGTTTGAGTCCAGCACTAGTCGGACAATATAATCCTTTATCATCAATCTGGACATCTTGTACTTTCCGTACTTTACACAACCTAACAGCAGACACCTTCCATTCGTCATCACTATAGTCCGAATACACAATTCTGTAATACCTAAATAGGATTGGTGAGAAGAAGATGGTGATCAGGACATGTCCTTTAGAGAATGCAACAAGAAGTAACCCAATTGGGTTCTTACCTCTTTGAAATCTCTGTTGTGTTTGAGTCATCAGTCTTTTGACTGGTTTGATGCAGCTCTCCATGCCTTCCTGTCCTGAGCTAATCGTTTCATCTCTACATAGCTACCACACTCCACATCCGAGGCAATCTGTTTAACATATTCTAACCTTGGTCTACCCCTACCGTTCTTGTTCTCGACCCTTCCTTCCATAACTAAGCTTGCTATTCCTGGGTGACTTAGTATGTGTCCTACTAACCTATCTCATCTCTTCATTAGCAGCCGCCAGAAACATCTCTCCTCTCCCACTCGTCTTAATACCTCTTCGTGTGTAACCCTATCTACCCATCTGATCTTCATCATTCTCCTGTAACACCACATTTCAAATCCTTCAATTCTCCTCTTTCCTGCTGCACCAATAGTCCAAGTTTCACTTCCACAGAGCGCCACGATCCAGACAAAGGCTTTCAAAAATGACTTCCTAATACCAAAATCTATATTCGATTTCAACAGATTCCTTTTTTGTAGAAATGCTTTCCTTGCCTGAGCCAACTTACTTTTTATATCCTCTTTGCTTCGTCCATCACTGGTTATTCTGCTTCCTAACTAACAGAAGTCTCCTACTTCCTTCTGCTTTTCACCTGCCAATTTGATCTCCATAGAGGTTTCTGATTTATTTCGGCTGCATTCCAGTATTTTTATTTTACATTTATTAATTTTCATCATGAATTCTTTCCGTAAGACGGAGTCCATACCATTCAAAAACTCAATCAAATCCTCGGGCTTGTCGGCCAAGATGACGATGTCATCAGCAAATCTCAGAGTTGAAATTATTTCTCCTTGAATCTTTACTCTACCACTCGATAAAGATGGAGATTCTGTTTTGATGCATGGAACAAACTCAGGTATGAAGAATTCTTCTATCTTAATATCCTTGAGTCCAGCACTAGTCGGACAATATAATCCTTTACCATCAATCTATATATCTTGTACTTCCCGTACTTTACACAACCTAACAGCAGACACCTTCCATTCATCATCACTACAGTCTGAATACACAAATCTGAAATCCCTAAATAGGATTGGTAGAAGAAGATGGTGATCAGGACATGTCCTTTATAATATTGAACAAGAAGTAACCCAATTAGGTTCTTACCTCTTTGAAATCTCTACCACTGGATAAAGTTGGAGATTCTGTTTTGATGCATGGAACGAACTCTGGTAGGAAGAATTCTTCTATCTTAATATCCTTAGTGAGATCAGCATCATCCTGCAGAGAAATTACTTATTTCACAAACATGTTCCTTACCGTAGGTGGAATTAAATCTTACACAGGTTTCCATTGATTTGAGTACCTTCCAAACATAATAAGACATACAAGACCTAGATCAAAAATTTTGAACAGAAGGGTTGTTCTGTTTTCAGAGTTAACAAACCGGACTTGGACAAATTCGTCTGTTGATCTCCATACATTTATTGACCCCGTTCACGTGTTCATAAACCGCGCCAAAATCTAAATTTCATTTCAGACCACGAGACAACACTGAGTCATTATCTGATATTGTAAGCTGAGTAAAATTATGAAGACAGGGCGCAAAGGATGATACTTGTTAAGGCTGAGAAACGATCGAGCCAGCCGTGTAATTCATTGGAAACAAGATATCAAAATTAGTTGCATGAAGATTGATGAAGCGGGCAATACAATAATTTCAGTAACACATTCATCGTACATTGTACGGGAATACTTCGACCAACTCGGAATAAAATAGCAAGAAGCTGATTGGCTGCAGAACAGAGAAGCCGGAAATGCTATTCTACGCACAAAACAGGTTACTTGTCGAACGCCTGAGAGGGTGGATACGAAATTCGAGCATCAAACCCCATGGTAATCTACGGTGTATATAATTGAGTATTAGTGAAACAGAGCGTTATTAAGTGTGGAATATGCTAAAAATACGCGTTCAATTATTTGAAAAAAATATTTGTGTATTTATAGAATTTTGCGATCTGTCGAGTGCAAGGTCAATGTGAGATAGTTTTAGTACATATCATAAAACCGGAAAGTGCTACATCGACAACATAGAGCTCAAATATTGTTCAGAATTATTTGGTGTAGTATGTAAATTAATTCTAGTACGCTTTGAAAGCATGATTATTCAAATAAAATCAGATATATGTGACAGAGAATTAAATATTAAGTTGGGCACGTGAGAGTAGTGAACGAGAAAAATTATGCTAAGTGCTGCAATGGTAGAATATGTGATAAATGTGAAAGCAGAGCATTTATTTACTACAAGTGTAGATGATGTGATGAAATTATTATGAAATTTCACACCATAGAGAAGATCATTCCAACCAACACCATGAGCCACTCAATCCAACATGAGAGGAAGGAGGTCATTATGGCAAATCCAATCAAGCCTGGAAAGTGAGTTCAACCAAAAGCAAAGGACCGGCTTCAGGAAATGGATATGCTGAATTGAGATATAACAGATGTTGAGTATAATCCTGGAGGTGGTGCTCCAGTTACTTTGAAAACTTTTTTGAGGTGGAGGTGTTCAGAGTTTCTTTCTATACTGGTTTGAAATGCAACCTTGTAATGCTAGCATGGTTGGTAAATATTTCTTCCTTATTACGAAGGCTGTTTAGGTTAATATAAGTTTCCTTTTAAATGAAACATGTATTGTAGTGGCAGTTATTCGCAGCGAAAGATACTTTCGATCCTCACAGTTAAGTTAAAATAAATAATTTATCCCTAATAAATTTTGGCTAGGGGTTTTTAATGGATTCATTACTTTAGGATACGTTTTTATCAGAAATAGTTGGTGATTTGCAGTACGTTAGATTTTCCTTTTCATTAATTAACGTGTATTTTGAGCTAACTCCACCCAATCGTTGCCTGATGCCCTGAGAGTAACATTCGCATAATGTGACTTGATCAAGTCTATGTCTGTGGTGGTATGTGTTTGTTTGTGAGGGAATTTTGCGAGGCTTGATTTTGGCCTAGGACCCTGTAGGGTCTCAGAGAAATAGGGGCACAATATCAATAATTCTCCTATAAGAATAAACCCTGAAAACTGAATGAAACTGGAAATGAGAGGGGTAATTTTATGGTCAATGGGAATGTACAAAACAGCACATTGAAGGAGTAAGAAAAAGACGACCCTAACCTTAATGTAGCACAACTGCTCAGAAAATGCACCGAAACATATATATTGAGCAAGATTATGAAGGCAAATCTGAAATAATTAGCCTGTTTTCATATATCCAACTGAACGTTTCCATTGAAAATTCTCAGTTAGTTATTGAAGTTTAAAGGGGGCGGAACTACGAGGTATCTGCCCCAATGAAAACTCCCCCGTCCATAGAAAATATATTCAATGTGATGTACTAATCAATCGACTTGTCTCCACCAACACCATTTCTTCGAGAAATAACAAGCTGTATATACACCAACACCAATAATAATGTGCTGTGTGTATATCGTTCAGTATAGGTGATTAAGACTCCTCCAGGGACATGCCATCTTTGTGTCATGGAAATTCATTTTTAGAAAAGTCAAAAGCACGTCTTTTGTGATTTACGAAAAGTGAGTCAAAGATTATATTATCATTAGACAATGGTAATCTAATATCCCATCAATCTCATCCATGACTTAAAAACTTGAACTTGTGTGATATATCACATGAACGCCATGTTGGAATGTTTTATGTTTAGGCTGTAGAGTTATATGCCAGAATATTTGTTCATTAGACCAATTTACATTCCTCTCATATTTTAAAGCCAAAGAATTGGTGCTGCACAACGTCAATTTAAGTTGTCATGAAATGTAAATTCACTTAGAAGTCAGTTTTTTAACCCTTGAAGGTATTACGTGACTTGCATTTCTTGAACGATTAAATAATTATATATAATTTTCGGCGCAATGCTGGTTATGTGCTCACCAGGTTATTGAAGGTGTGGTACACACCGCCCTTTAAGTTACCTCTTATGAATGATGGAATATATCTGAATATTTTACATTCCAGGAAGTTGTGCTGAGCAATTACAGCATTATATCATGAAGAGAAGGGAGAGAATTAGAGCAAGTTATCAGGCAGTAAAAAAAACAGGCAATGAGGGAGAGACAATGGAAGGTTTCCTGCAATTATTGGGATAAGAATTAAGGAAGAGATGACCAGAGTGGTGAAATGTAAAGATGGACAAGTAACCAGAAGCAATGTTGGGCTTTACGCAGGCCATGTGGGTCTCAACTTCCAATTACTGTAATTGTGGCAGATTCTGTGTATTCACTTAAGCTATCTAAAACATGTGATTATACAAATTATTCTCGAGAGCGTGGCACAGTACATCAAGAGTTGACAAATGAGCTACCACAGGCAAAGACCATTAGTTGTGTAATTGCTTAACACAACTGCCAGGAATGTAAGGTATTTTGTCTGTTCCGTTGGCGGTCACGTCTTCAAGAAAC
Source organism: Meconema thalassinum (assembly GCA_946902985.2). Classification (NCBI taxonomy): domain Eukaryota; kingdom Metazoa; phylum Arthropoda; class Insecta; order Orthoptera; family Tettigoniidae; genus Meconema; species Meconema thalassinum. The sequence goes on along the minus strand of OX336398.1, from coordinate 36,933,824 downwards.
AGAAAAGGAAGATGCAGTGATAATTATTCATTGGAAATGTGATTGCTGACTGCCAAGACACAATCTTCACATTGTATTATTCCGGCACCGAGCTGGCTTTGCTGTGGCAGTCTAGCCTATAGGCTAAGCAATATGATACACAAACACCAGCGCAGTAACATAAGGGCAATCATATCTCAAATGCCGTAACTTCTATGATTGAGTTTTAACATGGCACGTTGTGTAGACTTCACCTGTAATAGGATCCAGGGTGCCAGCAGAGTGGAACTGCAGTATCAATACAATTACATCTGCTGTTGTTAGGTGTTCTCATAGAAAACAAGACTGAGTAATCCATTGTTCTAAATAATATTTATTGTATAAATCATTCGTATTATCATAAGAGAAGTAATGCCGAACATATAATTACCTGAAGTTCATGTTCCTCCTTAACTGATATCCTTTCATCGTCAAATATATCGTCAGTCTCGTCCTGCAGGTTATCAGAGGGCAACACCTCACTTGAATCCTGCGAAGTATTACCCAATAATAAATATATAGCCTAGATACAGTACGAGTACTAAGTTATGTGTACGGTATCATTAAAAGTAAAAGTTAACAGCTCCTGGTTGGAGCACCATTTACTATAAAGTACCTTGCACGTCACTAAGATAGCAATGTTACACCATATACAAATTAAAATGCTACTTACAGTGTCTGGGATTTCACGGGTCAAACATTCTGACTCACTCTTGATGAATAGTTGTTTCTCCATTTCGATTAGCAAACTAGAAGAGAGAGAGACTTAAAGAACTTTCTTATGCCAGTAGCCTACGCCAAATCAGTCTCATACAGTATCTAATAAATCAAATGAGGTATTCCCATGAAGTGCACAGTGATATGTTTGGAAGTTGACCGTCATGGTCCAATAAGTCGTCAGTAGCCTATTTATCCTTCCAATTGAATAGATATAGGCCTAACTAATGGTGCCTGCTGGTAGAGCAGACGATAAAGTACCTATCAACACGTTTAATTAGGCTGCGTGGAATTGAACTTCGGTTGCTGCACTGGTATTGCAAATCGGCAGTAGTTGCCACGCCACGAATCAAGCTTCCTCCATTCATTACAAAACACCCAGTTCAAACTAGGTACATCATTGACCCGAATATTTCAATTCTTCAAACATGGACTTGTTACTTTCTTATAATAAAATAGTCTACACTTGCATCTTGCCGAAATACATATCAGATATACTAATTCCAGTGACGGAATCCCTATGTCGTAGCCTACCTGTCAACTACCGATAATAAGGAACGTCTCTATGTATACGGTACCGTAGTTTGAGTTACCATTACGTTGCTACCTACCGTACATTATTATTCTTCTACCTCATCACAGATTATTTTATGTCTGAAGAAAATTCTTCACCCTGTCACCCGACCTAAATTCTCTTAACTATGCATTTAGCCTATAATTTAATGGGAATGTACCAAACAGCACATTGAGGAAATATGAAAATGACGACCCTAGCTTTAATGTAGCACAAATGCTCAGAGAATGCACCGAAACTTATATAATGAGCAAGATTATGAAGGCAAATCTGAAATAATTAGCCTATTTTCATATAATCAACTGAACGTTTCCATTGCAAATTCTGAGTTAGTTATTGAGGTTTAAAGGGGCGGAACTACGAGATTATCTGTCCCAATGAAAACTCCCCCGTCCATAGTAAATATATTCAATGTGATGTACTAAACAAGCGACTTGTCTCCACCAACACCATTGCTTCGAGAAATAACAAGTTGTATATATATACACCAACACCAATAATAATGTGCTGTGTGTATAACTTTCAGTATAGGTGATTAAGACTCATCCAGGGACATGCCATCTTCCTGTCATGGAAATTCATTTTTAGAAAAGTCAAAAGCACGTCTTTTGTGATTTACGAAAAGTGAGTCAAAGATTATATTATCATTAGACAATTTTAAAACTTGAACTTGTGTGATATATCGCATGAACGCCATGCTGGAATGTTTTATGTTTAGGCTGTGGAGTTATATGCCAGAATATTTGTTCATTAGACTAATTTACATTTCTCTCATATTTTAAAGCCAAAAAAATTACGAGCCTCACAGTAGTCACATATGCTGTGTAACATCTGACATAGAAGAAACCCCACGTGAAATTGTTGATACACCGGTGTTTTATACTACTGTATTATTGGCACAAATATTAATCTATTGTAAAAGGGAGTGTTTTACAGATATTGTAGTTTATAATACGGTACTCATTTTATTATATGATTTGTAGCTTCCACCAGCACTAGCCTAAATAAAGAATACGATATGGATCAACTAGATTAATAGACGCGACACCGCTCATAACCTTCAATTCCTTATAAACAGGTCCTCTTCATTCACAGACCAACACGTAGTCTCATATGGATTCTGTTAAAATGAGTCATATTGATATGATAAATATCGTTTAAAATGATAATCTTTTAGCAAAAATATCTACCCCGTCCAGGATTCGAACCCGAGATCTCTAGATTCACAGTCATAAGCACTAACCCCACGGCTATTTCGACTACGCAAGTTTTGTGCAAAGGATGGTGACTTATTTCCACGTTCCAATAATACTGCATTACGGAATTAAGTTTCATTTATATTTTGCTTGTTTCGATAATGTTCCTGCGTGAAATTTACTTTAAAATGCCTTATGAATAGGCCCTCTTGTGAGTAAAGAGAATGTATTCAGGATTAGTTCATGAAGGTTTGCTCAATTTTCATATAACCACAACGATTATATCATACTAGGACGCCCGTACTGCTCCGCAGCAAAATTTTTCAGTATTGGATTTAAAAAATTACGACATTACGTAATAGTTTATAACCTTTATTTTACAATACTTTTATCCATACAACGTTTGCTGTGCGTCGACTCTTAGTTTTAAATGATTTTCCTCGGTATAAGGCAACATAGAACATTCCATGGCCTAAAACAGGATCTGGCAAGTAGATTCCAACTCCATGATGCGTTTGACCCTGCACTTTGTTGATTTTAATACAAAACGCTAGTGTAATTCGAAATTTCCGTCATTAGAACCAAAGATATGATTGCTACAATGAGAAAAAATATTGGAAAAATGAGATATAGTATCGAATGTTCACTCAAAACATTCCGAAGAATCAGCCGATTTGAATAGTTAACAGCTCAAATGAAAGGGCTTCAGTCACTGAGTGTTCTTAGACTAAAACGACTTGAGTACCTCAATCAGAACCAAAGATATGATTGCTTCAAAGTTGGAAAAAGATAGAAAACGATAAAAATATCAAATAATTTGAGGAAGGCGAAAGTGAAGTGATTTGTAATACTTGATAACAAATCTTTGCATGAATACATTTCAATTAATAATGGTATGAAGGAAATCGACCGGATAGATTGGCCGGACAATCTCGGTTAAGTTTCCATAATTATTTCTAATATTCGCTTCGGCACTCATAACATTCCTCAGAATCAACCAATACAAATATTTAATACCTCAAAAGATAGAGCTTGATCCATTGGGTGCTCTTAGACCAAAACGAACAGTGTAACTCAATTAGAACCAATGATATGATTGCTCCTATGAGAAAAACTGTTGAAAAAATGAGATGTAATATCGTATGTCCACTCATAACATTCCCCAGAATAAGCCGATTTGAATGGTTAAGAGCTCAAATGGTAGCGCATGATTCACTGAGTGTTTTTAGACTAAAACTCAGTTAGAAGCGAAGATATGATTACTTCAAAGTTGGAAAAAGTTGAAAAAAATCAAATAATTTGAGAAAGGCATAATTTAAGTGATTTGTAATACTTTATGACAAATCTGCGCATGAATACCTTTCATTTTAAAAAAGATGAAGAAAATCGGCCGGATAGTATGGCCGGACGGACTCGGATAAGTTTTCATCAATATTTTTAATAATAAAGAATAATATGAAAAAAAGTAAAAAAGGTGCAAGAAATCAAGTGATTTGTAATACTTGATATTAAATCCGTACATGGATAACTTTCATTTAATAGTGGTATGAAGGAAATCGACCGGATAGAATGGCCGAACGGACTCGGTTAAGTTTTCATAATTATTTCTAATATTCGCATCGGCACTCATAACATTCCTCAGAATCAACCAATGAAAATATTAAATACCACAAAAGATATAGGCTGATCCACTGAGTGCTCTTAGACCAAAACGAACAGTGTAACTCAATTAGAACCAAAGATATGATTGCTACAATGAGAAAAACTGTTGAAAAAATGAGATGCAATATCGTATGTCCACTCATAACGTTCCTCATAATCAAGCAATGTAAATATTTACTACCTCAATAGATAGAGCGTGATCCACTGAGTGCTCTTAGACCAAAGCGAATAGTGTAACTCAATTAGAACCACAGATATGATTGCCACAATGAGAAAAACTGTTAAAAAATGAGATGTAATATCGTATGTCCACTCATAACGTTCCTCAGAATCAGCCGATTTGAATGGTTAAGAGCTTGATACACTGAGTGTTCTTAGACTAAAACGACCTTCGTAACTGAATTAGAACCAAAGATATGATTACATGAAAGTTGGAAAAAGTTGGAAAAAGTTGAAAAAATCAAATAATTTGAGAAAGGCGTAATTTAAGTGACTTGTAATACTTGATGACAAATCTGTGCATGAATACCTTTCATTTTAAAAAAAAGGATGAAGAAAATCGGCCGTATAGTATGGCCGGACGGACTCGGATAAATTTTCATCAATATTTTTAATACTATAGATAGTTTCAATGTGAAAAAAAGTAAAAAAGGTGCAAGAAATCAAGTGATTTGTAATACTTGATATTAAATCCGTACATGAATAACTTTCATTTAATAGTGGTATGAAGGAAATCGACCGGATAGAATGGCCGAACGGACTCGGTTAACTTTTCATAATTATTTCTAATATTCGCTTCAGCACTCATAACATTCCTCAGAATCAACAATGTAAATATTTAACACCTCAAAAGATAGAGCTTGATCCACTGAGTGCTCTTAGACCAAAACGAACAGTGTAATTCAATTAGAACCAAGGATATGATTGCTACAATGAGAAAAACTGTTGAAAAAATGAGATGTAATATCGTATGTCCACTCATAACGTTCCTCAGAATCAGCCAATTTGAATGGTTAAGGGCTCAAATAATAGCGCTTGATTCACTCAGTGTTCTTAGACTAAGAAGACCTTCCTAACTCAATTAGAACCGAAGATATGATTACTTCAAATTTGGAAAAAGTTGAAAGAATCACATAATTTGAGAAAGGCGTAATTTAAGTGATTTGTAATACTTGATGACAAATCTGTGCGTCAATACCTTTCATCTAAAAAAAGGATGAAGAAAATCGGCCGGATAGTATGGCCGGACGGACTCGGATAAATTTTCATCAATATTTTTAATAATATAGATAGCTTCAATGTGAAAAAAAGTAAAATAGGTGGAAGAAATCAAATAATTTGAGGAAGGCAGAAGTGAAGTGATTTGTAATACCTGATATTAAATCCGTACATGAATAACTTTCATTTAATAGTGGTATGAAGGAAATCGACCGGATAGAATGGCCGAACGGCCTCGGTTAAGTTTTCATAATTATTTCTAATATTCGCATCGGCTTTCATAACATTCCTCAGAATCAACCAATGCAAGTATTTAATACCTCAAAAGATATAGGCTGATCCACTGAGTGCTCCTAGACCAAAACGAACAGTGTAACTCAATTAGAACCGAAGATATGATTGCTGCAATGAGAAAAACTGTTGAAAAAATGTGATGCAATATCGTATGTCCACTCATAACGTTCCTCAGAATCAAGCAATGTAAATATTTAATACCTCAAGAGATAGAGCGTGATCCACTGAGTGCTCTTAGACCAAAGCGAACAGTGTAACTCAATTATAACCACAGATATGATTGCTACAATGAGAAAAACTGTTGAAAAAATGAGATGTAATATCGTATGTCTACTCATAACGTTCCTCAGAATCAGCCGATTTGAATGGTTAAGAGCTTGATACACTGAGTGTTCTTAGACTAAAACGACCTTCATAACTCAATTAGAACCGAAACAAGTAGTTCCGTGAAGAACTATACAGCCTATTTTCATATATCCTACTTATGTTAATTGCCACTATCAACATACACAATTTCAGTTTGATTGCTGTAATAGATTCGTAGATATTGAGAACCGACTAAATATTTCGGATGGTCGCCATGTTGGATTTTATATATGTAGGTCCTAGAGTTATGTACTGTTACATGCAGATTATTGTGAATGTGTAGCATTCAAACTTCAATCGCATGATTAGGACACAAGAAGTAACAAGGAGATTTTAAAATTTCGCACAGCTGTCATCTTGTGGTTATGGAAACAATGAAATATATTAGATGTCAGTGGATTAACATTCGTATAAGGATTTACTGTACCAAGTTTCACTCTACTCGGATGGTTAAATTGCGAGAAACGTCCATGTGAATATTTATAATTCGCGTCGCCGCCATGTTGGATGTGTGATCACCAGGTTATTTAAAATCCTATAGGTGAACTTAAGTTCATAGCCCCTATCGACATTAAAAAATGCAGTTTGATTGCTAAAATAGATTCGTAGATATCCAGTATCGTCTTAATATTTCGGATGGTCGCCATGTTGGATTGTTAAATGTATAGGCCATAGAGTCATGTAACATTAAAGGAAAATTATTGCGTAGGTTCATTATTCAAACTTTCACTTCGATCGCATGACTACATCACAAGAAATAAAAACTTAATTTTAAAATTCGTACTGCCGCCATCTTGAGGTTATGTAAACAATTGAACTAAATTAGATACCAAAGGATTACAATGTGTATAAATATTTCCTGTACCAGGTTTCAGTGCTCTTGGAACATTAAATCGCGAGAAAGGACTATTTAAAATTTTCAAATTCGCTTGGCCGCCATGTTCGTTTTGTAGTTAACCGGTTTTTGAAAGTCTTATAGATGGACTTTCAGTAGTGCCCTTTATCTCCGTACAAAATTTTAGGGAGATACCGCTAATAGTTTCAGAGATATAGAATGCCGGTGAAATATTTCGCACATCCGCCATCTTGTGATTATGTAAACAATTGAACGACGTTAGATGTCTGTGCATTAAAATGTATATAAACATATACTGTACCAAGTTTCATTGCGTTTGGTTGGCCAAATCGCGAGAAACGTCTATTTACAAGTCGCAAATTCGCTTGGCCGCCATGTTGGTTTTGTAGTTACCAGGTTTTCAAAGGTCACATAAGTGAACTTATTGTAGTTCCCTCTATCACCGTAGAAAATGTCAGGATAATATCGGTAATAGTTTCGGAGATATTGAATGCTGGTGAAATATTTCGCACAGCCACCATGTTGGATTGGTGAGTCGTAACAAAATTTGAAGGGCACGGTCGAGGTCGCCCGGAATAGTGCTATGAACTTTCCGAGTTTCATTGAAATCGCTCCTGCCGTTTAGATTTTATTAGGGGGGACACACACACGAATCACACACACACACGCACACACACACGGACAAAAGGTGATCTCATAAGCCTATTTTTTCAAAATTGAAAATAGGCTAAAAATGATTACTTCAAAGTTGGAAAAAGTTGGAAAAAGTTGAAAATATCAAATAATTTGAGAAAGGTGTAATTTAAGTGATTTGTAATACTTGATGACAAATCTGTGCATGAATACCTACCATTTAAAAAAAGGATGCAGAAAATCGGCCGGATAGTATGGCCGGACGGACTCGGATAAATTTTCATCAATATTTTTAATAATATAGATTGATGACTGCAGTACCGTTATGTGGGTTAATATTGGAATAGCCATTGTGCAGAAACATAATACCGGCAATGACGACTACTTACAATGTTTGATATTAAGGCATTTTACCATGTAAATACTGATACGAAGACTTCGAACATGTACCATGTCATTTGTTTCATTCACTTGACACCAGAGTTCGCATGAGCGTTTTCCGTACAGTATGTCATATACATTCCACATGGCCGATAGTACGTCATGGTATCAATCGCGCTCATTGTTTCTCGTACCGCTGCCAGCTGGGTCTTACCACTGCCCGCTGGATCGATCGATCGAGCGGGCAGTGCATACTTCCGCTTTTCCACCACTGCCAGCTAGTACACTTCCGTTCGATCGATCGAGCGGGCAGTGCATACTTCCGTTTTCCACCAGTGCCAGCGAGTACACTTCCGTTCGATCGATCGAGCGGGCAGTGCATACTTCCGTTCGATCCACCACTGCCTGCTCGATCCTTCCGATCCACTTCCGTCCCCAATTTTCAAAATCACTCCCACAAAACTATCCAGCAACCGAGCGGAAAGATGTTACACATCAAAAATGGTGCTGCACAACGTAAATTTAAGTTGTCATAAAATGTAAATTCAATTAGAAGTCAGTTTATTAACCATTGAAGATATTCCGTGCCTTGCTTTCTTGAACGATTATATAATTATATTTCATTTTCGCCGCAATGCTGGTTTTGTGCTCACCAGGTTATTGAAAGTGTGGTACACACCGCCCTTTTAGTTACCTCTTTTGAATGATGGAATATATCTGAATATTTTACATTCCAGGCAGTTGTGTTGAGCAATTACAGCATTATATCATGAACAGAAGGGAGAGAATTAGAGCAAGTTATCAGTCAGTAAAAAAAACAGGCGATGAGGGAGAGAAAATGGAAGGTTACCTGCAATTATTTGGATAAGAATTAAGGGAGAGATGACCAGAGTGGTGAAATGAAAAGATTGACTAGAAACCAGAAGCAATGTCGGGCTTTACTCGGGCCATGTGGGTCTCAACTTCCAATTACTGTTATTGTGACAAGTTAATATTTAGATTCTGTGTATTCACTTAAGCAACCTAAAACAAGTGTTTATACACATTATTCTAGAGAGCATGGCACTTTACATTAAGAGTTGACAAATGAGCTACCACAGGCTAAGACCATTAGTTGTCTAATTATTGCTTAGCACAACTGCCAGGAATGTAAGGTATTCTGTTTGTTCCGTCGGCGGTCACGTCTTCAAGAAACAGAAAAGGAAGATGCAGTGATAATTATTCATTGGAAATATGATTGCTGACTGCCAAGACACAATCTTCACATTGTATTATTCCGGCACCGAGCTGGCTTTGCTGTGGCAGTCCAGCCTCTAAACAATAGGATACACAAACAGAAGCGCATTCACTTAAGGGCAATCATATCTCAAATGCCGTAACTTATATGATTGAGATTTAACATGGCCCGTTGTACCGGTATAGACTTCACCTGTGATAGGATCCAGGGTGCCAGCAGTACCAATAGGATATGTTATTGTTAGGTGTTCTCATAGAAAACAAGACTAAGTAATCTATTGTTCCAAATAATATTTATTGTATAAATCATTCGTATTATTATAAGAGAAGTAATGCAGAGCATATAATTACCTGAAGTTCATGTTCCTCCTTAACTGATATCCTTTCATTGACAAATATACCGCCAGCCTCGTCCTGCAGGTTATCAGAGGGCAACACCTCATTTGAATCCTGCGAAGTATTACCCAATGTTAAATATATGGACACAATATGAGTACTAAGTTACGGGTATGTGTATCATAAAAAGTAAAAGTTAACAGATCCTGGTTAGAGTACCATTTACTATTAAGTACTGTATTATGTCACTAAACCTTGCACATCACTAAGATAGCAATGTTACCATATACACATTAAAATGCTACTTACAATGTCTGGGATTTCATTTGTCAAACATTCTGACTCACTCTTGATGAATAGTTGTATCTCCATTTCGATTAGCAAACTAGAAGAGAGAGAGAATTAAAGAACTTTCTTATGCCAGTAGCCTATGCCAAAAAAGTCTCTTATCTAATAAATCAAATGAGGTATTCCCATGAAGTGCACAGTAATATGTTTGGAAGTTAACCGTCAAGGTCAAATAAGTCGTCAGTAGCCTATTTATCCTTCCAATTGAATAGATATAGGCCTAACTAATGGTGCCCGTTTGTAGAGCCGGGAAATAAAGAATCCTACATTCGATTTCTCTATTCCTGTATTGGCTACACAAAAATTTGATTTGGGGAAGCAGAATTAATATTATATTGTCAGACGATAAAGTACCTATCAACACGTTTAATTAGGCTGCGTGGACGTGAACTTAGGTTGCTGCACTGGTATTGCAAATCGGAACAACTTGCCACGCCACGAATAAAGCTTCCTCCATTCATTACAAAACACCCAGTTCAAACTAGGTACATCATACTTCTGTCTCGGGACAGTCGGATGAGGAGCCGCAAAGACGCGCACGCTCCCGGCAGCGAGGAGCATTGCGAGGAGCATTTGAATAGCGCCGACTTGAAATGCTCCTCGCTGTCTCATTGTGTGATTGTTACCTACAAGAATTATCCCACCTGCGTACTTGTCTTTCATTCCTGTATGATTCTGTTCATCCTCGTCAAACACCAGCTTTTATGACAGAAGTGTATCACACGCTAGCATTTCGTGCGCCAAGATGTAAGAAATAAAACATGGAGGACGGTTGTCGTTTCGGGGTAACATTTACAGTCGATTTGTATTATTAACGCAAAGCGGTCGTGAAACTTGCTTTAAGTACATTTCAAAATATGCCTCATACAGAATGAATGCATTCCAATCAATATTTAAGATCTAACTGTAATAATTGGATATTTAACCATACGCACTATTAAGGAGCGTAACAAAATGCGATAAAGTCTGTTGCAAAAGTGTGCAAGAGTTATTGCGCTCGCTTGTTGTTTTGAAAATCCCGGGTTCAAGGCTATCCAATGGCGAAAATTTTTACTTCTTTTTAATTATTTTATTATATGCTCCTCACGTCGTACAACAATATTGCAAATTAGTTTTGACTACATGATCTACGAGGACGATAGTAAACATGTCTTCTCTCATTTAAAATTCTATTTTCCCTAAATACTGTTTAAAACCATGGACGGATACTATTTAAATAGTTCAAAATTTATCCCAGAGTAATAATATTAGCATATGACACGTTCTGTATTAGGTTGGTTGGCTCCTCAGTTTAGGGGCTGCGACAACGCGGTCATGTAGCCCCGTGTACTTTGGGTGTGTGTAGAATCTGTCTGATAACCGGTGTTAATTGTGATGGCTGTATTAATGTGCGTATCTGTTTTTTAACTCAAGTAAGGACTGCAACTTTGAATTTTTCAAATAGTTCCTACTTTTGCCACCTAACGCCACCGTCAACGACTACTAGGCCTTGTTCAGAACTTAGCTACTAGACGCCACCGCAGTCGGCTCTTGGCATCGGTAGGGGCCGATAACCTCAATGTTAGGCCCCTTAAAACAACAATTATCATCATCATCATCATCTTGGCATCGAACGTAGAAACCTAAGAGCGTTGTTTACATTCCTAACCTATGCAATTTAGCTTCACACTGGTGTAATTATTGTAAGGTTCTTTAAGGGGACACTATAGGCTACCCAAAATTTTTTTTTTTTGCTCCCAGTGATCCAAACTGCACCAAATTTTATTTCCATACGACCAACGTCTTTCATAACGATAAAGTGAAAAAATATTCCTTTCAGTTGATCAGTATGGGCAGAAATTACTAAAAGATAGTCTTTTCCTTAAAAAAAGTATACCAACTAAGTTATTTACCACTAAAAATTACTGAAACTTTACAATCATTTTACACTATGTACTCATTGCACAGACTAATAATTCTGTGCATGGGTTTGAAAAAAATATGAAATAGTTCCTGAAATAAAAAATTGTTTCACAAAATTAATTTTTATTTCCAAAAATTAAAGTTAAAATTGTTTAAAAATAAACGATAACTATTTTAACTTATATGGATGCACAGAATTATGGGAGATAGATATCTTCACATGATATAAAAATATTATTGAGATTGGTTAATATTTGCTACTGAATAGGTGGTGTAAAGTCCAAAAAAATGAATTGTGCAACAAAACAATTTTAAAACATTAGAATGATTTTCTTCTTCACCCACTGTCTAAAAGTCCCCAGAACCACATGTTTCCCTTCCTTTTCTCTTATGGCGTCTTCTTCACCCAATTTTATCTCCTTGGACTGTTTTCTCATGAATTTAATTTGCTCCAGGCTGCGTCTAACTCTTTGCTGAATTCGCCGTTGATCCCGTCCTCTGCAGACATGTTGCTATGTGGATATATTACAAGGAATGGCAATCTTAAAACTCAACAATTTTTCTAGGTTTATGCGGTGTCTTGTGTAGGGTTTTTCCTATGAAAACCAAGCTGGCTCATCCGTGCATGGACCCCGACCGAGTTATCTACTCAATAAGTGGTGTGGAAATGATAACGACAAATGTATCAATTTTTTATCACTAAATAGTTTGCTGAGTTTTTTTTTGTGTTCACTTTTTTCACTGCCGTTGATTTGTTGTTTGTGTTGTTGTAGGTAACAATCACACAATTGAGACAGCGAGGATCATTTCAAGTCGGCGCTATTCAAATGCTCCTCGCTGCCGGGTGCGCGCGCATTTTTGCGGCTCCTCATCCGACTGTCCCGAGGCAGAAGTGGTACATCATTGTCTCGAAGGGGGTCAAACGTTGCTCACGTCCGTAGGTTTTACCCATTGCTATCCTACACGTGTCCCCCGGGTGGTGCTAAGTAAGCAACAAAATAGAGATGAGACCGAACTGCCTGAAAAGGCCTCCCGGTCAACAAATACAGAGTAAACAGTCAATAAGTCCTTCTCAGGACGCACAAGTTCGTAGGGTTGGACCATCTCTCCGCATATGTCAACTGAACATTGAAGGAATAAGTAGAGCTAAATGTGACTATCTATCCAGACTATCAAAGAAACATGCTATCGATGTCATTACACTCCAAGAAACGCATACAGCAGATGATTAACAGTTACGAAGTAGATGGAAAATACCAAGATATACATTAATAGCCTCGAACAACCATGAAAAGTACGGCCTAGCGACTTACGTCAAGCATAACATAAAAAATTATCAGGTACTTTCAGTGAGCAGTGAAAATAATATATTTACAATTATAACAAAAATTGATAGTGTAACAATAGTAAATGTATACAAGCCTCCTGAAGTAAACTGGCCAACCCCTCCTTTTCCATCTCAGCAACACCCAACTCTATTCCTGGGTGATTTCAATAGCCTTCATAGTCTCTGGGGATACTGCGAGAGTGACAGTAATGGCGAAGCTCTCTGTGATTGGATGGAAACTGAAAACCTAAAATTAATTTTTGATGGTAAAAGTTTACCCACTTTTCATTCAGGTCGTTGGAACAGAGGATATACTCCTGATCTGTGTTTCACAACTCAGCTTCAAAACTCCTATAGCCAGATACGCCGTTCGGTACTTAATGATTTCCCCCACAGCCAGCACAGACCTATTATTTTAGAGACTGGGATATGTGTACCAATTGTACAGTCCCATCCAAAACCGAGGTGGAACGTTAAGAAGGCAAACTGGTCTGAATTTGCAAAGCAAACAGACTGTAACATCAGATGGATCAAGCCAACATGTAGCAATTAGCCTACACACGATTTATCGGCATAATTAAAGGAGCAGCTAGACGATGTATTCCTAGAGGTTATCGTAAAGAATACACACCCGGTTGGAGTGAGGATAGTGAAACCTTACTGGAAAAATAGGAAGCAAATCCATCTGCTGATAATGCTACTGGCCTCCTACATTCACTAGATGAGAATAGAAAAAAGATCTGGCATGAAACCGTGGAATCATTCGACCACACACACTCGAGTCGGAAAGCTTGGTCTGTTATTAGAAAACTAGACCCAACAAATTCAACACCAATTAGATCGAAAACTGCCATTAAGCTAAATGACTTTGCCAATCATCTAATCTCAAATTCCATGAGCCCAAAAGAAAAGCAGACAAGAAGGGAAATCAAATCTCAGCTGAAAATCAAGAAAAGAGCAGCCCGGAATTCTTCAAAACTTTCCACTCTATTCACTGTAGAGGAAGTCAGAGTCGCCATCACAAACATGAAACTTGGGAAAGCAGCTGGATTCGACGGAATCTATCCTGAATTCCTCGCTCACTGTGGACCAGCTACAATTAAATGGCATACTAACTTCTTTTCAGATATCCATAATACTGGAATTCTCCCTGTATTATTCAAGAAAACAAAAATATTAGCGATCCTCAAACCGAACAAAGATCCGACAAAAGTCGAAAGTTATCGCCCCATAGCTCTACTAAGTGTCACTTACAAACTAATTGAGCGACTCATCTACAACAGAATTTTTGATACTATTAACAACCACATCCCCATAGAACAAGCTGGATTCAGGCCAGGCAGAAGCTGTAATGATCAAGTGTTTGCATTAACAACTCATATTGAAAATGGGTACGAGAAGAAATCTGTAAGCCTAGCTGCTTTCTTGGATCTATCTGCCGCTTATGATACAGTATGGCGAGAAGGCCTCCTTCTGAAATTTGTGAGCATCATTCATTCATTCATTTATTTGCAATGGGGGGTGTGTCCCCCGGTGGCAAATTGGATATACATAACAAATACATAATTATACATAACAATACATAATTATACATAACAATACATAATTATACATAACAATTCAATAACAATTATACACCAATTAAACTGAAGTATTTACACAAATAGTCAGTCTTTTCTTAAACACACCTATATGTTTGGGAAAAGGCTCTAAGACTGCGGCAGGTAGAGAGTTCCAGTTATCAATGGCACGGTTTACAAAAGAATATTTACCATAATTTGTTCGCTGTGGTCGGCCCTTAACTTTGAAAGGATGATCGCTCCTACCCATGTAAGTGGGCTTTCCCAATCGTTTGTTAAGCTCACCCCATGCTGGTTGATTTGTATACGTGTTGTACATAGCGTAGAGTCTAGATTTCATCCTCCTAGCCTCCAGTGATTCCCACCCAAGTTTCTTTAACATACGGCTCACACTGCTCCTGGGATTAAAGTCACTGAGCACAAATCTAGCGGCCTTTCTTTGTACCATTTCCAACTCATTGATGAGCCCTACTTGATATGGATCCCAAACCGCCGAGGCATATTCCATAATAGGTCTTACAAGTGACAAATAGCCTAATTCTTTAGCAGAGGTACTACTTCCTTTTAATACCCTCATTACAAAGTGCAGGGATTTGTAAGCTTTTGAAACTACACATCCTACATGACTACTCCATTTCATATCATTCCTTACGTGAACGCCCAAATATTTGCAAGAATCTTCTTCTACAAGTATTTCCGAGCCAATGTTATATTGAAAATTCTGCCTTCGCACTTTCCCTATTTTTAAGAGACTACATTTTCTTGTGTTTATTTTCATTTTATTTACAATCGCCCACTTATAGACCAGGTTCAGGTCCTCTTGCAGCACTGCATTGTCTTGTGAGTCGTGTATCTTTCGATATATTACACAATCATCCGCAAACAATCGACAGTCACTGCGAATTCCATTTGGTAAGTCATTTATAAACGCCAAAAACAACAAAGTTCCGATTACGCTGCCCTGAGGGATACCCGTCGTTACGGTAATTTCATCCGAGAATACGCCTTCAACTTTCACTTTCTGGGAACGACCCGTCAAAAATTCTTGGATCCATAAAATTACTCTTCTATCAATCTTCGTCGAAGCTAATTTATGGAGTAGCATGTCATGAGGCACGACATCAAATGCCTTCGCAAAATCTATCACCACGGCGTCGACTGAAACTCCATGGTCTAACGATTCGCTAATGTCTTGAAAAAGTGATAGCATCTGACTCTCGCATGAGTAACCTTTCCGAAATCCATGCTGCCTATCATTAAACCATGATAATGTTTCCCACTGTTCCCTCAAGTAGTCGCAAATGAGATGCTCCATCTGCTTACAAACGATGGACGTAAGGCTAACCGGCCTGTAGTTGCCCAATTCAAGTCTGCTCCCTCCCTTAAATATTGGGACTACCGTAGCTCTTTTCCAGTCATCTGGGATTTGCGCATTGTTTATGGACACATTAAATATCACCTCCAAGTATCGTGCCACGGCCCTACCTTCTAATTTAAGTACTTCACTAACAATATTATCAGGACTCTTTGATACATTGAAACGCAGTTTTTGTATTAGCTTTACAATTGCTGACTGGTTTATTTGGAACAGGGGAGCCCCTGATTCGTCGTTAAGGTCCAACACACAGCTATTGGATTTATTGAACACACTACCGTAAAAGACATTTAATTCATTAGCAATGGCCTGTTTCTCAGTAATTAATTTACCGTCACCGGACATTATCATCGACAAATTATTTGAATTTCCCTTTCTTCTCCTAACATAACTGTAAAAATTTTTCCACCCACCCCCTCCCGAACCAAGTAAACCTTGCATATAACTGTCATGAGCAGCCCTCTTTTTTAAGACGAGCTCTCTTGATAAGGACTTAAATTTCAACATATACTTGTCACTATCATGTCTTTTATTGTATAATTTCCTAATTTTCCGTTTTAGTCTCCTAATTTCTCGTGTGTAATACTCAGGGTCTGGGTTTTGTTTCAGCAATTTAAATGGGACAAATTTATCAACAGCGCTATTTAAAATTTTCAAAAAGTTAGTCCACAGGATATTAATGTGATTTCCTTCCGATGCCCATCCTACAAATAGCTCATTCAAATACCCCTGAAACTTGCCCTGATCTGCCCTGCGATACTGGAATATGATCTTTTTCGCTACATCAGAGTCTAATTTTGTAACGTCACCATATCTAATATTTAATTCAACCCCAGAATGGTCACTAATTCCTGGTACTTTTAGACAGTTAATATACAGCTCTACAGGCCTTACGAGATAAACATCTAAGGTATTATTGTCTCTAGTTGGGAAGTCAACTACTTGGGAAAATCCCCCCTCCCTTAAGAATTTATTTGCAGCGCTCTGAGCTTGACCACAGCTAGTTGACTCACCAGACCAGTCTACTTTGGGGAGGTTTAAATCTCCAGCAATTATTATGCTCTTTTTCATAGCATTACCCGTACAAGTTTTATCATACAGTGTTTCGAGGAGAGAATAGTTATCTTTCGGTGCTCTATACGCCCCTATCACCTGAAGAGGGAATTTATTTCCTTTATCCGAAATTTGTACACATAACATTTCATGATCCATATCAGCCCACTTTAAGAAACTAGCTATATTTTTGCGCACACAAATAAATAGCCCACCACCTCGCTTCCCCCGATCCCTTCTGTACATTTCGTAGGTCCCTTGAATTATTTCGCTACTATTTATGTCCTCATATAACCAAGATTCAGTTGCAATGACAATGTCCGGAGAATACGTCTCTACAAGATTCCAAAATTCAATTAATTTATTTCCTAAACTCTGACAATTAACCTGCAGTAATCTTAGAGTCTTACCTCCGCAGCAAATATCTTGAAGTAGCTCCTTCTGTTCCCATCGGCTGGCAACCTCTGGACCTGCTCCTCCTCACAAAAGCCGGCACGAACCGATGACCCTGTCATGTAGGCTCCCTAGGTTGTAAGCGCCCCGTCGATTTAGATGCAGCCCGTCTCGGGCGAAGTCACGGCCACCAATCCAGCAGTCAGCTTCTACGTACACTAATCCCAGTTGTGCACATACCCAGTCCATGCGGTCATTTACAGTCTTAACTCGCCTTAACGGAACATCTCCCCGCCGAACAATGCCACTCATTATAATTTTTGCATTTCTAAACTTGCTTTTAGCTTTTCTGCCTAGTTCGTAGAGCTCCCCCATGATGTAATCAGCTGTAGCCCTCTTCTTCAAATCGTTCGTCCCAACATGGAGCAACAACACTTTAACTTTTTCACAGTCCTCTATATTTGTTTCTTCCACTTGTTGGGCAAGCTGGTCAATTTTAATCCCCGGATAACACCGCACTTTCGCACCTGATTTCCTCGAGATATTCGCACTCCATCGTATCATCGAATCACCCATTATGATAACGTCATCCTCAGTTTGCTCCTGCACGCCCTCTTCCACACTGATCCCAGTAGAAAGCCGTTCAGTCACATCCTTCACCGTTTCTTCTGATTCACGAAGCTTAGCTCTAAGTTCCTGTATTATTTGATCCCTTGCTTTGATTTGCACCCTCAAACAGTCCGGCGTATCACATACTTTACAAAACCAATTTCCGACATCACAATCCTCCTTCTTGACCTTAATACAGCCGAAGTGAAACCATTTCTCACATAGTCCACACTCAACACCATTCTTCAATGTTTTACTGCACGTCGAACACTTTAAAACTGTCACTGGATCATTTGCCTGATTCACATTTGGAGTAACAGGCCCTGGATTCACTTCCACTCCACCAACAACTAGCAATGCAGCTATCACTAGGGCTATGAACCACAAGTTGCTAGGTCCCGTACGCACACACAAACACCGGAAATCCCGACTACCCTTCACATACCACAGTCCGATCCTCGCCCGATAACATTCCAGATAACAACCAATTCCAGCACACCTGAGAGCTTGGGAAAAACACGACCTTTCACTTTGACTGCCAACTGCCAACTCATTGACTGCCAACTGCCAACTCATCATTCCGTGTCTCAAACTCACAAACCTAATTAACAACATGCTGTGCATTAGACTTTTCCAGGTTTACTCTGGCAATGATAGAAGCAAGTTCTTCAAATTAAATGATGAATTACCCCAAGGATCTGTCCTAGCTCCTCTCCTTTTCAGCATGTACATATACGACCTGCAAGAAACTTCTTCAAGGAAATTCATATATGCTGATGACATCTGTTTGGTAACCCAGAACTCCAACTTCACCGATGCTGAAAATACACTAACTGCCGACTTCGAAGTCTTCGACACATATTTCAAGAAATGGTGCCTACGCCTCAATTATCAGAAAACGGTTGTATCCGCATTTCACTTACGCAATAGGTTCTCTAATTACAAACCAGAAGTTAAATTCAGAGGACAAACTTTGCAGTTCTGCAGCATGCCTAAGTACCTTGGGATAACACTTGATAGGTCCTTGACCTTCAAACAACATCTCACGAACGTGGCCGCAAAGGTGAAGACCCGTAATAGCATCATTCAGAAGCTTGTTGATACCTCCTGGGGTTCCAGCGCTCAAACTTTACGATCAACTGCTCTGGCACTGTCATACTCCGTTGCTGAATACTGCTGCCCATCTTGGCTAAACAGTGTCCACTCCAAGAAGATAGATGTGCAACTTAACCAGACAATGCGACTGATTACGGGCTGTATACGTAGCACACCCACTATATGGTTACCTGTTCTAAGTAACATCCAACCTCCAGCTCTTCGAAGATCAGAGGCTCTCCTGAAGATCTGGAAAACCATTCAGAAGAACCCCCAGCTTCCCATACATACTGATGTAGCAAAAGCAGGCAATCAACGGTTGAAGTCAAGAAAACCACCTTGGCGCTCTGCAGTACTTCTTGAAGACTCTTCATTTAACATCTCAGAAGCATGGAAAACTATGTGGGAAGAATCATCAGTATTCAATGCACATCTGATTGAAAACCCTTCCAACCGGGTAGAAGGATTCAAACTCCCCAGACGCCAATGGAGAATTATTAACCGGATCCGTACAGGACAAGGCAAATGTGGATTCCTGCTTCACAAATGGGGGTGGGTTACTTCTGCTAACTGCGATTGTGGAGCTACCCTGCAAACCATCGGACATATTGTTGGTGAATGTCCGCAACGAGCGTTCCAAGGATCAGTAGGTGACATTCATCATGCATCTTCTGAGGCACTTCAGTGGATTGATGGCCTGGACTTAGAAGTTTAAACCAAGAACTTGTGTTTATGACTACGTATATAACTGTATATATAACTTTATATGTAGTGTATGAACTTTTATTTGAACTCAGTATCATCATACGATAAATAAATAAATAATAATTGTCTCGAACATCAATTCTTCTTCAAACATGGACTTCTTAGGCCTATTTGCTTATAATAAAATATTCTACACTTACATCTTGCCGAAATACATATCAGATATACTAATCCCAGTGACGGAATCCCTATGTCGTAGCCTACCTGTCAACTACCGATAATATAGGAACGTCTCTCTATGTAGCCTATACGGTACCGTAGTTTGAGTTATCATTAGCCTACGTTGCTACCTACCGTACATTATTATTCTTCTACCTCATCACAGATTTTTTTATGTCTGTTGAAAATTCTTCAACCTGTCACCCGACCTAAATTCTCTTAACTATGCATTTAAGCTATAATTTAATATAGCCTTCTGTACAGCGCCCGAATTCCTCTAGGCCTCAGTCCCAAATCCGCGCAGATGGTAAAAGGATCGTAGGAAATTCAACACCCGGCTAAGAGTTAGCTAACTCCTACCGGACTTATGACTAGGGAACCCTAGGAACACACATAGACATTACTACTAACTAGTTGCATACATCATCATCATCATCATCATCATCATCATTGGTTTGTTGTCCTAAGACTGGTCAGTTGCCATAAAAACATGTCCAGATCGTCCTGTCATTTGCCGCATCCTTCATTGAATTATAATTCTTTGCTTGGGTGTCGTTTAGCTTTTGTTTAAGGAAGGTATTTCTAGGTCTTCCTAGTGGATTTTTTCCCTCAATGAACCCTTCTGCCACAGTTCTCATTAAATTGGAGTGGCGCATTGTGTGACCCCACCTTGCGAGACGACGTTTACGAATGTTGCGTAGGATTGATCTCCGTTGGTTCACGCTGTCGAGAACCCTTTTGTTCGATATCCTGTCTCTCCACGTCACATTTATCATCTTACGATAGCACCACATCTCAAAGGCTTCAAGACGGTTCTTTTCATTTTTATTTAATGTCCACGTTTCACAGGCATACAACGCAACTGTCCATACAAAAGCATGTAGCATTCTCATTCGGAGGGAAAGCTTAAGCCGACTGCTACACAGTAATCTCCTCTTTTGCATAAAAGCTAGTTTTGCCTGAGCAATGCGGCATTTAACTTCAGTGGTGCACCTTCCGTCCTCTGTAATCTTTTGACCTAGGTAAGTGAAGGATTTGACTTGTTGTACGTCTGAGTTATTAATTTTTATTCGAAGAGGTTTAGGGATTTTTGAGACTGTCATGCATTTGGTCTTTGAGGTATTTATTTTCATGCCGTATTTCTGCAACGTTGATGCAACTCTTGACAACATTGCCTGCAAAGTAGATGGGCTACCAGATAGAAAGGCCTGATCATCTGCGAACTTAATTACATTTATGGGAATTCCATTGATCTTCACACCTAAACCTGGGTCTTCTAAAGCTTCTGCCATGATCAACACACCAAAAGCATTAAACAAAATTGGGGAGAGAGGACATCCTTGTCTTACTCGTTTTCTGATAGGAACTGGATTAGTAAGACCTTCTCTTAAACGTACAATTGCATTTTGACCATTGTAGAGGTCCCATATGAGTGTAATGAGTTGTTCTTCGACTCCTATGTTCCTTAATAATGGGAATAGTTTATGCCAGGAAACTCTATCAAATGCCTTTTCATAGTCAATGAAGCATATATACAGATTTCGGCTCCTGATCATCATACGTTCTCCGAGGACTCGAAAAATGCCAATGGCATACAGGACAAGAAAAATAAAAGCTAAAAGATAGAGCACTAATGAGCAACTTGGCTCTCGGGCGTTAAGATAAATTGTCGATCGGCTGCCTGCATCTTGCTACCGGTTTCATTCTAGTCTAATTAAGTATTGAAACAAGAATCAGTTCTAGAATACTTAGCAAGAATAAAAATACGCTTGCCATTTATTGACAAAAATATTAACACGACATAACAACTTATGTCCCAACACCAATAATAGAAATAAAAATAAATCACCCTCTCAAATGAAATATCTGCGACTCATTTAGGCTTGATGCGTGTAACATGTGTCTCACTTGCATCACTTCACAAATGGAAAATATATCTTGCTCTAAAAAAATTAAAATGCACATTATTTAAAAGTCAGGACACTTATATCTGTCCTACCTGTTCACTGAAAATTATGCTTTAACGTTCCGAAATAACAAACATACTCCCTATGTAATACATCCGTTAAAGTCCTCTAAATATAATGTTAAGATTGCAAATGCTATGAGAAATGGTTAATAATAATAATAATAATAATAATGAAATATTTACATTATTTACATGATCGTGACCCGCACGATTTCATAGTATCTGTCTCTAATTTTATTAGAGTTCATTTCACAACTTTCCTCCGTATCTCACCGTCTTTCTTCTTCTACAAAATCTCTCTCCGTATTTCACACAATAAAACTGGTTATCATAGGTATTTATGCGTCAATTCCATGTGAATCATGGACACAAACAATAAAGTTAATATCTCATCACTAAAGTTTACAATTCCGGTATCCAATAAATTAATAATTATACAAACTTGCAACGCATGACTATTCAGATAAGCTCTCCAACCAAATATCGAGTGTGTGTGGCATTTACCTTCACTTCCCACACTCCCATCTTCACAAAATACAAAATACGGTTTCTCTTAATCACCACAAAATGTTACAAAACCTTTCCACTCAACTTCTTCATTTCACGTTTCATTCATCGCGTCTCTGTTACGCCTTCATTAATATAATTGCATCTCATTAATATTTCCTCCATTAGCACTATCACAAAACTTCTACGGTTCCATATCAACTACATTCATCAAAGTATGATATTCAGTATTCCTGCTAGAAATTACAAATGCTATAACTTTCACGAATACACTACTCCTCCTTCTACAAAATCCTCTATCGATTATACATTCCCGTGCTATATTCAAAATCTTTCCTCTTAGATTCTCTGTCTCATAATATTATCGCACAAACTCTCCACAATTCTCACTACCATAACTCATCTCATTTCTTCCTTCTCTCCTTCAAGTACTTCCTTGTTACAATTTCTCGCTTAACTCTGAATTTTAAGTCTGCTTGTGTAGGTTAGGAAAATAACAGTTACCTTTCCTCACGTTTCTGTTAAAAATAAATGCCAATATCCTTCCTTCCATTTCACATTTTCATTCATAATAAATATACCTTCATTACATTCCATAAGAGCGTTTCTTATTTCGTTATGCCTTTACTATCGCATACTGTCCTTCTCCGTACAACAAAACTTCTGGGTTTTACAATGTCTTTTCCATCCTTTCATACTGGAGTTTCTTCAATGCCAATATTGAATACTCCTATTAACAACTTCTTTTTATACATAGTATTTCGTTTCTGAGATGAATGAACTCTTTATCAAAGGATTCGCATGTCTTTCCTTTCTCTGACATTACATTATTAACTTATTTACGTTCGTCAAACACATGACTATCTTCTTTCTCTGATACATTATTCATATATCACAAATTTACGCTTCTCTTCTCAAGTTCCAATACTTATATGATCGTTCTCCGATGTTACAACAAATCTACGGAATATACGTAAGCAATCGCAACGAAATTAACTGTAAGTAAAATTAAACGTTCTAAAATGACAATGAAAAATATTAACGATGTCTGAGATCATCGATCAAGCCTTCAAAATACGTCCGAGTAACTTATGAAACTGACTATAGAAATTACTTAAAACTCTCAAGGCAATACAATAGCATAGGTTATAAATACAAATATGTTGGTCAAAATTCTGGAATAACGTATACAAGAACTAACTACAGATGTGTGTATAATTGCACTTGTCTACCTTCATTCAGAGATCGCTGGTGACAGACCTGATGACGTTTCTGTTCGTGAAATCTCGCCACGAGCCTCTGGTATGCTGCACGCTCCCTACGGACTGGTTTCATTATGTCATCTCTGCCACGTCTGGACTCTGGTGCAGGTGAATGCCCTGGGATGATGTAACCCAACCAGTTCTCAGCTGGAAACTCGACTACTGGCCTGCTTCCTACGTCCTTCGCGATGACACGTCCCCTTCGCAGCGCTCGGTGCTTGGCGCTCTCCAGCTCTGGATTCCCCGCGTTCTCCATCTTGACTCCCGTTCGTCCCTCCTTAGATCTCGATGTTCATTGAAGTCGGTAGCTTGCAGTGTTCTTTCCAACACAAGAAATCACCTCCATAGTGTGGATTTCTCTGGTAGTCGCTTGCAGCGTTTTGTGAGCGAAAACTGCGATGTTCAAGCATCTCGCTACTCATATTTCTGTGTTATCTGGTCATTTCCGGATTTCGCTAGTTAGCATAGCTCTACATTCCCAAATTAATGAAGTTAAAACATTCTCCTCACTGCCAAACGATGTGAAGTCGTAGTCTCTCTCCTCCGACCTAATTCCTTATACATTCTTGTGTAGATTGATGAACTTCTTATTATAGAAAGTCTCACTTCTTCTGACTTCCGTCCTGTGTAGTTGCGTGTTCGATGTTTCAGGTTGTAACTTCCAAATATTATATCACGACGTATATCTCTTTTTTAAATGTAGTAAAATTACTTTTCCTTGGTACTGTTGACTGATAATGCTTATTTCTCCTCTCAATAACTTGTTGCTTCATCTTGAAGTCTCAGGTTCACAAAGTCCTTTGTCTATTACTTCTCGAAGAGTGAAAATTATAACGTCTTGCCTCCTAGACTGTCCAGATAGAAGAGGCCTCGTCTCCTAGCGTCTGCTGGCCTCGCCGATCAGATTTCCCTCGCAAATCTGGTCAACTAGCCTGCAACCATTATGAAAATTGACTGATTTGTACTTAACTTTTCTCAGCCATTTAATTTAACATCCGTTTTGCCAGTTAAATTTCTTTTCCTCTGCTGGTGAATTCAATATGTAACACTCTCATAAAATATTAAAATAATGATTTTAATATTTATTCCTTCCTTAGTATTCAAACTATTTTCTCATTGGTCAATAGCAAGTTCTGGCGCGTTCCCGACACGCGTTTGCTCCCCCACTCTAGATCGTGGCGCGTGTCCGTCCTCCAGTCAACCTTACTAGCTCTCCCTCAGCTCAAAAACAGGTTTCTCACTACTAACATCGACGAAAGTGTAGATTTCCAAGACTCTTCAAATATCATTTATGCTTGGTTAAAAATTACCAGATCATAAAATTTTCATTATTTCTCGAAATAAAAATATTTCTCTAGGCGAATTTTTTTTCCAAACGCTCATTTAATCATAATCTTCCATCTAGACTGCAAATTTTATCCATAATTCCAAATTTTAAAAATGGCATTTTTCTGAGGTGGTCCTCAGTTCGTATCTCGTCCTGTCTTCTTCTCTCTCTACTAGACATGATTTCGAGCGCATTTCCCCATCCGTCCTTAATAGAAAGTGAAGAATGGACTTTCTGTTACTACATATCATTACTACACATAAATATGCTGTCCAAATTGTGTCACTATTGAATCTTGGGGTAAAATGTCTTTAACTTTGAGTGATTGTATTTTCCAATAATACGATCATCGCTCAGTCTAGCTATGGAATAGCAACTATTTCCATAAACCTTCGCTACCTTGAAAGGTTCCTTGAAGATGTTACTGAACTTGACAAATACCTTCTTCAAGACATCAGCTTTCACATTTGTTCTAGTAAGAACCAAATCTCCCTCTCTCAGTGGTCTGCTGAATCGCTTGCCTCTCGTTCTCTTCAGTCGCTTTTCTGCCTGCTTATTGAGATGTTCTCTGGCCTGTTCTATTCTTCTATCCATAGGGATCTCTACTTCCTCTAGGATATCTATGATTCCGTCCCAGGGTCTTCTTGGTTTTTAATTATAATACAGTACAGTGGGAATCTCATTTGTGCTTTCATGACGAGTGCTGTTCATACAGTATTCTACCAGTGCTATTACCTTCACCCAATTTGCATTATTCTCAGAAGTGTATAAGCGTATGTATTCAGAAAGTTCTAAGATGGATCTCTCTATAGGATTTGTCTGTGGACTACGTATAGAACTATAAATATGGCTAATATCCAATCTCTCCACGGTTTCTTCAAATTCTGCAGCTGTATATTGAGTTCCATGATCCGTTATTAATTTCTCTGACTTTCCTAGCTTCGGAATCACGTTCTTCTCTATATGCTTCAAAACTGCTTTCGTTGCTGCTTTCTGCATGCAGTTTAACATGATGATTTTAGAAAACACATCCATGGTGACAAATACATATTGGTTTCCTATCAAACTCTTGGGGGCAGGACCGAAAATGTCCTGGCTGAACAATTCCAATGGCTTCGATGGTATGATAGCCTTTGGTTTCTCAAATAACAATTCTGAATTGTATTTGTTCATTTGGCATAATTCACAAGATCGTATGACAATTGCAATGGATTCTCGCATATTGTTCCAGTAAAACTTTTCCTGGGCTGTACTGTAGGTCTTGTCTAATCCCCCGTGACCAATAGACTTGTGTGTTAACCATACAACTGGTACAATTAGTTCTGGTGGTATCACTACTCTAATCTTGGTATGACCTGCATCCACATATTTGCAAACCTTGTCTCCTTGCAGTACAAAATGTCTGGACTTCCTCCTCATTTCTTCGTTAGTAGCATTCTGTACATTCAATCTTCCTGACAAATACTTGTACATGTTTCTTAGAATTGCGTCCTTCCTCTGAAAAGTGGGAATTCTGGCTAACTTGTCCAATGTTGCCTGATCTTCGTCATCTGTCTGTATGCCATTAACTCTGACGTTAGTCTTGGATGTTGGATGCCTCGATAATATATCTGCTAACAGATTATCTTTACCTGGCACGTGACTAATGGTTGCATTGAACTGTTGCAAGAACATAGTCCATCTAGTCATTCTATCGCTAGACAAATCAGACTTCAGCATGAATTCTAGTGCCTTATGGTCAGTTCTTATAAGTATGGGATGGCCTATCAATAGCTTATTCCAGTGTTGTAGCGCGTTAATGACAGCTAAAGCCTCCAGCTCTGTAGTATAATCGTTCACCTAGTGTGACCGTAGCTTTCAACTATTAAAGGCTATATAGAGGTTGTTTCCTTCAGCGTCTTTCTGGTATATTACAGCGCTTATTCCAATCCTCGATGCGACTGTCTCCACAATGAATATCTTCTCAAAATCAGGATATTCGAGCTTAATATTGTTCTTAAGCATCTCCTTAGCTTGTACAAAAGCATTTTCTACTGTAGCGTCCCATTTCCATCTATTATTTTTCTTCAAGAGTTCATGAAGTGGAGCCATCACTTCAGAATAGCGTGGACAATGACTGCTCAAAAATTGGCAAAGCCCTAAAAAGGCTCGAAGATCCTTTATCTTCTTGGGTTTAGGAAATTCCGAAATTGCTTCAATTTTATCATTGTTTGGATGATAACCAAATTGATCTATGGTGTGTCCTAAGAAGTTTATTTTCTCTTGGAAAAAGTGGCATTTGTTGAAGTTGACCTTTATATTAGCTTCTCTCAAATCTTCAAGCAATCTTCTCAGATGCAATAAATGCTACTCTGGCGTTTCTGAGGAAATAATCAAGTCGTCAACGTAGCATATGACGTACTTCTTAACCTCTTCGCTCAGCTTATTATCGAGTGCTCTGATAAGTGCTGGGCTCGAGTTCACTAGACCAAACAGAACTCGACGAAACGTGAAGCTAGTTTCGTTAAATTGAAATCCAGTATAGCATCTGCTATCTTCATTCGACTCTATTTGATAAAAACTGGCCGTCAGGTCTATCACGGAAAAGCAGGTTTTTCAACGGAATTTTCTCAGTAATTCCCTTACCTTAGGTGGCCTGTCTTGTTCTTTCATCGTTAACATATTAATTTGGCAGGCATCTAAACAAACCCTCAAACTTCCATCTGCCTTTTTCACCATAGTAATCGGATTCAAATAAGGGGTAGTCTGTTTCTGAATAATTCCATGCCTTTTATAATCTTGGCAACTTCTTCTTGATATTTTTCAGGTATCGGATAGAGTTTCTTCTGAAATGGAGCGTTATCTATCAAGCGAATCTGATACGTTAAACCTCTGATCACTCCTGGTTTGTCATCAAAAATATCAGCGAAGTGTGAAATTAATGCCTCCAACTTCTCCTGATAAAATCCAAAATTTTCTATGGGATAAGTGGGAATGTTTCTCCCTTCTTCTTCCACTTCCAAGACCATCTCTTCCAATTTCCCTTCACCAATACCATCTTATATGCAGTACTCTTGTTTCTTCGAGCTTGAAGTTCAATTCTCTGCTTCACCGTTATTAAATCGAATAATTCCATTTTTCAAGTCAATGACAGCTCCTGACTGCGTAATAAAATCAATACCCAGTATTGCATCAAAACTAATATGGTTCAACACTATGAATATCTGTTCATATCTCTGGTCATTTATAGAAAATTCCAAAAATGCTTGTACTCTGCATTTCATAGTTTTGTCATTGATCACTCATCTCACTTTTATTGTCGATACAGGCAATGCAGTTAATAAGTTCTCAGGTTCTAACTTCTGGAAACAACTCTCAGATTTTATTGAGTCTGTAGCGCCAGTGTCTATAAGCGTTCTTAAAGTATTCTCTCCTGTTTTCATAAGAATAATAGGTAGTCTGGCTGTATTTCCTTTCTTCGGCTCCTCTCTTTCATATAACAACTCCTCATCTGTGACCTCGTACAGTTCATTTATGGCGGTCTCATGCATCCTTATTGTGTGACCTACGCTTTCTCCTACTTTCTTTTCTGAAATGGCGTTATTTTTTTTCCAGTCCTGTCGTGATTTTGACCTTCACGACTAGTTCCTGGTTGAGGTTCATCACTCACTTGTGCCTGTTGTTGGGTTGTTCCTTTCATTCTTCTCTTTCCCTCGGATTTCTTCTATAATCCTGACTTTCTCTTTCTCGGTCTTCATAGTTCCTCTGAATATTTCCGTCATCTCACCATCTGCTCCTTTGATAGTTGTTCCTCGGTTGTTGCTGTTGTTGTTGTTGTTGCATAGGACGTCACTGTTGTTGTTCTTGTTGGTTTCCTTCATTCCAGTTTCTGTATCTGGAACACCTTCTTGGATCTCCTTCGTTCTTCCTCTCAGGATAGTTATTCCTGTGAAATCCATTATTGTTGTTGTTATACTGGTATCTAGACCTTCTCTGTCTATCATTCAAGTAACGGTTCTTGTAAGGCCAACCTTCTCTCGCTCGGTTATACCCTGGATCATACCTGGTCCTACCATTGTTATTATTCCTGATTGGTCCTATCCTATCTGGAGTTACATCAGTTTGTTGTTGTTGATCAACCAATACTGTATGTATTTCCCTATTTTCATGTCTGGCTCTTGAATTTTGATTATGAGTTTGCCCTAAAGTTTGCGCTATAGAACTTGGGTGGTCTAATCGTCGCAGCAAATCTGCCATGTCCTCTAATGTATTCACCTTTGACGAAATAAGGTGTTTTCTAACCTCGGCTGGTAACTGTCAGGATATGACGTGTATCATCACCGGTTCTGCCAGTGGAGTATGAAGATGCTGTAGACGGGCTAACTGATTTGTAAAGTAGCTCGCATAACGTGTCGGTACAGAGTATGGGTATTTCTTAGAATAAATTTCGGCTCTGATATCTTGTTGCAAATCTTCACTCCAGAATCGTTTCAACAGTGCCTCAGCAAATTCATCGAACGTGTTTTAGGTGTATCTAAATGCTCTATGCCAGATTAACGCCTCTGATGCCAAATACTTTTCCACTACACTCATCTCTCTCTATCTAGGAATTTTGTTCTCCTCCAGGTAATATCGCATGTCCCTCAAGAATTCCACAGCTGTGACATTTCCTACTCCCGTGAACTTGTCGGGTTTTCCCTCGTGGCTTTTTATTACCACTACATTTTGATTGTTCCTACTAGCACCCTGATCGTATGTTCTTCCTGCCATATCCAATTCTCTTGTGTTTCATTCAGTGCGCTCTGTTCCACTGATGTCGCGTGACCTACCAAACATGTGAGTGTCTACGCTTTCCCTGTCATCTTCCTGTTCACCATGACCAAATCCTAATCGGTTCAGTTCTCCTCTCAATTGACTATCTCTTTCTCTAAAAAGTCTTGAAGATCTTGCTTCATATTAGTGGTTTCCCTCATGGACAGTGCTTTCATCTGTTAACTCAGTTCACATATCTCTTTCTCTTGTTTAGACTTGATTTTCGCTATTTCAGTATTGGCCTCATCAACTAATTTCCTAGTTTTGTCTAACTCTTTAAATTTAATCATATCAGTTTTACTCGTTATTTCGCTTATTGTTGTAACATTGGATTCCTCTAAAGAGTCTATTCGTTTAGTTAATTCCTCTCGCAACCCAGTTACATGAGTATTTGTTTTACATTCAATATCTTTTACCTCTTTCATGATCTTACAATGCATCTCATAAATATGATCACTACTACTCTTAAAACTTCCTCCTTCAGTTTTAACACAGCATCAACAATACATTTATTTATGTCAACATTGATACCCTCAGAGATCAACTTTTGTTGATTAATTACCTTTTGTTGGAGCTCATCAACTGTACCATTTACGGTCGTCAGCTGTTTCTGCAATTCACCTTGGGATCCTGAAATAGTGTTAAAATGGTTTGTGTTGTCAACCTTTATAGTGTCTATACTTTTCTGTAGAGTCTGCTGTAGCTCTTGTCTTGTAGTGTCCATACTATTCTGTAGAGTCAGCTGTAGCTCTTGTAGTCGCTTCTCCGAATTTGCTTGCGCCTTTTCTTGATTCTCTCTAGCTTCATTTTGTGCCTTCCTAGCTTCTTCTTATGCCAGTCGACTTTCTTCCTGAGCTAGTCTACTCATTTCCTGCGATACCTCTCCATCGTTCTGTGCCTTTTCTAGGGCTATTATGATCTCCTCCTGTACTTTCCTGGCTTCTTCTTGCGCCAGTCGACTTTCTTCCTGAGCTAGTCTACTCATTTCCTGCGATACCTCTCCATCGTTCTGTGCCTTTTCTAGGGCTATTATGATCTCCTCCTGTACTTTCTTAGCTTCTTCTTGCGTCTTTTCTAACAATTCTTTGGCTTCCTTTTGTGCCTTTCTCGCTCTTCCTTCATCGCTACCTTAGTGTCCTTAATTTCTTTCCCTAACTTTTTAGTGTTATCATGTGTGATAGTTTGTAGGGCTTCAACTTCGGCAGTCAAACCTGCCTGACAGGTCCTGATCTCCTCCAAAATAGACCTGATATAGGTCATGTCCTCAGACAACATAATCTCAATACAATGAGAAAAATGGGAAGTATCACTATACTAAACACAGCGAAATTCCAGAATGACCAACATTTTAAATTTCCTACGATATACTCACGCATTCCATAGATATGATTTTCCTTCCTAACCAACGTCTATACTAACGCTAACGGTATCTAGCATTTTTTAATAACCAACGCTGAACTTTTTACAACCCTTAATCCTAACCAAAATTTATTTAAACATGACATCATTTTACATTTACGTTATACTTGACCAAAAAGTCTTTCGCCGGAACAATGCAAGATATGCCTCACAACAACTTGTACTCCACATATCAGACAACGGGAATTCATCTCCACAACTTGTCAGATTGGGATCGGCATTTAAAATACAAACAAAACACGACTATGTCGTACACCAAACTTGCTTAAAATAGCCGTGATTACGAAATATCACCTAGTGTAACAAACTCGACACAACCGCTGTTCACTCAGCACTGGGAATTCAAATTTAATATTCGAGAGACCCAGGCATTCGACAACGTCGAAGCCACACCTGTTGGGCGACCATCAATTAGATATGTTTTATATGCGGCCGAATTCCTCTAGGCCACAGTCCCAA
Organism: Meconema thalassinum; assembly: GCA_946902985.2. NCBI lineage: Eukaryota > Metazoa > Arthropoda > Insecta > Orthoptera > Tettigoniidae > Meconema > Meconema thalassinum. The sequence goes on along the minus strand of OX336398.1, from coordinate 36,901,997 downwards.
ATCCGCGCAGATGGTAAAAGGATCGTAGGAAATTCAACACCCAGCTAAGAGTTGAACAACTCCTACTGGACTAATGACTAGGGAACCCTAGGAACACACATATACATCTCTAACTATACTACTAACTAGTTGCATACAGGACAAGAAGAATAAAAGCTAAAAGATAGAGCACTAATGAGCAACTCGGCTCTCGGGCGTTAAGAAAAATTGTCGATCGGCTGCCAGCATCTACCTAGCGGTATCGTTCTAGTGTAATTTAGTATCGAATCAAGAATCAGTTCTAGAAAACTTAGCAAGAATAAAAATACGCTTGCCATTTATTGACAAAAATATTAACACGACATAACAACTTATGTCCCAACACCAATAATAGAAATAAAAATAAATCACCCTCTCAAATGAAATATCTGCGCCTCATTTAGGCTTGATGAGTGTAACAAGTGTCTCTCTTGCATCACTTCACAAATGGAAAATATATCTTGCTCTAAAAAAAAAATTAATACACATTATTTAAAAATCAGGACACATATCTGTCCTACCTGTTCACTGAAAATTATGCTTTAACGTTCCAAAATAACAAACATACTCCCTATGTAATACATCCATTCAAATCCTCTAAATATTATGTTAAGATTGCAAATGCTATAAGAAATTGTTAATAATAATAATTGTTACGTGCAAAGCCCGTCCCAGCGTTATTAATATGCATCCCCTCTACATATATGTATCCCCTTCCATTTAAAGTGCCCGCTAAGATGCCTTGGTTTGGCTAATGAACTTGAGGTGGCAGCATCTCTCGGCTCCTCAGGCTGGAGTTGTGTCTTCTGCCGCTAGAGTGAGACTTTGGTGCCTTCTGATGCCGTCTCATCGTGACATATTTGAGAAAAAGTATATTATTCTACGTCATTAAACAAAAGACTATATATGCACCATGCCGCCAAAACATTTTTATGGTGTCATGTGAATATTCTGCCGCTAGTGTGCAACTATCATCTGTTATAATCGTGAAAGTTTTTTCTTGGGCCTTAATATGGGAATGCGATGTTTGGTGTGCTTCTCTTCGACGGCGGTTGGCAGCCATCTCATATTATATTTTATTTTTGGTGATAATAATCCTTTAAGGATGTCTAAGTAGTGTTGTAAAAATTAGTGTCTCCCCAAAAGTCTTTATTAAGGTATGTTTTGGCATTTTATTTATTTTAAATTTTTGGAGCTCCATATTTTTTCATTGTGTACTGAGTGTTTTGTTTTTGTTCTGAAGGTTGACTTTGGCCTAGATATGTCACCTCTGAATACGTAAAAATTTTGTTAAACAATATTAGTCCGGGGAACACTACTGTTTTTCTTCTAATTTTATTATTTGGCGTCTGGCTAAGGCATTTTCTTCTTATTATATTCTTGTACTGACCAGACGAATCTATTAACACTAGGTCTAATTTTGATCATTAGTCGGTCGTTTTTTAGTTTGATCCGTTGCCTTTTAAAAACTATTTGATCTCGTAATGTCTAGAGTTTGTTTATATCTTTCTGTTTTCTCACTGGAGAAGTTTTTTTAAATGTAAAATTAGGCGTTTGACATAAATACGTGCTGATATACCTTCAACTGTTCTTGGTCGCCATGGTAACTTGTTGAGAGTAGTGCATTGTGGGTTTTTGTTTCTGGCATGTGTTTGAAGTGCACGTTCATGGGTCATGGTGATGTTGTTTAACTTATTTTGGTTTTAAATTATCCTTTGGTTTTCTTTTTTTGGAGTTTTCTTTTTGTACTCCTGCGTTATTCTTTCGGTACCTTGTTTATGGTAAAATTTTGCACTATTTACTTTTTTGATTCTCCAAGGCCCTCATGGTTCAGTTGGGAGTATGTCAGGTACATTTTGAGTGTTAAATTTTTTTTGTGTGGCTTGTCATTCTCTGAGCTTAGGTAATTGTTAATTGATATCGACCTTTATTTTTTTTAAATCTACAGTGAGAATTCTAACTGAGGTTTTTATTTTTTGTTTTGTAATTTAATGCTGGCTGATGCATGTTCTGTTCTCTGGTGGAGGTGTTCTTTTAAGTTTAACATTAAATTTTCTTTTAAAGCAAGCTACTGTTGTTGCATCATTTCGTCTGTGGCAGTTCTGTTGGTTATTTTTTTTTGTAGACGAACCTGTGGGTCTTCTCCTTCTCCACCTTCTTCCACCTATAGGTGTTCTTCTGTTGGGGCATGTCAACTGGCGGTGAGTTGCTGTTAGCGAGGCGGACCTCTAAAGACAGGTAAGTAGGCCCAACCACCCTGGCCACACCCTGTGTCATTTTGGTAGCAGAGCGAGCTCGTGTATCGCTTCTGCAGCTATCCCCTCCCCCGTACCCGCAGGCACGTTTATGGACCCTTCTGGTGCTGATAGGACGGTTCCTGATGAGATGTGTCATGTCAGTGTGCTTTATGTTCTTTTATGTTAATCCTTGTCATTTGTTTGGTTTCATGTTTGCCTCTAAAAATCCATGTGGTGATATGTGAAATGACCTGTTCCAAGCAAGGTTTCTGTGCTGAATATTATCCTATATATGATGCAACATTCCCAATGAAGAAGAGGTGTGGTAAGTGATTGGCTTGTATTCTTGGCATGGGAAATGTGGGTTTGTTGTCTTTCTGATAGTCTACATGCTGCGAGTGAAGGCAACGAGGAGCCCTGTCTGAAGCTGTTCGCCCTGTGATTTGTAGCAATTTCTTGTAATTTAGCTTCCTGTTCTGGAGCCAAGCAAGCGATGACGTCTGCCATTCTGGGCAGCATTGTGCATGATTTTGTATAGTATTGTGGCAGTGTTCGAGTGTCAACCTAATCTATGGAGTTGTTAATTGGTAGTTTATGGTATTGTTGTGAAATTGTAAACTGTCCTCGTAATTCCTAAAATTTGTTTCTTTCTGTATTGTCTGCCTGCATTCTGTGTTTTTCAAAATGGCCGACAATAATAGTGCTTTTGATTTGATTGACTTAAGAGATAACCTTGTGAATTTTGAGCGTTCTTCTGGGGTTGAACGTGAGTCAGCTCTGTTTACTAGGTCTGAGGTTTTGGGATCTATTTCTGATATTGGTTTGCCTGCCCCTCTATTGCCTGGTTCTGGCTCGTCCAGACCAGTTACCCCTGGATACGGTTATTCTTCCCATGTTAGGTCACCTAATGACTTCCTGGGTCCGGTCGACCCATTGCATCCCAGTTTTTTCTCTGGCAATGTAAATGTTTTGTCTCCTGTAGAGGGTGTGCGAGGAAGCTACCCTGGTAGTAATGTCTCTTTTCCGAATGCTACGTACACGCCTACCGTTAATTATGGGTCGATTCCTCACCCTATTTCTTGTTTTATAACTAAGTTGAAGAATTTCAACCTAGATGACGTTACCAAGGTGGTCTTATTTTTGAAGCAAGTGGTCGAATTGGGTAACCATGCCTCGATTTTTGGAATGTCGGAAAATCAGATTTTCCAACTGTTGTATCCTGTTGCATCCGGTATGCTGCGCGACAAACTGATTGAAGCTATGCACCTCCGCATGTCCTTAGCCATGTTCATTAGGGAAGTGTTGTGGGTTTTTGTCCCTGCGAGTGCCCTTAGTACTCTCGAGCAAAAGTTCTTGTATCGTGTCCAAAGGTTGGACGAGTCACTTAGTGACTATGTCAGTGACATTAAAGTATATGCCCAGGTGTTTGCATCCCCTTTAACTGAACGACAATTGGTGTCGTCTATTGTAAATGGGTTTTCGCCTCAATATAGGTCATACATGACTATGTGCACCAGGCCTTCGTCATTTGTCGAGCTAAAACAGGTCGTTATAGAGGCTATGGCTGTGAAACATGCAGATTCCCTTCGTGTAGCTAATGTTCCCCCTCCTTCCTTGATGTCTCGCCCCCTCCTAAGGTTATGTTTCATCCTAGACCTAATTTTAAGTGCCACACGTGCGGTGGCGTGGGACATGTTAAGAAGGTGTGTCCGAATAACCAAGTTGTGTATCACCAATGACGGGATGTTTTGGAGACCAATTCGGGTGTTACTTCTATGGATATTTCTGTGCATGAGAATTTGGGAAAACCGTGTGAAGTTTCTGGTCGCCCTACTAATGAAAATCTTGATAACCCTTTGAAAACTAAATCATCACGTGCTAATTCTGCTTATGTCTCTGACCTACCTAAACTGTCGTTGAGCAATGTCGTGGCAAGTCAGCCTAATTCTAAACATAATGTGAAACCTGTGGTGCGGGTGAACTCGTCATCTAATTGTATTCGTTTTAGAGTGAATAATGATTTTGGAATTTCTCCTGTGGCTAAGGGAATATCCCCGTTTATTAAAATTTGTGTTAATGACGAGCCCGTTTCTGCTTTGCTTGATTCTGGTAGTGTTGCCTCCTTTATAAGCGAGGTCTGGTTTTTAACTATGAAGAGTGTTTGCAATCTACCTGAGTTGGAGCCTAACAATGAATCTTTTATTTCGGCAAATTGTTCAAACTTAAATATTTTGGGTAGTATGACAGTCAAAATCCATATTCTAAATTTTTCTTGGAAGTTAAAATTTTTTGTTGCCAGAAATCTTTCTTGTTCTGTGGTCATTTGAGCTAATTTCATGTCCCACGTTGGTATGCTTCTTGATTTTGGTGCTCGCAACTTATGGTTTAAGTTAAATCCGCAAATTAAATTATCGTTTAACCCGGTTTTATCTTCTCCTGCTGTCAATTCAGTTAGTGGACCTGTGACTATTGAGGATCTCGATCTGGAAAATTTAACGAGTCCTCAAAAGGATGCCATAAAGCGGTCATGTCAGGAGTATAGTGATGTATTTACTGACAAGTTGGGTGTAACCCATTTGATGGATTACAAGATTGAGCTAACCGATTCTGTGCCGGTGCGTTCCAGCCCGTATCGCCTTGCCCCGCCCAAGATGGCCGAACTTCGGAAGATTATTGACAAGGTGTTGGAAGAAGGTGTAATCCAACCTTCTATCTCTGCCTACTCATCCCCTGTTTTCCTTGTGCCAAAACCTAACGGTGGTTTTCGGCCGGTGGTCGACTATAGGGCTCTTAATCAAAAAGTTGTTTTACAATCCATCCCTTTGCCGGATCTTCACACATGCTTTAGTTGGTTTCGCAACGCGAAGGTGTTCACGATCCTCGATTTGAATTCTTCTTACTTCCAAATTCCCCTCTCTCCGGAATCCAGGCATGTTACTGCTTTTTCCACTGACTGGAACCTGTTTGAGTATGCCCGTGTCCCGTTTGGCCTATCCACCGGAGCCGCTGTGTTGAGTAGACTTCTGGATAAGGTGTTTTCGGAAATTCAATTCAAATTTGTGTACCACTATCTTGATGATGTGGTGATCTATTCTGAGTCCTTCGAGGAACACGTTGATCATCTGAAGGTTGTACTTGATCGGTTGCGTGACGCTGGCCTTACCGTCAAATTGTCCAAGGTTTCCTTTGCCAAGCCCAAAATTTCCTTCTTGGGACATATTGTTTCCGAATCTGGTATCTCCGTGGACCAGTCTCGTACTCAGGACATCAGAGATTTTAAACCGCCCAAGAACGCCAAGGGTGTTGCTCGTTATATTGGAATGGTGAACTTCTTTCGCAAGTTCTTCAGTAACTTTGCCGACCGTGCTGCTCCTCTAAATCACTTACGCAAAAAGGCTGTGAAGTTTGAGTGGGGTCCCTCTCAGCAGGCAGCCTTCGAAGATCTAAAACTTGCGCTCTCTAACGCCCCTGTATTAGCCATTCCGGATTTTGGGAAGCAGTTCATTGTGCGAACTGATGCGTCTGGTCATGGTGTTGGTTGTGTCCTTCTGCAAGATTCTGATCTGTGTAGGCAACCTTGCATACGCTTCTCGTATCTTAACGGACGCAAAGAGGAAGTATTCCATATACGAATTTGAAGGTTTAGCCGTGTTGTTCGCCCTGGAAAAATTCCGAATGTATCTTGAGCACACTAAGTTTCTCCTTGAGACCGATAACCATGCCTTGAGCTGGGTGTTAGGGAAACCCCGTAAAACTGGTAGGATTGCCAGATGGGCAACTAGGATCCTGTCAATCCAGTTCACGGTCCACCATATTCGTGGGTCTGAAAATGCGGTAGCTGATTCATTAAGCCGCATGTATGAGGAAACATCCGAAGAGGAAATTCAAAAATGTGAACCCGTAAACCTTGTATCACCATTAAATTATGTCAATGTCGTTCTCAGCAATTCCCCTATGCTTTTTGAAGATGTGAGGAGATTCCAGAAAGAAGATCCCTCCTTATCTAGCCTAATTGACCGAATCAATTCTGGAGAAGTGATCAAGCCCTACTCTCTAAAGGATGGTGTATTGTGCTGTTGGTCTCGTCATGACCGTCTTCCTAAAATTGTGCTCCCGTCGGTCCTCATTCCGGAAATCTTTCGTTACTATCACGAATCTCCTATTGGTGGCCACCTAGGAGTATTAAAGACCCGAGCTAAGATCAGACAGTTTTTCATTTGGCGAAGTATGGATGGCGACATCAGGAGTCTCATTAGAAATTGTGCTTCATGTAATATTAGCAAACCTCCGGTTTCTACTAAGGTTGGCCTGTTGTCATCTGAACCGGCATCTAGACCCATGGAGAGGCTTTTTATCGACCATGTTGGCCCGTTCCCTCGTTCTGGTCGGGGAAACCAATTTGCGCTTGTTTGCACTGACGGTTTCACCCGGTTTATTTGGATATTCCCCACCAGACAGTCTACGACCAGTTCCGTCATAAAGTGTCTTAATTCCATCTTTTCATCTTTTGGGCCATGTCAGTTCCTGGTGTCAGATAATGCCAAGTGCTTTGTATCACATCAGTTCCGTGAATTCTTATTTGATTATGCTATTTCGCATGTAACCACCACTCCCTATTTTCCTAACCCGTCTCTCGCCGAGCGAGTCAATCGTAATCTCCGTTCTGCTCTGATTGTTTTCCACTACGACGACCATTCCAAGTGGAATTCTAATTTGCATTGGCTCAATTTTGCTTTCAACACCGCCATGCATGAGAGCACGCAAGCCACCCCTTTTTCGTTAATGTTTTCGTTTATGGCTAATTCTCCGTTGTCTATTCTGTGAAACCTGCACGATCTCCTTCCAGACAGTTTCACACCCGAGGATATGAGGGCGAAATTCGACAAGGCTAGAGAGTGTATTAAGATATCACATGACCAACTTGCCAAGCGATACAGTGCCTGTCGCAAGCCAACTGATTTGGAAATTGGGGATGTTGTGTACGTCCGCAATTTCGAGCCCAAGGGCGTCAGTAATCTAGTATCTAGCAAGTTGACCCGTCGCTTCAAGGGCCCCTGTTATGTAGAGGCATTCTTGACTCCTGGTACTTTTCTTGTTCGAAACCCTAAGGCCAACAAAATATCCAGAGTGCATCTGTCGCACATAAAACGAGGTGGGGAGATTTGTAATGAAGAAATGCTACCATAAATTTGTAAACTGATATTTTGTATAATGTAGAGTATCCCTAACCTTCATTGAAGCCTTCAGGCGTTCTGTTCTTTCTGGAATTTTGAATTGTATTTGCAAACTCTACTGGGATACAGCTTGTAACTGTTGGGTAATTCCCATTTAATGGTAAAATGTTAACATTGTGTAATAGCCTACCTTTGTGAAATAGGAACTTATTTTTATGTTCTCGTAGAAGATGCTAGCATGTAAGTAGGACTCGGTGGGAGACCTAACTCTTGGTGATCTTATATACCTGTTTCCTTGGGAATTTGAGTGGTCATTCCTCTACCGTAGCTCCTTCTGAATGTATTGTCGTTCAACTCGTGTATTCTAGAAAAGTCTAACTAGTCTGTAAAAACGTAACCTTGGTAATGAACCTTACTTCGGTAACTCTTGTTATTTAATGAACTATTGTGAGCACGGATCTAGGGTATGGTCAGGATTTTTTTCATATATATTCAACCTTGTTTCTCATATGTAAAATGTATTAAGAACTAGTAATTTCTGTAAACTTTTATTTTTGAAATAAGATTAACTACTGTTTTGTAAATGGCTGCCCACTCGTCGCATGGTATCTTGCACATTGCATCCACTTACTTCGTCAAAAGCTAACAACATGGGACTTATTGAACATTTACCTAACGCGTCTCGGACTCTGAAAGCACTGCAGGTGCTGGTGTAATGCGTTTCTGCAGACCTTTGGACACAGTGATGCTGTTGACTAAGTGGTTTGCGAGGTGATCAATTATCCCATCACTGATAATCTGACCCTGCACTCCTCCTAACCAAAACGATGCGGTTTTATCCATCAATTGGAGTTAACTGGTGAACATTATCTTCTGGAAACATGTTTGGTGATTCGACTAGTTATGGAGTACTGCCTATGCCTAACCTAGGCGTGTTCGTGAACGGTGTTCACGCTTAAGGGAGGGAGACTGTTACGTGCAAAGCCCATCCTAACGTTATTAATATGCATCTCCTCTACATATATGTATCCCCTTCCATTTATAGTGACCGCTAAGATGCCTTGGTTTGGCTAATGAACTTGAGGTGGCAGCATCTCTCGGCTCCTCAGGCTGGAGTTGTGTCTTCTGCCGCTAGAGTGAGCTTTGGTGCCTTCTGATCCCGTCTCATCGTGACATATTTGAGAAAAAGTATATTATTCTACGTCATTAAACAAAAGACTATATATGCATCATGCCGCCAAAACATTTTAATGGTGTCGTGTGAATATTATTTGGTTAAGCACATTGTCGTAGTGTGTGGCAAATTAGGATTGGTCCAATTTAAATAAACCTGGTGCATGTTTGGTGGCCTTCTTCGCGATTGACCTCCATCTTGTGTTTTAGAGTTGTTACTGATTGCTGGTTGAAGGAGGACGCAAATTCTGGATCTCGTCGGAGGTCGAGGGCTTTCCCCGCTAACTTGGGAATATATCCCAGTATTTGATGATACATGAAGAGTTATCTGTGCAACTATCATCTGTGATAATCGTGAAAGTTTTTTCTTGGGCCTTAATTTGGAAATGCGATGTTTGGTGTGCTTCTCTTCGACGGCGGTTGGCAGCCATCTCATATTTTATTTTATTTTTGGTGATAATAATCCTTTAAGGATGTCTAAGTAGTGTTGTAAAAATTAGTGTCTCCCCAAAAGTCTTTATTAAGGTATGTTTTGGCATTTTATTTATTTTAAATTTTTGGAGCTCCATATTTTTTCATTGTGTACTGAGTGTTTTGTTTTTGTTCTGAAGGTTGACTTTGGCCTAGATATGTCACCTCTGAATACGTAAAAATTTTGTTAAACAATATTAGTCCGGGGAACACTACTGTTTTTCTTCTAATTTTATTATTTGGCGTGTGGCTAAGGCATTTTCTTCTTATTATATTCTTGTACTGACCAGACGAATCTACTAACACTAGGCCTAATTTTGATCATTAGTCGGTCGTTTTTTAGTTTGATCCGTTGCCTTTTAAAAACTATTTGATCTCGTAATGTCTAGAGTTTGTTTATATCTTTCTGTTTTCTCACTGGAGAAGTTTTTTAAATGTAAAATTAGGCGTTTGACATCAATACGTGCTGATATACCTTCAACTGTTCTTGGTCGCCATGGTAACTTGTTGACAGTAGTGCATTGTGGGTTTTTGTTTCTGGCATGTGTTTGAAGTGCACGTTCATGGGTCATGGTGATGTTGTTTAACTTATTTTGGTTTTAAATTATCCTTTGGTTTTCTTTTTTTGGAGTTTTCTTTTTGTACTCCTGCGTTATTCTTTCGGTACCTTGTTTATGGTAAAATTTTGCACTATTTACTTTTTTTGATTCTCCAAGGCCCTCATGGTTCAGTTGGGAGTATGTCAGGTACATTTTAAGTGTTTAAATTTTTTTGTGTGGCTTGTCATTCTCTGAGCTCAGGTAATTGTTAATTGATATCGACCTTTATTTTTTTTAAATCTACAGTGAGAATTCTAACTGAGGTTTTTATTTTATTTTTGTAATTTAATGCTGGCTGATGCATGTTCTGATCTCTGTTGGAGGTGTTCTTTTAAATTTAACATTAAATTTTCTTTTAAAGCAAGCTACTGTTGTTGCATCATTTCGTCTGTGGCAGTTCTGTTGGTTATCGGGGGTTTTTCTGTAGACGAACCTGTGGTCTTCTCCTTCTCCACCTTCTTCCACCTATAGGTGTTCTTCTGTTGGGGCATGTCAACTGGCGGTGAGTTGCTGTTAGCGAGGCGGACCTCTAAAGACAGGTAAGTAGGCCCAACCACCCTGGCCACAACCTGTGTCAATAGTAATAATAATAATAATAATAATAATAATAATAAACTATTTACATTATTTACATTATCACGACCCGCACGATTTCATAGTATCTGTCTCTAATTTAATAGAGTTCATTTCACAACTTTCCTCCGTATCTCACCTTCTTTCTTCTTCAACAAAATCTCTCTCCGTATTTCACACAATAAAACTAGTTATTATAGGTATTTATGCGTCAATTCCATGTGAATCATGGACACAAACAATTAAGTTAATATCTCATCACTAAAGTTTACAATTCCGGTATCCAGTAAATTGATAATTATACAAACTAGCAACGCATGACTATTCAGATAAGCTCTCCAACCAAATACCGAGTGTGTGTGGCATTTACCTTCACTTTCCACACTCCCATCTTCACAAAAAACAAAATACAGTTTCTCTTAATCACCACAAAATATTACAAAACCTTTCCACTCAACTTCTTCATCTCACGTTTCATTCATCGCGTCTCTGTTACGCCTTCATTAATATAATTGCATCTCATTAATATTTCCTCCATTAGCACTTTCACAAAACTTCTACGGTTCCATATCAACTACTTTCATCAAAGTATGATATTCAGTATTCCTACTAGAGATTACAAATGCAATAACTTTCACGAATACACTACTCCTCCTTCTACAAAATCCTCTATCGATTATACATTTCCGTGATATATTCAAAATATTTCCACTTAGATTATCTGTCTCATAATATTATCGCACGAACTCTCCACAATTCTCACTACCATAACTCATCTCATTTCTTCCTTCTCTCCTTCAAGTACTTCCTTGTTACAATTTCTCGCTTAACTCTGAATTTTAAGTCTGCTTGCGTCTGTTATAAAAATAACAGTTACCTTTCCTCACGTTTCTGTTAACAATAAATGCCAATATCCTTCCTTCCATTTCACATTTTCATTCATAATAAATATACCTTCATAACATTCCATAAGAGCGTTTCTTACTTAGTTATGCCTTTTCAATCGCATACTGTCCTTCTCCATACAACAAAACTTCTGGGTTTTACAATGTCTTTTCCTTCCATTCATAGTGGAGTTCCTTCAATGCCAATATTGAATACTCCTATTAACAACTTCGTTTTATACATAGTATTTTGTTTCTGAGATGAATAAACTCTTTATCATAGGATTCTCATGTCTTTCCTTTCTCTGACAATACATTATTAACTTATTTACGTTCGTCAAACACATGACTATCTTCTTTCTCTGATACATTATTCATTTATCACAAATTTACGCTTCTCCTCTCAAGTCCCAATACATATATAATCGTTCTCCGTTGTTACAACAAATCTACGGAATATACGTAAGCAATTGCAACGAAATTAACTGTAAGTAAAATTAAACGCTCTAAAATGACAATGAAAAATATTAACGATGTCTTTGATCATCGATCAAGCCTTCAAAATACGTCCGAGTAACGTATGAAACTAACTAGAGAAATTACTAAAAACTCTCAAGACAATACAATAACATAGGTTATAAATGCAAATATGTTCGTCAAAATTCTGGAATAACGTGTACAAGAACTAACTTCAGATGTGTGTAAAATTGCACTTGTCTACCTTTATTCTGAGATCGCTGGTGACAGACCTGACGACGTTTTTGTCCATGGAATCTCGCCATGAGCCTCTGGTTTGCTGCACGCTCCCTGCGGACTGGTTTCATTATGTCATCTCTGCCACGTCTGGACTCTGGTGCAGGTGAATGCCCTGGCATGATGTAACCCAACCAGTTCTCAGCTGGAAACTCAACTACTGGCCTGCTTCCTACGTCCTTCGCGATGACACGTCCCCTTCGCAGCGCTCGGTGCTTGGCGCTCTCCAGCTCTGGATTCCCCGCGTTCTCCATCTCGACTCCCGTTCGTCCCTCCTGAGATCTCGATGTTCATTGAAGTCGGTAGCTTGCAGTGTTCTTTCCAACACAAGAAATCACCTCCATAGTGAGGATTTCTCTGGTAGTCGCCTGTAGCGTTATGTGAGCGAAAACTGCGATGTTCATGTATCTCCCTACTCATATTTCTGTGTTATCTGGTCATTTCTGGATTTTGCTAGTTAGCATAGCTCTACATTCCCAACATAATGAAGTTAAAACATTCTCCTCACTGCCAAACGATGTGAAGTCGTAGTCTCTCCCCTCCGACCTAATTCCTTATACATTCTTGTGTAGATTGATGAACTTCTTATTATAGAAAGTCTCACTTCTTCTGACTTCCTTCCTGTGTAGTTGCGTGTTCGATGTTTCAGGTTGTAACTTCCAAATATTATATCACGACGTATATCTCTTCTTTAAATGTAGTAAAAATACTTTTCCTTAATACTGTTGACTAATAATGCTTATTTCTCCTCTCAATAACTTGTTGCTTCATCTTGAAGTCTCGGGTTCACAAAGACATTTGTCTATTACTTCTCGAAGAGTGAAAATTATAACGTCTTGCCTCCTCGACTGTCCAGATAGAAAAGGCCTCGTCTCCTAGCGTCTGCTAGCCTCGCCGATCAGATTTCCCTCGCAAATCTGGTCAACTAGCCTCCAACCATTATGAAAATTGACTGATTTGTACTTAACTTTTCTCAGCCATTTAATTTAATATCCGTTTTGCCAGTTAAATTTATTTTCCTCTGCTGGTGAATTCAATATGTAACACTCTCATAGAATATTAAAATAATGATTTTAATATTTATTCTTTTCTTAGTATTCAAACTATTTTCTCATTGGTCAATAGCAAGTTCTGGTGCGTTCCCGACACGCGTTTGCTCCCCCACTCTAGATCGTGGCGCGCGTTCGTCCTCCAGTCGACCTTGCTAGCTCTCCCTCAGCTCAAAAACAGGTTTCTCACTACTAACATCGACGAAAGTGTAGATTTGCAAGACTCTTCAAATATCATTTATGCTTGGTTAAAAATTACCAGATCATAAAATTTTCATTATTTCTCGAAATAAAAATATTTCTCTAGGCGAATTTTTTTCCAAATGCTCATTTAATCATAATCTTCCATCCAGACTGCAAATTTTATCCATAATTCCAAATTTTAAAAATGGCATTTTTCTAAAGCGGTCCTCAGTTCGTACCTCCTTCTGTCTTCTTCGCTCTCAACTAGACATGATTTCGAGCGGGGTACGTTCACCATGTCCGAAAGTAGTCCAAATTACCCAGGGCATTTTCAATAAAAATATGGGCCTGGAAGTGTGCTGTTCAGAATGGTCTCAGGTGGGTGGGAGGGGGGGGGGGGGTGAGAGTGGTTTGAAGGGGGGGGGGAGGGCTCCCCATAGATTTCCCAGAAAGTTGATATTCAATTGTTCATTGTCACACCAGTTTACTTCATAAATTGAAGTTACTGATAGTTGACTGACAACCAACTGTAACAACAGAAAATTTCTTGGGTGTTGCTGACGTACCGGTAACATTTTAAAAACAAACTGTTTCTAAAGATGGCATACACTAGGCCACCAATGGAAATATTGCTCCAATTTTCAATACGGTTATGCTTAGTGTAAAATACCCCCTGTTTCCCCTACACTCAGGCGAGTGGCTGCTACTTTTTCCACCTCACTTTGGCAGTGGCGATATGAAAGCCCGTTCTTGAGATACTCTTAGACATTGCAAAACTGCTATTTATTTAGCGTATGGCTTTTAGTGCCGGGAGTGTCCGAGGACATGTTCGGCCCGCCAGAGTTTGTAGCTGCTTCTATGTGACACCCGTGGGGTGAGCTACAAGTACCGCGTGTGGATGAGAAGAAATGAATGAGCAAGTTCAATTTCAAGTAGTTGCAACTTTTGCCACCGTATGCCGCTGACACCTTCGCTGGATCTTGGTAGAGCGTTTCTAACGAAATATCACCTAAACATTTGGCTACACACTATCAATTGTAGTGGTAGGTTCATTTACATGTCATAAATCTATGACATGGGCCCACCGGCTTAACTTCATCTCCGAAGGAAGGCATTCTTAAGGATTTTAACTCTCTTAAAACAACCGACGAATTCGGGAGTTTGAACCGCTAGCAGATATTAACTCCTAAAATACGGTTAAGTTTGCCGAATAGTAAAAAAACTGGACCTGTAGGGTCGTGCTTACAATATTGGATCATTTATTGTATTCAGGCTCGTATTTAAGGGGGGACAACCTGGGCAACTGCTAAATTTCTGGATAACTATACAAAACCTCTTGGGCAATTAACGTCAAGTTACTAAATTTTAAGGAGAATATACTTTAGCGATGTTGATTATTTAAAGACATAAATTAAAGGATCGTCTTAGTCACCTTGGTGTTCTTGCTGTTGATCTGACTTGCATGTGAAATTGCACTAGTGAGGGAATCCTAAACTCGTTATTTAAATAATTGGTTGTGTGTGGTATCAGTTCTAATTTAATATTAATTAACCTATTTGCGTTAAGTTCTTTTTCTATTTGTAACTTTAGTAATCGCATATTTATAGTGTTTGCCAGTCGTAGTTAAATACACACTCAGGTAAAGAAACAGCCCCATAAGTTAAGGTAAGGAAGATTCAATAAATCTACATATTCCAAGTCGGGGGCAGCAAAGTTGTTTTGCCCAGAGGCGCCAAGTATTATACTCTCGCCATGTTTTATGCCGGTTTGCCTTTCTGCGATCGTTATTCGTGCCGAGAAATGCTGTACATTTTTATCCTATTCTTATTTATGAAAAATATAGGCTTATGAGATCACCTTTTGTCCGTGTGTGTATGTGTGTGTTTGTCCCCACGTAATAAATTCAAAATGGCTGTACTGCTCGGGTCTAAGCTCTATGAACTTGCGGGATGAAGGGCAGAGGCAGATAAAGAGCAGGCGAGAATTG
Source organism: Meconema thalassinum (assembly GCA_946902985.2). Taxonomy (NCBI): domain Eukaryota; kingdom Metazoa; phylum Arthropoda; class Insecta; order Orthoptera; family Tettigoniidae; genus Meconema; species Meconema thalassinum. Next base: position 36,886,896 of record OX336398.1, on the reverse strand, counting down.
AGATGCCTGTCGACAGCCCGCCGTGTTACATGTCATTCTCGTCTATTCCAATACTGCTAACATAGGGTCTTTTCTGAAACCAGTGTGGCGTTGCGAATGAGTGGGTGAGTCACCGACTAATGTATTTGCTTCTGTTATTACGCAAGGACTGAGAAACCTCATCACTCTTCACCACCACTTCTAAGTTCAAAGTAAACATGGTGGCCAAGCAAATTTGAAACATTTAAATAGACTTTTCTCGCGATTTAACCATCCGAGCGCAGTAAAACATGGTACAGCAAATATCGAAACAAATTTTAATGCAATGACTTCCATATTACCTCAATTGGTAACATAGCCTCAAGATTACGTTTTCTAATGGCCTAAGGTTCCGCCTGAATCAATTCTTCTATTGAAAATGATCACTTATGTGGTCATTAGAAATGGTACATGTTTCGGTGTCTAAAATACATTTTTTGTGCTCTTCATCAACCAATATTAAGCACTAAATGAGAAAATTATTTGATTAGCGTAGCACTAAAATGTCTAGTGGCTATCTGCAAGGTAACCGTAACTCATATCACAGTTCGGAGTTCCAGTCCATAGAGAATGAGAATATCAGAATAAGAAAGCGAAGGTGCTTAATATGTACTGTAACTCATATCACAGTTCAGAGTTCCAGTCCATGGAGAATGAGGATATCAGAATAAGAAAGCGAAGGGGCTTAATATGTACCGTAACTCATATCACAGTTCAGAGTTCCGGTCCATAGAGAATGAGGATATCAGAATAAGGAAGCGAAGGTGCTTAATATTTACCGTAACTCATATCACAATTCAGAGTTCCAGTCCATAGAGAATGAGGATATCAGAATAAGGAAGCGAAGGTGCTTAATATGTACCGTAACTCATATCACAGCTCAGAGTTCCAGTCCATAGAGAATGAGGATATCAGAATAAGAAAGAGAAGGGGACATGAGAGGCAGGAATAGGAAGGATAGTCTAGCCCCCAGAAACATAACCAAATAGCTGTAGGGTCAGACGAGAACATGAGTTAACCAATGGAGTTCGGACATTTAATATGTTAGACTGAAACATGTGAAAGCAATATTCTATGAAAATATGGTAGGCCTATATCCTTCCTGCAACCCAGGGAATGCATAATGTTTATGACTGAGAAATCCACATTTTTTTACAGAAGCTACCGTGTATTGACCAAGTAGTCTGGGATGCAGTTTTATGTTGTTGTTGATTGTTTTAGGGGATTTGCGACATCATGGTCATCTAGCCCCGTGTACTTGGGTGTGTGTAGAATTTGTCTGATAACCTGTGCCACTGTGTTGTCTGTACTAGTATGTGTATTTGCAATTGAGGTAGGATTTGAGTAGGAAACGGTGATGGCCTTGAGTTAGACACCATCACGGCATTTGCCTGGATTAGAAGAGGGGAAACCACGGAAAAGCACTTCCAGAATCGTACCCACCTCCATCCAGTTTTCCTCACGAGGCTGAGTGTACCCCGCGCCAGCCCCCAGACAGCCAAGAATTGAGTGTTATATTCAGAACACTTTCAGCTATTGTCTATACATGTGAGAAACCCATTGATCTCTATAGAATGAGGCCTCTTGCTTTGCGATTACATTTGCCTGGTGGAAGGGGCAATCATCGCTCTGGCTGCATGGCGCGCTCGTGGAAAGGATTCTTACTTAGGCTTATTAACATCCTAATTCTGATGGAAAATTGTTATCACGAGCTGTTATAAATGAAAAAGAAGACATTTGGTATAAGCAGTCATTCTACATTTCTTTGTTTCATGATACTTGGCAATGAGTACATTCTACAGGAGAAGAGAAGTGATACATAGGCCTATAGGCAATCCTAATTTCCACCACGCGCTTTAATAGAAAATAGTAGGCTATTATAGTCGATTTCAGCATAATATGAAAAATTCGTCTCCTTTGTTTTTCAATCTATTAGGCTTAGGTACGCAAACATGAGCAAATTCCAAGCTTTCTTTTCTGCAGGCCTATATAAATACACGCTTTACTCGTTGGGGACTTCGCAGGTGCTTTTAGGATCAGTAACGGCATGAAGTGTTTAAAACATATCATTCTGATTTATTTTTTTGTTTTGAATTTGTAAAAAGAATTAAAAAGCCTACATACATCAGTTAGTTATGGTTCTTTTAAGAGGCAGAACAGCAAGATCATCTGCCACTCTGCATGCATTAATTAACAAATCATCCATAGGGTAATTCCATTAAGGGATGGAGATCAAGCCTTTCTTTCATATACAGAGTAAATTTTACTTATTCAGAAGGCGTTTGGCTTGCATTATTTGGGCAACATTTAAATTTTTCCACTTTTACTTCAATTTATCACTAAATTTAATTCTGAAGTTTGACTCAAATAAAGTGTGTTTGTACCAACAAAAAATACACGTCTAAGGAAATTGTTCCATTTTATTATTATATTGAACACATACATTCTGTAAGGTACTTTTAATGTGTAACTCATATCACAGTTCAGAGTTGCAGTCCCTAGAGAATGAGGATATAACAACGGGAAGGGGTCATGGGAGACAGGAAAAGGAAGGATACTCTAGCCCCATAGACATTACCCAATACCTAGCTTTAGGGTCAGACGAAAAACATGAGGAAACCGAAGGAATTCTGGCATTAAATATGTTAGCCTGAAACGTGTGACGGCAATGTTCTATGACTATACGGTAGGCCTATATCCTTCCTGCAACCCAGAAATGCTCCTTTGCTTTGCAGTAATGGATTATGTTTATGACTGAGAGAGAAATATATATATTTTTACAGAAGCTACTGTACACTGCCAAAGTAGACTGGGCTGCAGTTTTATGTCGCTGTTGAATATTTTAGGCTCTTTGTGAGATCATGGTCATGTAGCCTCGTGTACTTAGGTGTGTGTGAATTTGTCTGATAACCTGTGTCACTGTGATGTCTGTAGTGTAGTGTGTAAAGAGGAAGGAAAATTTTAGTTTTACGTGACTGTTAATCTCGAGATTATAAGCTACAGGACAACATTTTACGTGGAATCCAATTTACAAGACATGGCACTTCACTTTGAAAATCTCTCATGCATTGACCGGGAATGGAACCCGGTCCACATTGTTGAGTGGCCAACAGCTTGACCGCTGTGCCACCACGCCCCATTACTGGTGTGTATATTTGCAATTTAGGCAGGATTTGGATAGGAAACAGCCGTGGCCTTAATTTAGGTACCATCCCGGCTTTTGCCTGGAAACCACTGGAAGCCGCTTCCAGGATGGCTGAGGTAGGAATCGAACCCACCTCTATTCATTTTTGCCTCACGAGGTTGAGTGTAGCCCGCTCCAGCTCTCAGACCAGAATTACAATTTTATTGGCAGGGCGGGAATCGAACCCAGGCCTCCGTGGTGACAGCCAAGAACGCAGTTATTCGCTAGTCGTCGTTTATTTAGAACCATATATTTTTTTTTTCCATAAATTAGTATGTACTAATTGACAGCAATGTGTGGTCTAAAACTGTTATGAAATAAATACGGTACCGTATATTTACAAGAAATGACTATTTTGTATAAAATATTGCTCGCTTTTCTCTCATTACATACTGTCAAACAGCTCACGGAGAACGGATCTTCCCCCACCTCCAGGCGAATGTAACCGATTACCTGGACTCACTTTTTCGTGCGGCCAATGTGAGGACTGCGACATCCAGTAATATGAGAAACCTGACGTAACAACCACGCCCTTTAAAATATATATCATACCGGTATGTATTAACTTCTCAGATCCTCATAAATTACTAATTAACGGCAATGTGTATTCAGGAACTGTTATGAAATGAATATATTTACAACGAATGATCATTTCGATAAAATAATGCCCGCTATCACACATTACATACTGTCGAACAGCTGATGGAGAACAGCGCTTCCGCTCCTCCAGGCGAATGTAGTCAATTACATGGACACACTTTTTGGTGCGGCCGATGCGACATCCAGTAGTAGGCCTATTATAGAGATCTATGGGGGTTACTAATGACAACAGTGGATATTAGGACGATTGGCCACTGCATGATTAGTGTGAACTGTTTCCAGTCTTGTAATTTTCTCTGAACGTTCCTATATCATCAGTAGTAGATGGCAACCATACAGTGATTCCGTCACCGCAATTAGTATTTCTTTGAGATGTTAGTCTATGATTTTATAAAAAAAAATATCCTCAAGTGACAAGTCCGAGTTAAAAGACCTGAAATATTCTTCAGGCACACGACAAAACTTGGTTGAAATGATAACACGCTTTACAGCGAAAGTAAATGCTGAGTGCAGATTATCAGTGACACTCAACATAAATTGTCGAAGATACGGTGGTGTGACTGTGTTACTAGGAACAGCCTCATGACATCAATACTCCAGCTACCCCCAAGTTAACTTTAGAAGTCTCATTGGTCATTGGAGAGCTAGAAATATGTCTAGTTTGAGTTGGGCGTCTTGTAACACAAGGTGAAAGCTCCATTTTAAGGCTTCTGAGTGCCTGTATGAACTAGTGCCGATACTTGTGCAGTTAACGACGTTCACCTTCACGTGTCCTAATTAAACGTGTTGATAGGTTTGTAAGGTACGCTACTTGATCATTTGATAATTTTCTATTCACTCCGCTTGCCTCCAAATTATGGTTGTGTGTTCATAGAAATAGAGAAACCGAATGTAGGATGCTTCATTCCTGTAAGCAGGCACGATTATTTCCTCACTTCAACTATTCAATTGAAATGATAAATATTAAAAACTTATTTGAACATGACGCTTAACTTGCATACATATGATTAGAGTAAATTTTGATCGTCAAGGTCGTATAAACTTTCCTTATGTTGACAAACAATCTCCTGTGCACCTCGTGGGTTATATTGGGATTAGGAGTGTTTACAAACGTTTGGAGGTCTGAAATTACCTCACTAAATTTATTTAAATGTGAGACTGATTTAGCGTACTGATATAAGCAGTGCTCTTCCTCTGTTCTAGTTTCCTGTGCATAATGGAGGAGGAACCCTTCCTCAAGAGTGAGCCACAATGGTGGGCTCGTGCAGATGACTTCCCAAATATTGTAAGTTGTATTTTAACTCGTATAACATTGCAATCTTAGTGATGTGCAAGGCTTAGTGACTGAATACTTAACAGTAAATGGTAGGTTACCTAGGATCTGTTATGTTACACATAACTTAGTGTCTATATATTGCACATTGGGTCACACTTATACAATACTCCCCAGGAGTCGAGTGAGCAGTTGACCGCTCATAACCTGCAGGACGAGGCTGCTGATGTATCTGTAGCTGTTAAAGAGGAGTACCAAATACAGGTACCGTTTACCTCTCTTATAGTAATACTAATGGCTTATTCATTAAATATTATTAGGAAGTTAGGATCACTCAGTCTTGTTTTCCATAAAAACAGCTAACAATAGCGGATGATATTGTATTGATGCTGCTGACGGCCTGGGGTATATTGCAGTCATGGTCTACACCTCGCCCCATAACATAAAGCATTTGAGTTATGATTGCCCTTAGCATCTCATCTGGCGCTACCTGTATACTATCACTGTTGCCACTACTAATCTACCTTATATCTACTAGGGCTTGGCGAAATCTGTATACCATCACTGTTGACACTACTAATCTACCTTATATCTACTAGGGCTCGGCGGAACTTGTATACCATCACTGTCGACACTACTAATCTACCTTATATCCACTAGGGCTTGGCGCAACCTGTATAACATCACTGTTGCCATTACTAATCTGCCTTATATCTACTAGGGCTTGGCGCAATCTGTATACCATCACTGTTGACACTACTAATCTACCTTATATCTACTAGGGCTTGGCGCAACCTGTATACCATCTCTGTTGCCATTACTAATCTACCTTATATCTACTAGGGCTTGGCGCAACCTGTATACCATCTCTGTTGACACTACTAATCTACCTTATATCTACTAGGGCTTGGCGCAACCTGTATAACATCACTGTTGCCATTACTAATCTACCTTATATCTACTAGGGCTTGGCGCAATCTGTATACCATCACTGTTGACACTACTAATCTACCTTATATCTACTAGGGCTTGGCGCAACCTGTATACCATCACTGTTGCCACTACTAATCTACCTTATATCCACTAGGGCTTGGCGCAACCTGTTTACCATCATTGTTAAAACTACTAACCTACCTTATATCTACTAGGGCTTGGCGCAACCTGTATACCATCACTGTTGTCGCTACTAATCTACCTTATATCTACTGGGGCTCGGCGCAACCTGTACACCATCACTGTTGCCACTACTAATGTACCTTATATCTACTAGGACTTGGCACAACCTGTATACCATCACTGTCGCCACTACTAATCTACCTTATATCTACTAGAGCTTGGCGCAACCTGTATACCATCACTGTTGCCACTACTAATCTACCTTATATCTGCTAGGGCTTGGCGCAACCTATATACCATCACTGTAGCCACTACTATTCTACCTTATATCTACTAGGGCTTGGCGCAACCTGTGTACCATCACTGTTGCCACTACTAATCTACCTTATGTCTACTAGAGCTTGGCGCAACCTGTATACCATCACTGTTGCCACTACTATTCTACCTTATATCTACTAGGGCTTGGCGCAACCTGTGTACCATCACTGTTGCCACTACTAATCTACCTTAAATCTTCTAAGGCTTGGCGCAACCTGTATACATGCATACCATCACTGTTGACAGTATTAATCTACATTGTATCTACTGGGGCTTGGTGCAACCTTTATACCATCACTGTTGCCACTACTAATCTACCTTATATCTACTAGGGCTTGGCGCAACATGTATACATGCATACCAACACTGTTGACAGTATTAATCTACATTGTATCTACTGGGACTTGGTGCAACCTTTATACCATCACTGTTGCCACTGCTAATCTACCTTATATCCACTAGGCTTGGTGCAACCTTTATACCATCACTGTCGCCACTGCTAATCTACCCTATATCTACTAGGGCCTGGCGCAACCTGTATACCATAACTGTTGCCACTACTAATCTACCTTATATCTACTTGACCTTGGCGCAACCTGTATACCATCACTGTTAACGCTACTAATCTACCTTATATCTACTGGGGATTGGCATCTCTTTAACAAATTGCTTTTGTACTTAGAATATTGGAAAATATCCATCTTAAATTACAAAATGCTCAATTTTTATGAAAATGGGGAAATCAATCGCCCACCTTTAATACCAAAACATAAGCCTACGAGGGAAAAAAGTATCCCCACATAATCTGACAGGTTATGTGCGCTCTACGGAAGGTCAAGTGTTACTGTATCCTATTGCTTATAGGCTAGCGGGGAAATGAGAAGACTTCCTCGTCTCAGTGACAGCTTAACACAATATTTAGATTCTAACTTGGCAGTCATCATTTTTCAATTGCATAATCTTCAGCAGATGTTTTGTCTTCTTTTCGAAAACGCGACTGCCACAAAACTGGAAATACTCGTTTAGTACTTTACATTCCAGGCAGTTGTGCTAACCAATTACACCACAAATGGTCTTTGCCTGAGGTCTTAAGTAAAGGATAAGTTTGTGGAGTGCCATGGTCTCGGGAATAATTTGAATCATTCCGTATTTTGCTGTAGATGGCTTAAGTGAACAAATAGATCTGAATATTGCCTTAGGAGTGCAATTTTTTCATCTCAATTGACCGCTTTATTTACTCCGTGACAAGTTCTCTTCATGATATCCTCTATCTTTCATAACTGGTAACTAAAAGGACAGTGTGTAGCCCACTTCCAGTGGTGCTCCTTGGATAACGCCAAGAAGAGATCATCACAAATGTAAATTTCCCTGTTCTGCTAAAGCGTTGTAGAAATAGTGATCAGAACGGAACTAGCACTTTGGCTGATCTCTTCAGGGGACAATATCGACTGCTAAAGGAATAGGTTGGATAGGAAATTATAACACAATAAGCCCTTTCACATGTTCCCCTGCCCTTCGTGGGCTAGCAGCTAGTGAGTTTCAGTAGTGTCCTTTCCTCTTTCCATTTATGATCTCCATTTCATGACTTACTTCCTTCCATCTAAGTTCCTTAATCTTCTAGGACTGAGGGCATGTATTGACCCTTCATATAAAAGAGTATTATAAACCATTTTTGATTTTGCATCCGTAAGAGATTTGTTTTTCAGTCGGTCAACTCGTTAATGTGCCCAAATTAAATCTTTACAAATTCGTCCCAGTTATCTTTGTTCTCTGGTAATAAGCTCGTCATGATCCGCAGTGACGTTTCTAATTCTACTAACTTTTTGCTTTTTATTCCTCCTATAAATACAAATAAAATCGAAAGGTTATAGGCATTAATTATGTTTGTTGTGTCGTAGCAGTGAAGTATTGCGCTCTCCAGTATTTTTCTTTTCCCTGTTTTTTGAACCTTGAGGCAGGAAACTCGAGCTAGTGACTTTATGAATCAGATTAACAACCTGGCGGCCGTGAAATAGTGTTTCTTTAAAAAAGAGCAAGATTATTCAGCGTCTTAGGTTTTACTGAATCAGAGATTCTGGGAGACTGGAGCTAGTGGAGTGGATTAATGATAGTCTTTAATACTGTGTGGTTGATATTTAGTCTTCTTTATATTGCTTAAACTCAGTAAGAACAGCCTGATTACCTCCACCAGGATTGTTGTGGACTAATCATGAACAAGAACCTTTTGATGGGATCAAAATGGAACTCTGTGTGCCACCAAGACTGGCATATCCAGATCCTGTGGGGGTTATCTGCTTTCTATCCGTTGGGAATTGGAGTGATTTGGTTCTAGATGGAGAAATGTTACGGATATATCTGATTATTCAAACATGAAACTGTCTCTATTCAAAAATAATTATACTGCAGAAATGGGAATCTAATATAAACAAATAAAATGGTCCCCACTTTTATATCACTGTATGACTTAGAAGATCTTCATATCCCATGTCTAACCATCTTGGTATTGCTTCTCTACCTTCACTTTCCTCTTTCTTATTCCCCTGGAAACACTGAATGGGTTTGCTAATTTACCTGGCTTTCTCCATTTCCAATTTAACATATACATTAAGGGGGATGCTTATTTCACAATATACTGTATTCTATCGAACCTTCGTACAATAATTTTGGTTAATTCTCTAAGCAGACTATGTTAGTATCTTCTTTCCTCACTCAATTCACTGAATTCTAACATCCCCATCGACCATAAAATTATCCCTCTCATTTCCATTTTCATTTAGCCTCCTGGGTTTATTCAGGTGAATAAAATCATGTGAGTATATATTATGACCATCAGACAAGGCCATTGAGGGAACCACTGACCGCAGTAGTCCTCTCGACACCCTCATACTTCGAACCCATACGCCGAGAGGACTGGATGTGATCACAGACTAGCTTCGCACGAGACCTATAACTCAGGGAGTATCGTGACTAATGAGAGACTAAATGGTTAAAGAACCAACCCAAGGAACACACACCCAAAATACAAAGCTACAAGAAATTGTCCTGAACGAAGTAAAATTCGCTTGATGGTTATTGATATATCACAAATCCCTAACATACTTCGGAGGGTAAATATATCGGCTAATCCGCTTAGCTAATAAAAAGAATTTAAAAAATAATCATCCCCTAAATCGAATTCAAGTTAAACCCTCACGAACTCCTATTACAAGAAGATGAATTTAAACAAGCAAGCTAAAAGAGTAACTCATAAATTGTTCCCTAAGCAAATACAAACAGAGTTCAAAATACTAATAGTGACATCTCATGAATTTATTGCAAAGGTAAACTTTTAATTGGTTCCCAATGCTAATTTCAATAAATATTTAAAAGCACCAATAAGTATTAATATAAGCTATGATGGTGTTCTCTTTTACTATGCAATAAATTAGCTTAAGTCCTAATTAGGGGCAGATGACCTCGTAGTTCTGCCCCTTAAAACAACAATAACTAACTAACTAAATCCTAATTGAAGTTAAATTATTGCAGACGAGATGTGTCCGCAGCACAGAAGAATAAACAAAGCTAAGCGACAACCAGATAAAACAATAAACTACAATCAGATCACAATAAGAAATAAATAAACAAATTCACACAATTATTATTGTACACCCCTGCCTACGCGTCTAGTCGCAGTTTGCGGCTGATCGTCACCTAGGTGATTGTTGTTAGGATGGAGAAGGCATAGTCATGAGTACAACTGACTTCACTTGGCGGCCATAAGTCCATGTTTACAAAATGCCATTAGACTTAGCAACTCCTTTGTCACTAAATGTGTCAGCTTGTCCTAAAATATGTGGGTATAATTAAAACAGCTGTTCCAGAAGTGTTGGTCATTCTATAAAATAATATTACACATTTAAACGGTTCACATCTTATTTACATTCAATTTTAGATCAATTATGCATTTTATTTAGTCTCAAATTTACTTTGCTTTTAAATTCCTATAAGTATAGTTTAGATATTTAGTGACCATCATGGCACTTGATGACAACAGCAAAGACCATTGCCCCAAAGGATGTCTCTTCTAAGAAAATATGAGGGGAAAATCCTCATGGCAGTCAACAAAATAACACGCTCCTACAATGGTGGGACTCTGTGCTCACATGGCTCGCTATAATACCTCGGTCGATGAGAATGGCCTCTATCGCTGGAAAAACACTCCTAACCTGCGTTATTGTGATTGTTGCACTAGCATGTGAAAATGGGAGATAGGGTATGGTATTTGAAGTCATTTTTCAGTGTTACTCAGAGATTTATTGGACTGTAGTATTCTCTATGCTATCGTATGCACAGTTAATCAGCATATTAGCATGCTATCGTGTCAGAGAAAAATTGTGGCAAACATTCCTACATGCTCCTATCACCATTTTGCAGTTATCATGTGTAGACAGTGGTTATTTCATTTGCGGGGTTTAGACATCGTGGCCATGGTGCCCCGTGTACATGTGTGTGTGTGTGTGTGTAGAATTTTTGTGATAACCTGCGTTATTGTGATTGTTGCACTAGCATGTGTAAATTGGAAATAGAATATGGTATTTGAAGCCATTTTCAGTGTTGCCTTAATAATCGAAATGTAATGTTTCTCGGTCGGTCAACACGACTGTACCCAATTGCATCCTGAAGAAAATATTGCATGAGAATATTAAATCCACTTGGATGATTGACGATTGGAGCAGGTCACCCAAGGGTAGCCTGTTTATTAATCTCATGTAATATTTATGAGGATAAGGGAACCTCCAATAAGAATCGTTGACCGACTGAAAAACATTAATTTTCAATTAAGCATACAATAATAACATGAGTGGATAGGAACCGATGAAATGTTGGGGGGCGGGGGAGAGCGGGGCATTGCTGCCTCACGCTATACGCGATTATTTTGTTTACCAAATTAACTTCTACATGTTTGAATCAGTTGCAGATGCCGCTACAGTCGAATGTTGGATCCGCCATTCGTGTTCAATCAAAACGGTGATTCAGATGATGAGTGAGAGGCGACCATCAATTACAAATTTTATAAAAATTAAAGGTGACGGTAATTGTCTGTTCAGGCCATTGGCATATTGTGTGTACAACAATCAGAGTTTCTGAATTGTTAAACATGTTATAGACAACTGGAAGAATTATTCTCCTTTAATGTTGCCAACTGCGTTATGTACGAAACTGCTATTAATACGATCGATGATTACAAAGTATACGTCTTTGATTGGAATTCATGGAGGTCATGTTGAGTTCGTTGCCGCTGCTCAAGTTAACAAAATGAATATTGACATAGTTACTAAAAACAAAACGTATACTGTAAACGCCGAATATACGCCACTAAATAGATTAATTTCTTTACTGTACTCTGGAGATGGCCGGAGATATCAGTGCTAACTCATAGTGAAGTATGGTAGAAAACGTGAATACCAAGAAACAGAAACGAGCACTGCGCGTCTCAAATCAATATCAGAAACAGATGGTCACAAAACAGTTTTCAGTCACTTATTGATGTGCTGCTTATGATACTATTCTCTATATAGAACCATTCTCTATCGGAAGTCTGTGTAACATTTTGTCAGTACTGCTCAGCTGTATACATTTCAAAAAAGAAAAATACAAGTGGTCACTATTCTCATTGCTCTAGCGATGGCATACACAATACACATCACTGTACTTCAGAAATTAAGCAGTTCTTTACGAATTGTGACGAAATCAGTAAAACCTTTGAGAAAATCGTTCGGAATTATAATAATGCTATGTCGTTTGTATCCTTTGGTGCTACCGTTGAGCTACTACCGAGCCATGGGCCTTACTGTATAAAAATCAACAGTGTCATTCATCATAGAATTTCCCCTTTATATGCCAGAGAACAGGAAAACAGTTCATATAACCAATTAGACATCTTATAATTTTCAGAGGCAAATAATTTAAAGCTACTAAATAATGCTCATAACGAACTTTTTATAGTATGCTAGATCAGCACTATCCTTACGTGCACTCATATAAGATAATGCACTAGAAAGTAAGTGAAGAGAAGAAATCAGCTCTAAAATAAAATCGTCGTCAAATGGAATTGGTAATGCGTTTCCATCATGAGCTAGGTGACCCTATCACCCCAGCTTCGGCCAGCATCAAACTGTCGAATCATGTCCAGTTAACAATTCAGAGAATAGTATAGTCTGCGTGTTTGGAGTTTAGCTATTCACCTCGGCTATTCAGAATTGTGTCTGGGACCTGTCGTCCGTGTGCCTTTTAAGTTTACGCTGGGTAAACCGTTAAAGATAAGGTGGGACACACGCACAGAGGACAGGCAGACACCCGCACATTTTATCTCATAAGTCTACTTCATCATTTATCCAAAAGCAACGGTACCGTAGCTGTCTGTTCTGGTCACTAGCATGAAGACATTTGAACAGCCAATTTCACATGGAAAGAAGTGCTGTAGGATTGTTGAAATTAATGCTTCGAAGCAGCATGGGTCTTCTATATTACCTAAGAGTTCATTCTCTAAATTCAAACCTGAGAGACTCATGTTTGTAATTATATTTATACCATTGGTATCATAAGTAGACTCTCTCTCTGTAGTTAACAGCCGTGAGGCTGGTTGGCAGCAGCTCGCCATTCTTCCCGTCTCTCTGTCTTCCTCTTCAGTTCACAGTATGAGCCACAACCCATATCTTGCAGTATTTGACTCCTGTACTCCAGTCTGGGTCTTCCTCTACAATTCTTGCCGTCTACTGTTCCCTCGATTATAAGCTTAATCAGTCCATTTTGTCGCAGTATGTGGCCCACGAGGTGATTCCTTCTTCTTTTTAAATATTTAAGGAAGCATCTTCTCTCTCCCACTCTTCTAAAGACTTCCTCATTTGTGACCATTTCTTTCCAACTGATTTTCATAATCCTTCTATAGCACCAGGTTTCAAATGCTAGTAGTCTATTCCTCTCACTCGCTCCTATTGTCCAAGATTCGCTGCCATATAGCGCGACGCTCCATACATAGGTCTTCAACATTTGTTTCCTCACATCAAGACTTATGTTCCTTGCAGTAAATAGGTTCTTCTCCTTATAGAAAGCGTTCATGGCTTGAGAAATCCTACTTAATATCTCTCTGCAGCTTCTTCCATCACTCGTTATTTTACTTCCCAGATAATTAAACTCATTCACTTCTTGTATCTTTTCATTTCTTAACTCTATTGATGTCTGGTTTTCGCCATTTCTACTGCAGACCAAAATTTTTATTTTATTTGTATTTATTCTCATATTAAATTCTTCCTCCATTATTTTGTGCATCTTGCTCAGGATCTTTTGTAAGTCTTCACTTTCTGCAATTAGCGCTATGCCATCAGCAAACCTTCACATGTCAACTTTATCTCCATGAATATTCACTCCTGTGGCAAATTCTTCTCTTACTTGGTCGATCGCTTTTTGTACATATATATTGAATAGGTAAGGGGAAAGGGAACAACCCTGCCGTACACCCTTTCTGATGTGTGCTGTTTCTTCCTTGCTGCCACAACAAACTATTCCAATTTCCTGCTTATAGATATTGTAGATGAGTCTTCTGTCTCTAAAGTTGATACCTGTTTGATGAAGAATGCTGAATAGAACATCCCAGTTCACATTGTCAAACGCCTTTTCAAGGTCGATGATCGCTAAGAAGGTAGGTTTGCCTTTCTTCATCTGCTACTCTATCACTTGCCTCAATGCTACGATTGCTCCTCTTGTTCCTACTCCTTTCCTAAAACCAAATTGATCATCAGGTAGATTTTCATCGACTTGTTTTTCTCTTCTCTTCATAATAATTCTGGTGACTATTTTTGATGCATGACACACCAGACTCAATGTTCTGTATTGTTTACATGACCTTGCATTTGATTTGTTAGGTATAGGTACTATTATGCATTTTACAAAGTCTTCAGGCAATTCTCCAGTCTTGTAAATAGTACATATTAAGTTGTACAGTTCCTTTTTTAACTTGTCACCTGATTGTTTCAATAGTTCTCCTGGTATGTAGAAGGCAGAACTCCAAATTGTACCGCTGTAGCCTTAAATTTTGTGGATATCTCTATCTACTTAGTATGAAACAAAGTGCCCGATTCTGGGATGTAACAAGTAATCTCGAGAACAAATTGATGGATTTTGATGCGGTTTTCACCATTCGGTAAAGAATTAATCGAGGAAGGATTCAGTAGAAAAACATTTATTTATGAACAAAAGAAGCTGAGCAGTAACGATTTCATTGAATCGAGTCGAAGAAAAACGTACCGTCCATGTGTCTTTCAAGCTTACGCTGGGTAAACCATTAAAAATATCTATATACTCTGAGAATTGTTCAGTATGGAAAGTTCTGCAGAATAGTCCATGACAGCTCCCACATCACCCCCCTATAAGTGTGTTTACGTTTTCATTTTATCCAGCTGTCTCCATTCAGTGGAGATTTAAATTACTAGCATCGGAGTGAGTTTGAAAGCCTATGAGACCTATCACCACAGCTTCTACCAGCATCAAACTGTCGAGTCGTGTCCAGTTAATACTTCAGAGAAGAGTATAGCATATGTGTGTGGAGTTTCGCAGTTCACCTCGGCTATTCAGAATTGCGTCTGGGACCTGACGTCCGTGTGCCTTTTAAGCTAACGCTGGGTAAACCGTTGAAGATAAGGTAGGACACACACACACACAGAGGACTGGCAGACATCCACACGTTTTATCTCATAAGTCTACTTCATCATTATCATTTACCCAAAAGCAACGGTACCGTGAATGTCTGTTCAGGTCAGTAGCATGAAGACATGCGAACAGCGAATATCATACGGAAAGAAGTGGTGTAGGACTGTTGAAATGAATACTGCGGAGCAGCACGGGGCTTCTAGTATATTTTAGAACTTAGTAGTTGCCTACTCCTTTGGAATTTCAGTCAATTATCACCATACGACGAGAAAGTTTGACGAGATAAATCTCCTAAATAAATTTACAACTTATCGCCTATAACTCAGCCATTTTACTGCAAGAATGGCTTTTCTCAACTAATCAAAAGGATATTGGAATACTATATTTTATTTTTGGGGCCTGGGCAGGAATAGTAGGAACTTCATTAATTATACTTATTAGTGTTGAACTAGGTCAACCTGGCTATTTAATTCGGCGATGATCAAATTTATAAAGTAATTGTAACAGCTGATGTTTTGTAATATTTGTTTTATTGTATTACCGATTATAAATGGAGGATTCGGAAATTGTCTAGTACCTCTAATATTGGGAGCGCCCGATGTAGGATTCCCACAAATAAATAACATAAGATTTTGATTATTACCACCTTCTCTATCTCTCTTATTAGTGAGCGGTGTAGTAGACAACTGTCTATCCACCCCTCTCCGTTCTGTCTAACTCTATTTACTGTACTGTCCGTTTCTTCAATCTTTGTAATATTAATTTTGATATTGTGTTTCCCATGAAATACAAGGCCCGCTCGATACTTTCACAGCGTTCACAAGTTTCTTTGTCCGTGCCATGTCTTCATAATTGTACTCAGCTTACAATATGGGAGAATGACGTAGTCTGGCATGAAACTCAGATCTTGGCGCAGTTCATAACAAGTGAAGGGACAATATATGAAGTTACAAAAGTCTCGGATATTAACTCTGAGAACAGAACTACCATTCTCTTAAAATGTATGAACCACTGTAGGTCTTGTATGTCGCATTATGTTTGGAAGGTATTCACTTTAATGGAAACCAGTGTAAGATTTAATTCCACCTATGCAAAGAATATGTTTGTGAAACTAGTAATTTCTCTTCAGGATGATGCTGATCTCACTGAGGATATTAAGATGGAAGATATCTCCATACCAGAGTTTGTTCTTTGCTTCAAAACAGAAACTCCATCTATAGCGAGTGGTGGAGATGTCAAAGAGGTAAGTACCTGATTGGGTTACTACTTGTTGCATCTTATAGAAGACATGACCTGAACGCCATCTTCTTCTCATCGGTGTTATTTATGGATTACAGAATTTTGTATTCAGACCGTAGTGATGACGGCTGCTATCTGCTATCAGGCTGTGTAAGGTACGGAAAGTATTGAATAGGCGGAAAAATTAAAAAAGTCTTATTTTTTCATATATTACTGTCAATACAGAATCTAAAATGAATATTATTTCTAATAAAAACATTATAATGTCCGACAAGTGCTGGACTCAAACCCATGACCTCCCTATGTGTATGTCGTTGGTCTATTCACTGATGTAATGGAGGATACCTTAATTCTCATTGGTGAAGGGTACATTATATGAAGCCAAGTTGCCTGTTGTGAACTGTGCATTTCCGTATGAAGGTGTTACAGTATTCTCGTGGACGAGATTGATTGGCTATTATATAACCATTATTTAATGACACTAAATTATGTGGCTTACTTTTCGTAAAGCATAGGGCACGTGAATTAGACTTTCTGAAAATGAGTTTCCATGACAGAAAGATGCCATGTCATTGGATGAGTCTTAATCATCTAACTGAAAGTAATATATACAGCACTCCTCAAATTAATGGTATTCGTGGAGACTGGTCGTTTACAAAAGGCTCTTTAGTACATGACTTGGAATATTCTTTTATTGTGGACAGGAGAGCTTTCAGTGGAAAATATCAGTGGGGTATATGATAACGGCTATCTATTTCTACTTGTTCAGAGTTGCCTTCGAAATCTTGGTCAATATATTAATTTTGTTGCACTCTCTGAGCAGTTGTGCTGCATCCAGACAAGGATCGTCTTTTTCTTTTTCAGGCAATGTGCTGATTTTGTACATTCCCATTGACCATAAAAATCTCCCTCTCTTCGATTTTCATTCAGCCTTCAGGGCTTATTCTCATAGGAGAATTATTGATATTGTGTCCGTATTTGAGATACCACAGGTCTCAAAGTCAAAATCAACCCCCGTGAAATCCCATCACAAACAAACACATACCACCACAGACATAACCTTGAGCTAGTCACAACATGAGAATGTTACTCTTAACATCAGGTAAGGATTGGGTGGAGTTAAGTCAAAATACACGCTAATTAATGAAAAGAAAAGTTCTAGTGTATTGCAAATCACCAAACAGTTCAGATAAAAACGTGTCTTAAATAATGTATTTATCGATGATCCCAAACCTACACTTTTCTGGGCAAAAATGAAATTATTTTAAGTTAATTGCAAGTAGGATAACAGAGCCCCTTTAGCTGCAATTAATTACCACTTAAATACATGTTTCCATTGAGAATAAACGTAAATTAACATAGTCTAAATACCAATTAAGAAATATTTACAAACCATTTGACCAACTTATGGCTCTCCCTAGCCTTTACCTGGTTGCATTTCAAAACAGTATCAAAAAACTCTGAACACCTGCACCTCAAACTAGTTTTGGTGGTCACTGGAGCCCCGCCTCCTGGATTATACTCAACATCTGTTATATCTCATCATTTCAATCTCCTGAAGCCAGTTCTCCGAATATTGGTTGAACTCACCTTCCAGGCTTGAATAGGATTTGCGAGAATTTCCAGGAAATCTCCTTCTCCCTTCCTCTCTTGTTGAATTTTGATGTATATTATGTTGGTTGGAATAATTTTCTCTATAGTGTGAAATTTCATAGTAATTGTAACATAGCCTCTTCACTTGTTTCAATTGTAGTATATAAATGCACTGCTTTCAGATTTAGTGCAGATTCTAGTAATTTAGCACTGTGAATAATTTTTCTCATGCACTTCAAACACGTGCTAAACTTCACGTTTAAATCACTGCTAACTTATACCTGATTTTATCGGTGTAATAGTGCTTTTAAAGCCTCCTACAATTAATTTACACAGTTCAATAAATAATTCAGATCAGTATTTGAGCTCTCTCTTGTCGGTGTAGAACTAGCCAGTTAAAATGAAATGTGCTCAAACTATCGCGCCGAGACTCCACAGTTAGCAAAATTCAATCAATGCACATTTTTTTTGCTACACTTAGTGAGAAATAATCTGCACTCTATTTCAAAACTTATACTCAATTCTATACACTCTGGATTACCCTGAGTTTCGATGCTCGAATCTCTGCATCCACCATCTCAGGCGCTTGACAAATTCAGTTTTGAGCGTAGTGCAGCATTTGCTGCTTCTTCATTCTCTAGCCAATCAAGGTCATCCTATATTCTTCCGATTAGTTTGAGGTATTTCCATACACTGTACGGTCAATGTGTAATTCAATTTATTGTATTGTCTATTTCTTCAATCCATATACTAGTAATTTTGATCTCGTTTTTCCAATGAATTCCACGGCTCGCTCGATTCTTTCAGTCTTCATTAGTGACTTTTTTGCCAGTCTTCATAATTGTACTCGGCTTACAATGTCGGAGATCGACTCGGCGTTGCCTCGTGGTCTGACATAGAATTCTGTTGTTCGTGCTTTTTGTAAAGAAGTGAACAGGGGCAATAACTATATATTTAGATCAGCCGATGACGTCACCCAAGTCTGGGATGTTAACTCTGAAAACAGAACTACCATTCTGTACAAACTTTCTCATGTAGTTTTTGTACTGTATGCCGTAATGTTTGGAAGGAATTCAATGTAATGGATATCAGTATAAGATTTAATTCC
This sequence comes from Meconema thalassinum, assembly GCA_946902985.2. Lineage (NCBI taxonomy): Eukaryota > Metazoa > Arthropoda > Insecta > Orthoptera > Tettigoniidae > Meconema > Meconema thalassinum. The sequence goes on along the minus strand of OX336398.1, from coordinate 36,867,762 downwards.
ACCTATGCTAAGGAACATGCTTGTGAAAAAAGTAATTTCTCTGCAGGATGATACTGATCTCATTGAGGATATTAAGACAGAAAAATTCTCCATACCAGAGTTGGTTCCATGCATCGAAACGGAAACTCCATCTTTAGCGAGTGGTGGAGATTTGAAAAAGGTAAGTACCTTATTGCGTCACTACTTGTTGCACCTTATAAAGGACATGACCTGATTGACATCTTCTTCTTCTCTCCTTCCCTGGTGTTTATCCCAGTGCGGGGTCCGCTGCTCTACTACATCTTCTCCACCTTTTTCCTGTCGTTTACATCTGCAGGTTGTAAGCCAACATCGCGCAAATCTCTCAATGTTTTCGATCCATCGCTTCGCAGGTCGTCCGCGTGGTCACATTCCGCCTGGATCAAGTTTGAAAGCTATTTTGGCGACAGAGTCGTCCGGCATTCTCATAACATGACCATAACAACGGAGACGAGCTTCCCTCACTTTCTCCGTAATTGGTGTAACATCTAATTGATGTCGAACATCTGCATTTCGGATATGGTCATATCTAGTCAGTCCAAGTGTCCAACGGAGCATCTTCGTCTCCATCGTGTGCAGAGCCTGTTCATGTTTTCTCGTCATTGGGCGGACGTACAACTGTCTTATAAACTTTAGCCTTTAGGTATTTAGGCTTCTTTTTGTCGCAGAGGACACCAGTGACCTGTATCCATTTGAGCCAGGCCGCATATACCCTCGCCCGAGTATCTAAAGTTACATCACCATTTGACGTGATAACCGACACTAGATATCTATAGTTATTTGTCTTGGGCAGATCTTGATCTCTAATTTTGACAGTGCCATCGGTTTGCGGGCCATATTCAAGATATTTTTTCTTCTGGATGTTAAGGCGTAGTCCATAGGCAGCCAGTCTTTCCATCCATTTTTGCGCTTGATGCTGGAGTTCCAGGCGTGTTTCTTGTACGAGTACAATATCGTCAGCTAAAAGAAGGGTCCAAGGGTGTGATGTTTGTATGTCAGCCGTAACCGTATCCGTGCAGAGGATAAACAACAGTGGCGATAGTGCAGAGCCTTGATGAACACCGACGGTGATATTGAAAGGCGGGGAGATTCCGGCTGGGCAGCGTATTACACTAATTACATTGCAATAATGAAGTTGCATCCATTTTATATAGGTTTCAGAAACCCCATGGGAACGAAGAGCACACCAGATAAGGTCATGTGGGACACTGTCAAAGGCCTTTTCTAGATCTAGGAAGGCCATGTGTAAACTCTTCTCTCTGTTTGCATTTCCATCAATAGGCGTGTGGCATAGATTGCATCTGTGGTGCTGCAACTTTGAACAAAACCGCATTGATTTGGTGTGACAGTGACAATATTTTTGAGCCTCCTATCCAGCACTCATTCAAATATTTTCAGATTGGGACACGCTAGTTGTCCATGCATGTGCGAGTTTATTTTCCGTGCTGATCTGCTGATGAGCGTGGTAAGGAATTCTGCAGCAGGCTTCCCAAGCATTTTCCAGATTTCTGCTGGGATGTCATCTGGGCCTGTAGCTTTCCCATTTTTCATTTTTGTTGTGGCTGTTTGTACCTCGTCAGCTGTAATTTGGGGCACAGGTTCGAAGTGATTCCAGAATTTTGTATTTAGACCGTGTTGACGACAAATCGAACCTGTCTGCTATTAGGTTGTGAAAAGTACGGAAAGTACAAGACATCTAGAAGGATGGTAAAGCATTATATTTCCCGACTACTGCTGACTCAAACCATTGACCTCACTCTATGTACGCCGTTGCTTTAATCAATGAGCTAAAGGAGTCTGTATTTTAATCCTCATAGGTGGAGGGTAGATTTTGTTAAGCCAGCTTATACTTAGCACAATTACATTGTACTAGTTGCCTGTTGTGACCTTTGCAGTTTTCTTTGGAAGAGTTTCAATAATGTCATGGCATAAGTGTACAAAATGATCCAATAATGCCTGTTAGCTTTTCTCATTGAACTTGATATTTCACCTTTCTTGGCAGCCCGGACAAACGGGAAGATTATTATTATTTTTAGAAAATAAATCCTTTTTACCTGTACTGCAGTAACTCTAATGACTACTGTTGATATATAATGTGAATACAGTAGGCCTACTGCTTGCAGTTAGGAGCATTATGCAGTGGCAAAATGTATGTTAAGTAATCGACAAATCACTCTCCCTAAAGGCACTTATTGTGATTGGCTTACTGGAAGTATCATGACAATGTACCTGCCCTAATCACAAATTTTGCAGTTATATGTTAAGATGTTCATGTAGAATATTGTTTATATGGCATATATGAGTGATTTATACATTCATTCTTGAAAGCTGTGCTGGTACAACTATTGAGGACCAAGTTACGTGTAAGTGACATGTACATGTATTATGTGCTGTGACTGAGATGGACCAAAGGATGGACCAGTAAGAGGAAAGGCTTTAACAGTCTTGCTGCTAGAAATTTCAAAAATAATTCTTTCAGCCCTCAAGCCTATTATTTCCTTTTAAGTACTGTTCTCTACATTTGCTATCACACTTCAATTTGGTCTTGTTTGGATTCATCTCTACATAGCTACAACACCCTACATCCGAGGCAATCTGTTTTACATGTTGTAACCTTGGCCAATCCCTACCGTTCTTGTCCTCGACCCTACCTTCGATAACTAGCTTTGCTATTCCTGGGTGACTTACAACGTGTCCCACCAACCTATCTCTTCTCTTCATTAGCAGTTGCCAGAAACAACTCTCTTCTCCCACTCGTCTTAACACCTAAATCTATATACGATGTCAGCAGATTCCTTTTTTCTAAAAATGCTTTCCTTGCCTGAGCCAACCTACTTTTTATATCCTCTTCGATTCGTCCATCACTGTTTATTTTGCTTTCTAAGCATCAGAAGTCCCCTACTTCCCTTACCTTTTCACCTTTTCACGTCCAGAAGGGTTTCTGATTTTTTTTCGCCCGCATTGAAATATTTTTGTTTTATATTTAATAATTTTCTTTATGAATTCTTCCCTCAACACAGAATCCATACTCATTTGAAACTCATTCTATTCCTCTGGTGTGTCGGTTAATATGACTATGTCATCAGCAAATCTGAGAATTGAAATTGTTTCTCTTTGAATCTTTACTCTTACATTGAATTTTTCACAGATTTCCTTCATTGCTTGTTCAATGTATACATTCAAAAGTATGGGTTATACGTTGCGGCCTTGCCTTACACCTTTCTGAATACCAGCTTGTCTCTCATGTCCTCCGGCTTGAGTAACTGCTGTGTGGTGTTTGTATAGATTGTATATCACCTTCCTATCCCTGTACTTTATTACAATCTTCTTCAATATATCAACCAACTTACTCCAATCAATGTTATAAAATGCCTTAAGTCTACAAATGCCATGAACATTCTATTATCTTTACTTATTCTTCCATCCAAAATCAGCCGAAGACTTAGTACAGCATCCCTTGTTCCTAAGATTCTCCAGAAGCCAAACTGGCCTTGACCCAACTCTGATTATATCTGTCTTTCCATCCTCTTGTAAATTATTCTAGTCGGGATCTTTGAAGCATGAGTGATCAAGATAAACGTAAGGTCATCTTCACATCTGTCAGCTCCTGATTTCCTCAGTATAGGGTTGTAACATTCTTCTTCAAATCAGAAGGTAACTCACCTGCATCATAAACCCTACACACCAAGTGAAATAACCTGATCAGACCTCCTTCACCAATGCAGCGTAGCAATACACTCGGTGTATGATCTATGCCTGGTGATTTTTTTTCTGCTTAAGTCTTCCAATGCTTAGTCAACTTTTGATTAATTTGACCTATATAGGAGGGAATTCTTTGATAAGTTTCAGATATAGATCAGGCGGTATACAAACACTCGCCATTTCTTTCGGTCGGAGTAGATTTGCTCTTCTACATCTTCCCATTTCACAATCCGTTTGTTGACCTCAGACTTCACAGTGTCTTGGCCTTCCTACCGGTCTCCTCCCTCTTACTTCTCTTGCTGTTCTATTTCTGTCGTTTCTGATGAAATGTCCAAACCACTGTAATCTGCGTCCTCCTAGGAGCTCAGTGACAGGTATTTTGATACCAACTTCCTGCCAGTTAATTTAATTCATAATCTTATATTTCCTGATTCTCTGGTTCATTGTTCTGATGAATTTCATATCTGTTGCCATTATTTTACTAACAGTCTTGTTGAGTAGGGAACATGTTTGAAGTCCATAGGTGAGAATTGGAATAAAGTAGGTACGTAATATGCTTAATTTTGCTTTCTGGGGGTATTTTGTCATTCCATAGTAGATTTCTCACTTCATAATAAGAAAGAGAAGCTCTTTGGGTCCTGGTAAGGATCTCTTGCGTTATAGAGTTGTCCTTTGAGACAACACTTCCAAGGTACTTGAAGTTAGAAACAGATTTCAGCTGAGTTCCCTCTAGAAAGATGTTGGAACCTGAGCCGTTCCTGTTGATAATTTCAACTGTTTTTGTTTGACAGATCTTTAGTCCAAATTCTTTAAACTTGTCATTCCAAAAGTTTAGTTTCTCCTGCATTTCTGATTCTGTTTTTCCTTATATCAACACATTATCCGCAAATACCAGATCGTTAGGCTCATTGTAATGTTCTTTGACAGATTTTATGATCCGATCCATGGTGACGATGAATAGGAGTGGTGACAGGGCACTCCTCTGTTTGTTTCAAACTTGAACACAGCTTAGGCACATTTGGTAAAGCATCTTTACTTTATCAATTAGGAATTTTGGCACATTGGTTCTCTCGATGCATTCCCAGATATTCGTCCTGGGGGCACAGTCGTAGGCCTTTTCGATGCCCTTAAAACCATTACCAAGTTCTTCCCATGTTCCCAGTACTTCTCTGATTGCATTCTCACAGTGAATATGAGGTCTACTGTACTTTGATCCTTCCTGAAGCCATGTTGTTCTTCCTCCTCTTCTCCAAATGCTTGAGTGAATGAGAAAGTAGAGTGATACCTCCATAATTTCCACATTTCCTCCTATTTCCCTTTTTATGTATAGGAATTATGATGCCTTTCATCCAGTCTTCTGGTATCCTGTTCTCAGTCCAGATGAGAGTACTCTATATATCCACTGTATATCCGGTGCTCCAGCTGTCTTGATAATGCCAGTGGTGAGTTCATCAGATCCTGAAGACTTGCTATATCTTATACTTTGAAGTGCAGTTGCTTCTTCCAGCCGAGTTAACTGGTGTGCTTCATCCCTCACATTTAAGATACAGTCTGCAGTGCTCATGTTGTCAAAATGTTCTCCATTTTAAAAAGTGTTGAAGTAGTTCTTCATTTCTTCTCTGATGCCTTGAGCAGTCGTCACCAGGTTCCCATTATCTGCTTCCAGTGCAAGGATGCTACCGTGCTCACTTCTTCTATTCTTAATTACTTTGTAAAGCATTTTTTATTGCCTTCAGTCTTCTGTCAAACTGGTGGCGAACTCATGGCAAAACCTTTGGTTTTTTCCTGTACCAGTCGCTTAAAAAACAATTTCTTGTTCCCATACTCCAGTGCTAGATGCTCAATTTCATCTTCTTGACGGCCTGTTTTCAGCTTTGCATAGTCTAAATTCTTCTTAGATACGTTTCTTTCTTTCACTGCAACTTTCACCCTGTTATTCCACGATGGTGTTTCTTTCACCCTGCTTATTGCACTTGTCTTTCCACTTTGTGATTTAGCTGCTGAAAGCAGTGTTAACTTAAAACACATCCCTCTTTTATCATTTTTCGATAGTTTAGCCATGATTTTTTTTCTTTGATATTCTTCTTGTTTCAGAGTTTCTCGTAACAGTCAGGTGCTCACTTCTTCTGCATTTTGAAGTGCTTGGTATTGCGCTCACTGGCATTTTTGGTGTGTGGTCGCTGTCGAAGCATTCACTAGGAATAACCTTAACATCTGTGATAAACTGGTTAGCACATCTATCAGTTTTTATGTAAACTATTACTCTCCTGGGCTTCCCATCGCAATTGTAACGTGTAATTTTATGGATGTCTCTCTCTGGAACCAAGAATTTTGTAGCACTGACAGTTTCGTGCGCAGAAGTCTAGTAGGTATTCACCCTCGCTGTTCCTGACACCATAGTCCTGGGGACCGATGATATCTTCACAGCCGTGTCTGACTGTCCCAACCTGGGCATTCAGGCCTCCTACGATCGTGATGTTATCTTCTTATATATGATCCTCCAGATCTACGAGGAACTGATCTTTCTCATGTGTAGAACAGCCTGTTCGAGGAGCATACATTTGGAGGTTGATATGGAATGTCTGGCCAATACACGTAGTTTCATTTTTTAATTCTGGCATTCACCTAGCTGATGTCTGCCTATTTATCTATACATTTTTGTAGAGAACAAAACCAACTCCATTTCGGGCTTCTTCAGAATTTCCACTCCAGTATGAAACATAATCTTTTCGTAGTGTTTTCTTTCCTGTACGTTTCCATTTGCTTTCTCTCAAGCCCAATATCGCAAGTTTGCAACTGTTCATAAAATCTTCAATTTCTTCGCACTTCCCTGTAAGGGTTAGGATATTAAGGGTTCAAAATCTGAACTGCTTCTTCTTGGATGGTGTTTGTCTCTTTCTGCATCACCAATGAACTTCAGGTTTTTGACCGTCATTATTTCGTGATCTCCGTGAAGAGTTACTGTCAAGTCCAGTAGTATTACCGTTCTTACATCCGAGGCTTGGTTTAGGTTTGAAAGCAATTTCAGTCAACCCTTTCCAGCTGTCTTGCTCAGCCTAACACGGCAGAGGAGTTTCTGTTGGGGTTTACTCCCCTAGCCTTTGAGAATCCTTTCTCATCCCACAAGGCAGTGGGTTCCATCTGCACAACCCCAAGATGGGTGGGGTGCCTCCTCCCCCAGAACAACCGTAATGAATTACACATTCTCAGCCTTCGCCGTCGTTGAGTTCTTCACACGTCACCCTGTGCAAGGGGCCTTCGTTATACCCTCCGAATATAGTACCGTTGCCCACCCCCGTGACATGGACACACCTGATGAGAGTTGTCCATGTAAGTACAGATTTCATGGACCGGGTAATGAGATTATGGCTCTAGCCTCCACGACTAGAGTAAGAAAGTAATTTCAGTCAGTTGTACAGCTGATAAATCCTTTCTTTGAGTTGTGCTGTGCTGTAAAGCTACATTATTGGTTATTGATTGTGTAGAAGCGTAATATGATAGCAAATAAATTAATGGTTCATTCTTGTCGCTAGGATATAGAAGAAGAAACCCATGATGAAGAGAGTGATGCAAGTGGAAATCATATAAATGAGTAAGTGGACAACATAATAAGGAAAAGTATTGTATGTATGCAAACTAAAACTGTTGGATGTGAATAAGTTTTGTTGACTAATCAGTTATTCACTTATTTTTTTATCATTGAACGTTTTTGTATTTGTCTGTCTAAAGCGGATATTGATATTCACTTTTTAGTTGGCAGCTCAAAAACTAACCGTTCTCATTCAGAGATTTAACTGTTGGAAGTAATCCAGCATGAATGTTATTGAGGAGATGACCCACTAGGTGTTCCCACCAGTCGTAGTAATTTTGTTTATTCACGTGTATTTTGTTTTTTCCTCCTGGTGGGTACATAAATAAATAAATCAGAAGGCATTCCGATGCGTGAGCAAACCACAAACAACTATCCATGTGAGAACAGTTGTTGAAACGAAAGTCAAATGTTACATCTAAATGAAACCCTAAGTCGATTAGATTTCGTGTCCTTGAAACAGAGCTATGCACCACGTGACTCCTTCATTTCACGCTGATTGTGCGAGATGTCCCGAACAGCAGGTTTCCTATCATCTTTTCGTAATAGTGAACAAATCTGGGAACTACTCTGCAGAACATAATCCATTTATTGATAATGATCATAATACCCGGGATACATTAATGGATTTTCCGCTAAAGTACAGTGAAAGTAAGCTAAGGTGTAAAACAAATAAATACATTAAATAGAAAAAATACCATAAATCAGCTATATACAGACAATGAATTGAAACACGGTTGGTACAATACCGAACCATTCATGACATTACTTGCTGTTTCAGTACGGTACAGAATCACTGGAGTAATACCGAACCTTGTGTAGCAGAACTAAGAAGAAATGGCTTCGTTTCCAACCCCAGCCATCCTAACAGTGGTTTTCCGTTGTTTCCCGACTTCTTCTTTAAGCAATTGCTGGGATAGTACCTTAACTCCGATCACGGCCGCCTCGTACCCAAATCTTTTCCCCAATCACAAATACATTAGTTCAGCCATCACAATCACACTGGTTATCAAACATGTACACGGGAGTCCGTGATCATGATGTAAAGCTCTTAAATAGGTTATCATTAACCATCACCAATGTATACACGCAATTGGCCTACTAACCTAAACCAGCGCACCTGGGGGTGACAAGAGCCCTGTACCTCATTATTATTATTATTTTTATTATTATTTATTTACCATAAATCGTACAAGAAGTATGGAAGACCTAGTGAAAAAGAACGAGCCCTACATACATATTTCATGATTCACAGGCACAGATTACATCTACATTTGTTTTAACAATATTTACATGTTTTACAAAGATATTTGCAGTATTTACATATTTAGAATATTGACATACGTTAGTACATTCTTCCTGTTCACTCACTCTCTCACGCACGCACTTTCATAACCTCAATCAATCCATACATTCATTCATTCCATTCAGATACTCATTCATTCAGCGAGACAATCAATCACTCATACATACGTTTATTTATACAATGTACCTTTTATGTACGGCTTGAATTTCCGAAGAGGCAAAATCTTGTCATCCCCTGGCAGCGCGTTCCATAACCGCGCAGAGTGGCCGTAGAAACCTGTCAGGTAAGCATTGCTACGTGCGAAGGGCGGAACGAGAGTTACACCTCGTCCTCTCCGAACTGAGCGATATGCCAATGACAGTCGGCAAAAGAGGTCAATATTAATGGAACCTGTAAGGAATTTTTTGAGAAAAATTAGATCAATTCGTTAGGCTGTTGCCTCTATAGATGGGAATTTTGACAAAGGGGAAGGGGAATAACGAGCTATTAGCCTCTCTGCGCGGCGCTGTACACGCTGGAGCTTGTTCATGTTTTCCGCTGTACTGGGATGCCAAGCAGGTAAGCCGTACGTTAATACCGGACCGACCATGCATATGTAGGCCGTCCTTAAAGCTCGAGGTTTACAACCTCTTATGTTTCTGTACAAGAAACCCAGAACTTTGGTGGCCTTACATCTTGCCTCTTCACTTTGAATGTTCCAATTCTGGATGTCGACGATTGTTACCCCTAATATTTTAAAGTTTGTGCACTGTCGGATGACACTGTTCATAATTTTGTTTTCATCCTCAATGTTTTATTTTGGACCTAGTTATTCTTAAGTATTTACATATTTTTTTTACATTTATATTTAAATTATTCACAGAACACCACAGCGATAACTAGTCTAGATCTGATGGAGCACTCTAACTGCTACACACCTGCTGGCCGCCATCTTGACTCTGGAAGCAGTGTATCCCTCCCATGGCTCATCATCGCGATATTAATGGTCACGTAAAACGACAAGCTTTCACAATGTATCATTTATAAATTAGAAAAAGAAACAGGTAACTTTCAGGGAACAACGTGCATACTAAAATCTCATACAAACAAAACCAAGTCACCTTGAATGAGGATCCCCTGCATATACATTAGATTGTCCCAAACAATTTACGAATTGAACTTATCTACAAATCATAGCCAGGTCACCTGGAATGAAGAACCCCTTGCGTATACACTGTCCCAAACAATGTACCTATTGAACTTACCTACAAATCACAGCCAGGTCACCTGGAATGAAGAACCCCCTGCATATACACTGTCTCAAACAATGTACCTATTGAGCTTACCTACAAATCATAACCAGATCACTTGGAATGACGAACTCCCTGCATATTCATTGTCCCCAACAATGTATGTATTAAACTTACCTACAAATCAAAACTAGGTCACCTGGAATGCCGCGAAACCCCTGCATATTCATTGTCCCCAACAATGTACGTATTGAACTTACCTACAAAACAAAACTAGGTCACCTGGAATGCCGAGAAACCTCTGCATGTTCATTGTCCCCAACAATGCATGTATTGAACTTATCTACAAATCATAACCAGGTCACCAGGAATGCCTAAACCCCTGCATATTCTTTGTCCCCAACAATGTACGTATTGAACTTACCTACAAATCATAACCAGGTCACCTGGAATGCCTAAACCCCTGCATATTCATTGCCCCCAACAATGTTTGTATTGAACTTACCTACAAATCAAAACCAGGTCACCTGGAATGACGAACTCCCTGCTTATGCATTGTGCTAAACAATGTATGTATTGAACTTACCTACAAATCATAACCAGGTCACCAGGAATGCCTAAACCCCTGCATATTCATTGTCCCCAACAATGTACGTATTGAACTTACCTACAAATCATAACCAGGTCACCTGGAATGCCTCAACCCCTGCATATTCATTGCCCCCAACAATGTATGTATTGAACTTACCTACAGATCAAAACCAGGTCACCTGGAATGATGGTCTCCCTGCATATGCATTGTGCTAAACAATGTATGTATTGAACTTACCTACAGATCAAAGCCAGGTCACCTATAATGATGAACTCCCTGCATATTCATTGTCTCAGACAATGTACGTATTGAATTTACCTACAAATTGAATATTGGTTGTAGTAGCTTGTTGAAACATAATGTGCTATATTATACGTTGATCCATTGAATCTTCACCTAAATTATAAATACACACACTAATAAATCCATCACATTAACACAGGTTATCAGACAAACTTCAAACTCACCCAAGTACACGGGCCTAATGACCATGATATCCAAGCCACTCAAATGAAACAACAACAATAACAGCTTCCTACCCAAATCCTTCCTCGTATAAATGTACACACACTTGTACAGACATCACATTGACACAGTTTAGCAGACAACTTCTTCACACACCCAAGTACACGGGGGTACATGGCCACAATGCCGCTAAGCCCGTAAGGATCCAACTACAAAAACAGACTCTACCGCGGATGATGCACAGCTTCCTATACAAATCCTCCCTCATCTTTAAATATGCACACTAGTACAGACATCACAGTGACACATGTTACCAGAGTACTTCTATTCACACACCCAAGTACACGGGGATAAGTGAAAATGATGCCACAATGCCCCTAAAGAATCAACAGCAACAACAGTCAGTACCGCCGATCAAGGACAACGAATTTTAATCGCTGTAGTCCAGTGTTGAAATATGTGGTGTTAGATGTACATATATTTTCGATTGCAAATACGCACTACTGTATGCTTCAGATTATAACGTGTGAGTAGTATAAATCAGTAAATACAAAATAAATCAAGTAAAAAAATATTATCCACGAACCCCCAGGTTAAGAGTGGAGGACGCTACACATGGCCAATGCTAGTATTACGTTAGCAACTGGTTTAGTATAACTGTATAGCATATTTTGTCTTGGAAAGAACGATTTCATTAGCATTTTCTGCCGTTTCTAGAAACCATTAATACTAAATTTGTATTATTTTGTTCAGTGCATTCCTAAAAGCATATCAATCTACTGAAATATGGAGTAGCGAGAAAACAATAGCCTCCATTTTGACCCAACAGGGCGGCCCAGCCCACCACAATACGGCATGGTCAGCCTGAACTATTAGTCACTACTACGGAATAATATCTATATACATAAAAATCAATGTTACGTGATTGTATTTACTGATTTATAACTACTCACACGTTATGTTGTCTGTCTATCTGTCTGTGGGTGTGTATGTCTCCTATGCATTCATATACCCTTCATCCGAATGCGATGAAACGTGGGTGAGATGTTGAGTACACTGCAAGGAAGGTTTCTGACTTAGTAAATAAATTTTACAATAGGTAGCGCACGCGTAGATTCAACAAATGAGCGACGATGCGCGAAGCGTTTCAACAAAGTCCCGTATGAGTTCATATACCATTCGTCTGATAACGATGAAACTTGGGTGAGATGTATACACTTACGTGAAGGTTTCAAAATTAGTGAGTACATTTCACAGTATATAGCGCACGAGTAGATTCAACAAATGAGCGACGACACGCAAAGCGTTTCTACAAAGTCCCGTATGCATTCATATACCATTCGTCCGATAGCTATGAAACTTGCGTATGATGTTGTGTACACTTCAGGGAATGTTTCTGGCTTAGTAAATCCTCTTTACAATAGGCAGCCGACGAGTAGATTCAACAAATGAGCTACGACGCGCGAAGCATTTCAACAAAGTCACGTATGCGTTCATATACCATTCGTCCGATAGCGATGAAACTTGGGTGAGATGTTGTGTACACTCCAGGGTTGGTTTCTGGCTTAGTAAATCCATTTAACAATATGTAGAGCACGAGTAGATTCAACTAATGAGCGACGACGCGCGTAGCGTTTCAACAAAGTCCCGTATAAGGTCATATACCATTCATCCGGTGGCGATGAAACTAGGGTGAAATGTTGCGTACACTCCAGGGAAGGTTTCTGGCTTAGTACATCCATTTTACAATAGGTAGCGCATGAGTAGAATCAACAAATGAGCGACGACGCGTGTAGGGTTTCAACAAAGTCCCGTATAAGGTCATATACCATTCATCCGATAGCGATGAAACTTGGGTGGGATGTTGTGTACACTTCAGGAAAGATTTCTGGCTTTGCATATCCACTTTACAAGTTAGCGCACGAGTAGAATCAACAAATGCGCGATGACGCGCGAAGCGTTTCAACAAAGTCCCGTATAAGGTCATATGCCATTGGTCTGATAGTGATAAATCTTTGGTGAATTGTTGTGTACACTCCAGGAATGGTTTCTGGCTTAGTAAATCCATTTTACAAGACAAAGCGCACGTTTAGATTCAACAAATGAGTGACGACGCGCGAAGTTTTTCGAAAACGTCCCTTATGCGTTCATATTCCATTCATCCGATTGCGATGAAACTTGGGTGAGATGTTGTGTACACTCCAGGGAAGGTTTCTGGCTGAGTAAATCAATATCACAATACGTAGCGCAAGAGTAGAATCAACAAATGAGCGACGACACGCGAAGCGTTTAAACAAAGTCCCGTATACATTCATATACCATTCGTATGATAGCTATGAAACTTGGTGAGATGTTGTGAACCCTTCAGGGAAGGTTTCTAGCTTAGTAAATCCAATATACAATAGGTAGCGCACGAGTGGATTCAACGAATGAGCAAAGACGCGCGAAGCCGTACAACAAAGTCCCGTGTCCGTTCATATACCATTCGTCTGATAGCGATGAAACTTGGATGAAATGTTGTGTGCACTAGAGGGAAGGTTTCTGGCTTAGTAAATCCATTTAAAATAGGTAGCGCACGAGTAGATTCAACAAATTAGCAACGACGCGCGGACCGTTTCAAACAAAAACGTCCCCTATGTCTTCATATACCATTAGTCCGAGAGCGATGAATCTTGGCTGAGATGTTGTGGACACTTACATGAAGGTTTCTAACTTAGTAAATACATTTTGCAGTAGATAGCGCACGAGTAGATTCAACAAATGATCGACGACACGCAAAGCGTTTCAACCAAGTCCCGTATGCATTCATATACCATTCGTCCGATAGCTATGAAACTTGGGTGAGATGTTGTGTACACTTCATGAAAGGTTTCTGGCTTAGTAAACCCACTTTACAATAGGCATCGCACAAGTTGATTCAACAAAAGAGGAACGACGCGTGAAGCGTTTCAACTAAGTCCCGTATAAGGTCATATACCATTCGGCCGTTGGCGGTGAAACTTGGGTGAAATATGGTATACACTCCTAGGAAGGTTTCTGGCTTAGTAAATACGTTTCACAGTAGGTAGCACACGAGTAGATTCGATAAATGAACGACGACACGCGGAGCGTTTCAACATAGTCCCCTATGTCTTCATATACCATTAGTCCGATAGCGATGAAACTTGGGTGAGATGTTGTGGACACTTTCGTGACGGTTTCTAACTTAGTAAATACATTTTACAGTAGGTAGCGCACGAGTAGATTCAACAAATGAGCGACGACGAGCAAAGCGTTTCAACAAAGTCCCGTATGCGTTTATATACCATTCATCCGATTGCGATGAAGCATTGATGGGTTATTGTGTACACGCCAGGGAAGGGTTTAGACTTAGTAAATCCATTTGTCAAAAGGTAGTGCACGAGTAGATTCAGCAAATGAGTAACAGCCCACGAATCGTTTAAACAAAATCTCGTATACGTTCATATACAATTCATCTGATTGCGATGAAACGTTGATGAGTTATTGTGTACACGTCAGGGAAGGGTTTCGACTTAGTAAATCCATTTTACAATAGGTAGCGCACGAGTAGATGCAACAAATGGGTGATGACGCGGGAAGCGTTTCATCAAAATCCCTTATGCGTTCATATAACCTTCTTCGATTGCGATGAAACCTTGATGAGTTACTGTATACACGCCAAGGAAGGGTTTCGAGTTAGTAAATCCATTTCTCAATAGGTAGCGTACGAGTAGATTCAACAAATGGGTGACAGCGATGCATCGTTTTAATAAAATCCCGTATACGTTCACATGCCATTCGTCCGATTGTGATGAAACTTTTGATAATTGTTGTGCACGCTCCCACTAATGCTTCTAAAATAGTAAATCCATTTTACGATACCATCGAGGCAGTTAACGGAAATTGAAAAACATATTGTGTATCCAAAAGCACTTCAAGGAACAGAATTTCAACCCAACACTTTCTTTGATTGGCATTGCAACGCATGCCGGGTACAGCTTGTTTTTATTTTATTTTATTTTATTTTATTATAAAATGTGAATATCCTACAGGTTATCTCCTTGAGGACAGTTTAAACCACCCTCTAAACGATAAGCGGATTTAGTGAAGCCATGCCTTATTGAATCGTAAGTTACGCTTAGGCTATAATAATTGCATGATTGATACATCCGCCATCTTGAAACTATTTGCCTGATGACCTTGTAGTTTGGGCAGAAGACGCTTCCCACAATTTGGTAGAGATCGGATGATTAGGTTGGTCGAAATTTCATTTATGCTTGGAATATTTGGTTGGCGCCATTTCTTTTTCGTTATGATGGCGGTGATATATATGACACTGAGTTGTCCTTTGTTAGCGCTACCTTTGTACCAAAGTTACTTCGAAATTGTTTCGTCGTGTTTGAATTGATTGGACGGAACTGGTTGCACACATGTACGGCTGCCATCTTGAAACTTTTTGGGTGGTGACCTTGTAGTTTAGGAAAAAAAGACGCTTCCTACATGAAGATATATTGTTGCAAACTTTGGTAGAGATCAGATGATTAGGTTAGTCGTAATTTGATTTAAGCTTTGAACATTTTTGTGGCCGCCATTCCGTTTCCGTCAAGATGGTGGCAATATAAAACAAGACAATGAAGTGTCCTTTGCTAGTGCTACCTATGTACCAAATTTGGTTCAGTTAGGTTTCTTCATGTTTGAATTGATAAGGGGAGATCAGATATACACTCACACACACAGACAGACCGACAACTTTTGGCCCGTGTAGATCCCATAAGTCTAATTTTATTTTTTGCATAAATCGAATGTAGGCCACAAATGCCGGATTCACCACCATATGTCAGTATTTTAAAAGTTTTTTCAGAAGGTTTACAGATGCTTAATAATTTTTTTTGTGGAACATTTTTTTATTTGACTTGTGATGTAAGTTGGTTGGTAATTAATGTTTACTAGCGTTGGTGGTGAAGTATGTGTGCTAATAGTAAAATTTGATCATCATCGTCTTCATTTCCCCTTTTCCAGCTGACACTGGGTGGGGGCAAATATGGTTCCTCTCCACTTTGCTCTGTCGTTCCACCATTCCTCTTCCGGCACGGTGTTCCAATCAAGGTTCTGTTTTCTAATGCCGTAGCATAGGCTACTTCACCGAGTCCATCCAACGCATTCTTGGTCTTCCTCGTCCTCTCTTCCCTGTCATCCGTCGTTCCAGTGCTCGTCTAGGTAGCCTTACTTCACTCATCCGTTTGACATGTCCAAACCATCTCTTCTCACGTATCTCGTCTCAGCTGCCTGTACTCTGCTCTCATACCTCTTGGTCATTGTCCAAGTTTCTGCTGCATATGTCATTATAGGAACATAATATGCTTTGTGCATAACTTCATTAGCCTTAATGGTATATCCTTGTTTCATACTAGTCTACCTGTTGGTAGAAAGCTCTCCCTTAGTTGTATTCTTCTTCTAATTTCCATATCTAGTCTTCCATCTTCAGTCTGTTCACTCCCAAGTATTTAAAGTGTTTCACCAGTTCCAATTCCTTATCTCCGACTTTGGTTACTCCATTTCCTTCTTTCTTACCTCTACTCATCATCTCTGATATACTTTTCTCCACATTTATCTTCAATGCTCATTGCTCAATCTTTTCATTTATTAGGTCTAACTATTCTTGTACCTCCATCTCATCCTCTCCCCAGATCACAACATAGTCTGCAAAGAACATTACCATCATCTTTGCCCTAATATAGTCTTTCATTGCTGCCTTCATGATGTCATCCATCACCATTAAGAACAATAAGGGTAACAACACACTTTCTTGCTTTAGTCCAGTGTCAATGTTAAACCATTCCGATGTCCCGACTCTAGTCTTTACACTACTGTAGCAATCAATGCACATTCCATTTATCATGTCTCTCAGTTCCTTGCCTAACCCCTGTTTGTTAAGCTTTTCCAAAATTTTCTTCTAGGGACGCTATCACAGGCCTTTTCTACATCAATAAAACGCATTACCATAACCTTACCATATTCCCAACTCTTTTCAATGTTCTGTCTCAGAATGAAACTTGGTTCCAGTGTTGACCTTCCCCCTTTAAATCCAAACTGCTCCTCCTCTATTTGGCTTTTTACCTTTGCTCTAATTCTTTTTTCTAAGATTCTTTCCATTATTTTGGCAACATGCGAGATTATGGCGGTTCCTCGGTAGTTACCACGCACCTTCCTGTGTCCTTTCTTGAATATTGGCAATATTATTCCCTTTTTCCAGTCTTCAGGAACTTTCTTCCCTCTCCACACACTCCTGAGAAGACTGTATTTCCACTGCAGTCCCACTGGTCCTGCCGCCTTGATCATTTCTATTGCCACTTCGTCGATTCTCACAGCTTTCCCCATCTTCATCTTCTTAACTGCCCATTCCACTTCTGCCATATTAATGTCTGGTTCATCTTCTATTTTTTCCTTCACCATTTTGCTGTTTGCGTAACTTTCTCCGCATGCCTGACGTCTCACCTTCAACAGATCGCTGAAATATTCTTTCCATCTGTCCGTTATCCCTTCTGGTTTTGTCAATATATCACCTTCTTTGTTTTTCACGAACCCAGTGTTCACCTTTTCATTCCTTCTCATCATCATCATCTTGCACAGTTTCCAGCCACTGGCTGGGTCTGTTTGGAACACTTGTCCCTCCAACGTCTTCTGTCTTCCCACCATCTCTCAACCTCCACCCTTGTCGAGTCTTCTCCTCTCTTCTTCGCGCTTTCTTCCACTCCCTTCAGCCACCTTTCTCTCGGTCTTCCTCTCGGTCTCTTTCCTACTCACTTCGTCTCGTGTATCCTCCTGGGTATCCTCTTCTTCTCAATTCGTTTTACATGTCCATACCTTCTAAGTCTAGATTTCTCTATACCATCCCGTAATGGTTCCTCCTTCATTAATTCTCTGGTCCTCTCATTTCTTATTCTGTCCATCTTTGTAGCTCTAATACTGCTTCTCAAGAACCTCATCTCACTGGCCTGTATTTTGCTCTTCTCCCTTCCTTTCATAACCCAGGTCTCCGAGGCATACGTTAGGATAGGGACATAGTACGTCCGATATATGATCTTTTTGCTGTTCTGAGGGACATCCTTGCTCCATAACCTACTTCTCACACTCCTCCGGAATGCTTCTGCCTGTCTCCCCCGATCATTTATTTCTCTATCGTTTCTTCCATTATCTTGTATCATGCTTCCCCGATACTTGAAACTCTCCACTTTCTTCAGCTCTTCCCCACCAATTGTTATTCCCGTTGTGGTCCTTTCCTTATTCCTTGTTGTGATCACTATCTCACTCTTATTTATGCTAAATTTCATCCCATATCCTTGTATTATTCCTTCCCACACGTCCAACTGTTCCTGTACCTTCTCCTCCTTGTTTCCCCAAATCATCAAATCATCTGCAAACACCAATGCTTTCATCTTTCCTTCCCCAATTACTTGTGCCACTCGTGTCATTATGTCATCCATCACCAATGAAAAGTAACGGTGATAGTGCACTTCCTTGTTTCAGGCCGTTTCTCTGTTCCAACCAGTCCGATCTCTCTCCTCCCACTTTCACCCAGCTCACGCTTCCCTTGGACATCTCCTTTATCCTCCTTATAGCCCATTTTTCTACTCCTCTATCCTTCAGGGACTTCCATACTTTGTTTCTGCATACACTGCCATATGCTTTCTCAATATCCATGAAGGCCATCAGTAGATCTGTTCCTTACTCATAGTGCTGTTCCTGTAACTGCCTTACAGCAAAAATCAGATCCACTGTGGACTTTCCTGCTCTGAAGCCATGTTGTTCTTCCCTCCTCCCTCCTTCTATCCTTGTCCTAATTCTCCTTTCCAAAACTTTCTCAAACATCTTTGCATAATAACTCATCAGTGTTATTCCCCGATAGTTTCTGCATTCTGTTCTACTACCTTTCTTGAAGATCGGGACAATTATACCCTTTTTCCAGTCCCCTGGGGTCTTCCTTTCCTTCCATGCTGTCTTCATCACTCTGTACAACCACTGTATCCCCACCTCTCCTGCTGCTCTCACCATCTCCACACTCAACTCATCCACACCCAGTGCCTTCCGTCCTTTCATCTTCCTCACTGCATCTTCCACTTCTTTCCATGTTAAGTTCTTTTCTGTTTGCAGTCCATCTCCCTCTTCCCCGATTTCTTCCTCCTCGCCGTGGTTTCCATTTGGGTTCAGAAGTTCTTCAAAATATTCTTTCCACATTTTCTTCAGTTCCTCCCTATTTTCTATCTCTTGTCCCCTTTTGTTCACCATTCTAACATAATCCGTAGGATCCTTCCGCCACTTATTTTTTTACCTTTTTTGCACTTTTACTATCCTCCTTCATCATCTTTGTCCCCTCTTCCATCCATTTTCTTCTCTCCTCAGCCACTAATCTCTTTGCCTCCTTTCTTTCCTGGTACTCTTCCCTTGTCTCTACCGTCCTATTTTGATACCACCTCCTAAAGGCTGTATTATTTTCCCTTACTATATCTTTTGTCTTCTCATTCCACCATGGTCTTTCCTTACACCTCTTCTTACTACTTGTCCTCCCACATACTGCTTCTGCTGCACCTACTAGTGTCTTCTTAAATCTAGCCCATTCCTCTTCCACCCCTCTTTCTTCATCTGTTGGAATTCCTTCCTTTACCATTTTGAGGTACTCGACCCTTCTATCTCCTTCTTTCAGTATCCATATTGAACCCGCTGAGCTAAGGTTCATGTGATATTTTTCATGACAACACATTTATGATGGGATGTACTACCTTTGAACACACACAGAAAGCAACTAGAAGCTGAGAGCTTATACAATTCTCTTTGGAGTAGCGAAGGATCGCACTTTTGACTTTGGTGAAGTCTGCTAATTATTTATCTGAGGTCTTATTAATCAACTTTAACTTTCTGCGAGACTCAGAATATTCCATTTCGTCATTCAGTATTATTGAAACATTGTAATTTGTTCAGTTTCACCGTGTGTCGTTGTTGCTCGCTTAGCACCACCCAGGGGACACGTGCAGGGCAATTTATAGGTAACTCAGCCACATTCCACCACCTCACCTGAGGAGGAAGGAAGCTCTGATCAGAGAAGCAAAGAAGATCTGTGCGTCTCCCTCATTACCAATAACCAGGAATTCTGCCACCCACCACCGAAGCGACTTCATTCGAGGAGACCAACCAGTTTATTGGCCGACCAACTTCTGGCAAATCGATTCAACCTAAACCAATGCTGGCAGGACGAATGGTCAAACTCAACGTCTGGAACTAGTGCCCAGGAGATCAACCCAACGGTGAAAATACAAGGATTTGACCTTCCTAGAAAATTATGGTGTCGCCTCAATAGACTGAGAACCAGGCACGGCCGTTGCAATTACCTATGCCATAAGTGGGGTTGGATCGATTCCCCATTGTGTCAATGCAATGAGGAGGAGCAGACCATGGACCATATCATCCAGCGCTGCCCTCTACACGCCTACTCCGGGAGCCCTAGTGATCTGTTTCATCTTCGAGAATGTACTGTGGAATGGCTCCAAAACTTGAACTTGGATTTGTGATTTGTTTTATGTAATTCACCATACGATTAAATTAAATAAATTGAAACATTTAGGAGAATGGTTTTTTTTTCACTTTAAGGTATGGTAATATCATTGCGAAATGCAAAAAGGAATGTAAATAGCCGCTAAACGACTTAGTTTGACGACTTGATTCCACGGGGAACGCAGTTCCGTGCACCACGTCTTGAGGATCCGCCCGGTTGAGGCGTGTTGTAATACCCGTCGTGTAAGACGTGGGAATAGTCCGCTTTATAGCGAAGAATTTTATCAAGTGTTATCGAGCACCATCGTATTGTGCATCACGATTATCAAAGTGTAGTGATCAGCACTAATAGTATTGTGAATTTATTTGAAACGTATTGTGAATTTTCTACGATTTTGTAGCACCGCATTTTGTGCCCACGTGATTTGTGGAGGGCTAAAGCCTGGTGTCAAATATACAAGTAATTGTGATAACGTTGCATTAAACGAGTGTTATATTAAATACGCTTCGTGTATAAATTGCTACAGTGGATTTATCCGCAAGAATTCGGCGCCAATTTCACGGATGCCACGTGATTGCAAAAATAGAATCTGTGCACGTGTGAACCAGCAGATCAGTGCATGGCCATTTATTTATGATATCTGCAAAGTGTAGAGGCTGTGTTGCTAGATATATGTGTAACGCCTGTGATAGCTACAAAGCAGTGATAAAGAAATACATAATGTCTAATATTACCGACCACGTGTTCGACATTTATAACACCATGTTCGAGTCGAAGATGATGGGCTAGATACCGTCATGGTATGAGGGAGACGTCTCGGATGGAACGAGCATGATTTGGAACTTCAAGAACGTCGAACGAGAAGGAAGGAGTCGAGGATGCCCTTTCTAGGCATGCCCAACCCATTCATGATGTCAACTACGGGGACAGACCAAACCCTGGTCTTTGGGAGAGCCAAGATGGAAGTTCTGATATGGACAAAACCAATTCTGAAAGCCAGAGGTGCTTTTGTTCAACCCTTGTCGTTGGAAAGAGCTAAGTGTGGGCTCCTTCATATCGTGAGTTTGTACAACCCTTCATTGTTCTAGTCATTGGTGGTATATTTAGATTAGTGTAGATTGTAAATCAGCCGAACTTCGTGACAGCCATTTTATAGGCAGGGAATGTAATTAGTATAATTAGATGTTATTTATTTACAGTGATTGTGAGCCACCCTTGGGTTCGATATTTTGTTTAAACCTGGTGCAACCTGATGGACGTCGTAGGACACCAATTCCTGTCTATTACTAAACGTGACCGTAGTCATTTCAGGGCTACTTTGTTTAACCCCATCTGGGGTGATTTTCGAGTCTTAGCAGAGTCCTGTCATGGAAAATTGATGCCATGGTCATAATTCTTTAACTGTACTTATAGCAGCCAGTCATCGTTACGCCCCTGACTTGATTAGAGAAGTCGTATCATTTAGGTAATCGACTGTAATTACCAGTTTTGTAACTGCATTTATATTTCATTCAGGATGTGCCCAGAAGCCATCCTGGTCGAGTACAGACCTTGCAAGTAAAAGGGATGTTCGATGTAACCTAGCATCGAACCCAGTTCCCAACGTATCATTAAGCAAATCCAGCAGAATGGGGTTTGCGCCATAATATTATTTTGTTTGTGTCAAATGTAATGACACGTGATTTATTTGAATGTTTGATACAAGAAACAAATGAAGTGTTTTATATTTGAGAGAAAATAGCTCCAGCAATGATAGACATTGCTATCTTTTAAACGTCTTTGCTATGAAAGACAGATTTATATATTTATATTCAGCTTTATAGCGTGCTCTTAATGCACACATTCTTTGATGTTTATAACCCATGGTAATGGTATTATTATGAGGCCAGTTTTATAGTTATTTTCTTGCCAAAACTGCCGGCCCAGTCAACGTGTTGTGTCAAATAGTACAGGGAGCCTGTAACTCGCTGTGACACAAAGACAGGTGTGTGAATATTTCCCAGCGCACGATTGAGAGCGCTTGCTTCCAAGTGAGACAGACTTATTTTTAACACAGGACGCAATGCTTGCAGCATTTTCTTTTTCATTGCATTGATAGCTCATGGAACCCAGTGTCCATTTCTGTGTCTGACACATGTTCTGTAGATTGTTATTTGTTAGTTAAACGCCTATTGCGTGTACCGTTGTTTCGACGAGTACAGTTATGTCAGGATTCTTATATTATGTTGGAGGCTAGTGACCCCCCCGTGAAGAGGCTTTTCATGTAAGAAGGTATTTTGTGAACCATGTCCGGGACAGTTCCCGTAGACCAAATATTTAGGGAGGGTAACTGATGTGTTTCCAGGCCTGTCCCAAAGTTATTGAACGCGAGCTGCGCGCCGCTGGTAACTCATGTTATTGTGTGTCCGAGATGTTATTACTCGTTGATAGTATCCCGACTTTTGAGTCGAGGCTCTTCGGCAGGGATGATCTCGCAGAGACGCTCCATGCCAGGCTAGTCAGCTGTTATTTGCCATAAACCAACTATAATTTAAACCGACATCTTAATAATAAAACGCATAATTTTGATAAACAAAAGATAATAACAAATCTTTTCTATTTAACCTTGTTCATTTGCATTTGGAACCTGCTGACATAGCCGTGCCAATGAAAGTATTTCCTGGAGGAAATGACCTTAGGACAGCTGACACTTTTTGTAACGACAGAGGCTTGCTTGAACCTATAGTTCGTAGCTGGTGGAGCTCAGGCCATACGATGTTAGACGTAGTTTCCACTACGCAGTCGTCACCGTAATTACACACGTTAAATGACTATGGCTTACGAACAGTAAACCAAGGTGTAGGTAGGCTTTGAATAAAACTGTGGTCTTGTATTTATTGATTTATTGATGTGAAAGTGTATAAATCTTCCATGTCACCTTTTGTGTGCTGATTAGCACCTAGTTTGTAAGAATGCCTTAGATGTTTTTTTAATGGCTTGTCACATAGCTTTGATTGTAATTGTTTGATATTACGGACGTCACCGCCGTAAATTTTGTAATTAATTGGTAGGACTTAGCTAGATGAATTAATATTAAATGTAATGAGGAAATGGTATCATCCTAACTTAGATTTGTTTTGCTGCCCTGTTAAATGTAAATTCCGATATTAGCTAGATCTTGTAACTTGATCTAGGGTTTTTTGCCGTACCATTTTGCTAGTGTTGCTGTTGTTGCTTTAATAATTTTGAGATAGATCTTTCGCGAGGGTTTACAGTAACTTCTCGGGTAGGGACCTGCTCTTTATTTTTGATTATTTATTAGCTTGCGGATTAGCCGATAGAAACCCTCCGAACTAGGATAGGGGTTTGTCGATTTTAAAATAAATCTTTACGATGTTTTACATAAGTCTGGATGTTTCTTTTCTCAGTATAGTTTTTAAGGTGGACCTTTCCTTAGGCAGTCTATGACCTTAAGTCACCATGTACCACAATCCCCGTGGATGATGGATTCTCGTGCCGCTTTGGCCTGTTTGGAAGTTCACCTGAACCTCTTGGCATTTAGGTCCGGCGGATGAGATGTTAGGGAAGTCATTTCGGCTGTTGGCTGTCCTGGCAGCTCCTCTGACGGGCTCATATACTTGACAGTATTAAGTGGCGCCCAACTCATGTGCTGACGTTAACGTGGTGACCGTCAGTTCCATGTTATTTAAGAGGATCTTAATGTTGACAGTATGGTAAATTGACCGGACTGGGACGAACTTAGAAAGTCGTACTGCAGATCGATTAACCGCATGGCATTCATGTATGATACAAGTCCATGGGGTGTGGCTTTTGTGTTAGATAAATGATGGATAGGATTTTCTTTGATGATGCCTCATCCTGAGTAAATGTAATACTTTGCTTTCCTCGCTGTTGTCTTTGTAAATGTAGAAGCACTTAGTTTGCATACTCCAGCTGTACTCGTGATGTTTATTTAAATGAAACGAGCTTTATACCACTAAGTAACTAATGATAGCTGTAAGTTCCATAAGAGATTGCTCCCTCTCTTTCTCAATAATTTCTTGTCATGGATGAGGAAACAATTCGTCGTGTATTTGGAGAGATGTTGGCAGGTGTCAATGCCAATCTCCAGCCGATTACTGCTGACTTAGGTGAAGTCAGGCAGGAAGTAGGTACTGTAAGCGGTGACTTAGGTAATGTCCGGGGTGACTTGGGTGAGAATACCCAAGCTGTCAATAATGTTAGACAGGATCTTGAGGCTAACACCTGATCAATTAACACTGTAAGTGGTCATGTGGACCAAGTAAGAAATGAAGTTAATAATGTTAGAGCTGATCTAACGCAGGTCAGTGCCGACATAGATGCTCATAGAATAGAGGCCAGAAACGATCTTACGGCAGGTTTAGCAGCTGTTAGGGTTGACGTAATACGACACCATCAGATGGCTAACCAGCGTATTGATCATTTGACAGACCAAATGAATAGAGCTAGGGAGAACGTGCAAGCCCGATTAGAGGAGCACACCGCTCAGATTCAAACGACTATCAATAGAGTTCAGGTTGATATGAGGGCTGACTTAGACCATACTCGAGAGGAATTTGGAACTCGATTAACTCACGTCGAGGGATTCATGAACATCGTCAAGAAGGACATGGCTACCATGAACTTAGGACTCGTACTGATGAGAGGTACAGCGAACGCCGTCAACAATAATGTGAAGACTATCGTCGATAGTTTGATCCAGATCAAGGACGAGTTGTATACGAATCAAAAGAACATTACGGAATTAACCGATACCGTAACAGGGCTGCGAGAGACAGAGGACATTCATCGAGAAGAAAATAAGGTCGATGTAATGCTATTGAGGGGTGACCTTAATGTGCATAAAACCATTATGGAGGCGAAGGTAGCCGAGGTCAAGGATGACGTAGGTCAGGTCAAGGACAACATGTCCAAAGTCGAGGGGGAAATTGACTCACTACAGAAAAGATTTGAGGAAGTCGCAATAACTGAGAGGTTAGACCTCAGTTACAACTTGAGGACAGCTATTCGTGAAGTCGACACCAACCTCAAGGGTAAAGTCGAGAGAATTGAGTTGCAGCTCAACGATTTGGGAAAAAAAGGTCGCAGCTAAGACTATCCCAGGGCTCGAAATTATCGAGAGACGTCTCGATCGACTTGAGAATCAACCAAGGGAGATACATTTACCTCCACAGATGGGAGACTCTCGGACAACACCAGGACCGCAATCCGCAGGGATAATGCCTACACACTTTCAACCTAGCGCACCCATGGAACCACAACCGTCCCGATTTACCGGTTCAGCGCAGAGTCAAGCGTTAAATTATGACGCGAATTCTTTCCAACCCGCACATAATCAACAAATTCAGGAGACAAGTACGCCAACGCATAATTATACGCCGAGTTCATTCAGACCCGCGCACACACAGGGGAACGTGACAATCATCCGTTCGCGAGAAGAGCAACCAGCTCGATTCTCAGGCACTGGAAGTGGCATCACTCCTGTAGAATTCTTAGCGAATGTGGAGAGCTACTTAAGGGACACAATGGTAACTCCGGAGAGAGAGCTCCGAGTTATTGAGCGTTTGTTTGAGGGGCAAGCTAGCACTTGGTTCAGGGCCTTCCGCTATTCATTCGTAGGCTCTCAAGACTTCAGAGAAGCCCTACTGAGGACTTATTGGTCGAGCGACATCCAGCAAAGTATCAGAGCTGGGATGTACACTCGCCGATACAGCTCGAACACTCCGACGCGCTATGCGAACTACTTCGCAACCCAGCTGGCGAAACTTCGTTGTTTGCAACCCCCACTGTCAGAGCAAGACCTTGTGAAAACCATCGTCTGGCAATACCCTGCAGACGTGCAACGAGTATTCATCGCTGCAGGAGCATCTACATTCCAGCAGTGCGATCAGATCTTGCGACGACTGGACACCAATACTGAACAGTTTCCAACACACCGTCAACAGAAGGCTGACGCGTGATGAGCGACACGTTATCTTGACGACTGTGAACAAAGTGTGCCAGACGCCACAGCAAACACAGACTCAAGAGAGTCTTGACCAGCGTAATGAATACAATCGTGGTCGGATAAATTGGAATAATACTCCGTACGCTAGAGACCGGAGAGATGACCGTCGTAGTTATTGGAACCGACGCTTTGATCGAGGGACGAACGACAACCGTCGTCACGATGACGACCGCCGAGGGAAGAACAACCGAAACCCACAGCAGGGAGATGTCCGTAGAGGTTACCGCTACAGCGAAGGATACCGTCGAGATCGGCACCCCAGCTATCAGGCCGATCGAGACTGGAGAGGAAGAGCACAGGAGAGTCGTGAATACCTTCAGCAACTCCGAGGACTCCAAGAAATCCAAGAAGGGGGAGATCAGAACCTGACTTCGCGGGAAACACCAAATATTCCGGTGGAAGAAACGAAGCGAAACCAGCCCGGTACTTCCCGCCAAGAAAAAAAAACGCCAAAAACCCAGTAGACTCCTACCCGATTGACCACAGAATAACTGCCACTATCTTACTCTGGGAGCCAATTCAGGAAGATCTATTAGACGAACGACGAACCACAACTACGAATTGACGCGTCTACCGAAAATTGTAGCTACCCTGAATGGATGTGACGTGGTCATTCTCATCGATACAGGAGCGATGATAAGTGTCATTTCCGCCGATTGCCATGCCAGTCTCAAAGCAAACTCTGAGGTACCAGAGCTGCCAGTTTCTGCAGTAAGAGTCAGAGGAGTTATACCTGACCGTGTTGTAATGTGCAAAATTCAAATTTTATGCACTTTAAAAATTTCGAGCCACGTGTATTTACACGAATTCCTAGTGATGAAAGGCCTGCATTATGATGCCATATTGGGTGCAGACTTCATTCGGAAGTACGATGGAATCATTGAAATGGGACGTAATACGGTGGAGTTTAAGCCGAACGAACCTATTCAAATGAATTTGGTAGAGGAAGAACCGGAATTTGAATCCGAAGTCAACGTTGTTGAGAATTTAAATGGCAAGGAAATTGAGGAGACACAAGATGCCGACGGAGAGGCAGAACGATTATCAGCACCTGTACGAGAGAACCTAGATGCAATATTAAGCGAATACGAGGATATATTCGACACCACACCTGGTGAAATATTGGACTACGAGTACGATCTTATAGTACTAGATGATTCCCCGTTCCAGAAGAAGATTTATCTTATCGCAGAGAAACACCGAGAGGAAGCTGCTCAGAAGATCCATGAAATGGAAGCAGCAGGTACAATTAAGAAGTCACCAACTTCTTTCTTGAATCCTATAACACCAGTGGTTAAGGTGCATGGAAGCCTGAGACTTTGTCTCGATGCCAGGGCCTTAAACGAACGCCTAGCTCCTGAGCATGACTGACCGCCCAAAATTAGGGACATCTTCAGAAAATTTAAGGGGAAGAAGGTATTTTCGTCATTGGACTTAGTACAATCCTACTACCATATAATATTGTCTGAGCACACTCAGAAGTATACAGGGTTTCTGTTCGATCAGACCACCTATGTCTTTCGAAAACTACCCTTTGGAGTGAAAAATGCCGGAGCTGCATTAATTAGAGCACTTGATGCGAAGCTGACTCCTGAAGTAAAACAGAAGGTGATATGTTACGTGGATGACATCATCATAGCCTCGGAAACGGAGGAAGAACATTTAGCAACTTTACGCCTTGTTTGTGAGAATCTTCGACAGGCTAATTTCAAAGTGAAGTTCGACAAGTGTCGATTCTTCCAGAGAGAAGTCAAATTTGTGGGACACATAATTAATGGAGATGGATACAGGCCGAATCCGGCGAAGATCAGAACCGTTGCTGCATTTCCGTCACCAACCCGTGTGAAACACGTGAGACAATTCCTGGGAATTACCCAATTCTTTGCTGCTCATTGTGAGAAGTATTCTGAGACTGTCGCACCACTTCAAGGTCTGTTGAAGAATTGCCGATGGGCTTGGGACGATGAGTGCGAGACGGCTTTCAGAAAAGCTAAACAGATGCTGGTTGATTCGATTCAGTTAGAATATCCGGACTACTCCCGGAATTTTATTCTAGAGACTGATGCATCTGCGATTGGAATAGGTGCCATCCTATTGCTGGAGGACGATGAGAATAAACTTCATTACATCGCTTTCTTAAGTCGACGTTTGAGAGCGCATGAATCTCATTATTTCACCACTGAGATTGAAGCACTCGCGATTGTTTACGCGCTAGAGTACTGGCAGAAACTTTTGTTAGGCCAGAGGATTATCGTGAGGACCGACCACCATGCGCTGACCTTCATTTTACGAACAAGACTGGCAAGCGACAGTATCACACGTTGGACGCTGTTTCTCCAACAGTTTGATTTGGAAATTGTTTACCGACCAGGCAGAGAGAATGTGTTGGCCGACATCCTCACCCGGAATCCTGAAGCCACTGTGAATGCCATTGACATCGAGGAAGAATGCGAGGAACACCTTCGCCGACTTCGTCACCTACCAGAAGGACAACGACGTGAGGAGGAACTCAGGAACATTATCCGCTTCCTGGAACTACGAATGGATCCACAGGATGCTCACTACGCGAGGACAGCTGCTCTTGCAGATGACTATTTGATCTATCATCGTGTCTTGTATAAGTTTGTGGACGCAGACCACACTCAACTGCGTGCAGTCATTCCGAGGAGATATCAAGAATCTGTCATTCTTATGGTTCATCTATCCATTGGGCATGGTGGGACTGACAAGACCATTGCGACCATCAAGGAGTCTTTCACCTGGAAAAGGCTAGGAACCACCGTTAGACAGTGTTTACGTGTTTGCGACGCATGCCAGCGTAACAAGTACACGTCACACTTGTCGAAGGAACCCCCTAGGCCTATACTCCCAACTCAACCTAGAGAGTTATACGCACAGGACCTTTATGGCCCAATACCAAAGGCCCGCCGTGGGAATCGCTTCATTGTTGTAACCATCGATGTGTTCACGAAGTATACGATGCTTCACCCAATTCAGAAAGCCACCGCACTCCAGATTATACAGAGGATTAGACGACAAGTGATACCAGAGGCAGGAAAGCCACCATTCCTGTTGACTGATCATGGATCACAGTTCACATCCGTAGAATTCGCCAATGCTATGAACGAGTTGGGAGGTCATGTTTTATCTTCTATTCGCCATCCAGAGAGCAACCCAGCAGAATGCGTAATGGCAACTATCGCAAAATTCTGTCGATTGTATTGTCAGGAAGAACACTGGCGTTGGACCGAAGTCCCAGTTATCATGGCAAAGTGTATTAACTCAACAGTCCATGAGAGCACTGGTCAAATACTCATGGTTTTGCATTTGGATCAGATGCCGATGAGAATGTGGAATCGTGTGATTGTAAATCCACCTTGTTTACAACCATCACACGCCAGCAGACTTTTAGCTGCAAGGGACACTTTGGACAGACAAGCTTCGAAACGTTTGAGAAGAACTAGACGCCAGAGATTCAGAGAACCACTAGTCGCGGGAGACCTTGTTCTCATAAGGAGACCCGGAATTTCAAGTCCTATAGACCGTATACATGGGAAATTTCTGTCTTTATATTATGGCCCCAGTCGTATCCGACAACCTCTGAACAATGGAAGTTACGTGATTGAAGACATTCAAACAGGAGAGTGCATTGGAACCTTCAACGCAGCTAATCTAAAAAAATATCTCTCATGAATGAACTTTGAGTCAAATAAATATGCCTTCCCTACATTTTTATTTGAAACGACGGAGAGGCAGATGAACCCGCTGAGCTAAGGTTCATGAGATATTTTTCATGACAACACATTTATGATGGGATGTACTACCTTTGAACACACCCAGAAAGCAACTAGAAGCTGAGAGCTTATACAATTCTCTTTGGAGTAGCGAAGGATCGCACTTTTGAATTTGGTGAAGTCTGCTAATTATTTATCTGAGGTCTTATTAATCAACTTTAACTTTCTGCGAGACTCAGAATATTCCATTTCGTCATTCAGTATTATTGAAACATTTAGGACAATGGTTTTTTTTCACTTTAAGGTATGGTAGTATCATTGCAGATATGCAAAAAGGAATGTAAATAGTCGCTAAACGTAAAAATGTAGACTTTCACGACCGGCGTTGAAATAGGAATCTCCGTTTCGCGGGCTTATAGGTCGTGTTCCAAGGACATTTTGTCGTCCTGACGTTTCGCTGAATACTGCGTTCAGCATGTTCACAGGTTACATAAAGCGAGGTAAAACAAGTAAACAGAAGATATATAAATAGTCAACAACCCACACATAGAGGCTACCATAGCAACGGCGTACCACATAAAAGTAATGCATCAAGGACAGGGCTGCTCGTCTGTTGCATCTTCTCGTCTACGACGGTCAATAAAGGCAGGCTTGAGGGGATTAAGGACTGGAAGCCAAGCTCTGTTCACACGTTCTGCTTCCTCCTTAAGATTGAAGCTGTTAGTATGCTTCAGGATTTCAATGGCCTCCCTTTGTAGCCTGGCACCCACAACCCACGACAGAAATACGGAGTTATAAAAACACTGGCTGACCGCGCTAAAAGAATTTGTGATAAGCAGTGCCTAAAACAAGAAATTGAACACCTCAACGAGGCCTTATGCGCGAATGGGTACAGCCAGAAAGATATCCAGCGAGCACTCCATCCGAGACGTCCAACTACAATGGTAATTGGAGACAAGCAGCCCCTGGCTAGAGCTTTTCTTCCATATATAAAAAAGGTCACGGACAGAATAGGGAGGCTACTCGAGTCCCATGATATAAAGACCATATACAGGCCTACACGAAAAATTAAGGACATGTTTAGGTCCGCTAAAGATAAGCGACATCCTCATACCGCGTCAGGGGTTTATAAAATCCCGTGTGATTGTGGCCAAGTATATATTGGAACAACGAAAAGAAGTATTGCCACTCGCCTCAAGGAGCACGAACGACACAGCCGGCTGGGACAAACAGATAAATCCACTGTAGCAGCACACTCGCTACTTGCAGGTCACGATATAAGATATGGAGACACCGAAGTTCTGTCCACCACGGTGTCTTATCATGCCAGGCTACAAAGGGAGGCCATTGAAATCCTGAAGCATACTAACAGCTTCAATCTTAAGGAGGAAGCAGAACGTGTGAACAGAGCTTGGCTTCCAGTCCTTAATCCCCTCAAGCCTGCCCTTATTGACCGTCGTAGACGAGAAGATGCAACAGACGAGCAGCCCTGTCCTTGATGCATTACTTTTATGTGGTACGCCGTTGCTATGGTAGCCTCTATGTGTGGGTTGTTGACTATTTATATATCTTCTGTTTACTTGTTTTACCTCGCTTTATGTAACCTGTGAACATGCTGAACGCAGTATTCAGCGAAACGTCAGGACGACAAAATGTCCTTGGAACACGACCTATAAGCCCGCGAAACGGAGATTCCTAGTCACTAAACGACTTAGTTTGACGACTTGATTCCACGGGGAACGCAGTTCCGTGCACCACGTCTTGAGGATCCGCCCGGTTGAGGCGCGTTGTAATACCCGTCGTGTAAGACGTGGGAATAGTCCCCTTTATAGCGAAGAATTTTATCAAGTGTTATCGAGCACCTTCGTATTGTGCATCACGATTATCAAAGTGTAGTGATCAGCACTAATAGTATTGTGAATTTATTTGAAACGTATTGTGAATTTTCTACGATTTTGTAGCACCGCATTTTGTGCCCACGTGATTTGTGGAGGGCTAAAGCCTGGTGTCAAATATGCAAGTAATTGTGATAACGTTGACTTAAACGAGTGTTATATTAAATACGCTTCGTGTATAAATTGCTACAGTGGATTTATCCGCAAGAATTCGATGCCAATTTCACGGATGCCACGTGATTGCAAAAATAGAATCTGTTCACGTGTGAACCAGCAGATCAGTGCATGGCCATTTATTTATGATATCTGCAAAGTGTAGAGGCTGTGTTGCTAGATATATGTGTAACGCCTGTGATAGCTACAAAGCACACCGCAATTTCAAGTGATAAAGAAATACATAATGTCTAATATTACCGACCACGTGTTCGACATTTATAACACCATGTTCGAGTCGAAGATGATGGGCTAGATACCGTCATGGTATGAGGGAGACGTCTCGAATGGAACGAGCATGATTTGGAACTTCAAGAACGTCGAATGAGAAGGAAGGAGTCGAGGATGCCATTTCTAGGCATGACCAACCCATTCACGATGTCAACTACGGGGACAGACCGAACCCTGGTCTTTGGGAGAGCCAAGATGGAAGTTCTGATATGGACAAAACCAATTCTGAAAGCCAGAGGTGCTTTTGTTCAACCCTTGTCGTTGGAAAGAGCTAAGTGTGGGCTCCTTCATATCGTGAGTTTGTACAACCCTTCATTGTTCTAGTCATTGGTGGTATATTTAGATTAGTGTAGATTGTAAATCAGCCGAACTTCGTGACAGCCATTTTATAGGCAGGGAATGTAATTAGTATAATTAGATGTTATTTATTTACAGTGTTTGTGAGCCACCCTTGGGTTCGATATTTTGTTTAACCCTGGTACAACCTGATGGACGTCGTAGGACGCCAATTCCTGTCTATTGCTAAACGTGACCGTAGTCATTGCAGGGCTACTTTGTTTAACCCCATCTGGGGTGATTTTCGAGTCTTAGCAGAGTCCTGTCATGGCAAATTGATGCCATGGTCATAATTCTTTAACTGCACTTATAGCAGCCAGTCAACGTTACGCCCCTGACTTGATTAGAGAAGTCGTATCATTTAGGTAATCGACTGTAATTACCAGTTTTGTAACTGCATTTATATTTCATTCAGGATGTGCCCAGAAGCCATCCAGGTCGAGTACAGACCTTGCAAGTAAAAGGGATGTTCGTTGTAACCTAGCATCGAAACCAGTTCCCAACGTATCATTAAGCAAATCCAGCAAAGTGGGGTTTGCGCCATAATATTATTTTGTTTGTGTCAAGTGTAATGACACGTGATTTATTTGAATGTTTGATACAAGAAACAAATGAAGTGTTTTATCTTTGAGAGCAAAGAGCTCCTGCATTGATAGACATTGCTATCTTTTAAACGTCTTTGCTATGAAAGACAGATTTTTATATTTATATTCAGCTTTATACCGTGCTATTAATGCACACATTCTTTGATGTTTATAACCCATGGTAAAGGTATTATTATGAGGCCAGTTTTATAGTTATTTTCTTGCCAAAACTGCCGGCCCAGTCAACGTGTTGTGTCAAATAGTACAGGGAGCCTGTAACTTGCTGTGACACAAAGACAGGTGTGTGAATATTTCCCAGCGCACGATTGAGAGAGCTTGCTTCCAAGTGAGACAGACTTATTTTTAACACAGGACGCAATGCTTGCAGCATTTTCTTTTTCATTGCATTGATAGCTCATGGAACCCAGTGTCCATTTCTGTGTCTGAACACATGTTCTGTAGATTGTTATTTGTTAGTTAAACGCCTTTTGCGTGTACCGTTGTTTCGACGAGTACAGTTATGTCAGGATTCTTATATTATGTTGGAGGCTAGTGACCCCCCCCCCCCCCCCGTGAAGAGGCTTTTCATGTAAGAAGGTATTTTGTGTACCATGTCCGGGACAGTTCCCGTAGACCAAATATTTAGGGAGGGTAACTGATGTGTTTCCAGGCCTGTCCCAAAGTTATTGAACGCGAGCTGCGCACCGCTGGTAACTCGTGTTATTGTGTGTCCGAGATGTTATTACTCGTTGATAGTATCCCGACTTTTGAGTCGAGGCTCTTCGGCAGGGATGATCTCGCAGAGACGCTCCATGCCAGGCTAGTCAGCTGTTATTTGCCATAAACCAACTATAATTTAAACCGACATCTTAATAATAAAACGCATAATTTTGATAAACAAAAGATAAATAACAAATCTTTTCTATTTAACCTTGTTCATTTGCATTCGGAACCTGCTGACATAGCCGTGCCAATGAAAATATTTCCTGGAGGAAATGACCTTAGGACAGCTGACACTTTTTGTAACGACAGAGGCTTGCTTGAACCTATAGTTCGTAGCTGGTGGAGCTCAGGCCATACGATGTTAGACGTAGTTTCCACTACGCAGTCGTCACCGTAATTACACACGTTAAATGACTATGGCTTACGAACAGTAAACCAAGGTGTAGGTAGGCTTTGAATAAAACTGTGGTCTTGTATTTATTGATTTATTGATGTGAAAGTGTATAAATCCTCCATGTCACCTTTTGTGTGCTGATTAGCACCTAGTTTTTTAAGAATGCCTTAGATGTTTTTTTATGGCTTGTCACATAGCTTTGATTGTAATTGTTTGATATTACGGACGTCACCGTCTTAAATTTTGTAATTAATTGGTAGGACTTAGCTAGATGAATTAATATTAAATGTAAATGAGGAAATGGTATCATCCTAACTTAGATTTGTTTTGCTGCCCTGTTAAATGTAAATTCCGATATTAGCTAGATCTTGTAACTTGATCTAGGGGTTTTTCCTAGTGTTGCTGTTGTTGCTTTAATAATTGTGAGATAGATCTTTTGCGAGGGTTTACGGTAACTTCTCGGGTAGGGACCTGCTCTTTATTTTTGATTATTTATTAGCTTGCGGATTAGCCGATAGAAACCCTCCGAACTAGGATAGGGGTTTGTCGATTTTAAAATAAATCTTTACGATGTTTTACATAAGTCTGGATGTTTCTTTTCTCAGTCTAGTTTTTATGGTGAACCTTTCCTTAGGCAGTCTATGACCTTTAGTCACCATGTACCACAATCCCCGTGGATGATGGATTCTCGTGCCGCTTTGGCCTGTTTGGAAGTTCACCTGATCCTCTTGGCATTTAGGTCCGGCGGATGAGATGTTAGGGAAGTCATTTCGGTTGTTGGCTGTCCTGGCAGCTTCTCTGAAGGGCTCAATATCCTTATACTTTTTTCCTGGTTCTCAGTCCCTTACTTCTCCTTAGTCCCTCTGAGGTTCATTACCAGCAATCGATGGTCGCTATCCAAGCTCTCCGATGGCATAACCATGATATCCGTGATGTTCTTATTTAATTCTTTCTCATACAGTGTATAGTCGACCACCGACTTCCTGTTCAAGTCATCACTGTACCATGTGATTGCGTGGCTCTCTCTTTTCTTGAACCAGGAGTTCCCAACTAGCAGGCTGTTTCTTTGGCAGACTTCCAACGGTCTCTTTCCTTCCTCATTTCTCCTGCCCCAACCCTCTGGTCCAAGCACACTCTCATACACGTGTCTTTCTCTTCCTACTTGGGCATTCAAATCCCCCATAACAATCATATTCCTTCCTCTCAGCTGCTTCTGCAATTCCTCTTCAAACTCCTCCTTCTCGTTAGAGGCGCAGCCTACTTATGGAGCATACACTCGCACTATTTCTATGGTCTCTCCCCTCCGTGCTACTTTCACTTTCATCATCCTATCACTTATTCTCTTCACTTTTTCTTTTAAACCATCTCGTACCACTACTCCCACTCCATTCCTCTTTCCCTCTTCATTCCCACTCCAGTACAGTCTATAGCCTTTTCTCAGTTCTCTCCTTCCTTCCCCTTTCCACTTTGTTTCTGCCAATCCCAAGAAATCCAACTTCCTTCTTCCCATCATATCCACTATCTCCTCCACTTTCCCCGTCAGCGTTCTTATGTTTAAAGTTCCAAATCTTAGTCCATGAACACAGGTCGTTGTATCCGTCCTGTCCGAGGCCTGTTCCCATCTTGAAATAAAAAGTCTTATCCACTACTGGCATGCTGGGCCTATCGTAGCTTCACCAGAGCCCCGTTAGCCGGTACTTTCCAGGGTTCCTGTAGGACCTTCACAGCTACCGTAACGGTCCCGGGGCACTCGAAGTCCCCACTGTACTTCGCCCCTACAGGCAATCCCCTACTTTGTGCCGTTGCCCGTCTCCCACGACGTGGACGAGGGGTTGGACTTGTGGGAGACTTTTTCATTCCTTCTAATTTTTATAGTTCCAAATAGCATTGTTTAAAATCCTCCCTTATTTCCTGGGTGAATTCTTCCCAGCTTTTCTTATTTTCCTCTGCAATTACTTTCTTGCAATCTCTGTTTGCTTCTATATATTTTGCTCTACCTACCTCATTCTTTTTTGTTTTCCATTCCTTTCAAGTTTTATTCTTCTCTCTTACCTTTTGTTTCACTCTATCTGTCCACCATTTTGTCGCCTTTTCTCGTACCTTTCCTGCTGTTCTACCACATGATTTTTCTGCACTGTTTACAAATGCACTCTTAAACTTTTCCCATTGTTATTTCACATGCGTAATATCCATCCTTGGTATCTGTTCTTGCAATTGTTTCTTAAACTCTTCTGCATCCTCCTTTTCCTTTATTCTCCAGACCTTAATCTTTCTCTCCCTTTTTTCTGGTAATCTCATGACCTTTCCTACTTTTAGTTTTGCTACCACTGCCCTATGGTCTCCTCGAAAGGCTTCATCTGGCATGGCTGTGACATCCATTAGCTCTTTCCGATGTCCTTTCTTGACTAATACATAGTCTATCAGAGTTTTTGTTCTTCTATCTCCCCAGCCATACCATTTTTCTTTCTGAACCACGTATTCCCTCTTATTAATTGGTTCCGCTGACAGAAGTCCATTCAGAAACCCCCTTTTGGATTCTTAATGCCATAACCATATGGTCCCAAAATCTCATCCCTTCCTTGTCTGTCTCTTCCCACTTGTGCATTCAAATCTCCCATTAATATTATTTCCTTATCCTCTATATATTTTTCTACATCTTCTAGGATTTTTTCTAAGTTCTCTGCATTATTCCCCGTTTGTGGAGCATATACTTGAAACGGATCGTTTGTCCCTGTCTGGAACTGTGTCCTTCCTATGATCATC
This sequence comes from Meconema thalassinum, assembly GCA_946902985.2. Lineage (NCBI taxonomy): Eukaryota > Metazoa > Arthropoda > Insecta > Orthoptera > Tettigoniidae > Meconema > Meconema thalassinum. Next base: position 36,830,413 of record OX336398.1, on the reverse strand, counting down.
CTGTCACTTATCTTCTTTACCTCCTCCACATACTCTAGGACATCCTTTCTTATAATCATTCCTATTCAAGTTTTTGCCTCCTGCCATCCTCTGTAAAACAGCCTATATCCTTCCTTTAGTTTTCTTTCCCCTTTTCCTCTCCATTTCGTTTCACTGAGACCGATGATGGCTATATCCTTCTCCATCATGAAGTCCACTTGCTCCTCAGTCTTGTCCGTCAGGGTTAATATGTAACTGTCCCTATTCTGATTATTGTGATGCTGATCGCCCATTTCTCACAGCTCCCCCAGCATCTGAAGAACTGCGCGTCGCCTACAGGGGACACCCTAGCATTATCCGCAGCTGAACCATATTTGTCTTCATTTTAGGCTATTATTAAGATGGAGTCGCCACTCCCAAACGCATTTTATGACCTACTGCCAGGTATGAACTAGGCCGCTCCTAACATGGAGAACAGACGCCTTTTGTGGCCGCTCCTCTGGAGTACTTACGCTACGGGAGCCCATAATATGGACAAATAGCTTTTACTCTTAACCCCGAGCACTGGGTTGCCTCTTCCGCCAACTTTGCTATACCGAAGGACTCCTTCCCCACCGCAGGTGCCATAGAGGTCTTCACTCATACCCTGAGCTGGGCCCTCCATATTTATTACTCCTGGAGAGAGATATGGTACGATACGATACGATATGATACGTAATTGGTTAGATTATACTAGTTATTTCTGAAGATGAGTGACAGTACAGAATTAGCCATTCTTCACTTGTCCCTTAGATGGTACAGAGGGGCAGATAACCTCGAAGTTTCACCCCTGAAAACAACAATAACTAACTTACATTTACAACAATAGTAAAATAATATCTAATGTGCGCACTGCTATATGACTGAAATCAACCGGAAACTACAGCCCTTATCGTTCTTCTCAAAGATATGCACCTCTCTATAGGCCCGTTTTACAGTCTCCGGTTAAATTATTGCTGACACTTTTACGGCGAGTTTACTGGAACCTGATTCTTACAATGCCCGATTAGCGACAAAGTGACTGTAAAATAAGCCTTAACTGGCAGTGATCTTTACCGGAGCGTAAACTGGTTGACTGCCAGATTTCCTATTATGATCTTATGGTCTTAGCTGATTACAAACATCGCCATTATGCCTTGATTATCCGAAATTTCATGGGTTTCGTAAATGCTGATGGTGCTCAAGGAAGTAGGCGAAAATGGATTATTATGGGGAGAAAATTATTTTTTGACTAGCCTACTTCGTTTCTCCTAGTTTTCGGTTCGACTAGTTATTGGTTGTATAAATACAGAGATTCGTCATAGGACCGAAAGGTAAGTTCAAAGTTACTGTAGGCCATGTAATGTAGTTTCAAGAATGCGATGCGCTTGTGTTCGTATCTAATACAAGCTGCACCCGGCATGCAATGCGTTGCAATGCCAATCAAAGAAAGTGTTGGCGTTGTAATTTTGTTTGTTGAAGTACTCTTGGATACACCACATTTATTTTCTTTTTCCCTTAACTGCCTCTAAACGTTTGTAAAATGGAATTAGTAATTCAGAAACATTCGTGGCACCGTGCACAACAACTCACCCAAGTTTCATCGCAATCGGATGAATGGTATATGAGTGCATACGGATCTTTGTTGAAACAATTAACGCCCCGGCACTTATTTGTTGAATCTACTCGTGCACTACCTATTGTAAATTTGATTTTCTAAATCAAAACCTTCGCGGGATTTGGAACAACAATTCACCAAAACTTCATCGTAATCGGTTGAAAGGTATATGAACGCATACGGGACTTTGTTGAAATGATTCGGGTATCGTCACTGATTTGTTGAATCTACTCGTACGCCTTCTATTGTAAAATTCTTCGCAGGAGTATACACAAAAACTCACCAAAGCTTCATCGCAATCAGACGAATGGTACATGGACGCTTACGGGATTTTGTTGAAACGATTCGCGTGTAGTCTCTCATTTTTTTAATCTACTCGTGCTTTTTTCTCCCACTTCTGCTCACACTTTTTACCCCCACCTATATATGCTCCCACATTAAACTATTGTTGTTATTACCAAGTTGTTTTTACTAGAGATTAGTTTATGCTTGACAGTAAGTTCATATGGAAGTATCAGTGACTCGGTATGGTAAGCCTTATGCATACTATATAGGATAGCCATATATTGTGAAACGAAACAATAGAAATGGAACTGTTATTTGGTGCTGTTCAAAGCAACGATCAAAACAGTTTCGAGGAATGTTTAATACAAAAGAATTGGACATACTTTCTTCTAACAACCATGATTGTAAACTTAATAAGCATGCTACCGGTAGTGTAAATGTAAGGAAAACTCAAACCAAAGCAAAAAACCAAGTCCAAGAAAAAGAAAGTGCTGCTCAAGATAATATTAACCTCAAGTTTAATACACTACAACGCACTCATGCTGTTTGCGAGTTGTTTAATGAGAAATATTTAACATCTCCTGTAAAACCCATGTTCAGACACACACCTACATCTCAATAGCCCTCAACTCTATCAGAGACAACATACCCCATCAACAGGTTGGTGGGAGAAGGTGAAAAGGATGGTCATGATGATAATAATAACATAACAATGTTAAAGCACTCTAGCACATCTAAAAAGAAGCTTTCAACACTATCAAATGCAACTCTAACCATTGAACAGACTGTGGACACAGGTGGAAATTATGATGGTAATGATGACGATCATGATGATGATCATTATGAAGTTTATAATGCTGAGGATAATAATGATGATGATGGTTATAATGATGAACTCCTTCCCAAGTTTTTGAAACCATTCATAAAAAATAGCAAATGGAACGATCCTAATATATTAGTCGAACGTCTACAGCTCTTGCATGCCTGTAAACAGGCTGGTCATTTTGGTTATGAGAAAGAGTTTTAAAAAATAGAAGATGAACTAAGTAAAGCTGGTATTATTGTGTAATGGGTAAACGTAACAACACCCCCATCCCTTAAAATAATTTTCAGCAAGTGTTATATTTAAAAACTATAACAAGCAAACATAAAGAAAAAACAGCTGTATTCTGTGTGTGTATACCTATTGTTAAAATATATATATTTGAATTAAATTAATTAACATAGTATATATATTGCATGTTGAGTGTATATTTGCTCAACCACATTTTCGGATTTTCAATGCACATTTTTGTTTTGTTTGATTTTTCCGTAACATTACAGTTATCTGTCTTGTAAACTGGGTGATTAATATAGGGATAAAGGCTTTAAAAAAATCACAAGCCTTACAGTTGTCACATATCACGTATAATATGTTACACGTTATCCTACATTCCAGATAGGGCTCTACCTTTTTAAAAGTGAACACTGTTGGTCATTAAAATAACTACTTGTAAAATAATTCCAGTGGCAAATCCTGTTAGCAAATATCATATATTAAATATTTTCACGTCATAGAACAACAACTTCAACATCATTTATTGTAGGAATACCTTTAATGGGACCACCAAACCTTCACGAATGCAATGTGCATTTCAGATAGAGCTGTATTTTGGTTGGTAGTGCCTCGAGTGCTTACATTAAATAAGAATACAGTAAACGTATAAACATTTAATAAATTATAATTGTTTTCATTAAATATCATATAGTAAATATTTTCACACCAAAGAATGACCATTTCAAGATCATTTATTGTAGGAATATCTTTAATGGGATCTCCAAACCTTGAAGTAAACCATATGTGATATACATTCCACATAGCTACATGACCGACAGTACGTCGTGGTATCAATCTCAGCCACCGCGCGCGCTCATTGTTTGTGTTGCATTTCAGTTCCATTTGCATTTCATTTCTTCAAAATCACCCCCACGCCAAGAAATATATATAGCAAGTAAGTAGAAACTTGTTTCACATCAATAATTTTAGAACAGCTCTCAGGTATTGTATGATGATTTTTTTTAGTACTGCATAACTGTTTGTTGACTAGCATTTACTGTTACACAACATTATTTTGGTAAGCTCTACATTAGTATCCTAATTGTCTCTGGTATAATGTCTTGTTTAACAAACATGGTCACATGGTTTGTCTGTTGTATATGATTTCAAAAAAAAATGATAAACAGCTTTCTGGTCAATAACCAACATAGTGGCCAAAAAATGTTTCTCTGATAGGTAACTCATGTTTGGTTAGTCAATTCTTATTGCAAGGCCAGTCAAGACCTAAACAAATTAGTCTTAAGACCATATCATTGAACAAATCAAACCATCCTAAGGTATTTATTAAATTTAGTTGCATTTTAGGAACCTTGCAAGCATCTTGCAACCATGAAGAGGAAAGTATAGGCAGGAATTTTGAAAAGGAAACCGCTCTATTATTCAATGTAGTTAGTGTTATGAACCTCAACGGAAAAGGTTATGAAAGTCTATGTGAGGGTGTGTTTTTTACAGCTGGATGTCATTTTCTCACATCCACCACAGACAGCAGTTTATGGGAGATAAAACTAAACTATGATGTTGAATGTACAGGTCCTAGCCTAGGACAATGACATGTTGAGGTATTTGCCAGACAGTGCGGTAAACGAAACAATATATTATGGAATTTTCGAGTACATGTAGACCACTTGGGTAACTTTGGTAAATTTTAGTGAATTTTCATCTGTATTCGGGTAATTTTATATGAATTTGAGGTAGTTTAAACCATTCTTTAAAAATGAATGGCATTTCAATAAATCTGGTAGTCATTTGTTGGATTTTGCTGCAATTTTGTGGAATTTGCTAAATTTGTTTTATTTTTAGTGGATTTTACAAATTTCAGGATAAATCTCAGATATTTAGGTATTTTACAAATAACCTCTGTCACTGTGATGTCACTGTATTAATGTGTGCCTTTCACTATCAAGGGTAGGAATGGAAAGGAGGTGGTTATGGACTTAAGTGCAGAGTCATTTATATTCACTGGGTGTTGTTAGTTTTTCAAGTAAGTGTACTCCATGCCACCCTTAAAAGGTGCTAATGAGCTCGAAGCATTGGCAGTTTGCAACCAACACACTATTGTTAATATGGAATGCTCATTACTTGTTATTTAAGTAGATGTTGTCATGTAGGTATGGATTTGATCCAAACATAACATGTTTTGATTTTCTTTGCCTTTGTCTGTGGGCAGCCGTGGCATTTGCCTGGAGTAGAAGTGGACAACTATAGAAAACCACTTGCATGATGTCAGAGGTAGCAATAAAACCCACATATTGTAAGTTTTGACTCGCAAGGTTAAGTGTACGCCGTTCCAGCCATCCAACCAGAATTACATTAAATGCTAGCCTCTATACAACAAAGCAGTCTTGTCTTCAACAAGCATTCTGCTAGTGTCTTATTGTCATTGATGGACCACAGTCACTTTTTTCCCCGACTCCTTGACAAATTGTATTGATCTGGAAATTTGATGTCTAATTAACTTCTCTAATGAGTTTGACGTTTAGAAATCTCACCTCACCTCACCGCAAGTGCTTTGAAATGGAAATAATTTGTTTTGATCTTATTTAGGGGCTTGGAAATCATGGTCACCTGTCCCATGTACTATACTTAGACAAAATAATATGCATAGTAGTATTGTTATCTGAGTATCTAATACAATTTTGCATAGCCCTATCACCAGTATCGGATCATAAACACATGGCATGTGTTACCGTCATTAAAGCCAGTGATATATCACAAAGAGGTCTTTATATCCACCCACCCACATGGGCTTACATCTAGTGGAATGTAGGTTGACAACCATGGAGCCCCAGGTGGGTTTGACATTGCTTCCACTGTCTTGTGCCACGCACGTCTCTGTCTTCTTTCCTGTCAACCTCACTTGGTCAACTCTCTGCCGACCCCGATATTATTAGAGTATTTAAGACCTAGGGAGTCTGTTTCATTTCCGCCTTAATTGGTCATTGTCTCATTTATTTTTCTGATAACTTACCTCAACAAGGTAGGGTGTATGTAGCCCCACCACTTGTGGTGCACCCTGGATATAGCTACACCCTCAGGGGCTTACGGCTGATCAGTTTGGAAGGTGGTGACCCCAAGGGATTCCTGAGCTGGGTCCAGTTTTCCTCCTTTTTATCGATTACCTCTGGAGCGGGACCCTCTCCTCTTTTACTTTCAAATCAACCTTTCAAGTCCCTCAATCCACATTCTTCAGGGTTTAAGGCATATTTTTTATTCCTTTTGACCTTTATTTGCCCTATTATCCGCTTTTGTCTTACATCTTTTTTCTAGTTTATAAGTGTGTAGTTAGTTTTAATTATAGTTTACATTTAATTTTATTTTCACCATCAGCCAAACAATTAGGGGTCGATAGGACAGCTTAGTGGTTAAGTTTTTAGAACGCTTCTCTTTTGTTTTAAATAACACCAGCTTTAATTCCTGACTGGCTCATGAATTGTATACTTTGCTCACTTATTTCTCATGGCTTTGAAACTGGGTGTCTGTAACGTGATCATTATTCATTTTAACTTCAGTGTACGGTGTAGGATTGGAAAGGAGGCGGCCGTGGTTTCTGAATTACAACTATGTTAGCGTTTGTCTAAAGTATAAATAAGCCATAAATTTAATAGCCTACTTTCGATTTTTGCAAAAAATGAAAGTAGACTTATGAGATCAACACAGGGCGAAAAAAGTGTGTCTGTCTGTGTGTGTGTATGTGTGTGTGTGAGTCTGTGTGTGTGTCTGTGTGTGTGTGAGTGTGTGTACTCTGAATGTCTGTCCCCCCTATCAATTCGAACACGGTGAATGCGAATTAAACGAAATTTGGTACAAAGGTAGCACTAGCAAAGGACACCTCAGTGTCATGTTTTATATCGCCGCCAACTTGACGGAAACGTAATGACGGCCACACAAATGTTCAAAGCTTAAATCAAATTACGACTAACCTAATCATCCGATCTCTACCAAATTTTGCAACAACATACCTTTATGGGGGGAGCATCCTTTGACCAAACCAATAGGTCATCAGCGTAATAGTTTGCGGATGGCGGCCATCTTTGTGTGAAAATCGATTCCCCCTATTAATTCGAACACGGTGCAACCGAATGGAACGAAATTTGGTACAGAAGTAGTACTAACAAAAGGCACCTCAGTGTCATGTTTTATATCGCCGCCATCTTGACGGAAACGTAATGGCGGCCACACAAATGTTCAAAGCTTAAATCAAATTACGACTAACCTAATCATCCGATCTCTACCAAAGTTTCCAACAACATACCTTTATGGGGGGAGCATCCTTTGACCAAACTAATAGGTCATCAGCGTAATAGTTTGCGGATGGCGGCCATCTTTGTGTGAAAATCGATTCCCCCTATTAATTCGAACACGGTGCAACCGAATGGAACGAAATTTGGTACAGAGGTAGTACTAACAAAAGGCACCTCAGTGTCATGTTTTATATCGCCGCCATCTTGACGGAAACGTAATGGCGGCCACACAAATGTTCAAAGCTTAAATCAAATTACGATTAACCTAATCATCCGATCTCTACCAAATTTTGCAACAACATACCCTTATAGAGGAAGCATCCTTTGAACAAATGAATAGGTCATTAGCCTAATAGTTTGCGGATGGCGGCCATCTTTGTGTGAAAATCAACTCCCCCTTTTAATTCAAACACGGTGAAACCGAATGGAACGAAATTTGGTACAGAGGTAGCACTAGCAAATGGCATCTCAGTGTCATGTTTTATATCGCCGCCATATTGACAGAAACGTAATGGCAGCCACACAAATGTTCAACGCTTAAGTTAAATTACGACTAACATAACCATCCGATCTCTACCAAACTTTGCAACAACATACCTTTATGGAGGGAGCATCCTTTGACCAATCTAATAGGTTATTAGCCTGATAGTTTGCGGATGGCGGCCATCTTTATGTCAAAATAGATTCCCCCTATTAATTCGAACACGGTGGAACCGAATGGAACGAAATTTTGTACAGAGGTAGCACTAGCAAAGGGCACCTCAGTGTCATGTTTTATATCACCGCCATCTTGACTGAAACGTAATGGCGGCCACACGAATGTTCAAAGCTTAAATCAAATTACGATTTACCTAATCATCCGATCTCTACCAAATTTTGCAACTACATACCTTTATGGAGGGAGCATCCTTTGACCAATCTAATAGGTCATTCGCCCAATAGTTTGCGGATGGCGGCCATCTTTGTGTCAGAATCGATTCCCCCTATTAATTCAAACACGGTGAAACCGAATGGAACGAAATTCGGTACAGAGGTAGCACTAGCAAAGGGCATCTCAGTGTCAGGAATAATATCGCCACCATATTGACAGAAACGTAATGGCGGCCACACAAATGTTTAAAGCTTCAATCAAATTACGACTAACATAACCATCCGATCTCTACCAAACTTTGGAACTACATACGTTTATGGAGGGAGCATCCTTTGACCAATCTAATAGGTCATTAGCCTAATAGTTTGCGGATGGCGGCCATCTTTATGTCAAAATTGATTCCCCCTATTAATTCGAACACGGTGGAACCGAATGAACGAAATTTGGTACAGAGGTAGCACTAGCAAATGGCACCTCAGTGTCATGTTTTATATCACCGCTATCTTGACGGAAACGTAATCGCGGCCACCCAAATGTTATAAACTAAAGTGTAATTGCGACTAACCTAATAATCTAGTCTCTACCAAATTTTGCAACACCATATCATGATGTGGGAAACATATTCTGACCAAACTGCAAGAACATCAGCCCAATAGTTTGCAGATGGTGGCCAAGTATGTGTGCAAAGCGATTCCCCCTATCATTTCAAACACGGTGAAACCGAATTGAACGAAATTTGGTACAGAGGTAGCACTAGCAAAGGGCACCTCATATTCATGTTTAATATCCCTATAGCACGTTGTATTTCAACAAGCTACTACAACCAACATTCAATCACACTCCTTGAAAAGGACAAAGAGTTATAACAATACCCATGCATTTAGGAGAAAGTAGGCTATATGTTCTTTACTGAACATCTTGTTTTTCTAACATGATAGCTTATAGGCGGGCATTGCTATAGCTTACATGTAGTAGGGTCATTATCTAAGGATTCAATTTCAATTACCTACACCTCTCATGGTATGGCTCTTAGTCAATTTGTTAAACTACAGAAAACTTTTCTATATGTTCGGTTACATTATCATTTGTCCATCTGACAGTGTAGGGGTTAACATTCTTGGTTGTCAACCCTAAGGTCTTGGCTACCAACCCGAATATACCAAGAAATTCATTTTCATTTTAAGGCTGAAAATAACAACTAACAACTATCTAGTCATGTATGTTAACACGGTGCACAGCACATTCACTGTGAAACAGACAAGTAATATGAAACTTGGTGACATCGCCGTGCTGTTATCACCAAGACTTACTACTCAAACAAAGCCAATGTCTCAGTGCAGGTTCAACCCAGCGGTAGTATGCAAGTGTATGTTTGTTTAAAAAGCATCATTACTATAACTCCACTGTCACCACAGAGGTCCGGGATTGGCTTTCTAAAGGCTGCAACTGGGTACACTCAGTCTTGTCAGGTAAAAAAAGTTTCGGGTCAATTCATAAATCATGGGAAAGGGTTAGCCATTATGAGTCCTACCACATCTTACTTCAACCTCTCCGATAATTAGTTTATAAAATCTCCGGTCGATAACCTTAACGTTTTTTGGGTGTTTTGGGTAAATTTATGGAGCATGGCAACGGGTTGGCCATCTTGACTTGTAAACCTCTTTACCCTTATTCATTAGCTATAATACACATTAATCTATAATTAACTAATAGTAATAATAATAATAATAATAATAAAAATATAATAATAATAATAATAATAATAATAATAATAATTAGCAAGCCAGTCATCTCCATACACACGTTCATTAAAGCTTGGTTTCACAAAACGTTTCTGCTTTTATGTGTTTAATACCTTTTCCCCCTGTAACATTACTATTCCCTGTTTTAAGAGTGAAATAATCTATCGAGGTAAAAGCGTATGTCATCTCCTTTTTCAACCTTCACACCTAATTTTAGGGTTCTTAGTTTGCAAGATATCCATTTTTAGCCTATTTTCATTTTTGAAAAAAAGTAGGCTTATAAGATCTACTTTTGTCCGTGTGTGTGTGTGTGAGTTGTGTGTGTACCCCCTAATAACTTTTAAACGGCTGGAGCGATTTCAATGAAACTCATTAAGTTCATAGCACTATTCCGGGCGACCCCGACCGTGCCCTTCAAATTTTGTTACGTCTCACCAATCCAACATGGCGGCTATACGAAATATTTCACCAATATTCAATATCTCCGAAATTCTTCCCGATATCACCCTGGATTTTTTTACGGTGATAAAGGAAACTACTCGAAGTTCACCTATGTGACTTTTGAAAAAAATGTAACTAAAAACCAACATGGTGGCCACGCGAATTTGCCAATTTTAAATAGACGTTTCTCGCGATTTAACCAACCAAACGCTATAAAACTTGGTACAGTATATGTATACACACATTGTAATGCACCGACATCTAACTTCGTTCAATTGTTTACATAACCACAAGATGGCGAATGTGCAAAATATTTCACCGGCATTGTATATCTCTGTATACCCTAAAATTTTGTACTGAGATAAAGGGCACTACTGTAAGTTCATCTATAAGACTTTCAAAAACCGGTTAATTACATAACAAACATGGCGGCCAAGCGAATTTAAAAATTTTAAATAGACCTTACCCGCGATTTAATGTTCCAAACGCAATGAAAAAATGTTTATACACATTGTAATGCACTGGTATCTAATTTAGTTCAATTGTTTACATAACCTCAAGATGGCGGCTTTGCGAATTTTAAAATTAAGTTTTTATTTCTTGTGTTGTAGTCATGCGATCGAAGTGAAAGTTTGAATAATGAACCTACGCAATAATTTTTCTTTAATGGTACATGACTCTATGGCCTATACATTTAACAATCCAACATGGCGACCATCCGAAATATTCAGACGGCTCTGAATATCTACGAATCTATTATAGCAATCAAACTGATTTTTTATGTTCATAGGGGCTATGAACTTAAGTTCACCTACAGGACTTTAAATAACCTGGTGATGACACATCAAACATGGCGGCGACGCGAAGTATAAATATTCACATGGACGTTTCTCGCAATTTAACCACCCGAGTGAGGTGAAACTTGGTAAAGTAAATCCTTATACGAAAGTTAATCCACTGGCATCTAATTTATTTCAATTGTTTCCATAACTACAAGATGGCAGCTGAGCGAAATTTTAAAATCTCGTTGTTACTCCTTGTGTCCTAATCATGCGATTGAAGTTTGAATGCTACTCGTACACAATAATCTTCATGTAACAGTACCTAACTCTAGGACCTACGTATATAAAATCCAACATGGCGGCCATCCGAAATATTTAGTCGGTTCTCAATATCTACGAATCTATTACAGCAATCAAACTGAATTTTGTATGTTGATGATGGCAGTTAACATAAGTAGGATATATAAAAATAGGCTGTATAGTTCTTGACGGAACCACTTGTTTCAATTTGGGGGTAGTTTTCACCCCCTACTATTTTTCATGAAATACAAAAGATCTTAGGTTCAATTATCATTTTTACCCGTTTAATACCTTCTTACCCCCCCCCCCTGTAAAATCACTATTTACTGTTTTAGGGGTGAAATGACCTATCCAGGTAAAAGCCTATATCATCACCTATTTTTCAGCTATCACACCTAATTTTAGGGTTCTTAGTTTCCAAGATATTGATTTTGCAATTTGGGGTGGGGTAGTTTTACCCCCCATAGGGGGACGTCGCCCCAAGTGCTAGGACCCCTCATACAAGTCCCTAGCATGATTGATTCGCGAGATATTTACAAAAGTGTAGTTAGGCCCTTTTGACAAAAAATGAATCATACATTCAAAAACGGGACGTCACCCCCAAGTGCTAGGATTCTGCTTGTGGCAAAATTCCATCAGGGGTTCAGAAAATATTAGCAAAAGTGTAGTTAGACCCTTTTGACAAAAGCCGTCAGTGGGCACACATACAAAAATATTATTTATCTCCCCCGGGTAAGGGTAGATTTTATTATGGTGTGGACATACCTCGTCAATAGAAAAGGGGAGTTCACCACGAGTCCTACGACACCCCATATGTTTAAATCCCATTATTGGTTAGCGAGATACTAGAAAGCCGATGACCTATTGTTTTTTTTGGGTTTATTTAAATAAATATAAAAAACTAATCTATAAATAATCATTTAAGAAGCCCGCTCTCTTACAAGAGCCTCCAAGTTCGTATAGATACAAAAAATACTACTTCACCCCCGGGTAAGGGTAGATTTTATTTTGGGGTGGAAATAAGTTGTCCGTAGGAAATGTGGGTTCACCACGAGTCCTACAAAACCCTATATGCTCAAATCCGACCATGCGTTCGCGATTTATCGCCAATGTTCGTGAGAAAGTAGGCTATCATTTTTTATCTTACATACTTCAAGCTTGCTGTCAGCCTAGAGGGTCTAGGGACCTTTCATTAACGTCAAACAAACGTTTTTCTAAAATTCACCGTTTCCAAAATAGCGCCAATTTCAAAACCAACAATAAAAAAAAAAAAAAAAAGATACCAACACACATTCATAGCAAAGAGGACGTCACCTCGTTCCTAAAGAACACATCGTTCTAGCCTTACACGCTCATTAAATATCAGCAAAATGTCAAAAACGCACGTTTACCTCAAGTTGCGTTTCCAAATTCCACCCATTTAAAAGGAATAACCCCACCATCAAATAGAGTGGGAAAAATACCATCTAAACGACCCCTAGCTCTATCCTAGTCCTCGCCCACCACCTAACCTATTCCCATCATAGCAATACGTATTCAAGCACTCAGGCGACTTGCAACAGAACATACACTACCCCACTACTCGCGAATGACCTTTTAGTTTTTGTCTTTTTATTAAATAAAGAGGCTATAGGAAAAGTGGTGGCATTACTACAAGTTCTAGGACACCCTGTATGTTCAAATCCCATATATGGTTCGCGAGATATCAGGTTCGGGGCCGCTACGAGGGTGGCTCAATAAGAAGGGAAGCAGAACCTACAACCTAGCACTACTGGTGTGGTTCAGACCAGAGCGTGGAATGTCACAGTCCGTCGCTAGAGGACACGCGTGCACGTCACGTGACGATACAAAGCGAGCAGCAGTATGCATGAATCTTCCAACGCTGCCAGTCGCATTGCAAACAGTCACATGGAGGCGTCAAACGAAAAGCGGAGAGGTGTTGTTCGGTTTCTGACAGCGGAAGGAGTAAGGGGAACGGACATTCATCGCCGAATGTCACAAGTGTACGGCAAAAACTGCATGTCCCTTGCAAGGGTCAAGGCGTGGCACAAGCGCTTCAGGGAAGGGCGGGTGTCGTTAGCCGATGATGCCCGGTCTGGGGCACCCCCCTGCTTTACCGATGACAACGTCCAACTGGTTGAAGCACTCATTACTCACGACTGCTGAGTGACAGTGAACGCCATAGCCGCCGTGGTCGGATTGAGCGTTGGAAGTGTGCACACCATCATGAAGGAACGACTGCACTTGCGCAAAGTGTGTGTCCAATGGGTTCCTGCCACGAGTGGTGGCTGGAGATGAGTCATGGTGTCATCACTTCGAACCAGAATCCAAACGACAAAGCCTCCAGTGGAAGCATCCAGGGTCACCACCACCCACAAAGGGCAAGGCCATCCACACGAGTGCAGGAAAGGTAATGCTGGCGTTCTTCTTTGACCATCATGGCTCCCTTCTGATACACTTCATGCCGCACGGGACAACAGTGAATGCCTGGCGTTACTCGCACGCCTTGAACACCCTTCGCCAAGCGATCAAAACAAAACAACCAGGCAATCTCACCCGTGGGGTCATTCTGCTCCACGACAATGCACGACCTAATACGGCCTACACAGTCGCGGCATTCCTGCAGAATTTCAAATGGGAGTTTTTCGGTCACCCTCCATACAGTCCAGACCCCTCTCCCTGTGATTACGCCATGTTTGGTCCCCTGAAAAGGGCTCTGTAGGGCCAACGATTCACCTCGGACGTCGACGTCCAGCTGTACGTGCGGAACTGGTTCACATCGCAGCCCAGGAAATTTTATGAATCAGCCATTCACCGCCTTGTGTCACAGTGGGACAAGTGCCTCAACAGCCAGGGCCAATACTTCTAACTTACAGGTACTGGTTTCAGAAATTATGCCTCCGGCTCGTTACTATTTGAACGCACCTTATATAACAATTTACCAGTCGCAAACTCTTACCTTTAACTTCTTCCTCCAGAAATAATACGGTGTAATCAATGGACCAACTGCCACTTATACTCTTCGATATTATGCTTCAGGAAGTATGATGATTGCACTTATGTTTTAGCCTACTTTCGATTTTTGCAAAAAAAAAAAAAAAAGTAAACTTATGAGATGAACACAGGGCGAAAAATTGTGTGTATGTGTGTGTGTGTGTGTGAGTGTGTGTACTCTGAAAGTGTGCCCCCCTATCAATTCGAACACGGTGAACCCGAATTGAACGAAATTTGGTACAGAGGTAGCACTAGTAAAGGGCACCTCAGTGTCATGTTTTATATCGCCGCTATCTTGACGGAAACGTAATTGCGGCCACCCAAATGTTAAAAGCTTAAATCAAATAACGACCAAACGAATCATCTGATCTCTACCAATTTTTGCAAAATTATACCTTTGAATATGAAGAATCTTTTGACCAATCTACAAGGTCATCAGCCCAATAATTTGCGGATGGCGGCCATGCTTGTGTGCAAATCGATTCCCCTTATCTATTCAAACACGGTGGAACCGAATTGAACGCAATTAGGTACAGAGGAAGCACTGGCAAAGGCCACCTCAATGTCATGTTTTATATCGCCGCCATCTTGACGAAAACATAATGGAGACCACCCAAATGTTGAAAGCTTAAATCAAATTACGACCAAACGAATCATCTGATCTCTACCAATTTTTGCAACATTATACCTTTTCATATTAAATTTTTTGACACATCTACAAGGTCATCAGCCCAATAATTTGCTGATGGCGGCCATGTTTGTGTGCTAATCGATTCCCCTTATCTATTAGAACACGATGAAACCAAATTGAACGAAATTTCGTGCAGAGGGAGCAATAGCAAAGGCCACCTCAGTGTCATGTTTTATATCGCCGCCATCTTGACGAAAACGTAATGGCGACCACCCAAATGTTGAAAGCTTAGATCAAATTACGACCAAACGAATCATCTGATCTCTACCAATTTTTGCAACATTATACCTTTTCATATTAAATTTTTTGACACATCTACAAGGTCATCAGCCCAATAATTTGCGGATAGAGGCCATGTTTGTGTGCTAATCGATTCCCCTATCTATTCAAACACGGTGAAACCGAATTGAACGATATTTGGTACAGAGGTAGCAATAGGAAAGGGCACCTTATTGTCATGTTAATATTGCCGCCATCTTGACGGAAACGTAATGGCAGCTACCCGAATTTTAAAAGCTTAAATCAAATTACGAACAAACGAATCATCTGATCTCTACCAATTTTTGCAAAATTATACCTTTGCATATGAAGAATCCTTTGACCAATCTACAAGTTATCAGCCCAATAACTTGCGGATGGCGGCCATGTTTGTGTGCAAATCGATTCCCCTTATCTATTCAAACACGGTGAAACCGAATTGAACGAAATTTGGTACAGAGGTAGCACTATCAAAAGCCACCTGAGTGTCATGCTTTATATCGCCGTCATCTTTACGAAAACGTAATGGCGACCACCCAAATGTTGAAAGCTTAAATCAAATTAGGACCAAACGAATCATCTGATCTCTACCACTTTTTGCAACATTATACCTTTTCATAATCATATTTTTGACCATTCTACAAGGTCATCAGGCCAATAATTTGCGGATGGTGGCCATGTTTATGTTTTAATACATTCCCCCTATCTATTCAAACACGGTGAAACCAAATTGAACGAAATTTGGTACAGAGGTAGCACTGACAAAGGCCACCTCAGTGTCATGTTTTATATCGCCGCCTTTTTGACGAAAACGTAATGGCGACCACCCAAATGTTGAAAGCTTAAATCAAATTACGACCAATCGAATCATCTGATCTCTACCAATATTTGCAACATTATACCTTTGCATATAATGAGTCTTTTCACCAATCTACAAGGTCATCAGCCCAATAATTTGCGGATGGTGGCCATGTTTGTGTGCTAATCGATTCCCCCTATCTATTCAAGCACGGTGAAACCGAATTGAACGAAATTTGGTACAGAGGTAGCAATAGCAAAGGGAACCTCATTGTCATGTTTGTATCGCTGCCATCTTGACGGAAACGTAATGGCGGCCACCCAAATGTTCAAAGCTTAAATAACGTTCACCCTAATCATCTGATCTCTAATATATCTTGCAACAACATACCTTTATGTGGTAAGCATCTCATGACCAAACGACAAGGTCATCAGCCCAATAGTTTACATATAGCGGCCATGTTTGTGTGCAAATCGATTCCCCGATCAATTACGACACGGTGAAACCGAATTGAACGAAATTTGGTACAGAGGTAGCACTTGCAAAAGGCAACTCAGTGTCATGTTTTATATCGTCGACATCTTGACGGAAACGTAATGGCGGGCACCCAAATGTTAAAAGATTAACACAAATTACGACCAACCTAATAATCTGATCTCTACCAAATTTTGCAACAACATACCTTTTTGTGGGAAGCATCTTTTGACTGATATACAAGGTCATACAATACAATACATTAGTTTGCAGATAGCAGCCATGTATGTGTGCAAATCGATTCACCATATCAATTCAAACACGGTGAAACCGAATTGAATGAAATATTGTACAGCGGTAGCACTAGCAACGGGCACCTCATATTCATGTTTAATATCCGTATAAAACGTTGTATTTCAACAAGCTACAACAACCTACATTCAATTAAACTCATTTAAAAGGAAAAACAGTTATAACAATACCCATACATTTAGGAGAAAGTAGGCTATATGTTCTATCCTGAACATCTTGTTTTATTGGAGTTAGTAGAGCAGTACCATTTGAGATAGTGATGAGATTGAGTGTGGCAATGACAAGGCTTGCGGAAGAATACATCCGACTTCCGGGGACAGAAGGCAAATTACAAGCAAGGAAACTTGTTTTTTTTTTTATCAGGTAGTGAGGTTCCCTAAAGTTCTGTGAGCTCTGGAGTCCACACAAGTACGAATTCAGTCACCCGGTGGAAATGATGCTGAAATTAATAGAAATAGGGAATGAAATATTTTTATGAATGTGCAGGTTATGGCAGGCATTAATATCTGCATTAATGGCTTTGCTGGGCAGGCTCATCGCATGATAAACAGCAGGTCAAGGGCTCGAATGGAAACTGGGGAATATAAACACTGACTGCGCTTATGCCCTCAGAAGCTACTTATTGACACCTCTTGATAACCCCTCAAACAGGACTGAAGATCTATACAATGAATCACACATCCGTACACGAAATGTTTTAGAGCGTTGCTTTGGAATTTGGAAAAGAAGATTCCCGGTCTTATCGCGGGGACTGAGATCTAAAATCGACACGACAATGACCGTTATTGTTGCTTGTGCGGTGATGATGAACCTCCCCTGGAGAGTCCCATTGCTGATGAATTCTATATAGAATTACCATCCCTTCAAGATCAACATTCGCTCACTCTAGCATGGGACACTTTCATTCAGGAATAATTCTTAGGCTGATCCTACATTGGAAGCGGCCAGCAGACTCGACCCGCCCAGACCAGACCAGTCCAGACTCGGCGCTCCTACATTGCAGCTAGTTTGCAGCCAGGAGCTGAAGAATCAGTACTGTGTCAACTCTCGACGAGGAAAGTTGTCTATTACTACAGTTGAAAAATGGACAAGGAAGTAATTGATTTCATGTTATTGGACAGGAATTTATTATTAGGCTCGTTTTAAAGAAAATGGGTTCATGAGTTCAGTGAAGATCACCGTCAAAGGGAATTTTACACAACCTGCCTACCTATGCGTAGTCACCCTGATGAATTCAAAAATATCATAGAAGTGGAGTAACTTCAGGACTTGTATAGAGCCAGCAGAAAAACTAACAAACTCGCTCATGCACTAATTCATTAACATTCCTTTTTTCTACCATCATGGCACAGTTAATCACAATAACCAAGTTCAATAGATGATGTTAAAACGCACCACCTCGACCAAAGCTTCCAGGCAACTGGAAGAAAAAACAAACCTGTTTGATTGCTGTCAGACCCGACTCCCCTCCCCGGAACGAGCTCTGGCTCCAATGTAGGAGGGCGGACGGTGTGTCATGTGTTTGTTTTCTTCAGAAACGATCAGACCCATTCAGACCGTCTGGTCGGGAGAAATTCCGCTTCCAATGTAGGATCGGCCTAACATATTTAGCCTCCCTGTCTGAATAATCTTATTGAGGACAATGAAAGGAACTCTGCAAATGCACTTTTTCATTTTCATTTTTATACTCGTAGATAGTTGTAGCATAAATTGCGTGTAGTATCTAATTAGAGTGGTATCTATGGATGAGATATTTTCTGGTACTTTCTAATTTAATTTGTAGCAAATTCATTCTGAAAGTGTGCTCTTCCCGCTACCAGTTGGGCTTCTCCCTTTCCTACTCGTGTCTCTCCTGTGCTCTCTTCTGTTCTTCTGAGAAGTACTCTCTCTGTTCGTCTAGAAAATATCCTCGACTTTCTTGCTCTGATCCTGTCTTTTTTCTTTTTATCTTCGATTTCCCTTCGTGTTGTGAACATAAGTGTTTGCTCGTATCAGTGCTGACGACCAGCTGGACCATGAAGTTTGAGCTTCCCCTAAGGAGTTCACCTATGAACAACAAAATGTATATAAGAAGAAACCTAATGTACTGTATTCATAAAGAAGAATGTTTACATAATATCACTGTTCGTAATTCATCAAATTCACTCAAGTCCTAATCCACTACCTAGCGTTTAACCCTCGGATACTCGCGCGGGCTACAGGTGTAGCTGTATATTCTTTGCTAGGAATATTGAGAATCTCTGTAGCTGCCTGTTGACGCTGTATTTAAAAGGGTATGTTCCCGACTAAACTAATTGCACCAAACTGACACCAGTTGCATTAGAAGTCGTCTGGGCTACAATAGTAGCCCGCGCGAGTAACGCTGTTACAGAATTGAGGGTGCAAAGGAAACGTTGTCTCACAGGAGGTGATCATGTAGATGACTTTTAAATCAGTCAGTGTTTAGATGAAAGTAATGATAGGTTGAGTGTAGTGGAAATAAAGTAGGATGTTGCATCTTGTGTAGACGAGCGAGGGATAAATCAACAAGGGATAGGCCTAGATGTTCAAAGTGCAATAAAAATCTTCTCGAATCATTGTGTCCATTTGCATTGAATGATTGGGTGACAAATTTGTGTGAGCATGCTTATATATTTCCTGGGCTATAGATTGAAGCCAAAAGGGCCAAATTAAAAGTCAAAAATTCGAGATAAAAATAAATGAAAATACTGAAATTGTTCATAATAAGTGCTGATTTTCTAAGGAAATTATCTATCCTAGTACCCTATTTTTGTTTAATTCCAATCCAAATTTGCACTAATGTAAGTATTATGGTTTTCATGAAAATAATTTAACAGTTCTAGTTGCATTAGTTTTATTTCTGTTGCAGTTTTACCGATGATGTACCATAACATTGCATTTTCTTCTTATGTTTGTAATTTCTCTCCATATTAAAATAAATGCCTACATAAAACCCTCACATTTACCATAGAATACTTCTATATAACCTATTATTAAAACTGAACACCTAAAATAAAGTGTGAGAGTCCATCATATCGATTAATTGTTTGGGCTACGTGTGTAGCCCGCTCGAGTAACGCTGTATCTATTATTATCGCGAGTGTCGGAGGGTTAAAAACTATAATCTATATATTTTTACCAACATCGCACTTAAGTCTATCGGTATACTGTATTTCTAACCATAAATTCACCTTATTTGGCCTAGCAATTATTTACTGAGACTGCTGGATTGTCCAGAGGAGCGTATGCTAAGGCATTATATAAAAATCATCCTATTCAACATAATCAAGAATTCAATTGAATTAATTATTTAAAAATAATTTGTGTGAGTCATAAATAGGGGAGATGACTTCGCTGTTCCGCCCCTTTAAACAGCATTTATCACCATCATATGTGTCATGAAGGCTATCCTAATAATACCTGTATAGTTTCAGGCTGCTCTTTCACCTTAATGATATTTGCATCAATATCTTCAATGTCCATCGGACATTGCACCAATCATCTGAAAAATAAAACCACAGCCTTATATTAATTAAGTAAATGTGAAAATTACGTTTAGAAGCTAACCTTAAAGTAATTTTAAATTGCGAGAGTAGATTAATAACCGTATCTTGAGACTTACCTATTCTATCTCCATCAAACGGATTGCTCAGTCCCTCAGCCGATGTTCCCATGAAAGATAGAAATTTGTCCACACGGGCAGTTTTCTTTGCGGGAGTTTCACTTCCCCCACCCGTCAGAAAAAACTGTTATTGATGTCTAACATCTTTCCACTTGGTTGCTGTATATTTTTTGTGAGGGTGATTTTGGAAAATGGACGGAAATGGGTCGGAAACGGGACGGAAACAATAAGTGCGCGCGGTGGCTGAAATTGGTACAACAGCATACTGTCGGGCATGTGGCTATGTAGAATGTATATCGCATACGGTTTATTTCAAGGTTTGGAGGCCCCATCAAAGATATTCCTACATTAAGTCATCTTCAAGATGTCGTTGTTTGGTGTGAAAATGTTCATTATATCATATTTGTGGAAAACAATCGTGATTTATTAAATCTTCATACTTTTGCTGTATTGTTATTTAATGTAAGCATTCGAGGTACTGTCAGAAAATACAGCACTATGTGGAATCTATATCGCATACGGTTTACATGAAGGTTTGGAGGCACCATGAAAGATATTCCTACAATAAATCATCTTCAAGTTGCCGTTCTTTGGCGTGAAAATATTCATTATATCATATTTACTGAAAGGACTTGGCACAGGATTTTTACAAGTAGTTATTTCAATGACCAACAGAGTTCACTGTTAACAAGAGACTTGCGCTCCTGGCAGACTTATCATACTTATCCCGTAAATATTTGACAGGTCTTCTTCAACCTGTCAATGCCTCAAATTTTTGGGCTACTTCCAATGTCTTATACGTCTGTTCCCGTGGAATGGCATCGGACTTCTTATCTTCAATTACAGATTTATTTCTTCCACCACCTTGATGAAGACTTCCTCTTCTGACGAAGAGAAATTGGTCTGCCTATTCTTCTTCAGGCGTTGATTCATTTCATTTGGAGATAACTGTTCTTCCATTTCAAATATATATCTTAATAATCGTAACGTGAATCATGAAAACAATCAGATTTCACCAAGAACACAGGTCAAGGAATATTAAATGAATGTTTATTATTCACTCCCTGACGTATATTGTCTCATGCCAACTCTTGAGAGGTATCACGTAATCTTCACATCGAACAAGAAATATATACCAACTGTTTAAGAAGGGGGACAAGATGGTGTGTGATAACTATAGAGGGATCACCCTCTTATCACAGATAGTAAATATACTGGAAAGGATATTAGAAAGAAGAATGAGAAGAAAGGTGGAAGGAGAGTTGCAAGAGGAACAGTATGGCTTCAGGAGTAGAAGATCCACAGTGGACCCAATCTTTAGCTTGAGGCAGGTGATGGAAAAGAACTGGGAATATGGAGAGGATTTGATCATGACTTTCATAGATCTAGAAAAGGCATATGATAGTCTCCCCAGAGAGAAGGTATGGGAAACCATTGTTAAGAAGAGACTGGGAAGAGAAATGTTGGAAATGGTGCAAGCAATGTACAGCTACTATGTTAGCAGGGTACTGACCCCAGTTGGAAAGACAAATTGGTTTAGGAACAAGACTGGACTAAGACAGGGGAGTGTGCTGTCACCTCTCTTGTTCATAATGCTGACGGATGAAATTGTAAAGGAAACAAAGGAAACATATGGACATAAAGAAATGAAGTTACTGTTATTTGCAGATGATATTGTGGTCTGGGGAAGGAACACCGAAGAAGTGCAAAACAACTAGATGCACTGAACGAAAATATTCAGAAGTACGGCCTGAAAATCAGTATAGAGAAAAGCATGACCATGGTGATAACAAGAGGAGAAAGACAAGGAAAGGGCACTGTGAAAATTGGAAGTCAGAGTTTGGAAATTGTGGACACGTTCAAATACCTAGGAAGTGAATTGATGCAAACTGGTAGGTTGGACCTGGAGATTGGCAGGAGGGTACAGCAGAGCAATGCATTCTATCAAAGTGTAAGAAAACTTGTTTGGGATGAGGAAGTACCAAGGAAAAGCAAGGAGGTAATGTATAAAGTGTACTATGTTCCCATATTAACTTATGCAGCTGAGACTTGGACCCTGACAAGGAGGCAAGAGAGTAGAATCCAAGCCAATGAAATGAAATTCCTAAGAAGTATGATAGGAAAGACAAGGAAAGACAGAGTGAGGAATGAAGATGTTAGGAAGGAAGTTGGGATGGGAAAACTAAATGAGAGAATTGAGAAGAATAAACTAAGGTGGAGGATGGAGGAAAATAGAATACCAAGATAGATGCTGGAGGCGAAGTGCAAGGGTAAGAGAGCAAGAGGAAGACCTAAAACAAGGTGGATTGATTCAGTGAAGAACAGCGTAAGAAAAATAAATCTGGACTGGGACAAGATCGTGGAAGAAGAATGGTGGAAGGAAAGAGGAAAGTGGAGAAGTGCCATAAATACCCCGACCTGGCAGGAGCTGGATAATGGGATATGATGATGATGATGATGATATTGAAAATTATGCGCAGATCTGCTTCCCTACCGTGAACATTAACCGGAACATTGTAAGAACGATCGAATGTTACCGGGACTTAACTCCGCCCGTAGAATCAACTGTCAGTTAAAGTTTACTGTCACGTCATTGGAGATTGTAAGAACGGGCCTAAGCATTATTACTTGTGGTAATACCGTCCTCTCCTGCAAAATTCATATTCTACTGTATGTTGGTCCCGCTTTCGGATCTCCGGCCGAGGACTATTCGAGAGGGTGTTAACATCACAAAGTTTACAAACGTAACATCTGATATTCTACTGGGCAGAACGTGGCTCTTAAAATTGTGATTGACAGAGGCAGGTTTAAAAACATTGAAAGGGTAACGGTTAGATTGACGTTGGATTTGGTTGGGATTATTGAAGTGTTAAGATCGTAGGCTATTTTGACCGGTATCTAGCTTATTAACTAGACTTAATGGATGGTGCTGCGTCGTGTATCAGTGATTGTTTCCCGACGTTTCGGTAGTCATTGCAGCAGTCTTTATCATAGATACGACTTCGTGTCTGTACTTAAACTAACCGTTGGTGATCAGTCAGGCACCACTTGATCGACATTGACCTCATGCTGCTCCCTGATTGGTTACAGCCCTAGCGAATCATGCGCTAAGTATTGCTAAGCCTGAATCTTTCATCGTGATTGAAATTATTGGAATGCTTCATGATCCCTAATGTCTCTTTTATTATCTTGTTTTGATATCTAGGAATTTAAGCAACACTTTCGGCCTTATGAAATTCTATGGCTTGTCTCTTGACGTCAGTATCTTCAAATATTTATTTGTTTTTGTCTCGAATGTGCCCTGATATCCTAATGGAAGCGGGACTTTTTCTATTCCCCAAGTACATCTCTCCACAGGAACAAGCCGCTTTTTGAACTTCCTAGTCCTGTTCTTGGCCCCTTTATCTCGGCTGTCGTACGTACCTCTTGCGTCAGCTTGTTCAGTGGTTGCTTAACCGTTGTCACGTTGTGTTCTCTTAGCAACTTGACGATTCTATTTGTCACCCCCTATATCTTAGGCCGAAATGATTTATGGTGGTGTCAATCTTCGTTCTTTCAGCAGTTATTCCGTATGACCGTATTTATCCATCCTTTGCTGTACCCATTAGCTAGGAGTGTATTCCAAAATTATTCTTTCTCTTCATTTACGCGATCCTTGACGCAAATGCGGTTGGCTCTGGTGAGAACTGTCCTAGTACCATTTTCTTCTGCGACGGTAGATGGCTTGATTTTGCATGTAGGTAACTATCTGTATGAGTGCCTTTCCTATAGACCCTGTGTTTGATCGTGTTGTCTGTTCGGTTATAGACCATAGCGTCTACTACGGCCAGTGAATTATTTTCATCAACTTCCACTCTTAAGTTGATGCTCAGATATCTGGAGCACATGAAGTCTAGGAAGTCCTGAAGTGAGTTGCGTCCATGTTCCCATATCAAAAACTCCCTCTTTTCGTATCTGAGCGAACACTCAAGTTTCAATGGGCTCTCCTTTACATTTTCTTCCCCAAATTTGCCATGAAAACGTTGGCCAATAATGGAGAGAAGTGGGATCCCATGGCTGCTCCATCGATGTGTTGAAACATCTGCATATTGAAGATTACCTAATTATCTGTGTGGCGTCAGGTACAGGAACCTTGGTAAATAAGGACTCCACATCGAGCCTTGCCATTAGATCACCGTAACTCCAGTTTATACACGCTATGATATCTACGAAGTGTAGGGAATTTCTTATGTGAGAGGGCGACGGAAGCAATAATGGATCCAGGACCTGATTCAAATATTTAGCAAAAGAGTGAGTTGGGGATGCTATGGCGCTAAATATTGGTCTCAGAGGCACACCGGTCTTGTGTATTTTAGGTGGGCCGTAGAACGTTGGAATTTCGAGTAGCGGGGTTCTAGGGATTCCTAGTTCTCTTCTGTAATTGATGACTCGTTAATTAGCCGCATCTTTGTCTTCCCTATTTTGTTTTTCGGTTTCCTTGAGATCACCTTTTAACCTGGGTGTGATCTACGGGCCTGACAAGTTTGATGTCCTGAGAGGCCTCGTTTCTGATTTATTCTGCTTCGAAGGCTAGTAGATAGAAACTTCTTGCCCGCAGATAATATCTTCCGTTGGAAGACGTCTCGGCGTGAGTACGAAATTAAGTACATTGCTTAGGATTTAGGGTGTGTGGTTTTGTACAGAGGAATGAATTGATAGCATCGAGATTAGGAGACATGTAGTGCTGCATTGAAAGCGTCTAATGACTGATAACTCAAACAAAAACAACAACGATATTGTATCCGTGTCACTCATAAATTCAGCCACCTCCGTGAAATCTCACCCAATTATTCTTAATAATAGACTCATTTTCATGAACAATGGCGAAAGCCAAGCAGTTTTGCAAAGGGTGGAGTAATGAGCACCTTCTCCATGCGACACCCAGCATGTAGGAAATCTAGTGACTTTTGATCGGAAGATTTTGGTGGCTGTGATACTATCCAAATACACTCATACTGTCAGAGCTATGAATCCAAAATCTCTGACAAGACACAACTGTATAATGTTTAGACTGAATGTTCAATATATTATTGATGAGTGGAAACGAAGTCAGTTACTGTTACTTCTTGTATTAGTATTAAATAAAGTTGTCCCAATTATATTTTTTCTTCCTAGATCTCTAAAACGTTATTATTCTTTAAACTGTAACTACTATTTATTTCAGGTGGATAGGTCCCGATACATCGGATAATGCTGATAGAAAGATTTACCGATTTAATAATAGTGTTAAAAAATATGCTAGCAGTGCATCTAGTGGAGTATGTTCTACCAAACAAATATTTAAGTCAACCATTGGTACTCATACTGGTAAAAAGGCTTATCCATGTAACATATGTGAATCCAAGTTTAAATATAAAGGGGATATGAAGAGACACATGCTCGTCCATACCGGCGAGAAACCATTTACATGCAGCGTATGCCAATTCAAGTTTACTCAGATTGGACATTTAAAAACACATATTCTTGTCCATAGCGGCGAGAAGCCCTATTCATGCCGCGAATGCGAATCCAAGTCTACCACGAAAGCTAATTTGAAGAAACACATCCTTTCCCATAGCGTCAGGGAGCCCTTTTCATGCAGCGTTTGCGAACGCAAGTTTACCCAGATGGGACAATTGAAAACACATATGATCATCCATAGCGGCGAGAAGCCCTTTACATGCATCGTATGTGAATCCGAGTTTACTCGGAAAGAAACTTTGAAGAACCACATGCTCGTCCACAGCGGCGAGAAACCCTTTTCATGTGATGTATGTAAATCCAATTTTTACAGCAGAAGATATTTGAAGAGACATATGCTCTCCCATAGTGGTGAGCAGCCCTTTTCATGTAACGTATGTGAATCAAAGTTCACTCAGAAAGAAAGTTTGAAGACACACATACTTGTCCATAGCGGCGAAAGGCCATTTTCTTGCTGCCTATGTGAATCCAAGTTTAACCACAAAGGATATTTGAAGATACACATGCTCTCCCATAGCGGCGAGAGGCCCTTTTCATGTAACGTATGTGAATCAAAGTTCACTCAGAAAGGAAGTTTGAATACACACACATGCGCGTCCATAGCGGCGAGAAACCCTTTTCCTGCAACGTATGTGAATCCAAGTTTAGCTGGAGAGGAAGTTTGAAGAAACACATGGCAGTCCATAGCGGCGGGAAGGCTTAACTTATGCAAAGCTACATTTACCGTAAAAGAAATCTTTTAGTGGAACACATGCGAATCCATAGCGGTGAAAAATCATAATCATGTTGCGTATTTGAATCCAAATTTACCATGAGAGGAAATTTGTATGAACACATGCTAGTCCATAGTGGCGAGAAACTATATTCATGGAGCATAAGTGAATCCGAGGGTATTTGAAGAGGCACATGCTAATTCAGAGACACACTTCCTAAACAGAGGCGCGAAACCATTCTTATGTAGTAAATCCAACGTCATATTTCCTTAAATGTGAACTTTTTATGACAAGTTATGGTGGCAAGAAGCGATATTAATATACAACAGGGAGATTCTTGTGCTGGACTGTGGCATTCGGCCAGCTACCAGGGGTCCACGCCATCCGCCAGCCAACCGAACTCGGGTCGCAAATTGTGCATAAACCGTTACATAGTACATAATGGTAATTCACCCCGCAAATCATGATGAACTCTCCAGTGGTAACGCGGATCACACTAGAGATTCAGACGTTTAGTTTTTGTCGCGACAGTCTATTGGTATGATTGTTGACCTTGAAAATCTGTGTACCTTCCTGGCGCCCATCCCCTGTCTGACAATCAGTAGCCAGCTTACCTTGGCTGATGGTTGTCGCGTTGTGAAGCAATTTATTCTAGTGGATCACGACTGTGATCCGTGCGACCTCAGGCGTGACTTTTTTTTTTACTTCGTTCGTTTTGTTATTACAGTGTCTTATCTCAGGTCATGTGCATATATCTACTCCGTTTTATGAGTTTATATTAATTATGGGTTTATACGTTTAAGATGGATGACTATGGGAATATAAATCGATGGCTGAATACACCAGACTGAGAGTAAGGTGAAGTGCTTGGTGTTGAGGATGAGGATGAGGACGAGGTTGAGGAAGACCATGTAGAAGTGCATCCAGAGGTAGACAGTGATGCTGTTAGGGATGATGACATTGTTTCTAGTGGTGATGAAGATCCTGTTGAAAATTGTATGCTTTCTAATTATTATACTTGAAAAACGGAACGAAGTGGTGAAAGTCAGTATTTTCGCCAACATCGTGCACACGTTTTCAGAACATTATTGTTCATTTGCCGGGTCCAAAGAACAGAGCCAGAAATGCCAGCACATATTTGCAGTGTCTTGAACTATTTTTGGACGACATCATGATATAAAAAAGTAGTTGAATATACAAATATGTACATGGGAAATATCAGGTCTAATTTTCAGCGTAAAACGGGTGCAAGATCAACACATGTGTGTTAAATTAGATCACTTGTAGGTATTTTGTATCTTGCCGGTGTATTGAAGTCTGGAACAAGAAATATGTTAGATATGTTGGATAATAGTTGGGGGAAAGCAGTGCAGGCTATTTTTGTAACTATGAGTGCACAAGGATTTAAATTTCTCGTACGTTGCCTTCGGTTTAATACCATTTGTACTAGACTTGAACGCAGGGAGGTGGACAATCTTGCAGTCTTCAGAGAATTATTTCAGAACTTCGAACTGAACTATAGGTGGAATTATTCTGCGAGTGAATACCTCACCGTTGATGAACAATTGGTATCATTTCGTGGACGCTGCGTATTTCGCCAGTACATGCCTAGCAAACCGGCAAAGTACGGGATTAAATTATTTGTACTCGTTGACTTTAAAAACATATACATTCACAACCTTGAAGTATATGTAGGTGTTCAACCTGATGGGCCTTTCAAGCAGAGCAATGCACCAAATGAAGTAGTGAAACGTATTGTGGAACCTGTTGTGGGTTCGAATAGGAATATCACGGCCGATAACTGGTTTACATCAATTCCTTTGGTGCTTGAGATACTAGAGGACAAGATACTAACACACAAGGGAAGGATCAGAAAAGATAAACGGGAAATGCCAAAGGAATTCTTGCCCAACAAAACCCGGGAGGTAAAAAGTTCAT
The DNA here is from genome assembly GCA_946902985.2 of Meconema thalassinum. Lineage (NCBI taxonomy): Eukaryota > Metazoa > Arthropoda > Insecta > Orthoptera > Tettigoniidae > Meconema > Meconema thalassinum. The sequence goes on along the minus strand of OX336398.1, from coordinate 36,801,740 downwards.
TGTTTGGCTTTCATAAACAATGTACTCTAGTATCTTACGCTCCCAAAGAGAATAAAGCAGTCCTAGCAGTGTCTTCCTTGCATCATAATAATCGTATAGACAAATCTACAGGTGTTGACAGAAAACCAGAGAGTTTCACGGCATACAATGGAACAAAATATGGTGTTGATGTGTTGGATAAGATGTGTGGACAGTTTGATGTTTCGAGGAATTCTCGGAGATGGCCTCTATCTATCTTCTCTGACTGCCTGAATATTGGCGGCATCAATGCTCGAAGAATATTATCTGCAAATAATAATTATGCAGTGGTGTGTCGCCAAAATTTCCTGCGAACTCTTGCTTTGGATTTGTTGAATCCTGAAATCCAAAGGACAAACAACCTGGAAATGATTCCAACAGAAATAAAGCATCGTGGAAAGTTCCTTTTGAAAATTGAAGAAGATCCTCTCCCTCCTCCTGCTAAAGCAAGCCAGATGGGCCGCTGCCACATTTTCGGACGTCAACGAAACAAGACAACCAGGAAAACCTGCCATGCATGCACCAACTGAGTGTGTCCTGACCACCAGCGACCTGTATGTGACACTTGCCGTGATACAAATAATGTGTAGTAAGAACATCCCTGAACACCTCTGGCGAGTGAAGTGTAACATTTCCTCTGAATTTCTTGTACCATTTTATTTGTATATTAAATGCAATGAAGTGATCACACCTTTTGTTGCATATCTTCCTTATAAATGATCTCTTCGGAATATATCAATATAGACATACAAAAGCATTATGGAGGGAATGTACTGTATTAGACAAATATCAGACAAGTCACACTGTCCAACAATTTTTCAGTCATTCCTGTTATAAATGCCTGTCTATTATATTATATTGAACAGGAAAATATTTCTTTTCACAGATCATAATCATATTCATTGAATAAATAGCATAGAATAGCCTCAAATCGTAAAAAGTATGGATCACAATGGTGATCCTTGCGACCACTGGCGTAACTTTTTTCGCGCTACCACTGGAGTGTTGAAGAACTTACCTTTTTGCAGGAGATGCTAATAATGTTCTTCTTCAGCTGACAGACAGGCGTTGTATCGTGTAATTTAGCGTTTACACGTTGAAATTCCCATTTGATGTGAGGGATATCTGCTGCCGTATATTGCTTTCCAGCTCCAATAGAGTACGGGAAATTGATTTGTACACTTTTTAATTTAAAATACCTCACAATTAAACATGAATTACCCTAAGGTTCGTTCTTTGAATAATTACAGTAAACACGTTGGGTGGTACAAGAGTAGCTACATAATGTAACGCTGTAACTTAGAAAAGATTTTAAATTCAAGTGTTGAGGAATGTTGGCTATTGTCATTCGTTAGCTGGGAATTTATGTCTTATCTATATTTTGTGCATTTTGTCTGAGCCCATCCAATTATTCTGGCTGCCTGGAATGGCAAGCCAATCTTTTAAGTACAGGCGACGACAGATACAGACCAGTAGGTGTGCTTGTTGCAACAGCTTTTATCTAGCCGCACACAAGTATGGCTGCGAGGTTCACCACACAAAAAAGAACTTTCATTTGCTGTACTTTTATGAAGAACAAGTCTGCAAGTGTTACTCACAGAGCATTTCAACAGGAATTTCTGGTGGTAAGGTGCCTTCGATGACTGCAGTTCAGAAGGTTGTGACGAAGTTCAAGTCTGGGGCGTCAGTTTTAAATAAAATATTAAACGGAGACGTCACGTTTGGACATTAAGAGAATATTTGCGAAAACAAGCCAACGTGGCATATCACTGGCTCAGTGGGCCTCAAAACTAATTATCGATCGTACAAAATTACTCAGGTTCAAGCCTTAAGTCCAAGAGACCCAGTGGCAAGGGACAGCTACTGTAATTGGTTTTTCGAGTCCGTGCACGAATAAATTTTAGATCCATAGTTAGTGCTTTTCAGTGACGAGGCGTCGTTTTATTTACATGGACGTGTGAACTCACAAAACAATCGATACTGTTCACCTGCGAACCCAAGACTGATCGACCAAATCCCCCTGCATTACCCAAAAATCGTTGTGTGATGCGCAGTAACCACAAAAAGAATTATAGGACTAATTACTTTTCCGTAAAACTATTAACTCTGCTCGATACGTTCAGGTTATTTTGAATAATATCTATGTCCAGTTAACAGACTGGAAAAGATGTTACGGTTATTTCCAGCATACTGTATACTGTCCATAGTTCATTGGACGCAATAAGTGCTGTCATTGTTGACAGGGTGATTAGTGCTGGTTTGTGGCCGCCTCGAAGCCGGGATTTAACACCGTGGATTTTTAAATGTGGGGACGCTTAAAGGACCCCGTGTATCGATCTAATCCTGTACCCTAGAGGAGCTGGAGAACAATATACGGCAGCAGATATCCCTCATTACGGAAAGAGAATTATAACGTGTAAACGCTAATTTATTTCCACGACACATCTTCTGTGGAAAGGTAAGTTCTTTAACCATAATTTGCTGGTCAAATTACCATTAATTAATGTACCACGTCACTGTTTTTACCTGCGCGCAATCTGCGTCCAGAGTTCGGTTTGCTGGCGAAAGGCGTTTGTGCGCCTGGTAGCTGGCCGCTGGACTCGCTTCAGTCAAATAACCTCACTGTGTATGCGAAAACAACTCAGCTCTAAGGAGATATTTTAGGACGTCCGATCGAATCTATAGAGTCAAGAAACCATGTTTCTGTATTAGTTGTGAAGCTTCATTTGCTATGAGAGGTATTTAAATAATCACATTCTAATTCATTGTGGCAAGTTCATACTTTCGATTTGTTGTTGTTGTTGAAGTCTTCAGCTTATCAACTCGATCGATACAGCCCACTGTTCTTTTTGTCCTTCGCCAATCGTTTCATTTCTTCATCCTACAACCGTGACAATCTTTTAAACATATTCTAACCTTCGTCTATCCCTATTGTTTTTAATCTCAACGCTTCCTTCCGTAATTAAGTTAGCTGTTCCTGGGTGTCTTAGAATGTGCCTTGCCAACTTACCTCATGACTTCATTGGTAGAAATATCTCCTGTCGCCTACACACTTAAATACAGTATCTTTTAATGTGCTGCCCCACTACCTATTTCATATTCAATATTCTCCTGTACCAGCGCATTCAGGATCTTATGTTCTCCGTTTTTATCCTGCTTCAAGAGCCCTAGTTTTACTTGCTTGGCGTGCCCCAGGAAATAGTTCAAAAGTTACTTTCTTAGACTCAAATCTATATTTGGTGTCAACACGATTTTATACTGCTGTAATGCCATCCTTGCCTCAGCCATGTGCATATTCACTTTGCTTAGTTGATCTCTGGTTATTTTACTTCCTAAGTAACAAAAGTCTCCTACTTAATTTAGCTTTTCACATGCCAATTTGACGTCAATACGGGTTTCTGATTTATTTCGCCTGCATTCCATGATTTTGGTTATATTTAGGAATTTAAACATGAATTACGTTCTCAATACGAAGTCCCTCCCTACCATTCAAAAACTCATTCAAAACTCCTGCTGAATCGGCTATGATGACAACGTCGATAGCAAATCTCAAATTTGAGATTATTTCTCCTACTTGAAATCTTACTCTTCATTGCTTGTTCAATGAATAGATTAAAAACTAGGGATGATAAGTTAGAGCCTTGCCTTTAGTATAGATTGCTTATCAGCCTCCCATCCCCGTACTTGATTCTAAACTCTTTCAGTATGTCAAGCAACTTACTCTAATCAACGTTATCAATAGCTTATTTGATGTTTACAAATACTACAAGCGTTTTTTTTTATTGTTCGGTATTTTGCCTTCCAGGATCAGCCTGTTACTTGAGTACAGCATCCCTTGTTCTCACGTTCCTCCTGAAATCAAATTGATCTTCACCCAACTCCGTTTCTATCTGTCTTTCGTTGCTCTTGTAAGTTATTCTAGTCAGGATCTTTGAAGCTTGAGTGATCGACTGATTGTGATAATCTTCTGTATTCTTTGGTATATGGATTATAACATTCATCTAAAAATCAGAGGGTACTTCACCTCTCGCATAAACACTAGTGCTCTATCCAATTCTGATATCAATATTAAATATCGTTTCACATCGTCATCAATTTCCTCCTCGCTTTCCATCACATGATTCTCTATTTAATACCTTTATACAAATGCTCTAGGCCGGTTTTCTGTCTCTCTGGATTTCTTCTCTTCTTGTTAGAGGTTTTCCATCTGAAATACTAATATTACAGCATTTAGTCATCCTTTGTACACAAGTACTCAATTCAGTAAGCAGTAAATACTCCTCCAATCTTTAGACAATTTTATATAACGATAGATTTCTTTTTCCACTTGACTTCTTCTCTGGCTTCCTGCACTAGTTTACCTTATTTTTCAGACATCCCTAATCTGCCTTTCCTTTTTCTTTTCCTGCAATCGCCCAAATTTGCAGGATCGCATCCTGGCGCAGTCAGCTGGTATTAGAGAGTGCGCAAATGCGAGGGAGCCGTGACAGTTGAATTACTGGCACATTAATGATCCATTTCGGGGCATAATTAATTAAACATTTCCAAAACTTAATACATGGAGTGTGGAGGGCAAACCGATGGCTCTACATCTATAGTTGGAGAACAACTCAACAAGATCACTGGATTCCGATATTTGGGCTCATACATAACATCAGGTGGAGACACATTGAGGGAAGTACGAATGCGATCAAATACAGCTTGGTCCAAATGGCGACAGGTGACAGGAGTTGTATGTGATCGTAAGATTCCTTGTTGACAAACTGAAAATCTCCCAGAATCATTGCTTGGGACGTATCATCAATCGAAGATGGCCGTATGTCATATCAAATGAAGCTCTCTCTTTAGAAAGACAGAAGGTTGCTGTTTATCGTGATCCCGGCTGGAATTGATGTATCAGCTGACATAGAATCGAGGGTAGATTTGTTTTGAGAGATATAAATATTAATTTCGATTAATTGTTCGGTAAATTTGCGGTATCTGCTTATTTATATTTATGGATTTAGCAATTTGTGTGAATTATCTTTCCTATATCATTTACCAGCGATATTATTACCATTGTTCCTATCAATCTTCACTATTTTGCGTCTTTTTTTTTTTTTTTTTGATGGGTGCGATTTATCGACTCCGCTGCTACGAATCATACACGTGGTTTGAAATGTCTGATTTAGCATCTCCACTGCTACAAATCATAGCATACACGCTCAGTTTTTAACATGGTTTAGAAGATCCGGACGTCCAAAACTGTCAATTTATGGTATTTAAATATACACAACTATTTTGTTTTGTCATCCGCCTATTAATACCTTTATTTACTACTAGCAGAAGTACCCGTTCTTCGAACGGTGTTTGGTGTTAACACCAGACATTATAATAATAATAATAATAATGTTATTGGTGTTACGTCCCTTTTAAGTACTGTTGCTTTTAGAGACGCACCAGACATTATCAATTGAGCTACTGTGCAATGGTTAGCGGCTTGTCATTCCTTCATAAGTTTATCAAAACGAAGTTAGTTTTCTGGGAATATCACACACACTGTTAATTTAAGGGCCTTATATTGTGGTTTTCGGATACCCTTTATAGACTCGCAAATTTTGTGTCTCACATTGAGAAGTGCAACATATGCTTTGGTCGTCCTTCTAGGATAATTTTTATATTTCGCCTATTTTAGCATGTATTTTGAGAAGTTTATCCCTATATCCACCCTTCTACTGTATGAAATGTACGGTGAAGAGTTTTATAAATGATTGGTGTATTGACTCATGTTTACCATACCTAATTTTACGATGCACCAAGCATCCGAACATGAGTTATAGGCATACATAAGTATACACAGAAAGACAGACAGACAATACTATTTTCTACAACATATCACCCAGAAATCCAAATATGGGTATATCTACCACACAGTATCAAAGAAAATCATCCTTACGATGAACCCGTATGTCGACAAAAAAAAAAGATTAGTTAAAATGTGCTCTCAAACTAAATTCACCTAACGTGTACTTCCTGACATGAAATAGAATTGAAAGCCTTGTAGATGAAACGCAATACACGTCATATAAAAACTGACCCTCTACGTTGTGTTGGGTCCCCATACACAGGAAGACCTCTATCATAAATTATAAAAGCTTGTGGTGCATGAAAATTCAGGTTCTTTGGTCTCGAATGGTCCAAATTCCTAAAAGCCGCAAAAAATGCTGATTCAATTCAGTAATTTTTGAAAATAATGTTGTTGTTTGGAGATACAATAGACCTTCTGTACTATATGTCGCACGTGAAAATTGCATGAAAAAATCCTAGGTTACCCCTTGACCCCCTTAATTGCATTGATGAACTATACAGTCTACGTTGGTTCCGTGATAACCTTATATTTGCAAACTTTCACAGAAATGTAATAAATGTAATAAATTGCTTTTTAATGAAATAGATGGAAAGTTGGATGCCACCCCTTGAGATAATGTTCTCATGGCTACCGATTTGCATTCCTTCATTAGTTTGTTAAATTAAATTTAATTAGTTTTCTGGGAATGTTTCAGAAACTGTTGGTTTAAGAGCCTTATAATGTAGTTTTCGAGGACCCTAGAGTTTTATTTCTGGCACCGAGGGGCTTTGTCTCGTCGTTGTTCGCCATAATATAATACTAATACTAATAATATAATATAGGGATATGAATATAATAGACCTGCCATACCACACCCGCAGATGTAAATGGCGTGAAAAAATTCTAGACTACCCCTTGACCCCCTTAAGCGCATTTTACGTATTGATGAAATTTACAGCTTAATTTGGTTCCATAATAACCATCTAACCGTTTGAAAACTTTCACACTAATATAATTAATGGAATTGTATTGCGTCTTACAGCAATAGATGGACCTCTGAGAATCTGTTGCCATGGTTATCGGCTTGCATTCGTTCATTAGTTTATTAAATTAAATTAGTTTTCTGGGAATATCTCAAAAACGGTTGGACGTAGGACCTTAAAATGTGTTTTTAGGGCCCCCGAGTTTTGTCTCTCACATTGAGGGGCTGAAAATGAGCTTTGTCTCGTCCTTCTACTCCTATTTCAGCATGTATTTTAAGGGGGTAGGCCCTCTTTTATATGAGGTACGGAGAAGGGTTACATCAATGATTAGTGTCGTGCCTCTGATGGATATCTGTACCAAATTTTACGTTGATACACCCAGACGTTCTCGAGTTATAAGGGAACAAAATTGTCCACAGACAATCAAACAAACAGACAGACAGACAGACCCAAACATTATTTTCGCGCGCATCTATCATAAAACAGTCTGAAACGTGTAAATAACTAAATTTCCGTAGAAATTCAGAAAAAAACAGACAAATTTTCTTTTTTATATATGTAGAGATATACTGCACCGCTCGGTGTTGACCGTGTTTTATTGCACAAATTTAGGTTTTACTCGCTAACCGTCGGAGATACACGAAAAGTGATAAGAACCTTTAGGATAGAAAATTAAATGCTAAAGCTCGACTATACCATCAAAAGTTTGCTATTTCTTAGCGTTCTCTTTTTATTTGAAATGGAAATATGAAATTTTGAAACCAAAGGGTGTAGTGACGTCACAAAAGTAGGTTTTACTCGCTAACCGTTGGAGATACACGAAAAGTGATAAGGAGCTTTCGGATAGGAAATTAAATTTTAAAGCTCGCATGTGCCATCAAGAGTTTGCTATTTCCTACCGTTCTCTTTTTATTTGATATGGAAATATGAAATTCTGAAACCAAAGGGTGTAGTGACGTCACTAAAATGGTCGCCATTTCTTAATAGTGAAAAATATCGAAATTAAAAGTATCCTATATGTAAACCTGGTATTTCAGCTACATCCATGCAAAATTTCATTTAAATCAGACCAGTGGTTCTTGCGTTATTAGGTAACAGACAGACAGACAGACACACACCATTTCATTTTTATATATTAGTATGATGATAATTAATACATACTGTAAAACTCTAAGGATATGTCATCCCAGTGTGACACTAGGGGAGAGGACCGCAAAATTAGGGCGGTTCGTAAAAATTTCATTTCATTTAAAACAAATTTAGCACCGCAGAACATGGATATTTCACCAGTGTCTGTCTTGTCTGCCTTCACTTCATTGGTTATAAATAAATGTGAATGTATCATTTAGCTCATGTATGTACGGGGTTTACGTTTATTATTGGATTTCATCAAGTATGTATTTATGAATGTTCTTCAAATGTACAGTATATGTATGTTTCCTTATAAACAAAATATCACTGTCTATGATTCTATGTCACTCCATAAAATTATCCTTATTAATGGACGCTGTTCAATAAATAAAATATTTTTAATTATAATTTATTTTATTCATTAAACCAAATGATCATATTTATTATTTCACAATCCACAATAGGAAAGTTAAGGTAAGAGAAGTGTTTCTGGGATTTTTCCATTTTAAGGGGAAAAAGCAGTTGACCTCAGTTCTGATATTCTCTGAAATCTGGAAAGTGATGACTCGACATTATGTTGTGCCGAAATCGAGGTTACGATAATGGCTGGAATCCATGGCGGTGCACAAGCCATTTTGAAAACAAAGAACAAGAAATCTATTTTTAATAGATGTGTGGACCCTTCGCTTAACTTGTGAGGCCAACACTCTTTTTCTGAAAATGCTTCATGCGTGACTTTTTTGAAACTCTTGAGACAATGTTTTCATTCTTTGCTGCTTCCACTCACCGGTGGGATGTTTCAATGAACCATACTCGAGTCTCAGTAAAAAGATTATCAACAACACGCTGGAGTTCTCGTCATGCTGCAGTAAAGGCAGTGAAAGAAAAATTCGATGAATGTATGGTGGCAATTGAAGCTCTATGTGATCCAGATGAAAATTTAGACACAAGAGGTACAGCCCGAGGTCTCTTACATGCTGCTTGCAATTTCACGTTGTCGTGCTAACTCTTCTTTTGGTGTGAGGTACTTGAATAAGTTAATCTTACACAGCTGTGCCTTCATACTAAGGGATTAACTCTTGACAAGGTGGTGACAAAGTTAGAGACGATAAGACTTTTTATGTACGAACAGCGCAATCAAATTGTGGAGCAGGCAATTGGACAGCCGCTTTTAAAATCAGACCAATATGGAATTTCAGTAGAGAGCAGACCTAGGTTCAAGAAGAGGATGACAGATGAGAAGACGAGATATGCTGGACTAACTCTGCAAGAAGAAAAGAAGAGAGCGATGCATGAGTGTATTGATCGTTTCCATTCTAAACTCCAGATCAGATAAGAAGCCATCAAGGAAGTAGCAGCCATGTTTCAGGCCGTTTAAGCCAAGAGTTTGATATCTGCCACTGAAGAAGAGTTGTTGCCGTCCATTCCAAAATTAACCACTTTCTATGATGAGTTATCAGAGGAAGAGCTTTTATTAGAAATACCAAGGCTGGGAAGACACCTGAAGGCAGCAGAGATTGATCTCGAAGAAGTCAAAGATTGGTCAGTACTTGACGTCTTGAAATTCATAGCTGAATGGGACTTCCTAGAATCTCTCTCATAACTCTCAGTGAGCCTTCAATTATTTCTTACGATCTGTGAGTCTGTGGCTTTATGTGAGAGGAGTTTTTCAAAGTTATGTTTATAAAGAACTATTTGCTACAGAAGGCCTACAAGCTGACGTGGGCTCACTACAACAAGAAGTACATCTCGCTAGACGCAAAATGAAGGCACTATACAACGGTGATTCTTCCGGAAGCAACACACGCAGCCGACGGTCTTTCCAAAATTAAGGATATAGAAAACAGGAAAGAAATAATTTCAGAAAGATTTACGGAGCAGTTAATAATAACGGTATTTGGATGAAGAGACCTCAAAACGAACTCTACCAAATGATCCACACAATAACGGACGTAATTAGAAAACGACGTGCACAGTTCTATACACACACTTACAGGATGGAAAACTTCAGAACGGTGAGGAAATTGCTCAACGTTATAACACAGAGTAAGTGTGGCAATGAGTGGCTGACAGAGGTTCAGAGGGACCTAAAACAGGTCAACTTACAAAATCTCGAGGACAGAACCGAGTGCCGGAAAAAGACCAAGAATGTTAAGTTTGAGCATAGACCATCACGACAGACTTGAAGAAACTGGACTGCTGAGCGGAAGAAGGAGCACTCTGAGAGGATGAAGAGATTTTGGGAAGAGAACCGGGAAAATGCCAGATGATGAATTAATCTTGTATTCTAGTACAGTCGCTGTCGTAAAGGGGAACAATATATTAAATATATGAATCTTGTGTGGGGTTTTACCTTTTCGAGGCATAATCATTTTCAGATTGGGTTCAACCTGTGCAGCGGCAACCAAGAGGACCAGTAGATCAGTGTGATCTCAGGTATCACTTCATCAACGAGTTGTTCATCGCCATTCTCACTTGACATGTTTCAGCTCAATAAGGTAACCTCGAAACATAGGCCATGGGCATTCGATACCTCTCAAGAAATCATACTAATCTGATCAGGACAACCAGATGAAATAAAATACACAAAAACGACCCATTACGAAGAAAAATAAAAGGCTTGCAAATAAATTTAGTGAAATGATCCATAAGCAACATCTTAAACATCTGGTCTTATCTGGTTATCACTGATCTGTCCGTATTGTCACATATGATTGGGGGTTTGTTACATAGCTAAACACACCCCCTGGTGGATATACCATAGCCTACGCATTTTCAGCTCGATATACCCGTCAAGTGGGCGCAATGTATTGGGTTTGACACTTCACAAAGAAAACTCGTGGCATTTCAAAACAAAAACATTTGAATCGCTTGGCAACGGAGGATAGGGTCCAGATCCAAAAAGCTTACGACCACTCATCCCAAGCGCACTGGCGTTCTCGATATGAATCCAAAAATGACAAAACACAATCTAAAGCTCACAAAACTGATAAACAAAGAACCAGCGGGCAATAATATTACATTGTATTCACTCATTGAGAACATGGCCGCTCATTACCTCGCCAGAGCCGAAATGGGGGGAGTTGATGACGGCCAATGCTAGAGGGTCATAAACCTCCCCTCTGCACATTGCAACCCTACAGGCGCGTGGTTGTCAACTACCCGGCTTTGAAACATAAAGGACATCGCTTGAAAACAGTAACTAGCCTTACAAAACATTAAAAGCCACAAATATCACGCGAAATGTCTGCTTAGTAAGGTAAGCGTGGTGTCTTTCTTCTTCTCGGTCAAACTGTCTGCATCATTCTGTACGCTCGAAATCAAATACCACTGAAAAAGACTCAAACCCCCACAACTGAGAAACAAACCATATCTTACCTGTGGCGATTCACTATTTATCTTCACGACACCCCAACTTCGGCACAGGTTACTCCGTTGACGGAAGAAATTTGACAGGGGAACAAAAACATGCACTCAAACTCCACTCTGGCCTCAGCCAATGCTCAAAAATCAGTGGCAAAATTACCCTGAATGAAATTATCTTTATTGGATGCAATTATCCGCCGACCGTTTACTTGTAAAATAAAATAATATTACACGCTTCCCTCAACCTGATTCACAAGTCCCTAATATAACTCACCTTCCACACACATAAACTAACTTCTCGATATTACTTTACTCTCGGCCATCCTCAAAAAAATGCATCACAAAGTCAAAACCATGCATTCTAATGTGGATGGCGACTCCAAGAACCAAAGATGCACACAGAATCATAACACAGATTAAACAAAGGGGGAGGAGTGCTGGTTCATTCAACATGCACACACACAGAAAATAACAAATTTTGTTACAAAACGCGCGAGCCACGACACAAGATAAGACACATTTTATGACTTGAACAAACTGGTCACCAACAGAAAAGTGGGATAATAATTTACTGATTTAAATTTACAGTTACCTAGGTGTCAAACCCACTACGCCTACCCCCTCAGTATGGAGCTGAGTATTTAGCTAAAAACCCCTACATGGCGGCCTTAGGTCCACAATTTGACTAACCCCAACCTGGGCTATAGCCAATCACATCAATTTTCGTATCCATTTTAAATGCACTCAACATTTGATAAAACAAGTAGTTCCGTGAATAACAATACAGCTTATTTTCATATATCCTACTTATATATTTATTGCCACAACAGTGCAGTGCCCCAATTACAGTAGCAAACAATTGTTTACGCCCAGATAATACATGGAAATACAAAATAAAAATGCATTAGAATACAATATGAATTAAAAATTCAAATTAAAAATTATCAATTTAAATAAAAAAAGGTTAACAAGTAATATCCACAAGTTCTAGTCGTAATAACAGTAAATGAAGCGTGCTTTTGAACATTTGGTCACATAATGTGAAACTAGATTCATATTATTAGGTACTAATTCAATAGCAATCAATGATGTAAGGTTGGCATTATTGGTAATTAGTAATAAAGGGAAACCCCGTGAGGTGAGAACCAGAGGGTTCTATGTACGGTTCTATCTACACTATTTGAGGATTTTGATTTTTTCGTTGCAAATGGTACTGGGAGATGTGTACTATCATTATCCATGGCAGGTACATCCGTATTATTTACCGTTTCCAGTCATTAAGCAGGTAAATTTGGTTCTATCTGCAAAAGTTTGCAAGGCTGAGAACCAGATGGTTCTATCTGCAGAATGTTGGTAGACAGTACACACATGATCAGCTGTTTGGAGTTGCTCACTTCTATCTCATTTCATCTCATCTGTTTGGCTATAACTCGTCCAGGAAGAGAAAGCGTAACCCTCAACAATGGAAATGCGACCGAGTAAGGAAGTAAAACATGAAGAATGTAAGTGCAAATTTAAGTGTTAACTTATCATAAGATTTATAACGATGACCGGAATTCCATAATGATTTCATTATATTCACTGCAAGAAATGAGAAAATATATTATATTTGACAAAACTCCGAGTTCAAATCTTCTCAGAGGACCAGGAAATTTGACCCAAGGAAGCATAAGTTTTTCTCTTACTTTTTACAAGTGAATGGCACGCAGGTAAGAGTATGCAAGAGACCTCGTTGGTCAGTCAAAAAGTAATATAGCCTACAATGTGCATTTTAACAAATATCAAACAATAATGACTCCGGAATCCAATGAGAGAGGAAAGAAAACAAGAGAGGATTTCGGAAAATTGTAAAGATTTTGTTAGAAAGCAAAAGGTAGATTGTAGTTTTACGTGACTGTTAATCTCGAGACCATGAGCCACGTGACCTCCTTTTTACGTGGAATCCAAACCACAGGACATGGCATTTCACTTTAAAAATCTCACATACATTGACCGGGAATCGAACCCAGTCGGCCGTGGTGAGAGGCCAACAGCTTGAACGTTGCGCCACCACGCCCCTTGTTAGAAAGCACATTGAAGCATTTCCAAGGGTAGAGTCGCATTACTGCAGTGCTGTGACACAAAAGGAATACTTAAAATGTAACTGGAATCTTTCTATATATAAAAATGAAAGTTTGTCTGTTTTTTCTGAATTTCCACAGAAATTTGCGATATTTGCGCGTTTCAGACTGTTTTATGATGGATGCGCACAAAAATAAATGTTTTGTCTGTCTGTCTGTCTGTCTGTTTGTCTGTTTGTTTGTTTGTCTGTGGACAATGTTTGTGTCCTTATAACTCGAGAACGGCTGAGTGGATCAACGTAAAATTTGATACAGATATCCTTCAGAGGCACGACACCAATCATTGATGTAACTCTTCTCCGTACCTCTCATAAAAGGGGCCCTACCCCCTTAAAATACATGCTGAAATTTTTGCGCGCATCCATCATAAAACAGTCTGAAACGCGCAACAAAGCTCATTTTCAGCCCCTCAATGTGAGAAACGAAACGAGACCACATTTTAAGGCCCTACAACCAACAGTTTTTGAGTTATTCCCAGAAAACTAATTTCACTTAATAAATTATTGAAAGAATGCATGCCGGTAACCATGGCAACTGAATCTCAGAGGTCCATCTATTTCTGTAAGACGCAATGCAATTCCATTTATTACATTACTGTGAAGGTTTGCAAACGGCTATAAGGTTATAACGGATCCAAATTAAGCTGAAATATTCATCCATCAATACATACAATGCGCTTAAGGGGTACTCTAGAATTTTTTCACGCGATTTACACTTGCGGGTGTGGTACGGAGGGTCTATTATATCCCTTCTCTATTATATAAAAATGAATGTTTGTCTGTTTTTTCTTCATTTACACGGAAATTTGACATATTTGCCCGTTTCAGACTTTTGTGACGGATGCACGCAATTTTTTTTTGTCTGTCTGTCTGTCTGTCTGTCTGTTTGTCTGTGGATAATATTTTGTGTCCTTATAACTCGAGAACGGCTCGGTGGATTAACGTAAAATATGATGCAGATATCCATCAGAGGCACGACACTAATCATTGATGTAACTCTTCTCCGTACCTCTCATAACAGGGCGCCTACCCCCTTAAAATACAAGCTAAAATAAGCGTAGAAGGGTGAGACAAAGCTCATTTTCAGCCCCTCAATGTGAGAAACGAAACTCTGGGGCTCTAAAAGAACCCCGAAAACCACATTTTAAGGCCCTAAAACAAACATTTTTCGAGATATTCCCAAAAAACTAATTTCACTTAATAAATTAATGAAGGAAAGCATGCCGGTAACAATGGCAACATAATCTCAGAGGTCCATCTATTTCTGTAAGACGCAATGCAATTCCATTTATTATATTACTGTGAAGGTTTGCAAACAACAATAAGGTTATAACGGATCCAAATTAAACTGAAATATTCATCAATACATATAATGCGCTTAAGGGGTCAAGGGGTACTCTAGAATTTTTTAACGTGATTTACACGTGCGGGTATGGTACGGAAGGTCTATTATATCCCTATCCCTATATTGTTATATTATTATTATTACTATTATTTTAATTATTATCAATATTATAGCGTACAACGACTAGACAAACTCATTTTCAAACCCTTGGTGTCAGAAACAAAACTCGGGGCCCCTTAAGAGCCGTAAAGGGTCCCCGAAAACTATATTTTAAGGCTCTAAACCCAACAGTTTCTTAGATATTCCCAGAAAACTAATTTCATTTAATAAACTAAAGAAGGAATGCAAGCCACTAACAATGACAAAAGTATCTCAAGAGGTGGCATCCAACTTTCCATCTATTTCTGGAATAAGTAATGCCACTCCATTTATTACATTTCTGTGAAAGGTTGCAAATGCCTATAAGGTTATCACGGAACCAACTAAAACTGTAAAATTCATCAATGCGCTTACGGAGATCAAGGAGTAACCTAGATTTTTTTTCACACGACTTACACGTGCGATATATCGTACAGAAGGTTTATTATATCTCCAAACAGCAACATTATTTACAAAAATTCCTGATTAGAAATAGTAGACTGTTTTTTGCTGATTTTAGGAATTTGGGCCATTGGAGGCTAAAGAGAACTGAATTTTCATGCACCACAAGCCTTTATAATTTATAAAAGGGGTCTTCCTGTAGTTGAGCATTTCACACAATGGTTAGGGTCAGTTCGTATGTGACGTGTATTGCGATTCGTCTACGAGGTTTTCAATTTTATTTTCATGCCAGGAAGAACACGTTAGGTAAATTTAGTTTGAGAGCACATTTAAGCTAATCATTTTTCTTTGCCAACAAACAGGTTCCATGCCCCTAAACATTGCAACAGAAAATCAATTGGTAACATCTGGTTATTAATACCGAAGACCGTTCGAAGAATGGGTACTTCTGCTAGTGTACGATATGTATAAAGAAGTTTGCATACAGAATAGCTATAAAGTGGTAACAGTATCAATGTACAGGTCAATATTTAACACTGAATATAATCTGGACTTCTTAGCACCAAAATTCGATCGCTGTGACCTTTGCGATGAGTTTATCATGGCGAAATAGGAAAATAGAGACACAGAGTTTGTCAACGAAGTTTGATAACCATTTAGAAGAGAAATCATTCATGCGACAGGAAAGAGAATATATCAGACGAAGTGATGCTATGGTGACATGCTTTACCTCATGCAAATGGAAGTAGCTCCTTTTATAAAAGAAAACTGATCGTTTACAATCTTACTGCTCATGTATCGAGGAATACACGAGGCTATTGTGCTATTGGGCATGAAGCACTGTGCGGCAGATCTGAAAATGGCATTTCAAGTGCTACCAGACTAAAACGAAACTGTTTCAGCATAGTAAAATACCGTATCTGCAGGTACCGCAGCTGAATTTTTGTGCCGACGACCTGTTCAGTGTGTACTTAAAGACAAGTCACGGTATTCAGTAGCAGAATAAAGTCAAGATACCGAAGAGTAGAACCAACAGGACTGATAACTATCAGCAACAGAACGTACTACCAACCGACTACCGGTACTAGAAGCAAGAGTCTTTATATCATGGAGGAAAATTTTCAAGGAAAAGGCTACAGATATCAATTCCATGATGAGATGGATGCTCACTGTCGATGTAGAGTTCAACAAAGCACTTTTGAAATGAAGAACCTTATGACTCTAACATCTTATGCAAATTTTAGAGCCAAAAAGTTCTATCTGCATGCAAACTTTGGGACAAGTCATTAAAATACCTATGTTCTCTATGTAATTGTGAAATTTGGTGTTAATTCATTAAAGTAGAACCTTGTATCATCATTTTGAATTACTTCGCAAAGAGCTGGATTCATTACTACATACTTTATGCAATTCCAAACTTGAAACACCTCTCCTGAAAAATTAACTTTAAGTCAGATAGAACCCTCTGGTTCTCACCTCATGAGGTGTCAAACCCATTACGCCCCTACGCCCTCAGTATGGAGTTGAGTATTTACCTAAAACCCCAACATGACAGCCTTAGGTCCACAATTTGACTTACCCCATCCTGGGCTCTAGCCAATCACACCCATTTTCGTATCCATTTTAAATGCACTCAACATATGATAAAACAAGTAGTTCCGTGGTATAGAGCCTATTTTCATAAGTCCTACTTATTTATTTATTGCCACAAGAGTGCAGTGCCCCAATTACAGTAGCAAACAATTGTTTACACCCAGATATTACATGGAAATACGTTTATACAAAATAAAAATACCTTAGAATACAATATAAACAATGAAATTAAGAATTATCAATTAAAATAAAAAAGGTTAACAAGTAATATACACAAGTTCTAGTCGTAATAACAGTAAATGAATCATGCTTTTGAACATTTGGTAACATAATGTAAACCTAGATTCATATTATTAGGTACTAATACAATAGCAATGAATGATGTAAGGTTGGCATTATTGGTAATTAGTAATAAAGGGAAACCTAAAACTAATAGCAGCCAAATTTAATATCTTTACAATAGTGAATCATTTGACAGCTAAAACTAAGTGTAATTTTCATCTATAATTTAGCAAGGACATTACGAAATCCAAATTGTTGTCAGCTGAGGGTACAGCACATAGTCAATAGGCTACAGGTGAATTTTTATGGAAATTTGTATTACATTTTTTAACTACTGTATTAGGACTTCTCGTTTTCTGAGACATTTCTTCCTTACGTAGAAATTTGTTTGCCCTAAAGTTTCACTCGTGCCTGAGAAACCATTGATAATTTTATACAAATACTAGCTGTACCCGGAATGCGTTGCAATGCCAATCAAAGAAAGTGTTGACGTCGTAATTTTGTTTCTTGAAGTGCTTTTGGAAACAATCTTTTTTTTCAATTTCCGTTAACAGCCTCTAAACTATCGAAAAATGGATTAAATAATTTAGAAACATTCGTGGGAGTGTGCTCAACAATTCACCAAAGTTTCATCGTAATCGGATGAATGGTATATGATTGCATACGGAATTTTGTTGAAACGCTTCGCGCGTCGTCACTCATTTGTTGCATCTACTCGTACACTACCTATTGTAAAATGGATTTACTAAGTCGAAACCCTTCCCTGTCATGTACACAATAACGCATCAAGGGGTCATCGCAATCGGAAGAATGGCATATGAATGCATACGGAATTTTGTTGAAACGCTTCGCGCGTCGTCACTAATTTGTTGAATATACTCGTACACTACCAATTGTAAAATAGATTTACTAAGCCTTAAACTTTTGCTCGAGTGTACTCAACGATTTCCCAAAGTCTCATCATAATCGCATGAATGGTATATGAAAGCATAAGGGACTCTTTTGAAACGATTCGCGTGTCGTCGCTCATTTATTGAATCTACTTGTGCGCTACCTGTCGCGAAATGCATGTACTAAGCCAGACACCTTCACTGGTGTGTACACAACATTTCACCAAAGTTTCATCGCAATCGAATGAATAGTATATGAATGCATACGGGACTTTGTTGAAACGATTCGCGCACCATTGCTCATTTGTTGAATCTACTCGTGCGCTACCTATTGTAAAATTGATTTACTAAGCCAGAAAACATTCCTGGAGTGCACATAACAGTTCACCAAATTTCATCGCAATCGATGAATGGTATATAAACGCAAACGGTACTTGTTTTAAACGATCCACGTGCCGTCGCTCAATTGTTGAATAAACTCGTGCGCTACCTATTGTAAAATGCATGTACTAAGTCAGAAACCTTCCGTGGAGTGTACACAGAAACTCATCCAAGTTTCATCGCTTTCGCACGATTGGTATATGGACGCATATGGAAATTTGTTGAAACGCTTCGCGCGTTGTCGCTCATTTGTTGAATCTAATCGTGCGCTACCTAATCAAAAGTGGATGATCTAAGCCAGAAACCTTCCCTGATGTATGCACAACATCTCACGCAAGTGTCATCGCTATCGGACGATTGATATATTAACGCATACGGTACTTTGTTGAATCGCTTCGCACGTCGTCGCTCATTTGTTGAATCTACTCGTTTGCCACTTAAAATGGATTTACTAAATCCGGAACCATCCTTGAAGTGTACACAACATCTCACTCAAGGTTTATCGCTATCGGTCGATTGGTATATGAACGCATACGGGACTTTGTTGAAACATTTCACGCGTCGTCGCTCATTTGTTGAATCTACTCGTGCACTACCTATTGCAAAGTGGATGATCTAAGCCAGAAACCTTCCCTGATGTATACACAACGTCTCACTCAAGTTTCATCGCTATGGGACGAATGGTATATGAACGCAAACGGTACTTTGTTGAATCGCTTCGCACGTCGTCGCTCATTTGTTGAATCTACTCTTTCCCCACCTATTGTAAAATAGATTTACTAAGTCAGGAACCTTCCTTGAAGTGTACACAACGTCTCACCCAAGTTTTATCGCTATCGGACGAATGGTATATGAACGCATACGGGACTTTGTTGAAACATTTTACGCGTCATCGCTCATTTGTTGAGTCTACTCGTGCGCTACCTATTTTAAAATGGATTTAATACGCCAGAAACCTTCCCTGGAGTGTACACAACATCTCATCCAAGTTTAATCGCAATGGGATGAATGGTATATGAATGCATGTGGTCTTTGTTGAAATGAACCGCACGCCATTTTGTTAAAGCTACTCGCGCGCCATCCATTGTAAATTGGATTATATATGCCTATAAGCATCCCAGAAGTGTACTAAACAACCCACCAAAATATGGTCGCAATCGAATGAATTGTAGGCTATATGAACGCATCGCCAACACTCATTTGTTTAAACTACTCACGCGCTCTCTATTTTAAATTGGCTTAACTATGCCTATAACCACCAAAATTTGATCGCAATCGGATGAATGGTTTATGAACGCATAAAAGACGAACATTCATTTATATATATATAATTCTTCGACACGTGTGTATGTGACTGAACTCCTCCTAAACGACTGAACCGATTTTGATGGAATTTGGTATGTATATTAGGGTGGGTCCATGTATGGTTTAGATTCACAATCTGACCCGGTAGGTGGAATGAACACAATTTTAGAACCACAATTTACACACAATTTTAGAACCACAATATACAGTCAAAAACAGTCTTCATGGAATCCACTAACCTTGGCCTTCGTGAAAGCTGATGTCTTTGGACGGTTTGTCTCTGCACGTTAGAGCCACCTGGTCGCAACCTGTGCAACTACCGCCATTACGTACACTCCGCCCGTGGCAAAAAGTTGTGTTTTATACCAAAGGTGGCAGTGATGTCGAATTCTACTGTTTATCTCTGCACGTTAGAGCGTTTCAAAGTCCCGTATGCGTTCATATACCATTCATCCGATTGCCACGAAACTTGGGTGATATGTTGAGTGAGCTCCAGGGAAGGTGTATGGCTTAGTAAATCCATTTTACAATAGATAGCGCACGAATAGATTCAACAAATGAGCGACGACGCGCGAAGCGTTTCACAAAGGTCCCATATGCGTTCAAATACCATTCGTTCGATAGCGATGAAACTTGGGTGAGATGTTGTCTACACTCCAGGGAAGGCTTCTGGCTTAATAAATCAATTTCACATTAGGTAGCGCACGACTAGATTCAACAAATGAGTGACGCCGTGCGAAGCGTTTCAACAAAATCCCGTATAAGTTTATATTCCATTCATAGATTGAGATGAAATTTTGATGAGTTGTTGTGTACTCTTAAGTGAAGGCTTCTAACTTAGTAATCCATTTCAAAGGAGGTTGCGCACGAGTAGATTCAACAAATGAGCGGCGACGTGCGAAGCGTTTCAACGAAGTCCCGTATGCGTTCAAATACCATTCGTCCGATAGCGATGAAACTTGGATGTGATGTTGTGTACACTTACGTGAGGGTTTCTAACTTAGTAAATCCATTTTACAATAAGTAGCTCACGAGTAGATTCAACAAATGAGCAACGACGTGCGAACTTTTAATCAAAGTCCCGTATGCGTTCATATACCATTCATCCGATTGCAATGAAACTTGGGTGAGATGTTGTGTACACTTACGTGAGGGTTTCTAACTTAGTAAATCCATTTCACAGGAGGTTTCGCACGAGTAGATTCAACAAATGAGCGACGACGCGCGAAGCGTTTCAATAAGGTCCTGTATGCGTTCAAATACCATTCGTCCGATTACGATGAAACTTGTGTGAGATGTTGTGTACACCCTACGGAAGGTTTCTAGCTTAATAAATCCATTTTATAATAGGTAGGGCACAAGTAGATTCAACAAATGTGTGACGGCACGCGAATCATTTCAACAAAGTACCGTATGCGTCCATATACCATTTATCCGATTGTGATGAAACATTTGTGAATTGTTGTGTACACTCCAGGAAATGTTTCTGTCTTAGTAAATCCAGTTGTTAATAAGTAGCGCAAGAGTAGATTCAACAAATGAGCGACGGCGCGTGAATCGTTTCCACAATGTCTCGTATGGGGTCATATATCATTCATCCGATTGCGATCAAACCTTGGTGAATCATTGAGTACACGCCAGAGAAGGTTTCAGGCTTAGTAAATCTATTTTACAATAGTTAGCTCATGAGTAGATTCAACAAATGAGTGACGGCACGCGAATCGATTAAAGAAAATCACTTATGCGTTCATATGTCATTCATCCGATTCCGATGAAACTTTGATGAGTTGTTGTGTACACGCCAGGGAAGGTGTTCAACTTAGTAAATCCATTTTACAATATTGGTAGCGCACGAGTAGATGTAACAAATGAGTGACGACGCGCGAAGCGTTCCAACAAAATCCTGTATGAGTTCATATACTATTCATCGATTGCGATGAAACTTTGATGAGTTGTTGTGTACACTTATGTGAAGCTTTCTAACTTAGTAAATCCATTTCACAGTGGCTAGAGCACGAGTAGATTCAACAAATGTGTGACAGCGCACGAATCATTTAAACCAAATCCCGTATGCGTTAAATGTCATTTATCCGTTTGCGATGAAACTTTGGAGAGTTGTTGTGCACGCCCCAACGATTGTTTCTAAATTAGTTAATTCAATTCACGATAGTTTAGAGGCAGTTAACAGAAGTTGAAAAGAATATTGTGTATCCAAAAGCACTTCAAGAAACAAAGTTACAACCCTTTCTTTGATTGACAGGACAACGTCTGCTGGGTCAGCTTAGATATCTGCTGAGCAATAATCCTGCGTGTTTAATGTTTAGTCGTTTGGAATATTGACAACAAGTTAGAGTAAGGAATTCTACATCGGATGGCTGATACTGTGTATTTCTTGTAATATACTCATATTACTTCAGCACAATCAGCCTTCTCCAAATTCCATTCCTTGATCATGCAACGTCACCATGGTAACGGGAGTTATTCTTTACAAGCTGTCTATAGGAGGTTTCTAGATACTAGTATCCAGGCAACATTCAATTCATATCAGTCCATATCATCATTTCCATCTAGGCAATCCATTTCGATCACGTTATTTAGTTTCTTGGCAACTATATAACCTATACATTTCTTACCAATTCATAACAACTTCGTCACACCTATTTCCAACGTTCTCTCCACGATGTAAGTAAAATAAGTTATTGCTCTCGTGATTCAATATTCTAACACATTATTGTCAATATACAAGACTATCTATATTGTTTGTTTCTTCTCTCTACACAGATTTCTCTACCTGGCAAATACATATCAACCATCATTTATAACCTAACTTATTCAGCTTTTCTATTTTCACATCCACGTAAGTGTTATAGTTTTTATATCTTTTTCCGTTCTGTTTCTGTGTTTTTGTTTCTCAGTTTAATTTCTTCTTTTTAGATCTCTTCAATTCAACGCTGTTTTATCAAGACATTTTCATGTTTTTCATTTTGTAACAGATCTGGTTTTTGAAATTTTACTTTGTGAGCTTATGGAACAAAATTATTTGTAGAATCCTCTGATATGCCAAAATGTTATTAAGTGTATGTTATTGCACATTTACTTATCCTATACTACGCTGAGGAAGGTCACAATGTACGGTTTTAATGTACAATGTGTTGACTTAAGGTAATAAATAGTTTATTATAAATGGAATTCTTTATATGTGACATCTTAGTTGTGATTGTAGCTCTTTAGGGGCTGTACTACCCCATGTAGTTTTGGGTGTGTTTGTGGAATATTTGTAATGACCTGTGTAATTGTGGTGGCTGTACATGTGTGCGTATTTGTAAATTGGGTATAGAAATGGTAAGGAGGCGGCCGTGGCCCTAAGTTAAGAACCATCCCAGCATTTCCCTGGAGCAGGAGTGGTTAAACAATGGAAAATCACTTCCAGGATAACTGATCTGGGAATCGAACCCTCGTCTTCTCACGAGGCTGAGTGTGTCCTCACACCAGAATAAACATTTCTTGGCAAGGGTGTGAATCGAACCCGGACGTCCGAGGTGACAGCTAAGAATGGTAGCCGCTACACCGCCAGGTGATCTGCGATATCTCAAAGAAACAGAAATGATTACAATAGCTAAGAACATAAATGTGCCAGTCGTTTCGACTATCACCATATTTTGCCCCCACCCCTCCCCCTACCCCGGGCTGTTTGCCCCGGAAGGGGGGCTCTTGGACTATGTACTGTTTCTAATATTTTCAAATTCCCGCTTGTTTCCCCTGCCATGCCATGTGTACTTCCGGCCACGGAAGCAACGAGAAGCCTCGAGACGCTGTGAGAAGCTTCCAGCACTTTCCAGAACCAATTTGTAATACTTTCCGTGGGGTTAAATGCCGCGGCCTGATTGGTCAATGTGCGCGCGCATGCGCTGAGAAACTATGTGAACTCGTGTGTCCAACGGACACCAACACTCGACGTTTGGACTTGCAACGATATAGTTTTTAGGTGTGTGAGCTGGCCGCTCGGAAGGCCAGCCCTTGAGGCTACTCTGGCCATGAGGGCAAGTTGAGGTACTGTATGCTAAACTAAACTGTATACTAAATGCTTGAGTTATTTCATTATTATTTTACTCCCGATGGAGATTTTTTGGTTACTTGTTTGCTGCTTCTGGTGCGGGTTTTGAAGCTTAGCGTCTATTCAGCGTTTTCAAACTTGAACTTGTGTGGGAAACATAATACTAGAAACTTTTTATTCCATTTTTATATCTTATCTCTTATTCAGGAAAATATTCCTTAACAATGATTCTAAGCTTGGTGTGACATTTTACGTCTTGTGAATCTTCGAAATTTCAAACACGTGCTGGTCGTGCACGTCCAATGGCCATATTTCCGACGCCAACCTAACTTTATTAATAAGCTGTTTACGCTATTTGGTATGGACTTGAACCAATTTCCTTTTATGTGAAATATTGTTTGTAAACCTTTTGGATGGGGTTTCTTAATGTAATTACTGGTGGCATACCATTTGCCATTGTTGCCATTTGGTCGGCCTATTGTTAAGTGCCTCGTGGCACATGGCTATCTCCAGCCTAGTGCCTTCTGCTTTTCGCATTGCCTTGCCTGCAATGATTAAACATATTAAGAGCCTTTTGGGGCGCAGTAAGCCTTCCTGGGCAAATTACATTTAAATTACGTCACCAGCTAACAAACACGTGCTCGTGTGAAATAATGTAATGCCTGTGGTTTCACATACCACGAATTCACGCCCGCTTACTGCCACGGTTGGCATTTGATATTTTCCTTGCTCCCGCTCTCCTGAGCCCTGCATTTCTTACTTACATTTTGCATTTGTTCTTGCCGGGCCTGCTGTGCCCAAGTCTGACCAGCATTAAGGGGTTCCTCCCTATATTTCAGTTAGGCCCCAGTGTGGATTTACTTGTGCCCCAGCCCCTGTGTAACCCCACCTTTGATCTTGAATATATTATCTTGGTTACCTTGTTTTTAAACATGATTATTATTTGCGGAAGGGCAACCAGCAGCAAAACCCCACCCTCTGGATACGTTCCAGACCCCACTTCATGGTCATCCTGACCACTGTGGCGTTACGACCACAAGGAGTGGAAGTAAGCAACAATAAACACTGTTTACAAACATTGCAGAATGCACATTTACGGCAATATCACAAATATTGAACCTAATTCTCTAGAATAATGCGCAACCTAGGAAGTATTCCTGGTCATTTTACAACAATTATGAACATTTTCTGGCCTTTTCAATTAAATTTATTAGTGGATGAAAAATCCTTACAGTTTCAAAATATTTATTTATTAATTATCATAGTAATTAAGCTATTGATAGGCGGATGACAAACAAAATAGTTGTGTATAATTAAATATCACAAATTGTCATTTTCTGACGTCCGGATCTTCTAAATCATGTTAAAAACTGAGCGTGTATGCTTTGATTTGCAGGGGTAGAGTCGGTAAATCACACCCATCAAACAATTCAATCCACGTGTAAGCTATCATTCGCAGTGGCGGAGTAGCTAAATCACACCCATCAAACAATTCACACCACATGTATGGTACTTTCGCAGCGGTCGAGTAGCTAAATGGTACCCTTCAAAAAACTCAAACTACGTGTACCGGCATGTTACCTTTCGCAGCGGTGGAGTTGCTAAATCACACCCATCAAAAAATCAAACCACGAAATACTGAAGATTGATAGAAACAATGGTAAGAATATCACTGGTATACGACTTACTCAAGATATTTCACATAAATCGCTAAATTCATAAATATAAATAAGCAGATTCCGGAAATTTACAGAAAAATGATTCGAAATTAATATTTACATTAAAAAAAAAAAAAAAAAGACCCTTGATTCTCTGTTGGCTTATATATTAATTACAGCCAGGACCACGATAAACAGCAGTCCTCTGTCTTTTTAAAGATAGAACGTTAAGGATATGGCGGGAGCTCGGAACCACTGAGCTGCGTTGCGGAGTTTATAATCAGATAATTCCAGTAACACCCAGAGCTATGTTGCAGAACACATACAGGGTCATTATCTAGGTGCGCCCCGATAAACACAGCAAGCTAAGCCGGCTGTGACTAGTGCAGATCGTGGGCGCGCGTGCACGGTTCAGTCGGTGTTGGCGCGCACTTTTACACTTTTACCAAGCATGTTCAATAATGTGTACTTTCAGTGCTAATAGCCGATGCTGAAAATGTCCTTCCACTCTTCTAACACACACCTGACATCTTCTGATGATAGATACGCTCGTTTCTTGTGCTAAACGTTTTAACGATTTTTGAGGGGTATGTTCCAATCTTTCTCCAATATCGTCCATTTTTTTCCCGGTAAAAACACAACGCTGTCTCTCAACTCTTTTATTATTTACGGAGCCTGTTTCCTTGCATCGTTTAGCGAGCCTCCTAATTGCACTGGCATTAGACACAGGTCTTCCTGGAAACTTGATTCGAAATTTTCGTCTTTTTTCAGAACAAGATTTTCTACTTTTCATATACGAATTATAGATATACACACGTTCACACAATGTGAATTGGTGTCTAGGCATGACCAACAATCACAGTAATCACAATACTCACTAAACGCGCAACACGAACGTCTAAGCTTTGCAGATGCACGTCCATATGAATGAAACAACACGTGTGAACTGACGATATGAGTCAGCGAAGCGCTCCACCACCGGCTGGACCGAGTCCGCGATCTGCACCAGACAAAGCCGGCTTAGCTTACCGTGTTTATCGGGGCGCACAATGATAATGACCCTGTAATATTAATCTATGAGTTATATAGTTTGATCTTTTCATCAAAGCCCAGTACAATCAAATAAATAAGTAAATTAGTGTACAAACACTGAATTAACAAATAGGCAACAGAAAACAGAGCTAAAACAAACTAATAATGTTAGTTGCTTGGCAAGGATTTGACAGTTCCCATCTTTCTTCAAAGATAGTGTCCAGTGTGGCCATGTCTAATTATTTCATACAAGATTTCCTCTCTGATGATGTCTACTTTTCTATTTTAAAACAATCAAAAACACAGGTAATATCTCTACGATATAAACTGTTTCTTAATTTTTTCTCTTCTTGAATGTAACAAATTCTCATTTCTAACGCCGTGTGCAAGGAATGCACCTTTGTTAAAAGTAAGCAGAGAGAAACATCATAGTTAAGTTCGGTGCCGAGCCGTGCAGTGGCCATCCATGGCTGAGAGACAGTAAGAGTCATTAATTCTAGATTGTTAAGGGGCGTGGTGGCGCCTCTCACCAAGGTAGGCCGAGTTCTATTCTCGGTCAATGCATGTGAGATTTTCGAAGTGAAATGCCATGCCATGTGACGTGGTTCGGATTCCACGTAAAAAGGGGTCCCGTGGCTCAATATCGTGTGATTCACAAGTTTTCTTCCTTCATTTTCTAGATGGTTAATAATGCCAATCATTATTCAGCAAAGTAGACCACCTCAAATATCTACGGAAACGTTTGATATATCGCCACTTTGTTTTCAAGTTCTGAAGTCGTTTTCAGGGGCTCAGACAACACAATCCATTTCGCCCCAAGTACATACGCATTTACCGATAAATCGGTAGCAACTTTGCTTTTCGTTAATGCGACTATACTAATTTCACCCACTGGAACTAAGAGTCGAATGACAAAATCAGTGGTATGCTTTTTTCGCAAATCCGATGAGTACTTTTTGATATATTAAAGGTTTCCATATGTGTCGACTTTAGACCGAAAGCGTTGGGCCAGTCACTGGAATATGGAGTGCATGATTCTCTTGCGTGACCGACTCAATGTTTACAAACTCACATCTTCTTCTTCTTTTTCTTATCCTTCTTCTTCATCTTCCAGCCTTTCTTCCGCAGAGCAGGGTCGGCTCTTCTGCACAATTCCCTCCATCTTGCACGGTCTGCAGCACCCTCCTTCTCAATATTGCCTGCTCTCATGTCCTCCTTGATTTGGTCAAGCCACCGCTTCTTGGGCCGTCCTTGTGGTCGCTTTCCTACTACATCTAGTTGTAGTGCTATGTTTTCCACTGTGTCCTCGCAACTTCGTAGTACATGTCCGTACTGTACCCGTATCCACATGGTCTTACCAGTTGATATCCGATGACAAATCTGGATCGTAGAATCTGGAAGTACCCGGCTGAAATAAACCCCCAAAAGTTCTACCAACATGGATCAACCGGGGATAAGGACACATCAATATAACAGAATGTGTTAAAAAAGTGCCAGTGGTAAAAGAACAAATAAAAACTAGCTCAAAGTGAACTCGAAAACTCTTAAATTAATCTCGGGCATATGGATGAACGTTGGAAATATTACCCCACTGATTCTCCTAGCACATCCTGTTTCTAATATAAATCACTAAATCAATCTGGATTTAAAATGAAATATTCAGTTAATTTACTGAAAACGTGAAACTGTAGATCGAAATCTACGAAGTATGCTGTAGATCAGGATCTACTGTAGCATGACAAAAATATATAAATGGATCGCCTTAATTTTGACGAAAATATACCATGGAATTAGATTTACAAGCAATGTTTCAAATCCATGAAAGCCTTTATATACGATAAACTATACCGTTGATTTATACACAAATACACTAGAAATTGTTCATTATAGATTATATATATGAATTTACATTTTAATT
Source organism: Meconema thalassinum (assembly GCA_946902985.2). Taxonomy (NCBI): domain Eukaryota; kingdom Metazoa; phylum Arthropoda; class Insecta; order Orthoptera; family Tettigoniidae; genus Meconema; species Meconema thalassinum. The sequence continues at coordinate 36,773,298 of OX336398.1, read as the reverse complement.
CGTTCACTGAATTTCGGTATGACATACTATCATCATCCACTGACATTATTATTTTTAGCCTACTTTTCACATTTTGCAAAAATGAGGAAAAAGTAGACTTATGAGATCGATCCGGGAAAATGTGTGTCTGTCTGTCTGTCTGTCTGTCCTTCTGTCTGTCTGTCTGTCTGGCTGTGTGTGTGTCCCCCCTATCAACTCCTAAACGGCTGCAGCAATCAAAACCAAATTTAGTATGAGTAAAGATGTGCACCGGAATATCTCACGTCCATATTTGAAAATGATGTCAGTGCTACCAACTGCTGAAAAAACGCACTAGAAATTTGAGCTCCATGTTGGATATCTCGCAAGGTATGCATGGAAGCTATTCCAAAATTGGTACACATGCAGATAATACTATTTCAGTTTAATTTCCAGGAGGCCAACAATGACAGTGTTGCCAAAATAATTTTAAGCCTTCTGATAAGTCCAATGTTTAAATGCATATAACTTCTACACTATCAATTGGATTTCAACCAAATTTTGTATGTAATATCTGTACATAAACAGATATGATTGAGCGTATTCTTAAGAGCTACCAGGGCTGACAACTGTTAATAACTGCTCTCTCTATTTTTTTACCCAAATACCAATATATCAGAAAGTATGCAAGCCAACAGCTTTATACTATGCACACGTATATTCTGACATTTTAGATTAATTTTGAGTAACTTATATACGTCAGTTCTACCAACATGATTATAAGCCTGCTGATAGTACCAATTTTTAAATACGTGTAACTTCTATACTATTAGCTGGATTACAACCAAATTTCGTATGTGCTATGTGTACCATAACAGATATGACTATAAGTATTGTTAAGAGCAATCAGGGCTGCCAACTGTTAATAAATGCTGTCTATATTCTTTTTACCCTAATATCAATATATCAGAAAGTATGCAAGCCAACAGCTCTATACTTTGCACACGTATAGCACCTGACATTCTAGATTAATTTGGAGTAATTAATACAAGGCAGTGCTGCCAACATGATTCTATGCCTGCTGATATGTCAATTTTAAAATACATGTAACTTTTATACTATATACTTTTATACTTTTTATGGTATTGTTGGCAACATGCTTTTATGCGTGCTGATAGATCCAGTGCCTAACTGCATTTAACGTCCATTGGACTTCAACCAAATTTTGTATTCTGTACCTTAAGAGGTGGAACTAAGAATATATTCAGTCACCAGGGCTGCCAACTGTAGTGCTCTATTAGGCTACCTTATACCAGGTATATTTTGAACTAATTAGATACTTCGATATTACCAACTTAATTTCGTCATTATTCTAGGTAGGTTCATATACTGTAGATTAATCATTGCCATGAAAAGTAGGCTGTATAGTTCTTCACGGAACTTCTTGTTAACATTTATTTTAATAATGTTCTGACTTATTCGACAGTCATTCAAGTTTATCGAACGTATATTTCCTCAAGTTAATACTTCAATTATATCTTCAAAATATTACAATATTATGATGTGTTTTCTGTTTATAGCTTCACACTAGGTATGTGTTATTATTAACAATCTAAATCATGATGAATTATTATCTGCTTAATCAACATTTAAATGGTGGGTTTTATTTAAATACTAGCATTGTAGCTTCAATGTTCGTGTTCATCTCACGAATAATACTTCACCATTATATACTTTGGCGATTGCTCATTAGCTCGCACAATTCACAAAATTCATTACATAAACAGCAAATTCTCCACATTCGAGATTCCTAACATAAACTTCCACTGATGTCGAAATGTATTTCAAAAATTTCATTAGCACCTGTATTGCTTCATTCAATACAAAATGGCTGTAAATAATTTTTCCACACGTATTTAACATTTATGTAAGTTTCAAGTTTCAAGATATGTCATGTTTCACAATTAACACGACTATCAAAGTGTTTAACCATTTTCGTAAAAACTGTCCTAATTATTGAATAATTATACGATCGATTCTCTACATCTACAAATTCCAAAAACGTCATACTTATTCATGACGGAATATATTTTACATAATATTGAGCTTTATCTCTCAATTATACTTCATTTCACTATGGATTTCCATACTCACAAAAATATCTTACCATATATTATAACTTAGTAGAAATTGAGATTTATTTCAGATTCGCAAAAACAAATTCTAAAATGGGACTTCCTCTTAAGACAATCGTATAACTCTACACCATGGAAAAATGCCTAGTATGAGTAGAATACAATATAGACCATTAGAATCATACGAAATCAGAACAGGAGTAAAACCAAAAATGAACTATAAAAGTCGAAAACTGAATCTACTGTACCTCAACAGAATATCTCTAATCAAAACTTGATTCAAAAACTGGCTATTATTGCCTAATCCAAAAATACTGCAATTGTTCACTTTAATAATGTTGCTGATTTCGATGCCTATATCTAATTTCACGAAAAAATATAAAGATATTTCTTCCTAAAAACTCTTCTTCTCCATATATGTTTCTTCTCAACTAATTATAATGCTCGTAATTTATTACCAAAATTTTAAATAGTTATGTTGCAAAAATAACACTACAAAAGAGATTATCTACTTGAAAATTACTTAAGTGCATCCAAACTTGGATCAAAACTTAAAATAGACCATCGAACAGAACTGAGAGAAACGTCAAGTCTAAATCTCAAGTCCATTTCCAAACTACTAAACAAAAATGGTGAAAAAAAAGGGCATTCTATAGATATGACATGATTCATGCCGTCTTCAAATAAAAAGATCTCCAGCTACCTTAGCTGTCTTGCTGTGAGTAACTGTATGTGAGGACATACATCACTGTTGCGACCGAACCGTCATCCTCGGCGTTGAGAAGTTGAAGTATTGGTCGGTAATTCAGGTGTTCGAACCCGTCTCCTCTCCGTCCGAAACAGCTGTCCGTAACACAATATCCATCTCGCGTTGACCGCCTGGATTGCCTTAGTTACGAAGAGATTGATGTCACCTCCACTCTTGTTTGAAGATCCATTATTGAAGTAGTAATTATCTCAGTATCATTTTATGTAGTGCCTTTAATCTCCTCTTATATAGCCTTCTGCTTATAAATTCAATTATCAAGCATTGGTCATTCTCAGAAGTTCATTTCTGCTTATTGCTGCATTCCTTGTCAGTGCCTTAGCAAGTCATTGCTACTCTTATACAGTAATGGTTCACCATTCCCCTCACTTCAGTACTATAATCCACTTTAGTTTTGTATAATGATTACTGGATAATGTATATAAATGTATGTGAGGTCATACATCACTGTTGCGACCGAACCGTCATCCTCGGCGTTGAGAAGTTGAAGTATTGGTCGGTAATTCAGGTGTTCGAACACGTCTCCTCTCCGTCTGAAACAGCTGTCCGTAACACAATATCCATCTCGCGTTGACCGCCTGGATTGCGTTCCTTCGAAATAGCGAACGAGCTAACGAACAGTCTATATGAAGCACTAAGTTCAATCGCGACACTTTCCTATGCCGAACTGAGTTCACACAAAGATATGCGGTCGTCCCCTGTTTCTAGGCCGTCCCTGCCTGAAAGCAGAGTAGCACTTTTCCCGTACCGTACTTTCACAAAGCGCACAAATATTTCAATGTTATTTGAGACTGTTGTTCTGACAGAACCAAAAAGCGAGTGAATGTCTCCATGCCGAGCTCCTCTCTGCGGCACTAGATTCTACCCATGATCCATCTCCCTCCGGTCGATATATCGAAGTTGGTGTACCAAACGGCGATAAACAACTGTTAGCGTTATAAAAGCAATAATAACTTCTTAAATGTCTTTAAATTTTTCCTTCTTATATGTCATTATATTTCCATGTCGTCGATCCCCTCTGCGATCTCTGTAATTGTTAATAATTGTATATTTCCATGTCGCGCTTGTAGGGTAGCCATCTTGTGATCTAACTATACCTTCCAAAACATGTGTTTTTTGCTGCACCAAGGACTAGCTGATACGTCCTCTTTGCTGCGTAGCAGGGTTGCCTATTCAGTTTCCCTAACCTCGCGCCTAACTTGCTGTAACTCTCCACTGCACGTTGGAATCTTCTCATAAAATTGCAGTATTCGTTTCTTATAAATACAAGTGTTCCATTGCTAGCCAAAATACTGGTACAGTAGCAACACAGGCGAGCTTCCAGCATTTTGTCAGGTTTCGATGCAACACCAAGGGTTTTTGACCAGTGAAAAATCATAATGGAAACCTGAGGGCAAGTAACTACAGTACCTGTGTTGTTGTCACCTGTCCTATGTGGTCAGATGACGGACAAAACTAGCTCCGCTACTGCTGAAGTACAGTCAATAGCAATAATAAAATGGTGTTCTGTTCGGAACTATGTAACGTGCACTTCCGGATCACAATATTTCGACGTGGACTGTACTGTTCATCTGTCGTCACGTACTTAAGTGAGGAATTCCCTAACATCAGACCGGTGGTGACAACTGTGAAGCGAGAGGGCGACAATGTGACTGTGTACAGGCTCAACCTCAACCTTCAAGGTCAAGGGCAATCATCTAAAACAAACGTCCGGCTTGTACATGGTAATTGGTGACATGGTCCAGTCTTGTTAGGCCAATGGACCAGCGCAGCATCCTCATCTCCATGGAGTGCAGCACTTGCTCACATCTGTTGGTTACTGGCCAACACTCAGTTCCACACAATGCTACAGGTCTGATCATAGTGCGGTATACTTTTGATTTCAGCTTTACAGGAATCTTGACTTACTTGACGTAATTCCTGTTGCTTCTCTCGGAGCATAGGTCTTCCGTGAAACGCTTCCATCGAGTCCTGTTGTTAGCCTAATTCTTCATCTCACTCAATGTCTTTCCCATTTCCAGGTATTCTTCCTCGATCGTCCTCTTCCAGGTTTTCTTCGGACGACCTTGTTTTCGGGACGCTTGTGGGTTCCAATCGACTCTAGTCTTTTCAATGGCTCCTGCAGGCTTCCTTAGGGTGTGACCTATCCATCGCCACTTTCACTCCTCATTTGTATATCCATTTTCCACTGGTTGGTTTCATCCCATCGATATGCATTTGATATGACATCCGGCCATCTTCGATTGATGATACGTCTCAAGTTAAGATTCGGGAAGACTTACAATACGTCGAACGGTAATCTTACGAACGCATAAAACTCCTGACACCTGTCGACATTTAGGCCAAGCATTATGTGATCACATTCGTACTTCTCTCAAATATTGGGATCCAGTGACCTTGTTGAGTTGGTTTCCAACAGTAGATATAGGGCCATCTGTTTGCTCTCCACACTCCAAGTATTCAGTTTTGGAAATGTTTAATTTCAGTCCATATGCATCAAGGTGGTCATTCCAAATCTGTGTTTGCTGCTCTAGGTCTTGGCGTGTCGCGCTTGCCAACAAAGACATCATCGGTATGCAGAAGATTCCAGGGATGTTGACAAACTCACATACCGCATTTATTCCGTGCTATGCATACTGTGATGTGTACTTTTTGAAATGTCTGTTGGATACTCTGACTCTTAAGAATTAACATTAGATGTGACGTTCGCAATGAACTAATTTGGTGAGTTTTTGATGCATTTCTAATTATAATATGAATGTTAAATCACTATCGCAGGTTCGCCAGTACTAAACAATTCCGTAGTTATTATGTATCCTCTTCATTGAGATATATTACTGCTTGGATTCAGGGCGACGTGGAGAGGAAGTAAAGCACACGTACGCAAGAGACTGGATCTAGATAGTTGAAGTGGAGTATAAGAGAAGTATATGGAAGAATCCTGAACAAACTGAAAAACGGGTACTTCGGGAAATAAGATAAACCTCAGGCGAAAACATTGGCAGAGAAAAAGCAATAGCTGTGGATCACTAAGGATACACTGGAATTATTGGACGGAACGAGGAAAAACAAGAATGCAGAAGATAAAGAAACGTTATTGGACGTTATTGGTTTTACGTCCCTTTTAACTACTGCGCTTTATAGAGACGCCAGGCTGCCAGAATTTTTCCCCGAAAGGGATGATTAACGTGCCAGTAAATCTACTGACACGGCTCCCTCGCATTTGGGCACCCTCTAATGCCAGCTGACTGCGCCAAAGAATGCAGGATCTGGCATATGGGATGATAGTTGCACAATCAGCTTGATGACTCAGGCTTCAAAATCCTGACTAGAATGACTTACTAGAGCATGGAAAGACAGATAGAAACGGAATTGGGTGAAGACCAATTTGGTTTCAGGAGAACTGTGAGAAGAAAGGATGCTGTACTCAAGTAACAGGCTGATCCTGGAAGGCAAAATACGGAAATATAAAAGAATACTAGTAGTATTTTTAAACTTCGAATAAGCTTTTGATAACGTTGTTTGACATATTGAAAAAGACTGGGGATAGAAGGCTGATTAGCAATCTATACTAAAGATGGTACAAGGCAAGGCTGCATCTTATCACCCCTAGTTTTCAATTTATTCATTGAAGAAGCAATGAAGACAATTAGAGTAAAATCTCAAGTAGAAGTTAATATTCAAAGAGAAATAATCTTAACTCCGAGATTTGCAACCGACCTTGTCATCATATCCGAGTCACCAGAGATTCTGAATAAGTAAAAGGTAGGGACTTCCTATAAAGAACGAAATTCATGATGAAAGACAATAAATGAAACGAAAATCACGGCATACAACCGAAGGACATCAGAAACCCGTATTGACGTCAAATTGGCAAGTGAAAAGCTACATAAAGCAGGAAACTATTGCTACTTAAAGTAGCGAAGTCCCTTTTGAATTTCCTTTCCTGGGACGCGGCACGCCAAGGAAGTAAAACTTGGACTCCTGAAGCAGGATACAAACGGAGAATATAAAATCCTGAAATGCGTTGTTACAGGAGAATATTTAAGATGAAATGGGAAGTGAACCACACATTGAAAGGTATTTAAATGTATAGGCGAGAGGAGATATTTCTGGTGACTACCAATTAAGACAAGAGATAATTTGAAGGACACATTCTAAGAGACCCAGGAATAGCTAACTTATTTTAGGAAGGAAGTGTTGAGGTTAAAAACTAATGGGATATACGAAGGTTAGAATATGTTTAGAAGATTGTCACGGTTGTAGGATGTAGAAATGAAACGATTTACGGAAGACGCAAAGGAACCAGGCAAAAAACTGAAGACTCCAACAACAACAACAACTACAAATCAAAAGTATCAACTTGCCACAATGAATTTAAATGTGATTATTTAAATGTCCTCTCTTAGCTAATGAAGCTTCATAATTGCTACAGAAACATGGTTTGTAGCCATAGATTCGATTGTATGTCCTCAAAGGTCTCCTTAGAGCTGAGTTGCTTTCGCGTATACAGTGAGATTCTTAGGCTGGAGGGGTGTAGTAGGGGAGTAGTGAGAGTTCTAACGCACTCGGGAAACCTCCTTGCCCCACTACTAAGCCTCAGCCATGTAATATTTGCGAAACTCGTGAACCCAAGGTCGCATGTTGACAAATGAGGTGTCGTTGGACTCGAGCTGACGTCCTCTTTCCTATGGACCACTCGTTATATTTTTGAAAAAAAAAAATGAAAATTGAAAATTTTTCGAAAGTAGGTGATAGTTTGAAAACCAAACATGATAGAATGTTACGCCATAGCTTAAACGAACGGTCTCTATGTCCTGTATTGTCTATAATAAAACGTTTTTATTTTTTACATTTGTTTGACATAAATGATTGGCCCTGACCCCTTTTACCCCCAAAATAAATTTCAAGTCTCTAGGACTAAAACTGTGCAGTAGTGTGAATTGGAGAGTTCTACCTCCCCCCCTACTTTCATATAAACTTTGGGCGATATATCCCGAACGCGTGGTCGGATTTTAACGAACGAAATATTGTTGGCGTTGGGATGACGTTCTCTTGGCTAAGAATGTGTGTTGGTATTTTTAAAAAATTGAAAATTCTTGTTTTTTGGATTGGTGCTATTTTGGAAACGGTGAATTTTGGGAAAAAGTTTCTTTGACGTTAATGGAAGGTGGGTATACCCTTTAGGGGGACAGCAAATTTCAAGGGTGTAGGAGGAAAAACAAAATGATAGCCTACTTTCTCGCGAACATTGGTGATCATTGGCGAACGGATGGTCGGATTTTAACAAATGAGGTGTCGTTGGACTCGAGCTGTCGTCCTCTTTCCTATAGACCACTCGTTATTAAAAAAAAGAAAAATTTTGTTTTTGAAAGTAGGCGATAGTTTGAAAACCAAACATGACAGAATGTTGTGCCATAGTTCAAACCAATGGTCTCTATGACCTAAATTTTTTATAATAAAACTTTTTATATTTTGAGATTTTTTGAAAACCCTTAAATTTTGAATTTTTACTATTATGGAAACTAACAGTTTGACAAAAAAAATTGTTTGACATAAATGAAAGATCCTTATCCCCTCTACCATGGAAATAAATGTCAAGTCTCTAGGACAAAAAACTATGCATTTTTTTAAAATAAAAGCGTGTTTGTAGACAGAGAGCCGGTAGCGCTTGACGTATGTTACAACGAGGCTATGATTGGCCATGGTGGATACTGGAAATGGCTATTTCGACGGGGGAGACGTATGGCAAAACGAGGGGTCGATTTTCGCTATTTTTTTCCTATGACAGATGAATGAATGCGAATATTTTCGAAACTCCCTCATGACGATCTTTTAAACAGGTTGGTAAACACTGACCAGAAACCAGACAAAATTCATAATGCTATGAGACGAATAAAAAGCAAGGCTTTTTTTATAGTTGTTAACAACAGAACTTGTTTTTCTATGTATATCAAACTGGCAGCCAGAATGGGAAAACAGAATATCTGCTCGAGAGACCCGCTTGGTGCCTGGCTAGCCAGCTAAGAGAATGGAATGTGAGTGAGAGCTGACAACATTGCTATAAGATGATAACAGGTTGCAAACATTTGACAACTCTGTAAAAAGGTGATAACGGCTAGCCAGGCGAGCTGAGCAGTAGCAGCAGGCAGGGGCCTCGCAGAGAGGAAAGGGGGAGTGAGAGAGGAGAAACGGGGGAACACAAAGAGAGAAAACAGGAAATCTCGTGACCACTGCAGAGCCTGCCAAGAGCAGTGAGGGACGAGGCCAGAGGACCGCGGGGAGGAGAGGGGTTGGGTAAGAGAGTATTGTGCATGTCACTGCACATTGCGCGTCATTCCTATGGTAAACGTTACTGTGTTAACATAGGCTGTGTCTTATATGTATAAAATTAATTGCATTCGTGTGCTCAACCCCAGTTGGTTACTTTATTGGATACATTATATATTTGAGGTAAGTGTTGGAATAACACTGTTTATTTTATTTTATGCTAATCAATGATTAAAAGATTATTGCTTTACCATTCGATTGATGTATTGTTATTTTGTTTTGTTTTAGATAATTGCCATACCTGGTGTTGGGAGAGAGAAACCCCATTCCACTAAAGCCTAGGAGAAGGGAAATGGAGGGCTTTTTACAAAGCAAGGTAAGATTTTTGAAAATGAAATATATAAAACCTGTTTTTTTAATATTTTATTTGATTTATTTTTTGTTTATGAAAGATGCTATTGCGAATGGATATACTCATGGTGGTATATTTTATTCCTTTTTTAGAGTCTGAGCCTGACAACTGCTGTTGAGAGCGTGTGTGTTTGGGGCCATTGCTGAAAAGTCTACGGCTGAAAACTTGGGTGAGATTTTTTTTTGTAAAAATCATGTCTTTTGCCACTGCTACCGATAGCTTAACTTGGGAACCCATTGAATCCTGTTTTAAAAAACATGTTTGCTCTGGCCGCGTAGTGAATGTTAGTGAGAGTTTGATCCCAAAAGACTTTATGGAATCATGTTTTGAAATTTTTAAAGAACAAATTTGTACAGCGCAAAGGTTGCATACGGCTTTAAAGGTAAATACACAACTCGTGTGCGATTTCATTTGTAAAAACAAGGACGGTGAGCATAAAAAACATTTTATATTGGCTGTAAAATGTAAGAGCTTCTGATAGCCGTTAATCTGAACGAGTGGTATCAATGCCATGTGGTCAATGCCTTGCTATCAAAATTTGATAAACTAAAACAAGGACCAAGGGGTTTAGCGTTAGACAAAATCCATTACCTCCAAATCAACATTTGTCATTTCAACCCGTTGAATGCTGGGTCTAGCAATATTAAAACACCACCTGCAATGGCTTCGAAAAAGGCTGTGGTGAATATAAAGAATCATGACAATGATTGTTTCTGTGGGCTGTGGCTGCGTATTTGCAGCCAGCACAACGTGACAGTTGTCGACCAGGAATGTACAAGGCCAAGTTTGATGAATTAACACATACTTTAAATTTTACTCGAGTATCGTTCCCTATGGACTTAACCGAGATCCATTGGTTTGAACAAGGTAACCAGGACTTTTCGTTCATGGTGTATGGCCTTGATGGTGATGAGATTGTTGGTCCTCTTTATGCCACAAAAGAACCGAAACGACACCACATTCATCTTTTATATTTATCTGTGGGAGAGGTGAATCACTATTGCCCAATTAAAAGCTTAAGTATATTGCTAAGCAGTCAAGCGTCCAAGCATAATGGTAAGAAGTACATTTGCGACCGTTGTCTGCAATATTTTACAACCCCTACACTTTTGGAACGTCATAGGGTAGATTGTGTTTCTCAGGAAGCGGTGAGACTGATATTGCCACAAGGGGACAAGGCTATGTTAAAGTTAAAGGAAATTCATAAGCTTGACACTGTTCCCTATGTGGTGTACGCAGATTTTGAAGCTCTCACCACACCCATGGCGGGATGTGAACCAGACCCCACCATGAGCTCAACCACACCTATTCAAAAACATGAACCCTTTGCCATAGGATTTAATGTAGTGTGTGCCTATGATCCCACACAATCCGTTTACAAATACCGTGAGGGGCCAGATTGTGCCACATGGTTTTTGGATGAACTTGTACAGTTGGCCCACCATGTACAGGGATTACTAGACCACCCAGTACTCATGAACCTATCTCCAGAACAGCAGCAGCGGTATGAGCATGCTACGACATGCCATATTTGCGAAAAGCCACTGATCAGTGCTGAAGACACCGTTCGTGATCACTCGCACTTTACGGGAGAGTTTCGTGGAGCTGCGCATAGTAAATGTAATTTGAACTTTTCAGCTCCTCGTTTCATTAGTGTCTTTATCCACAATCTGGCGAATTATGACATTCAGTTTTTGATTCGTGAATTGGGTCATGTCAACAAGAGCTCGTTTACCATTATTCCCCAAAACCATGAGCGTTTTACAGCCCTGGCATGGCGGTTGAGCGACTTTAGCATTCGATTTTTGGATTCCTTTAAGTTTATGGCATCCTCGCTAGACAGTCTTGTGAATGGCTTGAATGAGGAGGAATTAAAAAATACCACAATGCATTTTAATGATCCTAAGCAATTTCAATTGCGCATTCGGAAAGGTAAATTCCCGTATGATTTCTGCAACAGCTGGGACGTGTTAAATCAAACTAAACTCCCACCACAAGAGAAATTTTACTTGAAACTAACACACAGTACCGTTTCCGATGAAGACTATGCACATGCTTGTCAAGTTTGGCGAGTGTTTGATACCAAGACACTAGGTGAATATGCTTTGCATTACCTAAAACTGGATATATTGCTGCTCAGCGATGTGTTTGAAAAATTTCGTGAGTTGTGTCAGCACATTAATGGTCTTGACCCGGCTCACTATTATACGAGTCCTGGGCTCTCGTTTGATGCCGCTTTGAAATACACTCAAGTGGAATTGGATTTACTCACTGATGTAGACATGGTTCTATTTTTTGAAAAGGGCATTCGTGGCGGCTTTGTGTCGCTTAACCAGCGCCATGCCGAAGCGAACAATGTCTACATGCTTGATTATTCCCAGACAAAACAGAATCGTACTTAATGTACTATGACGTGAATAATTTGTATGGTTACGTCATGAGTCAGCCTTTGCCCTATGGGAAGTTTGCTTGGCTGACAGAGAAACAAGTGTCAGAATTTGATGTGATCAAGGCTAGCCAAGAAACAGACCGTGGATATGTGCTAGAAGTGGATATTGAATATCCCTCATCCTTGTATGATGAACCTGCCGATTTCCAATTTTGAGCAAATGGTTCCCCCTGACAGTAAAGTGAAAATTGAAAAACTCATGGGCACAATTTACAACAAAAATCGGTATGTGCTACATATCCAAATGTTGGTGCAATGCCTCGCCCAAGGCTTAGTGTTGAAGAAAATCCACAGCGGTATTTCTTTTGCTCAAAAACCATGGCTCAAGCCATACATGCAACTCAACACAGAGCACCGACAAATGGCAACACAGCAGTTTGAAATTATTATTTTTTTAATGAATGAACAACTGCTTCTATGGCAAGTCCACGGAGAATGTCCGCAAATACCGCGACATTAAATTGGTGAATGTCTGGGAGGGGCGTTGGGGTGCCCGGCGGTACATTGCCAAGCCAAATTTCAAATCGATCAATATTATCGATGAGGATTTGGCCACTATTGAATTGAGTAGGACCAGTGTGACCATGGATAAGCCCTTTTACTTGGGCCAAGTCATTTTAGACTTTTCTAAATCGGTCATGTATCGATTCCACTATGAGTTTGCCAAACGCCATTTTGAGGACGTATCTCTTTTTTATATGGATACGGACTCATTCATTTACCACATTCGCCACTGCAACCCCTATGACTCCATGAGGCAGCATAGTGACTGGTTCGATACCTCTTCGTATAGTGCTGACAACATGTTTCATCTGCCCATAAAAACAAGAAGGAAATGGGTGTTTTAAAAGATGAATGCGGTGATTCCATTATGACGGAATTCATAGGTTTGTCTTCGAAAATGTATGCTTATCGCACACTAGACTGTAAGGAAGCCAAAAGAGCAAAAGGTGTAGGTAGGCAGTGGTAAAATCGCTACGTGTAGACGATTACTTAGCGGTTTTACGCACTGGCAAAGCTATGTCCCATACACAGTGCAGGATACAATCCAGCAACCATCATTCGTATCTTGTAGAACAGAGAAAACGCACCCTCGCCTCCATGGATAACAAACGTGTGTGGGCTAATAACTTGCTCACGAGCCTGCCCTGGGGTTATGACCGCAAGGAGGAGGAGGTGTGATTTCACTGTTTGTTCGTTTAGGGACATGGCTCTTTTTTTTTGTAAATTGTGGATATATTATTTTGTAAATATTGGTTTTTGTCATTGTAAATAGTATTTTTTTGCAAATAGTGGCAACCCACTTGAAACTTTTGCTCTTTAAAAAAAGTTCGATGCAACCTTATTTTAATTTTTTATTTTAAATTTAACCGAGTTTGGAATTGGGAAATGGTGTATAGTGTGATTCTTTTAAAGCTGTACAATGTTGTAGTGTTTGTAAATATGAAATGAGTAATAGTATTTTTTTAGTAACATTAATGACTAGTATTTATATTGTTTTTTGTAATGTAAATCGTAAATGGAAAACTAAAAAAAGTTCTTTTGGGATGAGTGTGCATGTCGAGAATGTGCTTTTGGGAATAAATAAAGTGGTTGTGTTTGTTCCCAAAAAGACAGGTATGGTTGCATGAGTAGAGAGAAAGCTGGTGTGTATGTATGACCAGAGCAAACATGGTGAGGTAGGTTGGGTGGGGAGGAGGAAATTTTCACTTATATACTCATTTTGTTTTGTCGATAGTTTTTTTTTCTTTGAAATGTAGCGGTGAATAGACATTATTTTTGTAAAAAAAAAACAGTCTTACCTGCAGTAGTCGTAGACCTCAATGTTTCTCAAAACACACGTAAACTCACTGCATCATCATCATCATGGTCAAGCACTCGCATTGACATCATTGACAAATCTCAACTTTCGACACACACCAAATGGAAAAATGACAAAACAACAAAATGGGAAATCCATGCTTCGATATCACCAAAAACGCAAAACATAAAACACACATTTTTTAAAACTGGAAAAGCTCATTTGCGAAATATAAAAATTCAAAAACATAAAACAGACATTTTTAAAAAGTGTCATCAACAAAATAGAGAATCCATATCATCAAAAACGCAAAACTTGAAACAGACATTTTTAAAAACTGTAAATTGCAAATTGGCAAATGACAATGTGTGAAAATGTGAAAATGTAAAAATCAGCCCATCAACATCATGATTTCTTTTGAATTAAAATGAAACATTGTGTTCTGGTAAACCTTGTTTTTTTATTTCATAACCATAGGGATTGACAAAAGAAAAAATAGAATACAACACACATCCCAATTCCTCACTCGTCAATTCCTTAATGTTCATGTCCATGAATCATCATCTTTCCTTTCATAGCACTCATCACAATCAGGGCTGCCATTCTTTCACCCACTGAGGCATCACAGGATATGAAACGTTGTTTGGTTTTTTCAATAACAATTTATCTGCCACATGTCTTAAACCAGGATGACTATGGCGATAAGATAGGTCATGTTCCTTGCATGCTTGATCCAAAAGATTAATGGGTACATCACCACGCTGCAAACGTTTTTCAAGATGAGTTCCAGGGCCACAAAAACGATAACCTGGAAGATGGATTTCGAAATGTAAGTATTGAATCACTTTGTCAATGACGCCATTGCCAGTACAGGTCTGGCATATCCTTTTCCATTGATGGTGAAAAGGGTTGGTCTTCCTCTTCCTCTGTGGACGATGTTTGTGTTTGTTGTTGTTGCTTTTTCTCGCCAAGACACCCGTGGAATGATTCAACAAAGTCTTTACACGGACTTTTATTACCGTGATACTGTTTCACCAGCTGACAAGTCGCGCATTGACGCATAGAGGGTATTTCTGCCATGGTCACTTGCTTATGGTGATCGTAATCCGTACAGGGTTGCAATTCACTCAACACAGGGTCTTGAGTCCATGATTTTGGTACATGTTGCCAGAATTCTTTCACCGCGTTGGCGGCCACATAATAAATGAACGACTTGGGCAGCGCTAAGAGTTCCTCTTTGGTAAAATTGTCTAGTTTCTTTTTGCACACAAAGAACTTCCCGATGGCTTTGTCGGTAGCATTTCCTTTCTCCATGGTATCACGTGTTGTAGATGTTTACACTTCGCTTGTAGAAATCTCACTGGCGTCATTCACAGGTAAATCTTGAGTTATAATTTTGTTCAACAACTCCCAGCAGGCAAGGGTGGTTAACCAATGAAAGAGATGCCACGCATGCGCTAGGGCTGTATGGGTAATGTTGCCACAGGGACAAGTATCCATCAGCGTTTGCAGGGAGGGGCAGCCCAACTCCATGAGGTCGATACATTGACAGTAAGACGCCAAAAATGGTTGCAACCATTCACGTTTCTCATTACCTTTCACAAATACTACATTGGCCGAGGGCAAGTGTGCTTTCGGGACCACGTCCAAATATTTATAGGAAATGGTTCCTTGATTCCAGTCTAGTTGCTCATGATTTTCAATCCACTGGGTTTGTTTGCAGTCTTTTTCACACAACAAATCAAAAGCATGGGGCGGTTTAAATAGCAAATGCGTAGCTTGCGATATCCAAAACGTGGTACAATCGATAATGGCCACTTGTTTAAATATAAATTTGTTGTCACAAATTTTAAATCCTTGGCAATCCACAATAAGTGTGCGCAACATGTTGACGCTTACCTGGACCAAGTTCAACTGACGACTGACTGACAATCAATGACTAAGGTGTGGTCATGACATGCACTTACCAGCCATGCTAGTTTGAAGAATAAAATAAGGTTAGGGTAGGACAGGAGGACATGAAAAATATAAGAATTTTAGAATTACATCATTTTATTATCATAACTCGATTTACAGGCTTTTGTAATTTTGGGATAGGGACGATACCAACTCATACAACAATATAGTCTCTTGTGTTTGTAACGTCAATAACACCGATGATGTCCCAATGTCTCTAAACTAGGCGTTTTCGATGGTGAGCTGCTTACTGAAGCGCCATGGACACCATACGGTCCTCATGTATCGTAACTTGTTTTTTCATCACTCAGGGACACAAGTGAGGGATAGCTTGAATGACAGGGTATATATTTCACCTCCATTCTGCATAGGTAGGGGCAGGCAGGTGACCAGCGCTGATGTTCCTGCATGGGTTCATCGCCCTCCTGCCAGTGGTCTATGATGATGGGACAAAAGGCACATTTTACTTCATCTCTTGTTTTTAAATAGTAGAATCCAGCGGCCGCCAAGGCTTGAGGGTTTATGAAAGGCACTGGCCATGTTGCAAAAGTCTTGAAACGTTGTTCCTCAGAGTTTAAATTCATGGATGTGACTTCTCTTGATGTTTTAAAGCAAGACATGACTGAGCGGCTTGACGTGGGTTGACCTGTTATTTATACACTCGTCACTTGGTTGGACAGTGGATAATAGTTGACTTGTTTGTGATGAATAATCAAACAGTAGAATGTCGTATTGGCTGGTAAATTGTCATGCGTTTCAAAATCTAGTCGAATGTCGATATTGGATGGCTTGACAGACTCTTCCAGGTAAGAACAGTCAAAAACAATCAGTAGCGCCCTTGTCTTAAACGCTTGGAGTAGCAGCATGGGGCCGTTCTCTTTTTGATAATGCGACCATCGAAATTTAGAAAACAAGTCGTACAGGGGGCCAAACTTATTTTCAGAAAAATCCAAATCCAGTCTTTCATAGGGAAACACAGCTCCGTTGAGGAAAAGACGTGCATTTCTCAATTGCAGGTGATCAAATTGCGTGGCATCTTTGGTTTGTTGATACTTGCGATTCGTTTGAAAACCCACGATCATGTAGAGAGGTCTCTCTGTATAGCGAGCTGATTTTACAGACCAACTGTGTGTGTTGGTGGCGGGCAATAGCTGGTACTCATGGAGTGCCCAGCTTCTAAATTCCATGGGTAGAGGCATATCTCTCTTTACCATCTTGAGTATGTCCAGTTTTTTGCTATCGTCAAGGGTCACATGGGGCACTTTCCATAGCAAGCGTTGTAGTTGAATTTTTGAATCTATGGGGGCATTGTCAGCTCCCTTGAGTGCATTATTATCACTCTTGTCTCTCACCAGATAAAGCACTTGCTTTGCGTTGACCACAATGCGCTGGTGGTCTTCGGCAAAGCCTAAAATCAGTTTAAGAGGTAAATATCCAGTTAAGGTCCCATCGGTGTGTACCATCCAGTCATTGGTCGAGTCAGGGCGCCAAACTGCCATGCAAAGTGTTTTACCTTCTTCCTCACTGTAAGAGGGATATAGTTTCATGACACTGGAAATACCCACATTTCGAGTGCTATCCACCACGATATCGTTAATGACATAACGTACTTCAGAAAACAGAAAGGCCAAACCATGGTTGGCCAACTTGAATGTGGTGGGTGTTGAGCCATCGGCTTTGGTGAGCCGACCTTCGATCTGAATGACACTTTCATGCGGTAGGGTGTAAATATCTTGGTTGTCGATAACAAATTGAATTTC
Source organism: Meconema thalassinum (assembly GCA_946902985.2). Classification (NCBI taxonomy): domain Eukaryota; kingdom Metazoa; phylum Arthropoda; class Insecta; order Orthoptera; family Tettigoniidae; genus Meconema; species Meconema thalassinum. The sequence continues at coordinate 36,755,791 of OX336398.1, read as the reverse complement.
ATCATTGTTATTGAGTCCAGGAGTTTGAGCTTGATAGGAATGGAGATCAATTCTTACCACTCCTGGTTGCTCCTCGATGTGGTTCGCTATTTCTAGGATAGAATTCATTATGGGGGTTGACGTGGTAACCCAAATGCTGTAAAATCTGCTTGTCCTTAGATGTTAACGTGTATTCACGTGGCAAACAACTAACACAATACCTAGACGGTGTTGTTGCTTTATATACAAACTTCATAGTGGCTTAGCACCAACTTGTAAGTCACTGGTGTGGTAGAATCTAGATCAATGAGTTGTTGCTCTCTATTGATCAGTCTTAATGTTATATTACTAATACCATCGACAGCCACAGAATGAAAAAGCACCACTGGAGGGTTTTCACGAATAATATAGCCATTGGGCGATGTCACTATAAAGTCATAAAGCGAATGCGAAGGTTCTTGATTGGTGTACACTTGGCTAATAATATTACACGTTACCGACACATGATGGTCCTCAATGAATTTCACTTCATGGTCTGATGTTTTTTGTTGGGCTCCAACACGCGTGGTTTAAATCCTAGTAATGGGCCAATGGAATCGGGGCGTGTTTTAAAGTCAATTTTGAATGTGGAGAAAATACTGCAGCGATGAGTGTTGGTCTGTCCTACAAGTTCAAACTTGCGCGATCCATCGGGAAATGACTTTAAACCATATTCATTGACCAACACCACATAAATGTGTTCATAAATATCATCGATCATGTATCCACCGGAGTTCAGGGTGAGCACAGGATCTTCATAGTAAAACTTGTTCACATTTTCACGTATGTTGTATATTCGATTGTACGTTTCAAGAGAAACAAGTCCCAAACCATAGGGTTTTTCACTCAATTCGATAGGCGGGTAAAAGTCTAGGCTGACTTCAAGTCCACGTCCATGCAGTGTAAAGGTTTTACTTTCTGCCGACATACTGTTGTTGTTTTTGCTTATGCTGCGTCTTATATTAAAAATAAATAAACACAAACGTCCACACTGTTGGTTGTTTGCTCACGTTTTACATTATAATATATTATATTATAATATATCTTGATCCTGTTTCCAAAATAGGTCACTAGTTCCATGGGCGGGGGCAAATTCCCAAAACTGTCGAAGTACCATACGGTGGATCCCTCTTTGACATAAGCTACATAATGCGTTCCTGGTCCTCGGTGATCATCCAAATTGACAACAGCACATTCCTGTTTCCAGGGTCGTGGGGGGTAATTGGTTTCGCATAAACACACCTCGAAAATGAGAAAGCTTTAGTTGTTTAGCATAGCTTTCCACTTGCTCATGCGTCAGGGCATTTCTTGCTATGGCTGAGGTATTTTTTTATATATTTCGAAATGGTGAAATCCCAAATCCTTGTTGATAAAAGGCTGGCTTTAAATTGGCATTTCTAGCCCCCAATTGCAATCGCTTCCATCGTTTCATTGTGTCGCTGATTTTCTTTGAGTTGTTGCTTGCCCTGCTGCGCGGCTTTAATGATGTTCGCCACTGCACTGGCACCGCCTAAAAGTGAACCCAGAGCAGCCAACAAGCACTCAAATATGCCTTATTCTTCAACAAAATCTGCGTCATATGTTTCTTCTGTTCGTGGACCTTGCTGATCCATTCTAAAAGAGAGAAAGTAACTATTTAATAGGTGCATGCATGATCGTGTCATATTTGTCAAATTTAGGCCCAGAGTTATCCATTTAAAACTCTTAATGTCACAACTTACGTTCTAGTTTTCCATTTCATTTCCCGCTTGTTTGCATGAATTAATGCTGATTGGCGTATTGGTTCAGTTTTCGTAACTTCCTGAACACCATCAAGTTCATCCTGGTGAGTGACAGTCATTTCTGCCCTTTCAACATTTTCAGTCATATTTTCGATATATTCTTCGTCCTCACCATGTACCATAACTTCATTTTCCATAAAAATCTCTTCGTCCTCCTCATCTGATAATTCTGCATCATTGTGATCAAGGATATATTGCACTTCATCATCATTCAACAGTTTTATTCCTGAAGCCTCTCCGGTGACGTATACAACCAGTGCATGCATAAGAACTTGCCCCCATGTATTGTAAATGATGTTAAATTCACATGAGACAAGTAGTTCCGTGAAGATCTATACAGCCTATTTTCATATATCCTACTTATGTTAATTGGCTCTATCAACATACAAACATACACCATACAAAATTCGTAGATATTGAGAACTGACTAAATATTGCGAATGGTCACCATGTTGCATTTTTAAATATGTAGGTCTTAGAGTTATGTACTGTTACATGAAGATTATTGTGTACGTGTAGTATTCAAACTTCAATCGCATGATTAGGACACAAGAAGTAAAAACGAGATTTTAATATTTCGCACAGCTGCCATATTGTGGTTATGGAAACAATTGAAAAAAATTAGAAGCCAGTGGATTAACACTTGTATAAGGATTTACTGTACCACGTGTCACTGCACTTGGATGGTTAAATTGCGAGAAACGACCGTATGAATATTTGTTCTTCGCGTCGCCGCCATGTTGGATTTGTGATGACCAGGTTATTGCAAGTCCTACAGGTGAACTTATGTTTATAGCCTCTATGAACGTAAAAAAATCAGTTTGATTGCTGTAATAGGTTCGTACATATTGAGATCCGTCTAAATATTTCGGATGGTCGCCGTGTAGGATTGTTATATGTATAAGCCATAGAGTCATGTGCCATTAAAGGAAAATTATGGCGTAGGTTCATTATTCAAAATTTCACTTCGATCGCATGATTACGACACAAGAAATAAAAACATAATTTTAAAATTCGCACAGCCGCCATCTTGCGGTTATATAATCAATTGAACTAAATTAGATACCAGTGCATTACTATGTGTATAGATATTTGCTGTACCAAGTTTCATTGGGTTTGGATTATTAAATCGCGAGAAATGTCCATTATGTTTACGTGGTGTTTTACACGAACAAATGACTTCGTAATTCTTTCCTGTATTTTTATAGTTCCTTTCGAGTGCCATATTTTCCATAGAATCATTATATTTCTCTCATTCGCGATCTGATTTGGCGTGTCTTCGCTGTTCTATGAAGGGCCCCATGGTTTTCTTGTAATTAAAACTTCTTCATGTAATTTGTTGTCGAGCATAATCTTGATTAAAATTTTGCCAACTCTAAACTTTATAATTTTCTCAAGTATGTGGCCTAGGTCTTAAGACTTAGACTAAGGGGCATAATAGGGTCCTGCCGATTACCGAAATAACTATGGTTAAGCAGAGCACATTGATTTTTAAATATGTAGTTCAAAGGGAATGTATATCCACTTCAAGCTATGCCCCAAATACATGGAAGACAAAGGATAGGTTCAGAAAGGTGGCGTACAAGGCCTTTCATGTTCACCGTCGATATATATCAGGTTCACTTTTATTTCTATGTTAACACACAAAAATCTTTATTACTGTATTTGACATTTTGTTATAACTGATTAAGTTGTGTGTAAGTATTTATATCCTTATTATTACCGTTTCCACAGTGTTGGGAAGGAGATTGAGAGAGTTCCTATGGGGCAACGGTTCTTTCTTACAGCCGGAGTTTATGAGAACAACATTCTTGTGTAGAAGTGACGCTCCCAGCAAACGTTAACATGTTTGTGTTTGTTTGTGTATACTCTTTAATGTTTTTGTTCTTTGCCAATAGTGATCCATCATGTGTGATATTTCTCAGTATGTACGTTGATCTTTTTAGATACAGCCCACTTTGTTACCTTTATGTACTGTTTAATCAGACTGAAATATGGCGAGGAGTTGGTAAGAAGTGTCCACGGCCTATTAAGACGTACAATCCAGCATTTGCCTGGAATGACAAGTGAGAAAAACTACAAAACCATTTCATAGAAACCCGACGGTGGGTTTTAAACCCCGTTGTCTTCAGAGCGGGGAAGTACCCTGACCACATGGCCTGGATCTCGAAGTTTTGTGAAATTTTAAATAAGCTCAGCTCCTTTCCTCAAACCATTTTTAGCCTATTTTCATTTATGAAAAAAATAGGCTTATGAGATCACCTTTTGTCCGTGTGTCTGTCTATGTGTGCGTGTCTGTGTGATGGTGTGTGTGATGGATATTTCTAAACGGCTGGAGCGATTGGAATGAAACTCAGTTAGTTCATAGCACTATTCCAGGCGAACCCGACCGTGCCCTTCAAATTTTGTTACGTCTCACTAATCCAACATTGCGGCTGTGCGAAATATTTCACCATCATTCAATATCTCCGAAACTATTACCGATATCACCGTAGAGTTTTGTGCTGTGATAAAGGGAACTACTAAAAGTTCACCATTGTGACTTTTGAAAACCTGGTAACTGCAAAACTAACATGGGGGCCAAGCGAAGTTGCGACTTTTAAATAGACGTTTCTCACGATTTTACCAACCAAACGCAATGAAACATCGTACAGTAAATGTTTATACACATTGTAATGCGCCGATATCTAACTTCGTTCAATTGTTTACATAACCTCAAGATGGCGGCTGTGCGAAATATTTGACCGGCATTCTATATCTCTGAAACTATTACCGGTATCACCATGAAATTTTGTACGGAGATAAAGGGCACAACTGAAAGTTCATCTATGCGACTTTCAAAAACCGGTTAACTACAAAACGAGCATGGCGGCCAAGCGAAATTGAAAGTTTTAAATAGACTTTTCTCGCGATTTAATGATCCAAACGCAATGGAACTTGGTACAGCAAATGTTTATACACATTGTAATGCATTGGTATCTAATTTAGTTCAATTGTTTATATAACCTCATGATGGCGGCTGTGCGAATTTCTAAAATTAAGTTTTTATTTCTTGTGATTTAATTATGCGATCAAAATCAACATTTGCATAATGAACGTACACAATTACCATCATCTAATAATACATAACTCTATGGCCTACATATATCAAAATCCAACATGGGACCATCCGAAATATTTAGACGGTTTTCAATATCTATTAATCTACTACAGCAATCAAACTGAAATTTTGTAAGTGTATAGAGGCTGTAAGCATACGTTCACCTATGGGACGATCAATAACCTGGCGAGCACAAATCCAACAAGGCGGCGACGCGAAATTAAAATATTCAAATGGATGTTTCTTGCGTTTTAACCATCCGAGCGCTGCGAAACCTGATACGGTATATGCTTATACAAATTTTAATCGACTGTCATCTAATTATTTTAATTATTTTAATAACCACAAGATAACGGCTGAGCGAAATTTTAAAATCCTGCTTTAATTTTTTATGTCCTAATCATGCGATTGAAGTTTGAATAAAACACCTAAGCAATAATCTTCATGTAACAGTACGTAAATCTAAGGCCTATAATATAAAAAACCAGCATGGTGACCATCCAAAATATTTAGACGGTTCTCATTATCTACGAATCTTTTACAGCAATCAAACTGATAATTTGTATGTTGATAGAGGCAATTAATGTTAGTAGGAAATATTAAAATAGGCTACCGTATTTAGTTCTTCACGGAACTACTTGTTTATCATACCGACTGCATTTATGAATGCTTTTGAAATAGGCAATGAGTTGGAGCGAAGATCTGCTCCAGATATTCTTTTGTCTGGTGAACTCTACCGGTGATTCCTCAGGGAGATAGAAACACTCGTTCATGTCCTTGAATCTTTTCCAATTTCGCAACGATGAAATCCCGGTACCATAAAATCATGCCCTGCATTGTTGTCAGAAGAAAGGTTATAACGGCCAAGAACAAGTCAGTGTCAGGTGGCTGGATATATTTGCCTGCATGATCAAGAAAGGTTTCCTAATAAATGCAACCAGGAGGTTTAGAAACCACCCTGGTCAGCCTTATGAAGAAAACACATGATGGCTTATCGCATTACGTTTCGCTGGAGGTGCTGGCTCAGGTCCTGGACCAAAACCTGTGTTGCGGCTGCGCGAAGAGGCGGCTGCGTTTCGTGGGTACAATATAAAGGCGAGGCACAAATCGCACAACAGAGGTCGTGGACAATAACTTGTGTTGCGGCTGCGCGAAGAGGCAGCTGAGTTCCCTAGGTACAATTTAAAGGCGTGGACAATAATCTGGTTTGTGCCAGTGCGAACTCGACTGCGAGCTTGTGGCGCGCAGGTTTGCCTAGTGATGGGTCCAGTAGTCCGTAAGCCTGCCGCCCCCGACTCTAGACTGAGCAGTTGCTTGTCGCCCGCAGACCTGATAGAACGCAACTACATACGCTATCAGAGCTGGAGGAACGCAGATGCGGGTTTTCTGGGAGGTTGAAAAATGGCTCTCAAAACCTGGTTTTCAATCACTCAGGGACACATATTTCCTGCCTAAAGAGAAATCATGTCATAGAAAAGGAAACACTCATACTAATAATCTAAGTTTATTTTACAGCAACTATGTACACCTGTCATCCTAGCACACAAACTGTGCACTGGATCTCTTAAAATTCCATCAAAACTCCTAACTGCACGGCTTACCGCTCTGTCACATAATATACTACCAGGGACACGCAATCCCGCTCTGATTGCCTCTCGTGTCTTCTTGCCTTAACCCCGCTGAAACTAGGGCATCGATCAGCAATTAACTGAATACTCCTATACACTGATTGTCTGTGACTATTTATTTATCCTGCATACAAATAAACATACAACTGCTAAGTCACACTCGACTGACTTACTGATTCATTGCAGCCCACTTGGTTGACTGACTGCACTGTCGAACACATGTCACTGAACTACGTGGCATCTCTTATACGTTCGGAAATACAGTCTCGATCCCATGAGATGGAGTGGCAATTCCAGACGTTACGAGACTTAAGTATTATTTTGTGGGACTTTCTCGAAAGCGCTACACCATCTCTTAAAAACTTCTGCGAAGCTTCTCCTCGTGCGTACCTCCTTCCGTTAGCACCTACTGCAAATGCCGTCCACCCGTAGGTAAAAGGCCCACCGCGCTCTCTCAAGTGATAAAGACAGACGGATTGAAGTGGTCATTGGCCGGAAGTAAAAATAACAAGATGTTCAGTAAGGAACATATAGCCTACTTTCTGCTAAATGCTTGGGTATAGTTATAACTCTTTGTCCTTTTCAAGGATTATAATTGAATGTTGGTTGTAGTAGCTTGTTGTAATATAACGTACTATATTACACTTTGATTGAACCCTCACCTAAATTATAAATACACACGCCAATACATCCATCACAATAACACAGGTTATCAGACAAAATTCAACACTCACCCAAGTACACGGGCGTAATGACCATGATGTCTCAGCCTCTCAAATGAAATAACAACAACAACAGCTTCCTACCCAAATCATTCCTCATTTACAAGCACACACACTAGTAGGCCTACAGACATCACAGTGACACAAGTTATCAGACAACTTCCACTCACACACCCTAGTACACGAGGCTTCGTGACCATGATGCCGCAAATCCGTTAATGAATCAACAACAACAACAACAACAACAACAACAACAACAAAAACAACAACAACAACAGTCTGTACCGTGGATCAAGGACGACGAATTTTAATCGCTGTGTACGAGTGTTGAAATATGTGGTGTTATAAGTATACATTATATTTTCCATTGCAAATTTGCTAGTGCTACCCGCGTACCACGTTTGGTTCAATTCAGTTTCTTCATGTTTTAATTGATAGGGGGAACTGATATACACACTCACACACACAGACTGACAAACTTTGGCCCGTGTAGATCTCATGAGTCTAGTTTCATTTTTTACAAAAATCGAAGTAGGCTAAAAATGGAGGATTCACCATCATATGTCAGTATCTTAAAACTATTTTTAGAAGATTTACAGATGCTTGATAAAGTTTTAAGCAGCAAGAAAGATGAATCTACTGATAAATAAAGAGAAAACTAAGTATATGTCCGTAACCAAGAAAGAATACCCTAGTGGCTCCACATGCATAGAAATTGATTCGTATAAGTTTGAAGTTGTGCGTAGCTTTACCTATCTTGGATCAGAAGTTAATTCCAAGAACAATGCTAGCTCTGAATTCCAGAAGCGTATACTGTCTGCTAACAAGTGTTATCATGGCCTCAGAAAGCATCTGAAGTCCAAGCTGTTGTTCAGGAAATCTAAAGTCCAAGTGTATAAAGTTATAGTAAGCCTGTATTAACATATGGTACTGAGACCTGGACACTCTCAAAATCTAATGAAAGACAACTTGGTAATTTTGAAAGAAAGATTTTGAGGCAAATTTTTGGGCCAATGGAGGAAAACGGTGAATGGAGAAGAAGATATAACATGAACTCTATGATTTATATAATGAACCAGATATTGTAAAATGTATAAAGATCCGAAGGTTGGAGTGGGCAGGACATGTGATGCGTGCTAATGACAGAATGATAAAGAGGATATTGAATGCAATGCCAGAAGGAACCAGGAAAGTCGGAAGACCAAAGCTAAGGTCGGAAGATGGAGTGAGAGAGGATGTAAAGACAATCGGAATCAAGAATTGGAGGAGCTCAGCACTTAAGAGGAAAGAATGGGGAAAACTTCTTCAGAAGGCCAAGGCCCACAAAGGGCTGTCTGCCAGTGATGATGATTAATAAAGTTTTATGTGGAACATTTTTTATTTGATTAGTGATGTAAGTTTGATCGTAATATATGTTTACTAACGTAGGTGGTGAATTATGGGTGCTAATGGTAGAACTTTGATATGATGCGTAATTGGTTAGATTTTAATATTTATTTCTGAAGAGGAGTAACAGTACAGAATATTAGCCATGCTTCACTTTTCCCTGAGATCGTAGAGACATTAACAACAATCATACTATATGACACACTCGCACTACAACAACAACAACTACGAACTGTGGAAGGCAAGCGACTGGGCCATTTTCAACCACAACCCGAGGTGTCTACCTTGAGAGCTGTCTACAGAATCCCAGACCCAGAAATGATACACACGATTCATATTTTAAAACAACACCTCTATTCACAAAACAAATTTTTTACAATAAATATACAATTAACAAATACATGCAGTGTAAATAAAGGAAAAGGTGTGGTACCTAACCTAGGATATTACTTACTTGCATTGGCTCCCAAAATATTTCTCTTAGGCCAAAATATTCATTCACATTAAATTATTATCAGTTGACTCGATAACATAAGGAAGGCGGCCTAACCAACAAAATTCCGCATAAGTTTAATTATACAACCTTCAGTTAAAGTCGGACAACAATCTACAATAATATTTAATACCCGTCAATCAATAGGTAATGTCATAAGACACTAAATATATTAAATCTTGGATATACCCTTTCTAAACCTGAGCAAAACTCGGAACAAGATCTCAATTCGTTAAACCATTTTAAACATGGAGCCTCGATTTTCATTTGTCATCTCACAGCTGACAATCATAACATGTTAATCCAGAACACAACAACCGATAACCAAAAATATAAGCCGAACGCAATGCCAGCAAATACGAACCCCAACTCAAATAAAATAAAAGCTTTACATAATTCACACAGACCTCTATTAGACAAACTAAACGTGGGTAAAGTGAAAGATTACTTTAAAAAACCAGAAACGAATATTTAAAAGCTTTATCCACACAGCAAGATGAAAGCCTCCCAACTACGTGAGCCAATTACGTTGGTGACGATAAGTTTATAAATAACATGCACAGGGTAGATACACATGCACCCCAGAAATATATAATAATCCACTTACTTATCTCTGGAACATAATACCTTTTACCAAATCTTCACAACTCCATTTCACCATATTTAGCCTCTTACAGAAATCCACGACATATAGGTTTGCTTCCCTTTAAGTTGTCTCAACAACATATATAAACAATAAATAAGGAGCAACTAATATTTTTCTCGTCGACAAGACCACTTAGGTATCCGTTTCAAACCGAAGCACAGACCATCACACACTCCAGGTGTACACGAGAATCAACCTCATTTTTCTGCCACATTTTACATAAAAAATTAATTAATTTGAAGAGAAACTATTCCATATCGATTCATATTTTGGTAGAGCCAGTTACGACGAGGTTTACGAAGCAAGACATCCGATTGAGTAGCTAAAAGCTACTCAATATTCGTAGACTACATGATGTTATGTCTTTTTCAGATCATGTCCCAACACACAATCATTATTGCATTCAAAAATATTAACAGCCGTTACTAAGGGAACCCTCTCAACTGGCAAACAATAACACCACTCCACATGCTGACAAGATTACTGCGTTCACCACCAGGCGAAAACGACCTAATTGTAACCTTCACCAAGGCGCTGCTGCACTCTAGCGTAGATAAAGAGCACTACCACATCTCAACTCCCAAGAATTTGCATGCAGCCGTCAAAAATCAAGTGTCTTACAGTCGAGGCGAGTTAGTATCTTTACATACTCCCTCCCTTCAGACTTGGCGCCGGTAAACTACCAAGCCAACGTAATTGTCAAACTGAAATTGTACATGCACAAATACCAATCTTCAACAAATATCGACCTTCAATACCCAAATTCATCACTTCAAAACTGGTTTAGTTTTAGGCATGCATTAAATGAGAAGGTAGAAATAAACACTTCTTCACAAGTTCGTTCAAAATCCACCACCACAAGTTTGACTACACACAGGTCGATGATAGTTCATGCAGAAGTCAGCGTAGCTAATGGTACATCCCTTTTCATGCCAAGAAAATTGCATCTTACATGTAACATGATACATCAGATAACTTGTACAGTCAATAATACATCATGGCATACATAATTCATCATTTCTTTCGAGGATAAGTTCAGATTCGCTTTAGATTCCAGATGACAGTTCCACCATCCTGGCCACAGATAGTCTTCACAGTACATCCGAAATCTTCTACGCAGACGTATAAACGATGATAGCAGCTGAAACCAAATTCGACTAGGCGAGTATCGTTTTCATGGAATAGTTTACAGAAACGTTTGATATTAAACAATATAAACAATATCATTACATATATTAAAAATATGGCAGAAATTTTTCTAACGCAAAACCTATCGCAGAATATCCACACCTTTTACAAAATATTTAAGTTTACACATATTTTAAATAAACAATTAGAAGTGTTGATGAGTACTCAATGCAATGAAGAAAGTGTAGAATTGACAATCCAAATTCATAACAATTACAGTGAAGCAAGCAAATCCCAGATGAAAAATGAGTTCTTTAGTATCAAAAAAAAAAAACTAATATCCCCAAAAGAAAATTGGCATAAGTCCCCAATCACACATCTGTCTCAACTCATTTAGGCTACAAGCAAGAAAAATCTACCCAAGAAAACCATTAACAGATTCGAAACCCAAGGGAAAAAGAAAGAAAGAAAGAAAGACCAAGAAAGCAACAATAAACGAAGTATCAACTGACTACACGTGCAGACCTAAGAAAACCCCAACACATTCACACACACATCTTTGCATAACCTCTAAATTCACCAAAGAAAACAGTTACTACCCACAAATATCCCCAAAATGTTCCACCTCGATATAAATAGGAGTTCGTTAAAACCATAACACATTACCACAAATACCCTTTAAATAAACAATTACCTTTAAGCTGTCACGGATGAGAATTTCAACAAATTCCCTTCAACGAAACAACGACCATTACCAAATTAACTTCATGACACACACCACTCACCTGTAAGTACCTACTTCCTCAGTTCAACAAGCAATAATAAGTGCACAAGGTCACTACTCGGAGAAACTATTTCGGAATGTTTAGTAAATACTTACCATTAAATACATATTTAGCTTATGCCACCTAATATTTGAGTCCCATACCTCCATATACGTTAGGATCTTAAGCTGAACAAGGATATTTTACCACAAATACCCTTTAAATAAACAATTACCTTTATGCTGTCTCGGATGAGAATTTCAACAAATTCACTTCAACGAAACAACGACCATTACCACATTAACCTCATGACACACACAACTCACCTGTAAGTATCTACTTCCTCAGTTCAACAAGCAATAATAAGTGCACAAGGTCACTACTCGGAGAAACTATTTCGGAATGTTTAGTAAATACTTACCATTAAATACATATTCAGCTTATGCCACCTAACATTTGAATCCCATACCTCCATATACGTTAGGATCTTAAGCTGAACAAGGATATTTTAACGAACCTATTTATATACTCGGCTACCATTGAAAACATTAAAAATAAAACATAACTTTACCCATAAAAACAAGAAACAATAACAAAATCCCTCCCCAAATTAAAGGACAATTAGTGATTCACATTCGTACCAACACCATACACTAACGCACAATTATACCACCTTCCTCCAGAACCAGTATACAATTTTGAAGATTCAAATAAAGGTCACTTTACTACAAACACGCACCAAAGCATCATGTAGGTCATACACGATCTTGAAAATTCAAAATTATTACTGTAACACAAAATGAAATTCCTCTCCGTACCAACAAAATGTCAAAAGCCATTTAGAAAATTCTAACCTTTCGCCTAAATACCAACTTGACGCAAAAAATGGGTCACTCTGGTTATACACAATGCAGAAGATTCCAAATAGAGACATTTATGCACAATACACACAAATCCATCCGTCGCTCATCAAACATACAATTCATACAGAACATACATACAAACATAGTGTGTGTGGTTTCCAAAGATCAAACACAATTTTGAAAATTCAATACAGTACGTACAAGATCACCACAACATCTTCAGGAATTATGATTCATTCTGGCATCACACCAACGTCTAAGGTGATTATACGACCCACATAAGTCGCACCGCCTACCTTGATATGTATCACTCTCAGCATATCTCCTGTTGGAACGCCAAGAAAATTATGGTATGGACCAGAAACAGGAACAACATCTTGACATATCTCCCTGAAATAAAGCATTATTAAAATCCTGAACAGGTTGTCTACCTCCAGACTGAACAGCACTCGTCCACTGAAAAACAGGCTGAGAACCAATTTGCCCAAAGGTACCCTGAATAGAAGAACATGGTAGCGATGAATTTGCCATGCGAACAGCATCTGCCTTTTTAAACTTCTCAGCAGTAAGAACAAGATCATAAAACTCCTCATAAGTCTTAGGCCTAGCACACATGGTTCAACACAATCTATAAATGGGGTTAATTCCTTCGACTAATGAGGCAACGATTTGCTTCTCCGACAACTGAACAGAAAATACTTTAGCATAATATCTAACATCCACAAAATAATCGTTCAGTGTTTCATCCATTCTCTGTCCTCTGAATAAATAGCTCCGATGAAGATCAGACAAGGTGTACGGGGTAATAAAATAATTTAAAACTTCCATTTGAAAATTAATTAATGAATTTCCAGCAGACATGTTATTAATTAAGATCTGTCTAAGCATACCCGAAGTGCCAGGAATCACCATTCTAAATATTTGACGTTCGGACAGTCCAAACACCACAGCACTGTCTTTTAATTCTACAAATTTCCTAAGGAATTGCACTAATAAATCATTCTCCGTACCATTACAGATGTGAAAATTCTTTAAAATCAAGGCAATCGGATTGGGTAACGTAGCAAATCTAACATTGCTATCTGACATGACATTTCCAGGGTCACACACTTGAGAAGAATCTCCTAAATTCAAATTATGCTTCATCAAATTATGCTCGACAACATCAGTTACATTAATTAAACTTTCACTGGTTTGTACAGACTTCACACAACAAGAAATTCCAGAAGTTAGATCAATTGAGGCATTCGCAGTATTATCTCTCAATAAGGACCCAGATGACAAGCTGTATCCATTATTTAAATTAGCCTCGTCAATAATATTAGGCCTAGCTGAACATGACATATTTCTCGAAGGCTGACTAGACGACCCATTCCGATTCTGTATAACAGCAGGATTACTAATTCGTAAACCATTTATAGACAACACAGATTCTACATCTTCAACCAAATTATTATCAACATTAACTTCACACCGATTACCATTCTCAGAACCTCCACTGATTGACGACGCCAAAGATTCACTTTTATAATCACCGGTTACACCAGAAAACATACGTTCGTAAATAACAGCCAACCTATCACGCAAACTTGACAATTCATTTGCAAATGAAATACCGTCCTCAACTTTTGACCAGACATTAATCAAATCAGCCAATCTCAATAACCAATGCAGAGCACGCCACCTTAATTTATTTCTCTGAAATTCAGACGAATCGATAACACCATCCAACGAAGCACAATCACTCAACAAGTTTGAAACAGATGTAATGACACCAGACTTACCCTTTTCCCAATATTCGCTGTTAATAGGTGGGATATTTACACGAGCATCACGTAAAGACCTCAAGACAGCCAAGTCAGCTTCCCTATTTCCCTGTGGAATCCTTCCACGAATCAAGATTTCAAACCCCAATTCATCTTTCCTCAGATAATATACGTTTGGAAGAACTCGTTTTTCCATTTCAAGGTGGGTTTGTATACATGAAACATAGAACACATAAAGATTAGTAACATTTACATAATACAACTCTGATCATAATTTATTTTTGGTATACCACTTCTAGTTCCTAATTCTGAACAACTCTCAAAATAGACATTAATGTGTTAAACACGTAAAACCACGCTCTCGATACAAGTTACACACTCGCACGACAACAACAACTACGAACTGTGGAAGGGAAGCGACTGGGCCATTTTCAACCACAACCTGAGGTGTCTACCTTGAGAGCTGTCTACAGAATCCCAGACCCAGAAATGATACACACGATTCATATTTTAAAACAACACCTCTATTCATAAAACAAATTTTTTACAATAAATATACAATTAACAAATACATGCAGTGTAAATAAAGGAAAAGATGTGGTACCTGACCTAGGATATTACTTACTTGCATTGGCTCCCAAAATATTTCTCTTAGGCCAAAATATTCATTCACATTAAATTATTATCAGTTGACTCGATAACATAAGGAAGAAGGCCTAACCAACAAAATTCCGCATAAGTTTAATTATACAACCTTCAGTTAAAGTCGGAAAACAATCTTTAATAATATTTAATACCCGTCAATCAATAGGTAATGTCATAAGACACTAAATATATTAAATCTTGGATATATCCTTTCTTAACCTGAGCAAAACTCGGAACAAGATCTCAATTCGTCAAACCATTTTAAACATGGAGTCTCGATTTTCATTTGTCATCTCACAGCTGACAATCATAACAAGTTAATCCAGAACACAACAACTGATAACCAAAAACATAAGACGAACGCAATGCCAGCAAATACGAACCCCAACTCAAATAAAATAAAAGCTTTACATAATTCACACAGACCTCTATTAGGCAAACTAAATGTGGGTAAAGTGAAAGATTACTTTAAAAAACCAGAAACGAATATTTAAAAGCTTTATCCACACAGCAAGATGAAAGCCTCTCAACTACGTGAGCCAATCACGTTGGTGACGATAAGTTTATAAATAACATGCACAGGGTAGATACACATGCACCCCAGAAATATATAATAATCCACTTACTTCTCTCTGGAACATAATACCTTTTACCAAATCTTCACAACTCCATTTCACCACATTTGGCCTCTTACAGAAATCCACGACATATAGGTTTGCTTCCCTTTAAGTTGCCTCAACAACATATATAAACAATAAATAAGGAGCAACTAATATTTTTCTCGTCGACAAGACCACTTAGGTATCCGTTTCAAACCGAAGCACAGACCATCACACACTCCAGGTGTACACGAGAATCAACCTCATTTTTCTGCCACATTTTACATAAAAAATTAATTAATTTGAAGAGAAACTATTCCATATCGATTCATATTTTGGTAGAGCCAGTTACGACGAGGTTTACGAAGCAAGACATCCGATTGAGTAGCTAAAAGCTACTCAATATTCGTAGACTACATGATGTTATGTCTTTTTCAGATCATGTCCCAACACACAATCATTATTGCATTCAAAAATATTAACAGCCGTTACTAAGGGAACCCTCTCAACTGGCAAAGAATTACACCACTCCACATGCTGACAAGATTACTGCGTTCACCACCAGGCGAAAACGACCTAATTGTAACCTTCACCAAGGCGCTGCTGCACTCTAGCGTAGATAAAGAGCACTACCACATCTCAACTCCCAAGAATTTGCATGCAGCCGTCAAAATCAAGTGTCTTACTGTCGAGGCGAGTTAGTATCGTTACACTATATATAAAAATGAGATGGTGTGTGTCTGTGTGTCTGTGTATTACTCAATCACGAAAGAACCACTGGTCCGATTTACATGACATTTTGTATGGATGTAGCTGATTTACCTGGTTAATATATAGGCTGCTTTTGATTTCGATATTTTGCACTTTTTAAAGATGGCGACCAGTTTAGTGACGTCACTACACCCATTGGTTTCAAAATTTCTGAATTCCATTTCAAGTAAAAAGCGAACGCTAAGAATTAGCAAACTTTTGATGGCATATACGAGGTTTAAAATTTAATTTTCTATCCGAAAGTTCCTTATCACATTTCGTGTATCTCCAACGGTTTGCGTGTAAATCCCAAATTTGTGCTATAAAACACGGTCAAGGCTGAGCGGTGTAGTCAACTGTATAGCTTCTACCTATACAGGGTGATTCACCTAAAACTTGCACTGTAAATATTTCTGAAATGGAAGGTGATATTGATATGCGGGTTTAACCTAATGAAATTGTAACCAAGGGCTCGTATTTGTAGCTGATACACTGATATTTATAATTTTTAGAAAGTGGTTTTATTTACAACAATTACAATTTTTTAAATGGAACAATACCCATTGACATTAAAAAAATAAAGGTAGAACAAATTAGAATACCAATGGTGTTTTGTGCACGATTCTAGTGCAAGTAGTTTACGAGATCTTGATTGTTATTCGAAAATTGTACGCACTAACAACCAAGTGCTTAGTGGCGAGGGTACGATGTTGTTATGTTTGTTGAGGTTGTGGTTTGTGTACACTGAGTGCACTGCGACTTTCCAATCAGTTATTGTGTGATACTTCAAGTAGTAGGACGTGCTTGCAGGATGAGATTTACCATTGCAGAAAAAGCCGACATGATCATGGTTTATGGCGAATGTAGGAAGAATGCCGTTCGTTCTTGTTCCGTGTACGCGGAAACATATCCCATTAGACGTCAATCATCTCGGCAATTATTTGTGAAACTTTTCAATCAATTACGTGAAAGTGGTAGTATAACGCCTAGAAAACGTAACAGAGACAAACAAGTGACTGGAGAAGAGGGAGAAATTAAGGTTCTGGCTGCTGTTGCAGTAGATCCACAAATTAGTTCCCGTGCAATTGCACATGGATGCGGCATGAGTCAGGCAAGTATACTACGCATTCTCCATCGTCATAAGTTCCATCCGTATCACATCTCTCTCCATCAAGTGCTGCATGGTAATGATTTTGAGAATCGTGTTAACTTTTGTGCATGGGCATTAAGACGTGATACTCCAGATTCGTCATGTATCTTGTTTACTGATGAAGCAACATTTTCTAATCATGGCCAAGTCAATCTTAGAAACATGCACTATTGGTCTGTTGAAAATCCCCGTTGGCTGCGTCAAGTAGAACGACAGCGTCCATGGAGTGTAAACGTCTGGTGTGGAATAGTGAACCATCACATCATAGGTCCCTTTTTCGTAGAAGGAACACTGAATTCGTGCAAGTACCTCAACCTCCTAACAGACCATCTTCCACAGATGTTAGAAGACGTTCCGCTTCAGACTAGGAGGAACCTGTGGTATCAACATGATGGCTGTCCGGCCCATAGTGCACGAATTACTACAGATTATCTTCACGGATTGTTTCCAAATCGTTGGATTGGACGAAGGGGACCTGTACTTTGGCCGGCCCGTTCACCAGATTTGACTCCTTTAGACTTTTTTCTGTGGGGGAAGCTAAAAGACACTGTCTACAAGGACATACCAACTACACCAGATGATATGAAACTGCGTATTACTGCTGCCTGCGCTGAAATTTCCTCTGAAATGCTAGAACGTGTGCAGCAATCTTTACATAGCAGACTGGAAGCTTGTATTGAGGCTGGTGGTCGTCATTTTGAACACAAGCTTTGAGGGTACACTGTACTTGTCAGAAACCACAGAATTACTTCCTTCACATTTGTGTTCCTTTAGTTTGTCCTAGGCATTATCCCATTGTGTACAAACAACAATATCTCCTAAACTACTTGCACTAGAATCGTGCAAAAGACACCATTGGAATTCTAATGTGTTCTACTTTTATTTTTTTAATGTCAATGAGTATTGTTCCATTTAAAAAATTGTAATTGTTGTAAATAAAACCACTTTCCAAAAATTATAAAAATCAGTGTATCAGCTACAAATACGAGCCCTTGGTTACAATTTCATTAGGTTAAAACCGCATATCAATATCACCTTCCATTTCAGAAATATTTACAGTGCAAGTTTTAGGTGAATCACCCGGTATATAAATTTCAATGTTGGTTTGTTCGTCTCTCTGTCTGTTATTTGTAGCAACAAGCGGCTGCCACCATATACAGACATCTGTCGGGATACTGCCGAACGACCAGAACGCTGAGACATGCGAGGTACTGGAAGACAAAATAATGGGAAACGTAACCCAACTTCTGAAAGTAATGATGGAAAACTTCACACAAAATATCAGGAAGATGATTAAAGAGGAAATTGCAATCACAAAGCAACAAAACTCAAATCTACAACAAGGAAATACGAAACTGCATCCTGCCAACCTCACTGAGAAGCGTCCGTCTTACGCCAATTTTTGTAAGCGACCCAACGCCATCATGGGCGGTGAAATAATTGAGAACTACACCATAAAGGAAGTTTACTCTCTATTGCAAACAAGCGGATCAATTCAAAATCAAGATCAACGGATACTACAACTGAAGAGCTATGGAGGCTGGTATCCCTGAGAAGGAAACGATGGCCGGTGCGGCAACAAGCTACTGTGACCGGCACTGGATCAGGAGACGAAGATATACAAACTGTAGACAAAATGGCTTGGCTCTTCGTGGGAAGAATAAGACAGGAAACCACAATACAGGCAATAAGGATATTCCTTGCCAAGAAGGAAATCGAAGGAAACGTTGTTTGTGAGGAAAAGGTATCGAGATATAACACGAAATTTTTCTAGGTAGGAATACCTCTAAAGTACCTAGAAATAGTAAATGATTCAAATTTCTGGCCATCATGAACAACCATCAGCTGCTTTCGGTTCATTCGGAGGGACTCCGGGGTATCGCTCGAATAAGACAGGTACGAGTCAGTCAGAGAACAAGGACACGAAGTACAGAGAGAAAGAAAGACGAAATAGTATCAAGATAATGCTATGGAATATAGAAGGTTTAAAAATGCAACGAGTTTGGCACCAACAGACTGCCTAGAAGGATTCGACAAAATGATACATACGGAAACTTTCCTCATGGATCAATGACAGCATGCGAAATACTATAGTATACAGTACATCTGCATGCGAAGCAAGGAGGAAGAGGTAGACCGTTCTCCTCAAGCCGTGGCTCACCCCAATAATCTTGACCTTCAAGGAAGATCACCATGCTAATTGAGACGAAATATATTACAATTATTTCGGCTTACTTTCAACCGAATACAACGGCTATGGATATAATAGACGAGTTAGGCCAACTTATCATTGAAAGTAAGCAGGATAAACCTGTAATCATCGCAGGAGACCTAAATTGCAGGCTTGATAAAGAAAACTACAAAACTAAACTAGTCATGGAACAGTTGCTTGAAGAAGGCATCTGCCTATTAAACAATAGCACTGTACCAACATATAATTACCACAATGGCAAAAGTACAATAGATATCGCATTGAAAAGAGGCCAAATTAAAGGGGAAATAACCCCCTGTATGGACAGCACATCACACCCCATTACGGAATCATATACGAATAGAAATTAAGCTTCAAGGAGAATGGAAAGAAATACAGATCAAAGTAAAACAACAACCCTCTAGGAAAATAGACGTCTGGATAGAGAAGAACGATCAGAACAGATAGAACAAATGAGATCATTAATAGAAGAATCAAGATTGGAGGAAGCGGTGCAAGCTATAGAAGAACTTCTAACATAAGCCGCAAGCCCTAGAATGAAGAGAAAAGCAAAACAATTGTTCGACCAGGAATGCTATCTGTCAAGGAAAGAGGTACTGGACAGCCTACACCAGCTAAGATTGAACATTGCGAATCATACACTCACCCAAGAGTACAATAAGAAGAGAAGTTGTTACAAGGAGCTACTAAGAGGGAAAAAGATGATGTATTGGAAATAAGAAGGCAAACGAATAGAAGAAGAAGCTACAGGAGATCCATATATTGCACTACGTCCAAGGAAGCAAGAGCAGACGCACTATATAAACATGGAAGAATGGAAGTCTCTTTTCAGTAGCATTCTTAACATAGAAGGAATAAAAGATACACCAAAACCCACACAGGAGAACGGCCTGCAATTACCTACTGAATAGACCCCACTGATTGATAGTGAGCTCCAATTCATCATCGCAGGTACACAGAACAGAAAATCTGCAGGACCAGACGGGATATGGAGTGAATATATAAAGGACACTTTCCATCTACTAGTACGTATTTGGACGAAACAATATAATAAATGCGTAGAGACAGCATCAATACCAGAGAGGTGGAGAGAATCAATAATCAAAATGCTGTATAAAGGAAAAGGAGATCCCAAAGGCCCCAATAAATACAGAGGCATTGCGTTGGAGAATATCCCCTTTAAAATATTTACAAAAATAATAACTGAGAGATTGAAAGAAACAATCAACGACCATCTTCGAGAAAACCAATTCGGGTTTAGAAAAGGTGGCCTGACTCTAACTGCAATAGAACTGCTGTTAAATGACAGCTGGGAAGCCCTTAACAGAAAGGTAAAGTTTTACGCCATTTTCATAGATTTCACTAATGCTTTTGATTTAGTAAACAGGAATTTGGTGATAAAGAAACTAGAAGAGACTCTAGGCAAGAACAATATATAGATGAGAAGTACAAGCTCCATACTCCAATGGAACAAAGTAAGAGTCTCGGAAAATCTTTCAGTCTCAGAGCCGATACTCCAAACAAATGGAGTACTGCAGGGAGATCCACTAAGCCCTCTACTATTCATTCTAGCAGCAGAAGATCTAATGCGAATGACCCAAAGAGAGGACATAGTAGCATACTCGTACGCCGACGATATAGTGGTTGGATCAACAGACATCAATGAACTTCAGGACACTACAAATGGTGTAGGGAAATGGTGCACCAAGCATGAGTTCGAGATCAACATGTCTAAGACAGAAATGATGGTCTTAGACCAGGAGGAAAGGCTCCAGCATTGGGGAATATCAGCATCAAAAAGACGACAATAAACATCGTAAAAGATGTTAAATATCTAGGCATCACGTTGCAAACAAGCGATAAATATTTCACGAAGTATATAACTGAGAAAGCGATGCAAGCTGCAAGGGCGATGCATGAGATCGGCTACATTAAATCCCTCAGCTCAGAAACAGCAATGATGCTCTTCAGAGTTAAAATAATGTCCATACTAACGTATGGGATAGAAGTCATATAGTCGCATCTCACCGAGAATAACCTATCCGTATTAGAACGGGTAAAAGCATTATACATCAAAAGAGCACTAGGAGTGTCAAAGACTACACGTTCCAGACACGTCTACCTCCTCGCAAGACAAACATTCCTTATCGACGACCTAAGGACACTTTTGACTCTTCCCAGCACTCGAGCCTCGGAAAATCTTTTATCAACATTAAAAGCAAGAAGAGAAGAAGTACCCCCAGAGTATTATGGGGCGGGGGCCATGATAGATCGGACATGGACAACATCCAGCTTTGAGATGAAGCACGTGTTTACTGGAATAGCGATACACGGATTCCATCATCTCATCTGTGTGAACATATCATACCACGAGCCAGATGAGACGTGTGAGTGCAACTTATTCGGACAAACATGTGAACGCTTACACATAGAATTGTGCAAAAAAAAAAAAAAAAAAAAAAAAAACACCAATTACAGAATATGCAAACCATGGCACCAGAACATAAACTTGAAATTACTTGAATAATTTAAATTGTATGGCCATTTGGCTGCAATAAAAGTATTATTATTGTTTATACAATTCTACACCGTTTCACCGATCTGAACCAACTGTGTTTTGGACAACTCTTTCCATTCCCTACATTTAAAACAACACACAAAATGAACTTGAATACCACGTTTTAAGGTCTTAGAACCATTCTTGTCCGTAGTAGTGTAACTGTAAGAATATTTTAATAATTCTTTTGTTGGCTGGCAATGCTGGCTGCATCACGTCGCCCTTACCAGAGCTGCGAAAATAGTTACATCTTGCGCTGCTTATAAATTGGAGTCACGGGCAGTAATTATTGCAAGAAGATTTCTTAAGCCGCTTAAAACAATTATCATCATGAAAATATTATGCCCCTGTATAAGTGCGATGGTTTTGGTGCTGTTCATAGAGGTAACACATTGCTACCTCTGGAGCTCGGGACAGCCGAAGTTTTCCGAAGTGCTCCGATTATTTTCATACGGCACTATGCGACAAAAGACGACACCATTGATCTCTACTTTTCTAACAGCCAATGAGATATAGGCCTTAAGCAGTGTCATTTATGTTAAATACTCCTCTCTCTAATCGTATTTTTCAATTCGATTGTAAATTACATGTGTCTGTATTGTAGTTAGTAAATAGCCGTTTCTCTATTCTTTATTTTCATTACCGTTACGGGAAAATGACCTGAATGTTGCGTCCATTATACTGTACTACGTATCACCCACACTACCACCACCACCACCACCACAAAAAATTATATTTTTAAAAATATTTTTCTGTTGGTTTAAGGATTATGTGCCAGCTCAGTAGTAGTATTCATTATCATCCATAAAACAAATAAATCCACCGGGCGAAGCCGGGCACTACTGCTATTAGTAAAATAATATCTAATCTGTGCACTGCTACACGGCTGAAATCAACGGGAAACTACAGCCCTTAACGTTCTTCTCAAAGATAAGCACTTCTCTATAGGCCCGTTCTTACAATCTCCGGTTAAATTCTTAATGCCATTTTTACGGAAAGTTTACTGGAACCTGATTCATACGATGCCCGGTTAGCGTCAAACTGACTGTAAAATAAGCCATAACAGTCAGTGAACTTTACCGGAGCGTAAACTGCATAACTGCCAGATTTCCTATTATGATCTTAACGCCAGCAGATTATAAACATCGTCAATATGCCACCAATAATTATTATCCGTAATTTCATGGGTTCCCTAAATGCTGATGATGCTCAAAGAAGGACGTGAAAACTGATTATTATGAGGACAACAATGTTTTTAGACGATTTCGTTTGACCAAGCTCGACTAGTCTTGGTTGTATAAATGCAGAGATTCGTTATAGGACCGAAAGGTAAGTTCAATGTTTCTGTAGGCCACATTTATTTATCTATATATATAAAAATCAATGTTACGTGATAGTTTGACTGTCTGTCAGTCTGTGGGTATGTGGGTATGTCTCCTATGCGTTCATATACCATTCAAGGGACGCGATGAAACTTGGATGAGATGTTGTGTACACTCCAAGGAAGGTTTCTGGCTTAGTAAATCCATTTTACAATAGGTAGCGCATGAGTAGATTCAACAAATGACCGACGACGCGCGAAGCAATTCGAAAAAGTCGCGTATTCGTTCGTACACCATTCATCCGATTGCGATGAAACTTAGGTGTGATATTGTGTACACTCCAGGGAAGGTTTTTGGCTTAGTAAACCCATATTACAATTGGTAGCGCACGAGTGGATTCAACAAATGAGCGACGACACGGGAAGTGTTTCAACAAAGTCCCGTGTGCATTCATATAAGCCCGGTTCACAATAGCCCGGGAACGAGAACGGTAACGAGAAGGAAGTTGAATTGCACGCTACCTTATGGGTCGGTTCACAACCAATCTCCGGGAACGAGAAGCTAAACCTAGCCCGGGAAGGCCAACGGGAAACATGGTCAAGTTTCATGTTTGCCGTTCTCGGAGCTTCCCGGAGCCAATCAGAAACGTTGTACATGCACATGCGCAGTACGGAAGGAATCGTAGCCAGCTGTAAACTTAACCTGTGAATGTGCTTTCTAACCTCGCTTCTTAGGTATTCTTTGTTTTTTGCCATTCAGAAGCATTTTGTTAGTTCTATTGGTGTTTATTGCTGAGCAACACGCAAAGAAGTATTGATTTTGATTTTAATATGGATCAAACTGCTTTCGACGAAATATTAATTTCCTACGTTCAGCAGCATCAACATATTTATAACAAATCGAAGTCCTCATACAAGGATGAACGCATGAAAGAGAACACTTGGAGCAGCATTGCTCAAGAGTTGTGTTCTGACCGTAAGTTACTGCCATTGTAGTTCATAATTTCCAAAATCAAGAAATGAATGAATAGACTTGAATCATATGTAGAGACTGCTGTATAACAATTCCTTGCTTTGAATTATTTCAGCTGCCACAGTGATGAAACGGTGGGAGAATCTTCGGGATAGGTTCGTGAGGGCCCTACGAGAATCTACGACACCTTTGCCCACGGGTTCAGGGGGACAAGGGAAGAAGACCCCTATGATGTGGTTAGTGCCATACATTAGGAAGAGACCTGACTGTCTTTATTCATTTTAAAAAGAACATATATTAGCACTGAATGACAGTAGAACGAGCGATAACATTCTCTACAGTACATGAATTAGCCAAAATACCTTATCGAACGATGAGAAGTAAATCAGGGAATTGTGTTTTAATAGATGTTTACTCCTCCACTGTCTGTAACCCGCCCAGCCATCCCAAACAGGATCACGACTTACATATAGGCAAAAATCCAGCTGTGTCCGCCATTGTCCACATGAATTATCGTGTAGACAGTACTGCCAACCCCACCTTTATAGTACTATGTAAAACAAAGAAGCGCCCATTTCATTCTCTAGTGTAGGAACCCCAGCTTGATGAAAATGCGTGAGGTCACGAAGTCTCCCGCGCCACCTCTCCCGGGTTAATAAGGCTTTACATACAAACACAAACCTAACCTGGGGCTTATGCTCCAGACTGCCTTGCTTGTGGTACAAGCAGTAATTTTCAGGCAGGTGTAATTTTTTGGCCAGAACATTGAGAAGTGTATTTTATTTCGATGAGCTTGACAACAATGCAGTCACGTGGCTCTCGCAGCAGTTCCATGACTGTGACATGTATGGGAATATGGCTGCAGTCATAATTAAATACACATATTGTCGTAATTAATGTGTATTCGGAATTGCAGTAGTGTTAATGGCTTGGCTTTTTAGTGTATCTGTCTAACCTAGCCTATTATATATAAAGCAGACTGTTGGTTTGTTTGTCTGTTTGTCATTTATACAAATCTACATCGTTTCACCGATCTGAATCAAATTTTGTATACTTAAACTTTGGAACCCTGCGGGTAATTCTGTCCACTTGATATTTTGGACAACCCTTTCCATTCCCTACATTTAGAATAACAGACAAAAGGAACTTGAAAACCACGTTTTAAGGCCCTAGAACCAATCATGTCCATAGTAGTAGAATATTTTACAGTAATAAGTCTATTGTTGGCTGGCGATGCGGGCTGCATCAAGCCACCCCTACCCGTGTTCTGGTGCAGAATTGCGATAATAGTTACATTTTGTGTTGCTTATAAATTGCAGTCACGGGGAGTAATTAGTGCAGATAGATTTCTTAGGCCCCTTAAAACAGTTATCATGAAAATATTATGCCTCTGTATAAGTGCGATGGTGTTGTACAGTACATTGAGATTATCAGCTGCAATAGGCATTGGTGCTTTCAAATTTACATTCATTTATTCCGATC
This sequence comes from Meconema thalassinum, assembly GCA_946902985.2. Taxonomy (NCBI): domain Eukaryota; kingdom Metazoa; phylum Arthropoda; class Insecta; order Orthoptera; family Tettigoniidae; genus Meconema; species Meconema thalassinum. The sequence goes on along the minus strand of OX336398.1, from coordinate 36,729,807 downwards.
CTTATCCTTCAGCGCTATGTGGCGATAAACGACACTATTCCTACCTCAGGAGCTCGGGACAGCCGAAGTTTTCCAAAGTGCTCTGATTATTTTCCTACCTCGCTATTGGTCTCTACTTTTCTAACAGCCAATGAGATATAGGCCCTAGGCAGTGTCTTTTATTTCACTTACTCCTTTTTCTAATCAAATTTTTCAATTTGTTTGTAAATTACATGTGTCAGTAGTTGTTAGAAAATAGCCGTTTCCCTATTCATTGTTATCATTACGGGAAAATTACCAGAATGTTACGTCCCCACTACCACCACAAAAAGTGGTATATATATATTGTTTGTTTAAGCATCATGTGCCAGTTATATATAATAGTATTCATTATCATCCATAAAACAAATAAATCCACTGGGCACTACTGCTAGTATATTAATAAATGAAACAAGAACTGAAACAAAGTGCTGTGTCTATTTTGCCTTTCTTCATTGATATATTTTTTGTGCATTGCATCCTAGTGAAACGGTGATTTTCCTTTGTGTTTAGATTGGTGTCGACAGCTTCGGCTCATCCGAACAAGTATTGTAAATCATCGGAAGAATTCTGGATGGAGAATGCCCCTATTGAAATAGATGAAGGGTCATTTGACATCCCTTTGATAGATGAAGAGCAGTCATCTGCTAGCACTTCAAGTGCGACTGGCTCTGCAGATTCATGCAGCTCACGGTCCATTGGGTCGAGCCAAAAGTCTCATAAATCGACGCTGCAAGAGGAAGTGGCGAAGGCGGTGAAGTCCTTTTCCGAGTTTGTGGAAGGGAGAAAAGAACGGGAGCCCACTCCCAATATCAGCAACAGTGATAGAAGTTTCATGAATTCTGTTGTAGAGGACATGCAATTAATTGAACCGAAGAACCGCATAAGATTTAAAAGAGAAGTATTAGAATTACTTGAAAAATATATGGAATAAAGGTTTTCAGGACGATATTTGCATTGTTTAACCTTCCTTTCATCCTTTACTATTGGGTGAATTCCAAGTTCTCACAGTTATGTAGATTACCGGTATGTACCGTAGTTAACAATAGTAGAGGAATGATTTTATCTGATGGGCCAAATATCAGGACCTTGCTGCACTCCGATGTGTGAAATGCAGCGATGTCCAATGTTAGGCCTAGAATTGGACATTTACTTTTGGAACTTTTCACCATGCTTCATTAAGTCCCTGGCTCTCGTGTAGTATACGTTGCCCGTTTCTAAAGTGCGTTATTTTACTTAGTAGCGCTCTGAAAATGGTTTGTAATTACTCTGCCATGTTATTTAAGCCATTTGCCATTAACAAACACTACGTAAATACTCCCAAATAAGGAAATTGTCAACATTAACTTTCAAGTAATAAACTTATCAAAAAGCACGTCGCCATGTTTGATTACGTAATGCTGCCAACTTACTGATTGTACTACTAGGCAAAACCATTGGCCTGGATAAAGATTATTGATGCGTGACTACCCCCACTGTGCGTGACAAAATCCAGGGGTGTTTATATTAGCCTAACGGCGGGCCGCGCTACCTAACCTTTATTGGCCTGGACGAAAACCATTGGTCTGGAAACAATAATGTTGGCACTCTGAAAAAATACAGTAACACTCTCTAGCGATAAAATATTCAACTCCTGTATATTAGTAACATTGGCCATTTCTATAGAAAATTTTTCGGATTTTAATGGCGCCGGGCAACGTATACTACATGAGTTCCAAGTCCCTGAAATTCCCTTTAATATTATTCTTACTCCAACAAAATGTATTTCAATACAAAATCATTGCCAGTACCTCATGATCTAGAAAGAAGGAATTGGATGGTTGAAGAATTAAAATACAGTACTACTAAACTTTATTGCCAGAAAATTCATAAAGGCATACGGTTGCATTTAAATAGTTAACAATTAGATATACAGAGCGCCAGGGAATGTTCTCAGCAGTGCCTACAAGCTGCTGCGAGAGATTGCGTCAGCAGTTATGTTGGCAGCGCGGCTGTCGCTTGTATCAAAACAATAAACGTTGTGGTATATTGGCTTTCACGGCCAGTGAATTAAAACTCGGCAATTCTTCTAGGTTTGTGCCGTGTCTTGTGAGGGGTTTCGCCTACCAAGCTGGCTCATCGGCGGGCTCTTGGTGTCCCCGCCCAGACCCCCACTGGAGTAACGAACTGCGCGCTACCGCTTGAGCTACTAGTTCTCGCAGTCAAGTGGTGCAGTTGCACTGCATATAAAGGGAGGTAGCGCGCAGTTCGTTACTCCAGTGGGAGTCAGGGCGGGGACACCAAGAGCCCGCCGATGAGCTAGCTTGGTGTCCTAGGCGAAACCCCACACAAGACACGGCACAAACCTTGAAGAATTGCTGAGTTTTAATAAACGTTGTACTCACCACAGCCTTTCATAACATACTATACACACTGATGATTTCGACAGCCTACGCGTGGCCTTCACCCTATCAAGGACACTGTGCTGCCAACTAAACTGATGACACAACCTCTCACAGCTGTACATAGCCACTGCGGAGAACATTTCCTGGCGCGCTGTATATAACCTATAGCCATTGATTACATTGATACACTTGAATGTCTTTTATAATAATTTTCCGTGTTGACATATATCTACTAGCCTATACTTATTATGTCCACAACTTACTTTGTATAATAACAGCAGACCAGATACCAGAAAAACTGAACAAGGTAGACTAAATCTATAGAAAGCCTACTCCAACAGACTTAATTATGAAGCATAACAACCGAGAAAGAGCAGCCTTCTACAGTCAATTAAATAGAGCTATGAATATGCCATTAAAAAATATAATTTCAACAAAGAACTATGAATCATATACGCAATAGCAAAAAAAAAAAATATGGATATACACAAGAATATGTGGATAGCATCAGAAACAAAATAAATTCCCATCAACGCTAACTAAAGGAAATAAAAAGGATAAGGGTAGATAATATTACTTTCACATACAACTCCAAAACCCATGCAGTCACTAACATCTGTAAGAAACACAACATAAAGATTGCATACCGGACCAACAACAACAACAACAACAATAGCAACATGTTCTTGAACTACAACTCTGTTAATAAAAAAGGTAAGTACAATGAGTCAAGTGTATATCAATTAAAATTTAAAAATTGCGGTTGTAACTATATTATACTAACAGGGAGGTCTTCTAAAATCAGATACGCAGAACAAACCACCGCAATAAAGTACAAAAAATTCTCCGCTATGGCAAAACATATAGAGGAAGAAAACACGAATTTGGCTTCATTGAGAGCAACTTAAAAATACTACATATAGAGAACAAAAGGCTAACTCCTTAATATATTGGAAAAAATGGAAATACACGTCAACCAAAAATTGGAATCTGTAAAAAATCTAAATGACATCACATTCTGTGACAATTTGTTATTTAACACGGTAGCGAGGCTTAAAGACAAGTCAAGGATGGCGCGCTCCGCTACGCCACATCTAAATACCACGCCTCCTCATCGCGACTCAGGTTAGCGAGCAAGCGTGGGCCAGTCACTTGTTAGATGACGATCAGCGTGGACCTCCTCACTCTCACGTAAGTCAGAGACACCCATGAGATCATAACGGTTTCCTTGCTTTACAGAACAATTTCCCATCCTCAAATTCAGCTGCACCGGATGTCTAGAGTGACATATTTTTAAACTTTTACCGGTCTTTTAAATTTCTTTTAATCGTCTTTAAAAGAACTTAAATTCATTGACCAATCAGTGTCATTTCATCCTCATTTATGTATTTTAACACGCATTACCATCACCAACAAGGTGAAAATTTTAGACCATAATTTACTGAACTAGTCTGTTGATGGACTGCTTGGAAGTGCGAAACATGTCCCTGAAGAGGAGTTAGCACCTCAAACAAAGTAAGTTGTGTTGTACAGTGGACATAATAAGTATAGTAGATTGATACACCTGTTCAAGGAAATAGAACATAATTTTTAAATAATTCACTGCTTCAGTTATGAGTCGATCACTGGAAAGCTAGTAAGGCCTGTGCTTTCTTCTATTCATGTGGTGCAGTGTTTGGCCTACCTCTGTTCTCCTAACTCCTCTGCCAACTCACTTCCCCACTGGGTGAAACCAAATAATCAGCCAAGCTGTCTCTTTGTGCGTACACAACATTTGGGGCAACATTTTCTCCAACTCGACCGACTGGTCTGAAATTGGTGTCATCCCTAGTTATGGTTCTCCATTCACCGCTTACTTCTTCTCCACTTTCCAAGGTCCTATCAAATGAATTTGGAGGTGAGTAAACAGTGCACAATTCAGACCTCAAAATATTGTGAAGGCAAATAGTGGCCTTCACCATAGCTTCTTCTGTGGGAACTGAGCAAGCTAGCGGTTGTCGGTACACTCTCCACCTGCTTGCTAGTATGCCTAAGGTATTTTTAATTGTTCTTCTAGCCCTGGAGAGTCTATAATTGAAAATATTTTTCTTCTCTCCGAGAAACTTACCAGGATAAAGCCTCATTATGCAGCTTTTTAAGGGAAATGCCTCATCAGCAACAAAATAATATGGCATAACAATATCACTTCCTGGAAGCCTCTTGGGAGTTGGTATGGCAATAGTGCCTTCTTCAAGAGACTGGCCTACCACACTCCTCTTGAAAATGCTAGAATCATTTTCAGAACCATAAGCTCCTACATCAGCCCATATAAAGTTATAGTCCGCATCACAACATGCTAATAGCACTAAGCTGAATGTACGCTTATAATTAAAAACAGAGTACCAGATCGCATTGAACACTGCAACTGCACATGCTTCCCATCAATAGCTCCCAGTGTGTGAGGAAAGTTCCACCTATTCATGAATCCTTCGCTGATGTTAAGCCAGTCTTTCCCCTCTGGAAACTTCACATAAGAAGGTTGAACTTCACTCCAAATGGCATTGCACGTTTCAAGTATTGTTTTCGAGACTGTAGATTTACCAAGTCTAAATTCCCAGTTCAGATTCTGGAAAGATCCACCATGGACCAGATATTTCAAGGTCATTGCCAAACGCAGTTCTGGGCTCAGCGGACACCTTCTGCTTCTCTTCAAAACTCGTGGCCTAACTAGCGACAGTAGCAGTTCAAACCGTTCTGGATCCATCCTTGTATATTACAAGAACATTTCATGGTCGTTCATCTTCATATGCCTGAAAATATTGGTGAATGCTCCACGTTCATCTCTCTGGGCATTTATAGGTCGAACCCACCATCTGAAATATAAATAAAAACAATGGACTCATTACAATCCTGCAACTTGGACTTATTACCTAGGCTATTGTCACAAGCACCCAACAATTGGCAAGCATAGATGCTTTAAGTAGTATTAATATTTTAAACAAATAGGAAAAAAGGTAATAAAAGCAACATGATGAAAATATATGCTTTCCAGACAGCTGCCTTGATCAGTAATTTTGTCAATGGAGATGTCTAAACAATAGGCTATCAGTTTCAGTCATATATATTTTTAGTCCGTACGTACCTCCTTTGACGAGTTTCTTCAACAGCTCAAGAACAAAGCATCAAGATTAAGCCGAAGTACGCTATCGCGATGTCATCGTCCTCGATCACCATCATGAAATTATTTACGTTATACACAATAGAGCATAAACAAACTTAGTATACACAAGTGACAGCTGATTAGGCGCATGAACAACTTCACGTTCCAGGGCAATTGTGAACCGGGGCCCCGGGAAGCTTCGCGTTCTCGTTTCCGTTCTCGTTCTGGTTCTCGTTTCCGGGCCAATTGTGAACCAGCCTATACCATTCGTCTGATAGCTATGAAACTTGGGTGAGATGTTGTGTACACTTCGGGGAAGTTTTTTGGCTTAGTAAATCCACTTTACAATAGGCAGCGGACGAGTAGATTCAACAAACGAGCAACGACGCGCGAGCGTTTCACTAAAGTCCCGTATAAGGTCATATACCATTCGTCCCATAGCAATGCAACTTGGGTGAGATGTTGTGGACACTAACGTGAAGGTTAATAATTTAGTAAATACATTTCACAGTAGGTAGCGCACGGGTAGATTCAACAAATGAGCGACGGCACGCGAAGAGTTTCAACAAAGACACGTATGAATGCATATACCATTCGTCCGATAGCAAAGAAACTTGGGTGAGATGTTGTGTACACTTCAGGGAAGGTTTCTTTCTTAGTAAATCTACTTTACAATAGGCAGCGCACGAGTAGATTCAACAAATGAGGGATGATGTGCGAAGCGTTTCAACAAAGTCACACATGCCTTCGTATGCAATTCGTCCGATAGCGATGAAACTTGGGTCAGATGTTGTGTGCACTTCAGGGAATGCTTCTGGCTTAGTAAATCCATTATACAATATGTAGCGCACGAGCAGATTAAACAAATGAGTGACGATGCGCGAAGCGTTTTCACAAAGTCCCGTATGCCTTCATGTACCATTCGTGAGGTAGCTATGGAACTTGGGTGAGATGTTGTGTACACTTCAGGGAAGCTTTTTGGCATAGTAAATCCACTTTACCATAGGCGGCGCACGAGTAGATCCAACAAATGAGCAACGATGTGCGAAGCGTTTCAACAAAGTCCCGTATTAGGTCATATACCATTCGTCCGATAGCAATGAAACATGGGTGAGATGTTGTGGACACTAACGTGAAGGGTTCTAACTTAGTAAATGCATTTCACAGTAGGTAGCACACGAGTAGAGTCAACAAATGAGCAACGACACGCGAAGCGTTTCAACAAAGCCCCGTATGCATTCATATACCATTCGTCCGATTCAATGAAACTAGGGTGAGATGTTTTGTACACTTCAAGGAATGTTTCTTTCTTAGTAAATCTACTTTACAATAGGCACGCACGAGTATATTCAACTAATGAGGGACAACGCGCAAAGCGTTTCAACAAAGTCCCATAAGCGTTCATATACCATTCGTCCGATAGCGTTGAAACTTGGGTGAAATGTTGTGTACACTTCAGGGAAGGTTTCTCGCTTAATAAATCCATTATACAATATGTAGCGCACGAGTAGATTTAACAAATGAGCGACGACGCGCGTAGCGTTTCAACAAAGTCCCGTATGTCTTCATATATCATTAGTCCGATAGCGATGAAACTTGGGTGAGACGTTGTGTACACTCCAGGGAAGGTTTCTGGCTTAGTAAATCCATCATTCAATAGGTAGCGCACGAGTATATTCTACAAATGGGCGACGACGTGCGAAGCATTTCAACAAAATCCCGTATGCGTTCATAGACCTTTCGTGCGATAGTGATGAAATTTTGGTGTTTTGTTGTGTACACTCCAGGAAAGCTTTCAGACTTAGTAAATCCATTTTACAATAGGTAGGACATGTGTAGATTCAACAAATGAGTGACGGGAGCGAATCGTTTAAACAAAATACTGTATACGTTCATATGGCATTCATCCGATTACGATGATACTTTAATGAGATATTATGTACATGCCTGGAGAGGTTTTCGACTTTGTAAATCCATTTCACAATAGATAGCACACGAGTAGATTTAACAAATGAGTGACGGCGCACGAATCGTTTACACAATCTTGTATGCGTTCATATGCCATTCATCAGATTGCGATGAAACATTGGTGAGTTGTTTTGCACGCTCCCACGAATGTTTCTAAATTAAAATCTATTTTATGATAGCTTAGAGGTAGTTGACGGAAATTTGAAAAAAATTATTGTGTATCAAAAAGCACTTCAAGAAACAAAATTACAACGCCGAGACTGTCTTCGATTGGCATTGCAACGCATGCCGAGTACAGCGTGTATATATATAAAAAAAAAGGATGTTCGTTTGTTCGTCTTGTATGCGTTCATAAACCGTTCATCCGATTGCTATCAAATTGTGGTGAGTTGTTGATCACACTTCCGGGATGGTAATACGCATAGTTAAACCAATTTACAATAGATAGCGCATGTGTAGTTTAAACAAATGTGTGTTGGCGATGCGTTCATACCCAATTCATCCGATTGCGAACAAATTTTGGTGAGTTGTTGTGCAAACTCCCTGGAACGTCATAGACATAGTAAATCCAATTTACAATAGATGGCGTGCGAGTAGTTTCAACAAAATGGCGTTTGTTTGTTTCAACAAAGTCCCTCATGCGTTCATATACCATACATCCCATTGCGATGAAACTTGGGTTATATGTTGGGTACGCTTCAAGAAAGGTTTCTAGCGTAGTAAATCCACTTAACAATAGGTAGCGCACGAGTTTATTCAACAAATGAGAGACGACGCGCGAACCGTTTCAAAAAAGTCCCGTATGCGTTCATATACTTTTCGTCCGATAGCGATGAAACTTGGGTGAGATGTTGTGTACACATCCGGGACGGTTTGTGGATTAGTAAATCCACTTTACAATAGATAGCGCACTAGTGGATTCAACAAATGAGCGTTGGCAGCCAAATCGTTTCTACAGTCCCGTATGCGTTCATATACCATTCATCCGATTGTGATAAAACTTTGTTGAATTTAGTACAGTCCTACGAAGGTTTATGAATTAGCAAAATCCGTTTTTCAATGGGTGGCGCACAAGTAGATTCAACAAAAGAGTGACTGCGCGCGAATCGTTTAAATAAATTCCCGTATGTAATGCGTTCATAGGCCATTTACCGATTGCGATGAAATTTCGATGAGTGTTGTGCACTCGCCTGGGGAAGGTATTCGACTTAGTACATCCATTTTACAGTAGGTAGCGTACGAGTATATTCAACAAATGGGTGACGGCGCTCGAATCGTTTCAAAACAGACCCGTATGAGTTCATCTACCATTCATTTCATTGCGATGAATCTTTGGTGAGTTGTTGAGCACGCTCCCATGAATGTTTCTGAGAGAGTAAATCAATTTTATAATAGTTTAGAGGTGGTTAACGTAAAAAGAAAAAATATTGGGAATCCAAAAGCAGTTCAACAAAGAAAGTCACAGCGCCAACTCTTTCTTTGATTGGCATTGCAACGCATGCCGGGTACAGCTAGTATAACATAGTTTGTACTGTCCGATACGCTTGTGTTTTGTATCTAATATTAAACAATTTACCAGTCGCAAACTATTACCTTCCTCCTCCATAAATAATGCGGTGTTACCAATAGACCAACTGCTACTTATACTCTTCGATTTTAATGCATCAGGAAGTATGATGAATGCACTTGTGGATTTTATTGGAGTTAGTACAGCAGCAACTTCTGAGATAGTGAAGAGAGTGAGTGTGGCAATCGCAAGGCTTGCGGAAGAATACATCCGACTTCCGGAGACAGAAGGCAAATTACAAGCAAGAAAACTTGTTTTTTAAAAATCAGGTAGTGAGGTTCCCTAAAGTTTTGTGAGCTCTGGAGTGCACGCATGTACAAATTCAGTCTCCCGATGGAAAAGATGCTGACATTTATAGAAATAGGACAGGATACCTTTGCATGAATGTGCAGGTTATGGCAGACATGAATCTCTGCATTAATGGCATTGCTGGGCTGGCTCATCGCATGATAGCAATATCTTTATAAAGAGCAGGTCAAGGATTCGATCGGAAAGAGGAGATTTTAAAGTATCCGCTGTTCTTGGAGACTGCGCTTATGCCCTCAGAAGCTACTTATTGACACCACTTGATAACCCCTCAAACAGGACTGAAGACCTTTACAATGAATCACACATCCGTACACGAAATGTTGTAGAGCATTGTTTTGGAGATTGGAAAAGGAGATTTCCTGTCTTATCGCGGGGGCTCAGAACTTAAGTCGACACGACAATAGCCGTTATTGTTGCTTGTGCGTTATTTCTTAACGTTGCTCAATAGCAACCTCCCCTTGAGAGACCAATTGTTGATGAATGCTATGTAGAATTACCATCCCTTCAAGATCAACATACGCACACCCTAGTATGAGACACTTCGATTCAGGAATAATTCTCACATCTTGAGCTTCCCAGTCTGAAAAATCTTATTCAGGACAATGAAAGGAACTCTGTAAATGCAGTTTGTTTTATATAAATTATTACAGATATTTGTAACATAAATTACAGTGGTATCAATGGATAAGATATTTTCAAATTTAATTTGAAGCAAGTTCATTTTCGAAGTGTGCTCTTCCCGTTCCCAGTTGAACTTCTCGTGTCTCTCCTATGTTCTCTCCTGTTCTTTTGGGAAGTATACTCCTCGACTTTCTTGGCCTGATCCTGGTTTTTTTTCGATTGTCCGTCGTGTTGTGAACATAAGAGTTTGCTCGTAGCAGCGCTGGCGACCAGCTGGACCATGAAGTTTGAGCTTCCCCTGATGAGTCCAGCTATGAACAACAAAATGTATATAACAAGAAACATAATATACTGTAATAATCATAATGTCTCAATGCCTAATCCACTACCTAGCATTTAAGAATACAATCTATATATTTTTACTAATATCCCACTTAAGTCTATCGCTATGCTGTATTTATAACCATAAAGTCACCTTATGGGGCCTATCGATTACTTACTGAGACTGCTGGATTAGCCAGAGAGCGTATTCTATGGCATTAAGTAAATGAATCATTCTATTCAACATATTCAAGAATTCTATTCAATAAAGTATTAAAACATATATTGTGTATGGCATAAATGGGAGAGATGATCTCGCTGTTCCGCCCCTTAAAACAACAATTATCATCATCATCATATGTGTCATGAAGGCTATCCAAACATTACGTGTATGGTTTCAGGCTGCTCTGTCACCTCATTGATATTTGCATCAATATCTTCAATGCCAATCTGAAAAATAAATCTACAGCCTTATATTTGTTAAGTAAAATGTAAAAAATACTTTTACAAGCTAACCTAAACATTTTAAATTGCTAGAGTACATTAAATTAATAACCGTATCATGAAACTTACCTATTCTGTCTCCGTCAAACGGATTGCACTGTCCCTCAGCAGATGTTCCCATTAAATAAATAAGTTTTTCCACATGGGCAGTTTTGCTTGTGGTAGTTTCACTTCCTCCACCCGTCAGCAAAACCTGTTTTTTTTTCTTCAGTTAGCTCTTTCTTCGCTTCCTTCTTCATGATTTCATACTTATTCCGTAAATATTTGACAGGTCTTTTTCAACCTGTCAATGCCTCAAATGTTTGGGCTACTTCCCATGGCTTATACTTCTGTTCCCATGGAACGACATCGGACTTCTTATTTTCAAATACAGATCTCTTTTCTTCCACCACATTGATGAAGACTTCCTCTTCTAAGGAAGAGAAATTGGTGTGCCTTTTCCTCTTCAGGCATTTATTCATCTCATTTGGAGATAACAGTTCTTCCATTTCAAATTTATATCTTTACTAGCTGTACCCGGCATGCGCTGCAATGCCAATCAAAAAAAGTGTTGGCTTTGTAACTTTGTTTGTTGAAGTGCTTTTGGATTCCCAATATTTATTTATTTATTTCCGTTAACCACATCTAAACTATTGTAAAATTAATTTACTATCTCAAAACAAAATCACGGGAGCGTGCTCAACAACTCACCAAAGTTTCATCGCAATGAAATGAATTGTATATGAACGCATACGGGACTTGGTTGAAACGATTCACGTGCTGCCGCTCATTAGTTGAATCTACTCGTGCGCTACCAATTGTGAAATGGATTTACTAAATCAGAAATCTTTGCGGGAGTGGAAACAAAATTTCTCTAAATTTCATTGCAATCGCATGAATGGTATATGAAGCATACGAATTTTTTTAAACGATACGCGCGCCGTTACCCATTTGTTGAATCTACTCGCGCGCTACCTATTGTAAAAAAGATTTACTAAGTCAGAAACCTTTCCTAGAGTGTGCACAACAATTCAAACAAAGATTCTTAGCAATCGGATGAATGGTGTTTAAACGCTACGGGACTTGTTTAAGCGATTCGCGTGCTGTCGATCATTTGTTGAATCTTCTTCTTCTTCTTCCTCTACCTTATCCGATACGGACGTTGGCTACCACCATGGCTAACACCTTCTTATCCTGTGCAATCCTGAAGAGTTCCGTGGAAGACAGCCCAAACCACGTTTTTAAATTATCCATCCAAGTTATTCGTCTCCTTCCTGGTCCACGCCGTCCTTCAATTTTACCCTGAAGTATAACTTGGAGCAGACGGTATTTTGGATTCCTCATCATGTGTCCCAAGTATTCCAATTTCCTCTTCTTAATTGTGTTTAACAGCTCAGGTTGGCTGCTCACACGCTGAAGAACCTCGGCATTACTCACATGTTCTTTCCACGAAATTTTAAGAATCCGCCGGTATATCCACATTTCATAAGCTCGAATCTTCTTTTCTGTAGCTACGGACAAGGTCCAAGCTTCAACACCATAAAGAAGGGTGGAGACAACATAACACTTCACAATTCTTTTCTTAAGCGTCATACTGAGATCTCGACAGCATAGTAGTTGTTTCATTGTCATAAAGATGGATCTAGCCTTCTCTATACGGCATCTTATTTCAACCGAAGGATCCCAATTCTCATTAATATTCTGTCCTAAATAAACCAAACTCTTGACTCGCTCAATCTGATGTCCATCGACTAAAAGGACTTGTGACAATGCTGGTTTCCGCGATATTATCATATATTTTGTTTTCTTAATGTTGAGGTCAAGGCCATATTGTTTACTCTTTTGATACACCATAGTAACAATCTCTTTAAGTCCTTCGAAACTATTTGCAATCAATACAGTATCATCTGCGTACCGTATATTATTAATATAATTACCATTGACCTTAATACCTTGTTGAATGCCATCAAGTGCCTCGGAGAAAATCTGTTCTGCATAGATATTATAAAGAAGTGGTGAAAGAAAGCATCCTTGTCTCACACCACGCATTATTTCCACTGATCTCGATATATGTCCATCAATTCTGATACTAGCCTTTTGACCCCAGTATAAATTAATGATGATCCGAATGTCTTTCTCATCTATTCCTGAGTTCTTGAGTGCATTATACAACTTATCATGCTGACAACGGTCAAAGGCTTTTGCATAGTCCAGAAAACATGCATATACATCCTGATTCACCTCACGGCATCTCTGGAAAAGAACTTGAAGCGCAAATAATGCCTCACGAGTTCCTAGACCGTTGCGGAACCCAAACTGCGTGTCACTGATATTCATCTCGCATTTCCTGTATATGCGATTATGGATAACTTTGAGAAATATCTTGAGCACATGACTCATAAGACTGATTGTCCTGAAGTCACTACATGACTTAGCCATCGGTTTCTTCGGAAGAGCAATAAATGTAGACAAGAGCCAGTCTTCTGGTAATATGCCCGTGTCGTATATCTTGTTATATAAATTAGTGAGCGTCACAATGCTATCATCATCCAAGATCTTCAATAATTCCACCGGAATGTCATCTTGACCAGGAGCCTTACCATTTTTCGCTATCCTAATCGCATATTTCACTTCATCCATGGTGATCATGGGTCCAACAACTGAAGGAATTTCGGGTCGGGAAGGACGATGATCATCATTAAAAAGCTCTTGTATATATTTCTCCCAAACCTGTAATTTTTCTTCAACTTCAAATACCGTGTTACCTTGACTATCAACTAAGTTGACTGTGTTTCTTTTCCTGTGTCTACCTGAAACTTCTTTGATTTTCGTATGGACCTGGAAAGTATCATATTTACTATTAAGTTCTTCAATTTCTTTGCACCTATCTGACATCCAAACTTCCTTGGCTTGCCTGATCTTATTCTTTATCAATCTATGAATAAACCAATATTCTTCATTATCTCTTCCTTTGACTTCTCTTCGTTTATCCATTAGATTCAATATTTCATCCGTCATCCATGCCTTCCTTTTTTATGTTGTCTCTTGTTCTTAAGAAAATGATCTCCAACCCTCTTCAATGAGGTTTTAAAAGTGTCCCAAAGTTCCAAGGGCTGCATGTCATTTGAATTCAACGTCTTAAGATCAGTGGCAAGGGCAGCAGCCACCTGTGACCTTGTATTTATTTCTCGAAGGGCATCAGTATCATATTTATTTTGTGTTGTTTTTATCGGAATCTTGTTAAGCCGGACACAAATTTTGCTAATGAGAGGATTGTGGTCAGAAGGAACATCTGCTCCTGGATAGGTTTTTGCAAAAATCACGCTGTTTCTAAATCTGTTTTTAATCTACTTGTGCGAAACCTATTGTAAAGTGGATTTGCTAAGCCAGAAACCTTGCCTGAAGTGTACACAACCTCTCACCCAAGTTTTTGAGTAGAAAGAATTGGATTCCCTCATTAGAAGGGAGAAACAATATAATTTAAGGTGTGTACTAGACACGAAGTTTTACAGACATTAATTCGTTGTACGTGGAGCAAGTAAGGGAGGACACTTATTGAAAGTGACACCTCATTGAAAAAAGACCTAAAGTAACAATTTTATAATTTTTTGTTTGTTAGTAAAGGGTTTGGGAAAGATCAAATGGGATTGTCGAAGAGTGTTCATGGCCGTATTTATTGTACTCGGACGAGCGCGACGCGGATGAAAAGTTAAACAGGCACTGTTTACACTATAGTCTGTTGATATAGTTGAAAAGTTCATTGTAGTAGCACGAAAAGTTGATGGCAAATAAAGTTATTGCAATGGTGGAAAATAACTAGTTACACTAGATAAAAATCCCAACGGAGGAAGAAAAATTAGATATTGATTTGCAGTTCATAAGGAAGATTCCTTACTTTGATAAAATATTCCCATATGTGAGTGGAAAGTACTAGATGGTTTAACTGGTAGATAGAGTGTAGGTTCTGGAAGGTTCCAGAGCAATGATGAGTTGTCTAAATTGAGTAGAGAATCCCTCGGCGGAAAACTAGATTATATAGACAGTGGGTATTTTAGAAATATCCCTCGATGTGAGATAGCATCTCAGAAAATCTTTCATTTTGAAAGTTAGACTTGATAGTTCGAGTTTGATCAAGAAGATCTCTAGAAAGCAGTTATTTTGTCACATAGCAACTTTCACTGTCTATAAAATCCAAATAAAAGCATTGAGCCTTTTAAAAGCGATGAGAATGTGGTTTAAACATGAAGTCGGTACTTATCTTTGCTTCATGAAAAGGCGATGTTGCTGTTGACGGTTGATTCTAAAACTCGAACATGGCGTCGAATTTAAAAGTTTGCCTCTTGAGTAGAGGAGGCGAGCTTTAGTTAAGCTCCAACTGACTGGTTTGACTTCCGACGTACAAGTGAGACCGGCTCAACGGAGCGCGGAGAGACCAGGGAAGGGAAAAGAGTGGGGGTAGGAGACAAAAGGAATACATATAAGAATAACCAACATGCAGTAATACATTTTCTTGATGAAATGGTCTTCAAAGAGTTGATATCAGGAGTCTCTAGCGCAGCCTGGTGGGTGAAAAAGTAGACGAAGTTCTCTTGATCACGGAGATGATAGCTGGCGATAGCGACGAGATCTGGTGGCTAGATTGGTAAGGAAGTCCTCTTGTACAGGGAAGAATTGAGGAACTTCAGAGATTCGCTGCTAGATGACGCTAGGTGGGTCATGGAAGATATATATCTAGAACAGACTTACAGGTAGTGTAAGAAACATATACCAAAAAAGAGAAATCAGGAGATCACTGTTGGTGTTTGCGAAAAAAGGAAGGGATGAACTAAAGCAAAGAGAAGCAAAAGCTTACTCTGTCTTACCGTGTATTCCAAAGAATACACCAATTGTGATTGACAGAGGCAGGTTTAAAAACATTGAATGGGTAACGGTTAGATTGACGTGGGATTTGGTTGGGATTATTGAAGTGTTTAGATCGTAGGCTTTTGAGGCTGGCGTCTAGTTCATTATCTAGGCTTACTAACTGGAGCATAGTCGTGTATCGGTGATTGTTTCCCGTCGTTTCGGCTGTCATTGCAGCAGCCTTTATCATGGGTACGAGTTTGTGTCTGTACTCAAACTAACCGTTGGTTGGTATATTGGCTTTCACGGTCCATGAATTAATACTCAGCAATTTTTCTAGGTTTATGCCGTGTCATGAGTGGTGTTTCACCCATGAACAACAAGCTGGCTCATCAGCGGGCTCGTGATGTTTCGCGCCCGAACCCCCACAGGAGTATAAAACTGTATATCCTATCTAATCTTGAGGTATTTCATTCCCGCACCCTGGTAAGCGGGGTGAGGGCGGGCCGCCGGATAAACATGTAGCCTTTTGGCCGTAGGGTAAAAGAATTGTAAGAAGAAAAACAAGGGGAGAGGGGGGAGTATGCTAAAGCGCACGTAAAAAGAGGGGATTTAAAAGAAAGTAAATGTCGCAGAGGTCACCGCGACCCAGGAAGCCCCCCAGGCAAAAGCCCCCCGCTACACCCTGCCAGGAAGGAACCCCCCGAAAGGGCCCCGTTAATTGATTATTAAAGGTACATATATAAAGACATTTGTGGGCAGAATGCAACAAAACCAAATAATACAGCAAGTGTTCAAAATCTTAGCTCGGAAAGACTAGTTCAAAAGTGTCCTTAGAATGTTCATATCTGGAACGTAGCAATAATATCTAAACACTTGAGCAAGAAAATAGGGAAAAGAACAAAACACAAAAATGTATAAAGAAATGTGCGAAAGTCAAGCACAGAGAAAAGAGATCTGTCAAAAAAATGTGTATAATGTTCAGTTCGAGAACGATGATTTGAGGTATAAGGGGCACTGTGACGGTAATCGATGCACTGGGGAGCACTTGCATTCGTAGACGCTGTGATCTTGGGGATACGGAGCACTGTGCAGTAGTTAGGCTGATGTGCAATGTAGAGATTGGAGCAGGCTATGCGCCTAAAACTAGGGGCAGACACTCCCGGGAGCACCATGCGTAGCAAAGTAAGTTGGAGACGGGGTGGTGGCAAGATTAGGGGGGGGGGAGGAGATGTGAGTGGTCGTGAAGGATATCCTGCGGAAGATGAGGAGCTACTGTAAAGAATAGAAGAGGAATACGTTGGGCGCGAGTGAGGTATTTCAAACGAAGGGAATGAATGTGGCTGAGAATGGTAGGGGTGGTGTAGTAGGGTGTGAAATGGGCTAAAGGGGTGCCGAGTTTAAGGTGATAGCCGATGCGAATGGCATGGCGGTCGGGGATAGACAGATTGAATTTGGCCAGTGAGGGTACGGAGAACAGTTAAACGATGAGGCACGGCGGTATTGGACGTTGAGGTGGTGTTGCCAGCGAAGGTCATTCTGAAAGGTAATGCCAAGATAGACGGCGGTGGTGAATAGGAACATCGTGAAGGGTAAGAGGAACTTTGTTACGAGGACGACAGATACGGGATTTAGAGCGGAAGACGACTAGTTGTGTCTTGCGGGCATTAACAGTAATGTGGAAGAAGAGGAGCCAAGTGTTCAAGGTAAATATATAGGTTTGGATGTGACGGGTAAGGGAAGGAGCAGATAGGGCTAGGGCGAGAATTGCGAGATCATCCGCGAATTGGTACACACCGGACTTGCGGTGGGGAATGGGGAATATCGTAGGTAAAGAGGAGATATAGGAGGGGGGAAAGAGGTGATCCCTGAGGGACACCAGCGCGGAGGGAAAAGGTGTAAGAGGAGGCGGTGCGAATGCGGACAGAAGCAGTACGATGGTGGAGGAATTGGTAAATAAGACGAATAAGGGAAGGGGGTAGACGGAGATGACGGAGTTTATACATGAGGACGGGATGGTAAACGGTGTCAAAGACTTTCTCTACATCTAAGCAAAGAAGGGCGGCGGTATGACATGTTTCACAAATGCATGAAGAGAAGAGGTGATCAAGAGTTGGGCGATGGGCGTGAAAACCAGCTTGGGATTCGGGGAGGAGGGGGAGATTTTTTAAGTAGGAGCTGCTACGTTTGGCGAGAATGAGTTCAAGTATTTTGGATAGGACCGGAAGAAGGCTGATTGGGCGATAAGTGTGAATGTTGGAGGGGGGTTTCTTAAGAATGAGGAAAAGTAAGATAGAGGCGTGACTCCAATGGGAAGGGTAGTGAATGGTAGTATAAATAGAACTGAGGGCACGGAGAAGGACTGGTGGGGCTTCCTGGATGTGGCGATAGGTTATGCTGTCAGCGCCCGGGGAGGTGGAATTGCGACGACGGAGGACTGAAGAGATTTCTTCGGGCGTGATAGGGCGATTGAGAGGGTGGTTGAAATCGATATGAGGAAAGTGATAAGAGGGTAGTGGGGCGAATGAATTTAGTGTTGGGGACGGGGGAGAACACGGTTTAAAAATGAGCGGCAAAGAGGTCAGATTTGCAAGATCAGTGGTAGAGACGTCAGTGGGAGTGTAGATGGGGTAGGTGGGACGGGGGGTGGGGGGTTTGGTGAGACGACAAAAGGTTGGCCAAAATTGGGAAGGATCAGGAGTTTGGGAGAGTTTGCTACGTGCATTGTTCCAATAAAACCGTTAAAAGGCTTTGATGAAAGATTTTGCATCGTGGAGGTGGAGACGATGTTGGCGAAGATAATCGGGATCACGGGTGCGAACATAGGAGCGATAGTAATCATGAGCGAGGTGGTGGAGACGAAGGGTTTTTGGTGGGTTAAGAGGTTTGTAGGATGGAACGAGCGGCGAGGGATATGGGGACGAAAGCGGTGAGAATAGCATTTTCAGTAACAAGGGCGTGATGGTTCGAAAGGGAAATTGGAGGGGTAGGATGAGTGAGAAGTGAGGTGATGGTAACGCGGTAAGCGGGCCAGTCGGTTTGGGTGAAGCAGCAGGAAGAGGGAAGTAAGGGTGGGGCAGCGGAATGATGGAAGATATTGGGGATGGTGGTAAGGGCCGGTACATGATCACTGCCAATGAAAGGGATGATGGGAGTTACACAAAGGGTGGGAGACATAAGAAGAAGATCGGGAGTAACGGTCGGTAACGTTTCACATGGCTTGAAAGAGGGTGTAAGCATGGCTTTTAGCGGAGGGGCTAAATGTTGTTGAATAAACAAAGCATGATCCGCACGTGACCGTTTCAATTGACGAAACTTTTGGGGAGTTGGCGATTTGGGGAGGGTAAGGGGACACTCACTCCGCGGATGCTGCGAAGAATGGAGTGGAAAGCTTGATTATCAGTAACAGAATAAGAATTAATACTAATATCGGTGACGAGAAGGTGTGGTCAATATAAGTGAGAAAGTCATTAAGAGGAGGGATACGAGGCGGGAGGTAGAGAGTACCAATGGCAAAGGGTTTGGACGGGGCAAAGATTTCTAAAATCAAATACTCGGAGAAGTGGTGAGAGAAATTATTGTGATGCTGAGTGACAGTAAGATTCCGATGGAGTCCAACAGCCACACCTCCTCGAGCTACGAAATATGGATGATCAGCACGGTAGGCAGTGTACGGACGTAGGTGTAGCTGTTGGCAAGGAAGAAGAAAGGTCTCATTAAGGACGACAGCATCCGGGGAGTGTTGGAGAAGGGAGAGGTCCCTATGGGGGTCAGGGCGCGGAACACCAAGAGCCTGCTGACGAGCCAACTTGGTGTTCCTGAGTGAAACCCCGCACAAGATACGGCGTAAACCTAGAAAAATTGCTGAGTTTTGATTCACGGACTGTGAATGCCAGTGTACCATCTTTTTGGAAGCCTTTATAGGGAGCTGGAAGGCTGCTTGAGCTCTTGAGGTAGTGCGCAGTTTACTACTCCTGTGGTGGAACGGGCGTGGTATATCAAGAGCCCGCTGATGAGCCAGCTTGGCGTTCCTGGGTGAAACCACACACAAGGCACGGCATAAATCTAGAAAAATTTCTGAGTTTTAACCGTTGGTTGTCAGTCAGGTACTGTTTGATAGACATTGACCTCATGCTGCTCTTTGATTGCCCAGAGCTCTTATCCAGTGACGCGCTAAGATAACTCTTTATGTATTGCTAAGCCTGAATCTGTCATCGCGATTGAAATTATTGGGATGCTTCAAGGTCTCTAATGTCTCTTTCATTATCCTGTTTTGATATCTTGGAATTTTAGAAACAATTTCGGACTTATCAAACTCTATGGCGTGCCTCGTGAAGTCAGTATGTTGAACGATTGCAGATCTGTAGTTTATTTGATTTTGGCTCGAATGTGATCTGATATCGTAATGGAAATGCGACTTTTTGTATACCCTATGTATATCTCTCCACAGGAACGCGCTTTGTAAACTTCTGCGTCCTGGTTTTGGCTCCTTTATCTCGGCTGACTTACGTACCTCTTGTGTCAGCTCGTTCAGTGGTTCCTTAACCGTTGTCACGTTGTATTCCTTAGCAACTAGACGATACAGTTTGTCACCCCCTATATTTTAAGGCAGTAAGGATGTATGGTGTCGATCTTCGTTCTTTCAGCAGTTCTTCGGCTTTGTTCTTTATTCTGTATGACACTATTTATCTGTACTTTGCTGTATCCTTTAGCTAGGAGCGTATTCCCAACTCTTTTCTTCTCTTCCTTTACGCTATCCTTATCGCAAATGCGGTTGGCTCAGGTGAGGGGTGTCCTAGCTAACATTTCCTTCTGCGACGGTGGATTGCTTTAGTTTGCATGTAGGTACCGATCTGTATGAGTGCCTTTCCTATAGACCCTGTGTCCGAGCGTGTTGTCTGTTCGTTCATAGACCAGAACGTCTATTAAGGCCAGTGGATTATTTTCATCTACTTCCATTAGTAAGTTGATGCTCAGATGTCTGGAGCACATGAAGTCTAGGAAGTTCTGAAGTGAGTTGCGTCCATGTTCCCAAATAAAAAAATCTCGTATCTGAACCAACACTCAAGTTCCAATGGGCTCTCCTTTACAGCTTCTTCCTCGAATTTGCCTTGAACACGTTGGGCAATAATGGAGAAAAGGGTGTTCCCATGGCTGCTCCCTCCATATGTTGAAACATTAGCCTATTGATGAAGAATGTGGAGTTAACGCAGTGTTCAACTAAGTTAACCAAGACCGTTGAACCTTCTGCCGCTGTAAGTTATTACCTGATTATCTGTGTGGCGTCAGGTTCAGGAACCTTGGTAAATAGGGACTCCACATTGAGGCTTGCCAGTAGATCGCCGTAACTCACGTTTATACTCGCTATGATAACAACGAAGCGTTGGGAATTTCTGACGTGAGAGGGTGGCGGAGGGAATAATGGATTCTAATATTTAGCAAGAGCGTGAGTTGGGGACGCTATGGCGCTAAATATTGGTCTCAGAGGCATACCGGTCTTGTGTATTAAAGGTAGGCCGTAGAACGTCGGAGTCTTTGAGTAGCGAGGTTCTAGGGATATATAATTCTCTTCTGTAATTGATGAATCCTTGATTTGCTGCGTCATCGTCCACTCTATTTTGTCTATGGGGTTCCTTGGTATCACCTTATAAGTTGGATCTGATCTACGGGCCTGGCGTGTTTGATGTCCTGAGAGGCCTCTTTTCTAATTTATTCTGCTTTCGAAGGCTGGTAGAGGACGGATATAAGCTTCTAGCCCGCAGGGAGAAGTCTCGACGTGGTGGCGAAATTAAGTACATTGCTTCGGATGTAGGGTGTAGTAGTTTTGTACAGTGGAACGAATTGATAACATCAAGATTAGGAGGCATGAAGAGCTGCATTGAAAGCGTCTAAAAGACTAATAACTCAAACATAAACAACAACGATATTGTATCCGTGTCACTCATCAATTTAGCCGCCTCTGTGAAATCTCACCTAATTATTCTTAAGAATAGACTCATTTTCATTGACACTGGCGAAGGTTAAGCAGTGTTGCAAAGGGTGGAGGAATGGGCACCTTGTCAATTGCAGCACCCGGCATTTAGAATATCAAACGACTTCTTATCGGGAGATTTTGGTGGCTAAGATACGATCCAAATACACTCATGAATACACACTCTACGATAAGACACACCTTCTTGTATAGCTGTAAAATGTTTAGACTGTTTGTTCAACATATTATTGATGAGTAGAAACGAAGTCAGTTACCGGTACTTCTTGAAGACAAGTTTTCTGGTTATTATTTAATCGTATGGTGAGTACAACAAGGAATTCATAATACCCGGTCCAAGTTCTTCAACCACACAGCAGCACTTTCTGATAGATGAAACAGGTCGCTGGGGCTTCCGGAGTAGGCATGAAGAGGACAAGGCAGGATGACATGGTCCATGGTCTGCCTCTCATCACGGCATTCACACATTGGAAAATCCATCCAGCCACACTTATGGCGCAATAAATTACAGCGCCCATTCCCAGTTTTCAGTCAATTGAGGAGACACCATAGTTATCTTGGGAGGTCAAATCCATTCATTTTCCGAGTTGGATTTATCACATGAGCATTAGTACCAGGTATTGAATTTGACCACTCTTCCTGCCAGCTCCGGTTTAGGTTAAAATTGTCCCTCAAGAGTCGGCCGTCCAATACAGTTGCTGGTCTCCTAGATCAAAGTCGTTGTGGCGATGGGTAACAAAATTCCTGGTGAACTGGTACTTAGGGAGATGACCGGATCTTCTTTGCTTCTCTCAGCAGAGCTTCCTTTCTCCTCAGGTGTGGTGGTGGGATATGGCTAAGAACGGGTAACCAGTGGCAAGGTGTAGATTTGACAGTACCAGTTATGCAGCGCATGGTTTCATTCAACTTAGTATCTATTTTATGCACGTGTGCACTTTCCAACCATACAGGGGCACAGTATTCCTCTGCAGAGTAGGCAAGACTAATACCTGTTATTCGTAAGCAATCAGCCGAGGCTCCCCATGAACTACCACAAAGCTTGTGTAGGATGTTATTCCTTGTAGTGATTTTGTGAGAGAGCTTGGTGAGTTGTTCTTTGTAGCTTAAAGTTCTGTCCAGGGTGGCTCTTAGATATTTCGGGAATGGGTTGTACTTACGTTTATCACCAAGGAATAAAACAGATGGCTCGTAGTTTGCGAGTGGTTGCTAAGATGAAAACATGAAACCTCAGTTTTAGAAGCGCTTGGGATCAATCGCCAAGACTTGAAGATTGTAGCCATTTTGTCCAAGTCTGCTGAAAGAATGCATACTCCATCATCAAAATGTCTTCTTTGAGCTACCAGTGCAATGCCATCTGCATAGATAAACTTAGTAGCTGAGGTTGATAGCAAGTCATGGATGTAGAGGTTGAAGAGATCTGGGGCCAATTCTGATCCCTGTGGCAAACAGTTACATAATTTTCTTTTACGACTTTTAGAATCACCTAGGAATACTACAAACTCTCTCTCACAGAGAATGTTGGAAATTAGGTTTGCAATTTCCAAGCAGGGAATTACTTCCAGCACTTTAAGAATTAGTCCATGTCGCCAGACAGTATCATATGCACTTACCAGGTCAATAAAGACAGCTGTTGATTTTAACTTATTTTGGAAGCCTGCCTCGATTTGAGTGGTAGGAGCAAAAACTTGATCAGTACAGCTACGGTTTCTTCTAAAACCAACTTGTTCTGGAGGGATTACATCTTCAATGCGTGGTGCAATCCTAATGAGGAGGACTCGTTCCAAGAGTTTAAAATGCAACTAAGAAGTTCTATTGGACGGTAGTTTTCAGGTCTCCGCTCCGAATTTCCAGGTTTCAGAATGGCTATCACTTTTGATCGATTAAACTGCTTGGGCAGTTTGTTAGTCTGAAGGATGTAAGAAAAAAGAGAAGTGATCCACTTTATACTATATGGACCCATATATCGAAGGAATTCGTTGCAGATATTATCTGGGCCAGCAGCCTTACCGGTATTCAGCATTTTGATAGCAGCTTCAACTTCCTGAATTGAATATGGCCTGGACAGATCCTCATTCTTCTGTAATCCATGTTTGAGCTCAGTGAGCTTACGCTTCACATTTTTCGTATAGCATTTATCTCTCTTGGTTCGGGTGACTTTAACCAGTCTATTTGCTATGGCATCTGGACTCTTGTTATTGCACTGCTTTTTAGAATAATATTTTCCAGTAAGTCGATTCAAGACTCTCCAAGCTTTCCTGCTCGATTTTGCAAATTCCATGTCTTTCACTGTTGCTTCCCTCTTTTCTCTCCTATTCTTGCCTAATGACTGCAGAAGCTGAGAACCTACTTCATGACTACCTGTTGTTTGATATTCTTCATACAGAGTCTCACTTTCTGGATTCCAACGAGGCACATAATATTTTCTAAAACCTCTCGAAACATTTGATTTGGCAGTTGAAATGACCAAGCTGAAGAATTCATCAAAGTTGCTGGTAGTTGGATCAAGATATATAACAGACAGCTTCTGGTCAAGGTCTTTAGAGAATTTATCCCAGTGTGCACGATTAAAATTCCATCTGGGTACAGGTACTGAGGTCACCACGGGTATCTTTATACCTGCTTCTTACAGAACTGGTCGATGCTGGCTGTTTAGGAAACTCGACAATGGTGTACGTGTGATACTGAGAGGCTGATCAAAGCAATCCTTGGACACAAATGTTAGGTCAGGGTTGTAGAGTCTTCTCCAGCGAGCATAATGGAATGTGCCCTTGTCTATCGCATCAAAAACTAGGTGAAGATCGGATATTTCAACCCACTGAGATAATGCCTCAAGATCGTCATCAACTGAGTCATAATGTCAGTTAGTATGATGACTGTTAAAATCTCCAGTGTAAATGCAGGGAAGGCTGAAAGTTGGCAAAATACTAGGAGGTCAACTAATGCTAGGAGGTATATACACGTTAACAACTGTTAGGTTATTAACCTGTATAACTATAGAGAAGATGAGATCCTTGACACTTGACTCAACAACTTGAACTCCTGTAAGTCAGGATTTGGCATAGGTGGCAATCCCATACCGTTGATGGTTGATAGCATCGACAAGGGTGTAGCCCAAAATTCGCCCTCTTCTGTCAAAGTCTTGTTCATCTGTGGTGTGCGTCTCCTGAATGTTGACGATACCAATATCGACGTTGTTGAGAGGATTTCTGAGAAATTCACACTTGGCACGGCTTATGCGTTCAATATTTAGTTGTAAAATACGGACTGAAGGTCCAATGTCTATTTTTGAATGGTTCTGAAAAGAACCGATATTATCAAAAGTTTGAGACATTATGCCATTCACTTGTATCTCTTTATGTCGCTGTTGCTCGTTTAGCACCACGCAGGGGATACGTGCAGGGCAATCAATAGGTAAGATCCTGCGGACGTGAGCAACGGTAATGGTATTAAAGAAAGTTCTCCCTATTATATTTTTACTTCTTAGATCTCTAAAATTATATTATTATTCCGTGATATTGTAGCGGACTTTAAACTGTTAATGTCTAATGATTTCAGGTTGATCTGTCCAGATACATCGGATAATGCTGTTAGGAGGATTTACCGAATTGGTAATACTGTAAGGAAATATGCTAACAGTTCATCTAGTGGAATATGTACTACCAAACAAAGTTTTGAGTCAACTATTGCTAGTCATCCATGTAATGTATGTGAATCCGAGTTTACTCGGAAATACATTTTGAAGAAACACATGCTCGTCCATAGTGGCGAGAAGCCCTTTTCATGCAGTGTATGTGAATCCAAGTTTTCTAAAAGTGGACATTTGAAGAGACACATGCTCATCCATAGCGGCCAGAGGCCCTTCTCATGCAGCGTATGTGAATCCAAGTTGACACGCAGTGGTAATTTGAAAACACACATGCTCCTCCATAGCGGCGAGAAGTCCTTTCCATGCAGTGTATGTGAGTCCAAGTTTACCCACAGAGGAACTTTGAAAACACACATGCTCGTCCATACTGGCGAGAAGCCCTTTTCATGCAGTGTATGTGAATTCAATTTTATTACGAGAGGAAGTTTGAAGAAACACATGCTCGTCCATAGCGGCGAGAAGCCCTTTTCATGCAGCGCTTGTGAATCAAAGTTTGCCCAAAGCGGAAATTTGAAGAAACACATGCTCCTCCATAGCGGTGAGAAGCCCTTTCAATGCAGTGTATGTGAATCCAAGTTTACCCACAAGGGTAATTTGAAAACACACATGCTCCTCCATAGCGGCGAGAAGCCCTTTCCATGCAGTGTATGTGAACCGAAGTTTACCCACAGAGGAACTTTGAAAACACACATGCTCGTCCATAATGGCGAGAAGCCCTTTTCATGCAGTGTATGTGGAACCAAGTTTACCGTGAGAAAAAGTTTGAAAATACACATGCACATCCATTCTGGCGAGAAGCCATTTTCATGAAGTGTATGTGAATCCAAGTTTACCACGAGGGGAAATTTGAAGAAACACATGCTCGTCCATACTGGCGAGAAGCCCTTTTCATGCAGCGCTTGTGAATCCAAGTTTGCCCAAAGCGGAAATTTGAAGAAACACATGCTCGTCCATAGCGGCAAGATGCCTCTTTCATGCAGCGTATGTGCATCAAAGTTTGGCCTGAACGCAAATTTGATGATACACATGCGCGTCCATAGCGGCGAGAGGTCTTTTACTTGTAGCTCATGTAAATCCAAGTTTACCACGAGAGTAAATTTAAACAAACACATGGCAGTCCATAGTGGCGAGAAGGCATAGCAACGCACAGCCAAATTTACCGTAAGAAAATCATAAGTGGAACACATGCGAAGCCATAGCGGTGAAAGGCCATATTCATGGTACGTATTTGAAACCAAGTTTATCCGGTGAGGATATGTAAAGACGCACTCGTTAATCCATAGTAGCGAGTAGCTATATTCATGTAGGGTATATGAATCCAAGTTTCCTATGAGAGGAAATCCGAATAAACACATGCTAGTCCGTAGCGGAGAGAAGCTGTATTCATGTAGCATAAGTAAATCCAAGTTCTTCCCGAGTGTATATTTGAAAAGGCACATACTAATTAATAATTTCCTAATCCACCGAGTCGAGATACCATTTTTATGTATTAAAACTTAGGTCATATTATCTTAAATGTGGCAAGAAGCTATTTTAATGTAGTACAAGGAGATTCTTTTGCTGGGGTGTAGCATTCGGACAGCTACCAGGGGAGAACGCGTCCGCCAGCCAACCACACTCGGGTCGCAAATAGCGCGTAGGTATAAACCGTAACATAGTACATAATGGCAATTTCACCACGCAAATCATGATTTACGCTCCAGTGGTAGCGTTGATCACGATAGTGATCCAGCAGTTTAGTTTTTGTCGCGCCAGCCTATTGCTATGACTGTTGACCTTGAGCATCTGTGTACCTTTCTGGCGCCCATCCCCTGTCCGATATGCAGTAGTCAGCTGACCTTGGCTGATGGTTGTCGCGTTGTAAAGCAATGTATTCTTGTAGATCACATCTGTGATCCGTGCGACCACTGGCGTGACTTTTTTGTTTCGTTTTTTATTGCAGTGTCTTATCTCAGTTCAAGTGCATATATCCACTCCGTTTTATGAGTTCATATTAATTATTGTTTTAAAAGTGCAAAATGGATGACTATGAGAAGATAAATCGATGGCTGAATGAACCAGTCAGTGAGGAAGATGAATTGCTTGGTGTTGAGGATGAGGACGAGGTTGAAGATCGTGTAGAAGTGCATCCAGATGTGGACAGTGATGCTGATAGAGATAATGACAGTGTTTCTAGTGTTGGCGAAGATCCAGTTTATGATTGCGTGCCTTGTAATTATTATACTGGAAAATATGGAACAAAGTTGAGAAAGTCAGTGCTAGCGCCAACATCGCACACACGTTCTCAGAACATTATTGATCATTTGCCAAAAATGCTAGAACACATTTTCAGTGTTTTGAACTATTTTTGGACGACATCATGATACAAAAAATAGTTTAATATACAAATATATACATGGAAAAATTCAGGTCTAATTTTCAGCGTGAAATCGACACAAGAACTACAGATATGTGTTAAATTATATCACTTATAGGTACTCTGTATCTTGCCGGTGTATTGAAGTATGGAAGATGGAATATGTAAGATATGTAGGATAATAGTTGTGGAGCAGGAGTGCAGGTTATTTTTGTAACTATGAGTGCACAATGATTTAAATTTCTCATGCGTTGCCTCCGGTTTGATAACATTCGTACTAGACTTGAACGCAGGGAGGTGGACAAGCTTGCAACCTTCAGAGAATTATTTCAGAACTTCGTACTGAACTGTAGGCGGAATTATTTTGCAAGTGAATACCTCACCGTTGATGAACAATTGGTATCTTTTCGTGGGCTCTGCGCATTTCGCCAGTACATACCTAGCAAACCGGCAAAGTACGGGATTAAATTATTTGCACTCGTTGACTGTAAAAACATATACACTCACAACCTTGAAGTATATATAGGTGTTCAACCTGATGGACCTTTCAAGCAGAGCAATGCGTGAAATGAAGTAGTGAACCATATTGTGGAACCAGTAGTGGGTTTCAATAGGAATATCACGGCCGATAACTGGTTTGCATCAATTCCTTTAGGGATGGAGATATTAGAGGACAAGAAACTAACATACAAGGGAAGACTAAGAAAAAATAAACGGGAAATGGCAAAGGAATTCTTGCCCAACAAAACTCGAGAGGCTTTCATAAACAATGTACTCTAGTAGTATTCGCTCCCAAAAAGAATAGAGCAGTCCTACCAGTGTATTCCATGCATCATGATAATCGTACAGACGAATCTAAAGGCGTTGACAGAAAACCAGAAACTTTCACGGCATACAATGGAACAAAATATGGTGTTGATGTGTTTGATAAGATGTGTGGACAATTTGATGTTTCGAAGAATTCTCGGAGATGGCCTTTAATTATCTTCTTGTACTGCCTGAATATTGGCGGCATCAATGCGCGAATAATATCTTCTGCAAATAAAAATTATGCAGTATTGTCTCGCCAAAATTTCCTGCGAACTCTTGCTTTGGATTTGATGAAACCTGAAATCCGAAGGAGAATCAACCTGGGAATGTGCCCAAGAGAAATTAAGCGTCGTGGAAACTTGCTTTTGAAAATTGAAGAAGATCCTGTTCCACCTCCTGCTAAAACAAGCAAGATGGGCCGCTGCCACATTTGTGGACGACAACGAAGCAAGACAACCAGGAAAACCTGCCATGTATGCACCAACTGGGTGTATCCTGACCACCAGCGACCTGTATGTGACACTTGCCGTGACACAGATAATGTATTGTAAGAACTTCCCTGAACACCGACTGCGAATGAAGTGTAACATTTTCTCTCAATTTCTTGTACCATTATATTTGTATATTAAATGCAATACAGTAATCACACCTTTTGTTGCATATTCTTATAAATTATCACTTCGGAATATATCAATAAAGACATACATTAAACTGTATCTCCAAAAAGCTTTATGGAGGGAATGTAATAGACAAACCACATTGTCCTGTAAATTTTCAGGTATTTCTTTTATAAATTCATGTATATTATATTATAAGGTGCGTTCAAAAAGTAACGAGCTGGAGGCTGGAATGCGCAAACTGGTGACGACATCGGCTATTCGTGGGTGTAACGAGGTGTGGTTCCGACCAGAGCGTGGAAGGACACAGCCCGTCGCTAGAGGGCACCTATCGATACAAAGTAAGCAGCAGCATGCATCAACCGTCCAACGCTGCCAGTCACATTGCAAACTGTGACATGGAGGCGTCAATCGAAGAGCAAAGAGCTGTTGTTCGGATTCCGACAACGGAAGGAGTATGGCGAACACTGCATGTCCCTTGCAAGGGTCAAGGCGTGGCACAAGCGCTTCAGGGAAGGACGGGTGTCGTTAGCCAAAGATATTTTTTAATCATCCAGGCATAACTGTGGTCATAATACTTACCCTTTTACAATGATGTCAGTCAATTCGCCCATCACATAAACATCAGTTCATCTTTAACGCTATTGTTGCTAACAGTCTGCACTGCAGTGCATTCTGTCACAAACTGATGACAAGTTATTGGCAGGGCTGTAAATACACGCATGTGCGCAGATAGCTATTTTTTTTTACCGCTAGAGCACACCGAGTGTGAACTATCCGTTCGTCCTTCTGGAAGGACGTCGGGGATATCTGGGTTAATTAAAAACCATTCTTGAAATCACTACACGTTTTTGAATGTCAATCTCTGCAGTTCAACACCTCCTACATGTCTACCCCAAGCCGAGGATCTAGGTTTTGAGCATATAGGACGCTTTTGAATCAAGAAGAGAACGGACGATCGAACCAGAGACGCAATATGCCAAGGCGTTCTTTCTATTTTTATGTATCTCTGAGTATATACGAGAGCCCCCAGTAAGCACCGCTTCAAGAAGCGGAATAATCCTGGGAAAGAACGCATTGCGTGTACGGGCTCGGACTATAAAACTACCCTTGGCCAGCCACTAGGCTGTCCCGAGTCAGCCGCTAGGAGGCTAACACCACGTGGCCTTGTGCCAGATTTTATGAAGCGCTCATTGAAGTCGTTAGATATAGTCTGAAAGATTAGGAAGAACAGTGAGTCTATGGGCTAGGGAATTAATGCCTAATCGCTAAAAGACGTAACCGTGCGCGATTTATTCTAGCGTAGCTTGATCGCCCGTCTTCTTGTATATAATTAAATTGTGGACTCCTGTGTGACATAATTAGGGAGGAAGTGTTTAAAATTATATGTGATGTGTACGTTAATAATGTACCATACCTTTGTGTTATAAGTGTTGTGCAGAGCAAGGCCAAGATCGGGGATGAGATGAACTTGCAGTTTTATTATCATAAGTTGAGTGCATTTAAAATGGATACGACAATGGGTGTGATTGGCTAGAGCCCAGGATGGGGTAAGCCAAATTGTAGGGGTTTCTAGCTAAATACTCAGCCCCATTCTTAGGGGGTGAGAGTAATGGGTTTGACACCTACTTAACTGTAAATTAAAATCTGTAAATTATTTAACCCACTTGCCTTTTTTCTGTTTGTGACCAGTTTGGTCAAGTCATAAAATGTGTCTTCTTGTGTCGTGGCTCGCGCGTTTTGTGATGAAAATGTGTAATTTTCTGTGTATTTGCATGTTGAAGGAACCAGCATTTCCCCCCCTTTGTTTAATCAGTGAGCATCTTTGGGTCTTGGAGTCACCATCCACATTAGAATGCATGGTATTGGCTTTGTGTGGCAGGTTTTTGAGGATGGTCGAGAGTAAAGTAATATCGAGAAGTTATTTTTTTGTGTGTGTGAAGTGGCTGGTTAGGTGAATTAAATTAGGGAGTTGTGAATCAGGTTGAGGGAAGCGTATTTTATTATTTAATTTTACAAGTAAACAGTCAGCTGATAATTGTAGCCGGTAAAGATAATTTCATTCACGGTAATTAAGCCACTGATTTTTGAACAGGTTTGATATTTGAGCATTGGCTACGGTCAGATGCGAGTTGAGTGCATGTTTTATTCCCCCTGTCAATTTTTTTTCGTCAGTGGAATAATCTGTGCCGAAGTTGGGGTGTCGTGAAGAATAATTTTGTATCGCCCTAGGTAAGATGAGGTTTGTTTCAGTATTGTGATCATGACGAGATGTGATCATTGCCACCTATGTTTTTCAGAGTTTTCCGGCAAGGGACTGGGTTCGAGTCTTAGCCGATGTTGGAACCATCATTGTTTTTGTCAGCATTATTTGATTTCGAGCGTACACCAAGATGCAGACAATTTGAACGAGAAGAAGAAAGAGCCCCGCTTACGTTACTAAGCTGACCTGTTGAGTGATATCTGTGGCCAATGAGGGATTGTCTTTACTTTTAAATATTTTGTAAGGCTAGTTACTGTTTGCAAGCGATGTCCTTTATGTTTCAAAGCCGGGTAGTTGACAACCGCGCGCCTGTAAGTATGCGTTGTGCAGCGGGGAGGTTTATGATCCTCTAGCATTGGCCGTCATCAACTCGCCCCATCTCGGCTGTGGCGAGGTAATAAGCGGCCATGTTCCCAATGAGTGAATACAATGTAATATTCTTGTCCGCTGGTTCATTTGTTTATAAGTTTTTGTGTGCTTTTGGAGGTCTTTTGTCATTTTTGGATTCATGTCGAGAGCGCCAGTGCGGTTGGGATGAGTTGCTGTAAGCTCTTCGGATCTGGACCCCATCCTTCGTTGCCGAGCAATTCAAGTGTTTTTGTTTTTAAATGCCACGAGTTTTCTTTGTGAAGCGTTAAACCAAATACATTGCGCCCACTTTACCGGGTATATCGAGCTTAAAAGCGTATGGTTTATCCACCTGGGGGTGTGTTTAGCTATGTAACCAACCCCTAATCATGTCTGATAATGCGATCAGATCAGATGACAACCAGATAAGACCAGATATATAATATGTTGCTTATGGATCATTTCACTAAATTTATATGCAAGAGGTTTCTTTTTCGTAAAGGGTCATTTTTGTGTACTTTATTTTTATCAGGTTGTCCTTATCAGATTAGTATGATTTCTTGAGAGGTATCCATTGTCCAGGGCCTATGTTTAAGGTTACCTTGTTGAGCTCAAACAAGTCAAGTGAGGACGTTCTTCTTCTTATTATTATTACTATCAATCATGTAAATAAGTTAATTTATTAATTTAAATTTAAAATTCTAGAGCTCATTTGAAGTGGAAGATGGTTTATGGTTCTTTCTCTGAGTAATAGATTTTTTAAATCTTGTTTTCTTTAAGCATCCAGGAGATGTTATTATTAATTTCATTTTTGTTCGATAGTTTCAGTTTATTATTATTTCTTTATTCTTGCCTTATCTTGTGAGATCTGGGCACAACGGATGGACCTTACAGACTCCCTTACGGACTTTTAGTTTTAGAACAGATGTTTGCCCTGTTACGTTAACTTTTTTGGTAGCACTACAGAACAGGAGACCAAAGGTATAAAAAAATTTAGGTAGTGAAATTTGCCGAAGTACCTTTAGTAATGGTATCCGGAGATGTTAAAATAATAGATGTTGACTCGTCCGCTGCCATAAACCCACCCAGCCATCCCAAATAGATACACGACTTATATAGCAGAAATGAAGTCTTTTGTAGCCATCTTGCTTACTAAGTCAGGAATGCCAACCCCACGCATTTGGTACTATTTCACATCGGGTATAGAACGAGTAAACAAAAGAGCGTCGATAAAGTAGAAAAATTGCCCCAATTGTCAGTGTTTATTTATGTATTTATAATGTTTTACATACAAAAACAGACCTAACCTGGGGCTTACGCCCCAGACCCCCTTGCTTGTGGTACTAGCAGTAATTTTCCGCAAGACAGTGCTTAACTTAGTGGAAATTTGTAACAATTTCAAACTTTACGTGTCATATGGTGAATTTTGTATTGGACATGTTGGTAACGTACTCAGATGTTCGTTTTTCGGGTGTCACATGACGTATGACGTAATGTCCAAGATGGCGTCCATAGTGAAATGAAGACGATGCTAAAAGCATTATTTTCGTAAATAATCATTTGAAAGGAATTATTCCGGTGCAGCAGTGGCAATTGAGAAAGTAAAACGACTCCCAACATCTCCGAGAAAGGTTTGTCAATCATACACACTATATTTTCAGTAATATACCTTGTTGAAAGTTACGACGGCTTGGTCTCCTGTTCTGTAGTTTTAATACTTTTTTTTATACTCGTGGAAGGTTTATATAGGCTTCCTCTTTATTTTGTTATAAACGTGTTTTATTATTATTATTATTAGTTCATTTTTGTTCG
Source organism: Meconema thalassinum (assembly GCA_946902985.2). NCBI lineage: Eukaryota > Metazoa > Arthropoda > Insecta > Orthoptera > Tettigoniidae > Meconema > Meconema thalassinum. Next base: position 36,696,314 of record OX336398.1, on the reverse strand, counting down.
ATATTTTCTGGTTATTATTATTATTTATTTATTTAAATGAAAATTCCCCAACAGGAGAGCGATTAAACTTGATAACATGATGTCTCCTCCGCTCCTCCCAAAATCACTTCATTCGCGCGGAAAGCTGCCTCTTCCTCTCATCCGTCCACTTTTTCCCAGGTTGTCGTAATTGACGCATTTTAATTTCCTTAATGGGAACCTTATCTATAACTACTTGAAACCGATCTGTTATTCCTCCTGTTGTGCACGAGTTGTACTTGCCTGCAGCCGTGCGATTTACGTGAAAACTGTTCTGTCACGCTACCTGTTGGACACGAGTGGTATTTGCCTGTCGCCCGTACGATGCTCCCATCTGGCGAAGAAAGCTAGTACTACTTCTGCCGGATGCTCGCCAAGTAGCGCTTTGCCTTCTGGGTCACGAATTCCTCCGATGTCGACTGAAGTTTAACAAAGACTGGTTACCTAGGATACAGCTATAAAAGAAGAATTTGTTCTCTATTGGAATCCTTACTAGCGAGATGTAAAAAAATTGCAGCTCAATGATCATACCGGGCTTTTAGCCCTGAAAGGCTAAACTGACCTCCGTCCTGGAATATAATTATCCCCAACTTGATTCTGAAGTACTTCCGACATCTCATGAGAGATATTTTGACTTACTTAGTGTAATAATATTTTTCTGGCAACTCAACCAGTATAGTTTAGAAAAGGTTTGTAAAAACTGTCACATTGTTTGGAAACCATTTCATTACTGTCGTTTTATGTTTTATTGTCTTGGACGTATTGTAATTTCTTAATCTTGTGTTATTTTATGTTGGCGGTCTGTTAGTTCAAACTCGTGTTTTGGCCTAGCCTTGTGGTCGGAGTAACGGTAATGTATTTGTCGATATATTTAAAATAGTTTCCAATTATATATACTATGTATCTTTTGGGGGAATGTGGTTATTTCTTTTTTATCTGATCTACGATCCACGTAGAATCCTGTATTCATCTTGGTCTAGAGCAAGGACTTTCATAACCTTAATACCTATTATTTTTTATGTAAATTTTCCTTTTCTCCTTGTCTCTACGTAGTATACCTCATATAGGTACTGTAACTTGTGTCGAGGATTATGGCACTTATTTTGTTATCAGTAAATGTGACAACCTAGCTATTGTTAACGTTTCTTCCTTGTCAGTTAAAACAAGATGTTTTTGTTTTCCGTGTCGATTAAAGAGACATGTTTAGGATTTCATTGCGATCACACGTACCTAGAACTTGCTCCTGTTATAAAGACAAACTTAATTACTGTAATTGCATTGAGTTGAGACCAGATTTGAACTTAATCTAGTTTCGGTTCATACCTTGTGTATGGTTTAAAGGTAATTGATCTATTTTAATTAACGTGGGATAATTTTCTGTTGGTCTTTGACTTTTCATTTAACCAATTATTATGATTAATTCAACCCTTTTCCTCCTCAATCGATGGGATTCCTTGCTTATTATTTCTTAACTGTTTATACTAAGAATTTATTTCTTTTCAAATATTATTTCCTTCTTGTAAATTCATGTAATGTTTTTTGGTGTTCAATTATATATATATATATATATATATATATATATATATATATATATATCAAAAGTGACCTCTGTGTTCTTGTATCATAGGCTTAGTTATTCTCTCGTATTTTACTGCCTGGGTAAATGGTTTTGTTCAACACCTTCCACTTTCTTCGCTGGTATTTTTGGGGTCTTTTGTTTTTCTTTTTAAATTAGTTAGCTCTCATTAACTACCAGTGTGTCAGTAATGATCTTGTTTCGAACTTATCATTCGCGATTTTCGTCTGGCACTCAGTTCGATCTTCGAAAATTATATACTGATTACGTGTAAATCTCTCTGTACCACTTTAAGCCATTCTGTGCCGCATATGCTCTGTGTTATGATACCGAGTAGTTTTTTGGCAATCTGGAGCAGGCCATCCTGTAGATATGAGTGTAAAATTTGGCTCTGCGTTTTTCTAATTTCGCCTGTTATCGTAATGGTCTTTTGATAGAGTTCAGTATGTCTACTAGGTCTCTTAATCCTAATGCCGTTTCTGTTGATTGCTCCGTAGATCTTCAGGAGAATTTTTCGTTATTGCATTTCCAGTTCCCTGATCTTGGAATGGCCATCGATTAGTGTTGATTCAGCTGCATTTGTTGATTCTGGAAGAATAACTGTTTTATAATGTCGTAATTTGGCGTTCGTGGAAATACATTTCTTGATGTAATGGGCCCACGTTAGTCTGTAGGCCTTCTGGAGCTTAGTGAAACTGTCTTCATTGGCGATTCGATTAAGTCCTGAGGGCTGTATAATTTTGCCAAGGTATTTAAAAGCGCAGACCTGAGCGATTTTACCGTATTTGGTGTTTAAAGGGGATTTATTTTCTGGCCTTCTCTCCATATATTTGGTCTTGTCGTAAGGGATATGTAATCCGGTCTTTATTGCAATCTCATGGAGCTTTTCCACCGTGTAAGTTGTTTCCGATCTGTTGTATGCTACAATTGCAATATCGTCCGCGAAAGCGAGGCATTTGACTTTAGTTAGGTTCTCTTTTTTAATACCGATTTAAATGCCCTTTACAAGAAGTACCCATTCCCTAATTATCCTCTCCAGAACAATATTGAAGAGGATTGGGAATAGTCCATTCCCCTGTCGGACTCCAGTCTTGATTTCAAAGGGCTGTGATATTTCGCCCATGAATTTCACTTTGGATATTGTTCCTGTAAGTGTCAGTTCTATGATTCTGCGTGTCTTACGATCGATCCCAAATTCTTCCATTTTAAAGAGGGTGTCGCATTCAACAGAGTCGTATGCTTTTCTGAAGTCGATGAATGCAATCACAGTAGTAGGGAGATAGTGAGAGTTCTGACGCACAGCCTACATTCTCGTGGATTTTGTCGATATCTCGCGAACCCATGGTCGGATTTTAACAAATAATGTGTTGTTGGACTCGAAGTAACGTCCTTTTTCCTATGAATCAGTCGTTATAATTTAAAAAAACTGAAAATTTTTGTTGTTGAAAGTAGGCGATATTTTTAATACTAATGATTCTAAAATGTCATATATAGGGTAAAACGAAAGGTCCCTATACCCTTATTTTTTGAACAACACTTTTTATTTTGCTTCTCTTTTTCCCATTAAGTCCAATTTTTTTAATTCATATATTTTGGAAACTAAGAATTTTACAAAAACTTTTGTTGGCGTAAATGAATGCTCTTTACTCCCCTCTACCCAAAAACCAAGTTTCAAGTCTCTAGGGTAAAAACTAACAGTAGTGTTAGGTTGTGAGTTCTCCTGCACTTAGGAAGTTGTGAGACACTGGCAGCCTTGTGAAGGATGGAATAATGAATTTGGGGGAAGAATATTCGTACAGGGGCCTGCTTGGTAACTTATGAAAGTTTTTTTTCCGCTCTATCTGAATGTGAGGTTATTTTTTTAAATCAGTGGTTTATTGGAAACTGGTTTGGGGGAAAACACGTGTTTTTGACATTTTTGCTGATATCTCACGAACCAATAACGTTATAACAATGATTGACATGTCATATTTTTCGCCACGTTGCCCTCTTGACAAGGATGCCTGTGCCGAGTAGGAGGGAAACCCTATTTTGGGGTAAACACGTGATTTTAGACTTTTTGTTATATCTGGCAAACCCAAGGTTGAATTTAACAAATGAGGTGTCCTAGCACATGGGGTGACGTTCCCTTTTGAATGTGGTATTTATTTTTCCAAAGAAATCACAAAGAGCCTAACGCCATACATGTTGACAAAACAGATTTTTAAAACCTTTTATTCCAGTTTTAAATTTTAAATTAAAGGTGGTCTTACACAGAGAGACGGTACCACTGGGCGTGAGTTTTAACGAGCCTATCACCGGCCACGGTGGCCGTGCTCAATAGAACAATCGCTATTTCGATGGGGTGGTGGGGCGATGGTTCGCTTTCCGATACATTTTCAGGGCGGATGGATTGTGAAGTTCCAAAATGTGTGAAGCGTGCTAAGATTTTTTTACCCCTGAAGGGGATCTTTAACGTGTAAACGGTGATGAGTGACATGACAAATTATAATTTTATGATGCAAACGAAGCTGGCTCTATGTAGGGCAACGGAACTTGTATGTATGTGTGTGTGTGTTGTGGTTGGATTGAGGAGCAGACTGCCACTGTAGCAAGCAACCAAACAAGAGGATAACAAACCTGCTCTGCTAGCTCGTCAGTCTCTGCCACGATCTGATAACGCTATCTCAGGAATGTGCGGAGGCGTGTAAACACGTGAGAGACTCAGATAACAGTTCAAGGTCAAACAATGAGAAAATGCACACTCCCTATGTTGATAAGCTGACTGATAAAGACTGTGTTAATAATGCATTTACTGTTTTAGCAAACAGACATATACTGTAGAGCTCTGGATTGTGAACTGAACTGAGCTATGGAATAAAACCCTTTTGTTTTCGGTAAGTACATATTAATGATTATTTTAATGATGTAATGCTAATTAACCGTAAATTTGTAGTTATTGATAAGGTAATTAATGATTTTTTAAATTTATTTGTTTGCAGATAACCGGTATACCTGTCATGTCGGAGAGAGAGACCATTGCATCTTTGAGACCTTGAGAAGGAAACAGCAAGACATTACAAGTCAAGGTGAGATTTTTTAATAACCTGTTTGATGTTATATTTTTTATGAAATCATATATTAATCTGAATTTTTGTATTTATGGTGGTTTATTTTATTTATTTTTAGAAAGTTGGAAAGAATATCTTTTCCGCTGTAGCAGCCACCGAAACCACGAGAAGCTCTACAGTGGAACAATTGCCAAACTGAACTATTTAAAACTCAGGTAAGACTAACTTTAAAAGCTATCTCATTTTACCACTGTTGAAACCCCTAGACAAAAGTCATTACCTGTACATGACTGGGGCGAAGACTGCTTTCTTGGTTAATGACTGTGTATTGGCAACCGGCACAAGACCATAATGGTTGTTGACCGGGAAAGTACAATGCCATGTTCGATTTTTTTAACAAAAATTTAAATTCAATTACGTGTTGTTCCCTATGGTCTTAACTAATATCCATAGGTTTGAACAAGATAATCTGGACTATTCTTTTTGGTTTATGACCCTTAACAGTGATGAAATTATAAATCCTCTTTATGCTACGAAAGAACCAAAACGACATGACATTCTTTTTTGTTTATATATTGGTTAAAGGGGGATGTGACTGACTGCAGCATTATAAAAAATTTAAGTAGATGGGTTTCTGTTAGTTACAACATACAGTTTATTTTTTGAATGGTGTTTTGATGTTTTAATGCTAATTAACGCTAAAGTTTTATTTACAACTATTGATTGATTGATTGATTGAATGGTTATTTAGTTTGCTTTAGGTGTGTTAATGCGCCACAATCGTACAGTACATTACAGTAATGTGTGCCCTTGTGCAACGTTAATAACTTACAATACCTTTTTTTATTATAACACATGGCTTTAATACCAAATACAAGAAGTGAGCAAGTCGGTTTACCACCGGGGTTAAATTTAAACTCGGAAAACGATCGTTGACTGGCATTTGAATCTTGACCTGTACGCTCTCTGTCTGCACATAATCTCGCTGCAGCGGGTTTCTATTATTTGAACCGAGAAGATGTGCGATGTGTGGGTTGTAGTATTGAACTTTCGCACTCGGAAGAAGGGGACGATCCCTTTCGAGACCATTTGCGATGGTCTCCTCGTTGTCCTTATATGCTTAGAAAGAAAGTGGGTAACATACCAGTGTATCCATTTTACCGAACCACAAGTCCATTCGCTACTACTTACTTTGCTCAATCACAAATAAATAATAATGATGTATTACCAGCCAACAGTAGTGTTGATATATGTGGTCCATTTGCATTAGACAGTGTTGAATTTGCATATGCTTTTGAAAAATTGGATGTTCGCAAGACTAAAGCGCTAGCCCACCCGAAGTACTGGTCTGTTGAAAGACGTTTAGAATCTCATAAACATGTTTGGCCATTAATATTAAAACACATTACAAAAGAGCTATGTGAAGCTGGATTTTTTATACTGGTGAAGGAGACAAAAATATGTTTTCATTGTGAATTTGGTTTAAAGGATTGGCAGATAACAGATGACCCTTTTGTGAAACACGCTCGTTGGTTACCTAACTGTAGATACATTGTGTTGCTTAAAGGTTAGGAATTTGTGAACACTATTCGTGAAGAAAACGTAATTTTAGCACAAGACATAAAAGTGCCTTTAGAGTTAGATCACGCGGTACAAATACAGGAGGGTTAAAAAAAGAAGTGTCTCACCAACAGATACAAAAATGTGGCCAACAATTGTGTAAAATTTGTTATCAAGAAGAACTAAGTGTTGTATTCTTGCCTTGCGGACACTTGATAGGATGTGTCAAGTGTGCATTTGCATTTAACACTTGTGTTATATGCAGAAAAGTAGTATCTGCTACAGTTAGGACATTTCTCGCATAAATAGAATAATTTATTAACAATGCATGATGCAAAATGCCTATATCCACATTATTACTGCAAGCTGTTCTAGAGTGTAATAGGTATGCTTTTCTTTTGTGTATAGACTACTACTGTTCAGTGAATGTTATGAATGCTGTGGGGCAAGCATGTGGCTAAGAGACAAATGAGCTCAGCGAATTGCCAACGCATATTCCATTCCACATTATGAAGATTCGGAAATTGAAAACAGCATATGGTGATCGTTTAATTTATGTAAGTGAGTATTTTGAGACATTTCTGCCTACACGGTTTAATGATATGTAGGAGAGTGTTCTTGATGTGAATAATGCTATACACCCTGTACACCTAATTTATGAAGGTTTTAAAAACAATAGGTGAATGGTCTCTTTTAATTAAATAAAAAAAACAAATGTCAAATAATAATGAAAATATAAGTGAACACAACAGACTGAAAAGAAAAGAAAATATGTGTATAGAACCATAATGTTTAATTTTTAGTATTGTCTTTAAAAATATTATGATGAAACAATATATATATATATATATATAAATATATATAGTTCGTTAATAAATGTAATCGATGTTACAATGCTGTTTTATTTGATACAAAGTTAGAATACGCAACATTGCAGAGTGTACATGATTATGACAATAGATGCTCACTGAATACAACGTTCTTGCTTTACGATAGTCTATTAGAGTTTTTAAACACAAGGCTTGTTGTAGATCTATTTATAACAATGTCCATTTACTGTTGTTTTCGAATACTGGGGAAGCCGCAATGGTTTTATAGATGAGAAAACGCCATTCTCTTGTTTTTCATCATTATCACAATTATTATCATAAGCAGCATTATCATGATCTTTATCACTATGATTATAATCACCATTATCATCCTCACATCAGTGATGCTGTGCGGGTAGTTGTAGAGACTGCAAACAGAGCTCAGATGGGTAACCATTACTCACGTAATGTTACGTTACTTGTTACTCTAGATGTGAAGAATGCCTTTAACTCTGCCCAGTGGAGTGACATTTTCGTGGCACTTCATGATAAATTTATACTACCGAGATACCTCATGCGGATAATGAGGGATTATCTAAAGGACCGTATTTTGCAGTACGATACCGAGGAAGGACATAGGACAAAGAGATTAACCGCTGGGGCAGCTCAAGGATCTATTCTTGGGCCAGATCTCTGGAATATTGCATACGATGTCCTGCTTCGGGTGAAGATGCGCGAAGATATAATATTGGTTGGATATGCTGATGATGTTGCTGCTCTGATTGTGGCTCGTGATATAGAGCTGGCGCAACTGAAACTCAATCAAGTAATGCGACGTGTCACAGATTGGATGACGGAACATAAGCTGTCATTAGCAGACCATAAAACGGAGATTGTTGTGCTGACGAGAAGGAGACTCAACACTCTTGTACCAATGCAAGTGGAGAGACGATCATTAATTCATCAAGGTGTACGAAGTACTTGGGTGTGACGCTAGATACGAAGCTCACATTCTGGGCCCATATTCAAAGAGTGACGGATAAAGCAGCAACTATCTTGACCGCTTTGAGCCGATTAATGGGTAATATTAAAGGTCTGAAACCTAGCAAACGACGTCTCCTGATGACAACAGTCCAGTCCATATTACTCTATGGAGCTGAGATCTGGGCTGAGTCCTTACGGTTCGAGAAGTATCGTAAAAGGATAGCAGCAGTACAACGGAGAGGAGCACTGAGGATCTCATGTGCATATCGCACTGTTTCAGAGCATGCTGTTCTAGCGGTAGCCGGAGTAGCACCAATTGATTTACTTGCCTTAGAGAGTCAGGAAGTTTGGCGCACCAAAGAAGAACTGGGCATACACCAGGCAAAGACGTCTGCACACAACCATTGTATGGAACGATGGCAACAGAAGTGGGATAATGAGACACGAGGTCGACGGACGAAGAAACTTATTCCGCGTCTGGCTGACTGGGTTGATCGAAACCACGGAGAGGTCAATTATTATTTGACACAGTTCCTAACAGGCCATGGATATTTTTCGGAGATTTCTGCATCACATAGGCGTGGCTAATAGTCCTTTTTGTCATTATTGTAATGAAGAGGATGATGCGCTCCACACATTCTTTGTGTGTGAACGCTGGTGAACACATAGAAGAGATCTGCAAGCTTATATAGAGGTAATCACGCCGGACAACATCCTACAGATGATGCTCAGAAATGACCAAACATGGAATCAGATAGCTAATTACATAGAAGGTGTCCTGCGCCAGAAGAAGAGGGGAATGGATGCGTTCGAACATCCTTAAGAAAGAATGAAGAAAGAAGAAGTCTGAAAGGCTAAGTAAGCAGGACATCACTCTGAAGTAATGCGAGAGCGGTTCCGGGGTGATGAACACATCGTGGGAAAAGGGAGGTGGTTTTTAGTGGGTAAGTATCCCACACTACTGTGGAGTGCGGACCCTTCACATGTGTCTTTTGAAGATTTTCCACAGTCCCTCGTAATTTAAAAAAATCATCCTCAACATCAGCCTCAACATTACTAAAACTATCCAATTGCTCTTGATCCTTTTCCACAGGAGCCTTTTGTAGAGTCTGGGTTGCTTTTGGTAGTGTTGAGGGTTTCTTGAACGTTGAACTATCTTGAGCAGCAATATCATTTTCTTGCACTCGCTTTTTAGCATTTTCATGATTTTCTGTTGACAGCTACAGTTTCATGCAGTACACTACATTGATGATCACTGACACTTAAAACCTCACTATTCTTACTTTTTAGGTCACCGCGAAATTGTTTTGAACGTTGTTTTGAACACGCCAAATAACAGTTCCATCTTTATTGGTTCGTTTCACAATATAAGATTATCCTTTATAATATGCATAAGGCTTACCATATTTAGTCACTGATACTTCCATATCAACTGTCAAGCATAGACTAAGCTCTAGTAAAGACAACTTGGTAATAAGAACAATAGTTTAATGTGGGAGCAGATATGGGTGCAAATGTGGGAGACAAAGTAGGAGCAAATATGGGAGCAAAAAGTGGGAGCAATACTGAGAACAAATATGGGAGCAAATATGGGAGCAAAATGTGGGAGTAAAAGTGGGAGGAAAAGTGGGAGCAAAAAGTGGGAGCAAATATGGGAGCAAAAGTGGGAGCAAAATGTGGTAGCAAATGTTGGAGCAAAAAGTGGGAGCAAATATGGGAACAAAAATTGGGAGCAAAAGTGGGAGCAAAAGTGGGAGCATAAAGTGGGAGCAAAAGTGGTAGCAAAAAGTGGGAACAATGTGGGTGCAAATGTGGGAGCAAAAAGTGGGAGCAAAAGAGGGAGCAAAAAGTTGGAGCAAATGTGGGAGCATAAAGTAGGAGCAAATATGGGAGCAAAATGTGGGTTCAAAAAAGCGAGCAAATATCGGAGCAATATATGGGAGCAAAAGTGGGAGCTAAAAGTGGGAGAAAAAGTGGGAGCAAAAAGTGGGAGCAATGTAGGTGCAAATATGGGAGCAAAAAGTGGGAGAAAAAGTGGGAGCGAAAAGTTGGAGCAAATGTGGGAGCAAAAAGTAGGAGCTAATATGGGAGCAAAATGTGGGTTCAAAAGAGCGAGCAAATATCGGAGCAATATATGGGAGCAAAAGTGGGAGCAAATATGGGAGCAAAAGTGGGAGCAAAATGTGGTAGCAAATGAGGGAGCAACAAGTGGGAGAAAATATGGGAACAAAAATTGGGAGCAAAGGTGGGAGCAAAAGTGGGAGCAAAAAGTGGGAGCAAAAGTGGTAGCAAAAAGTGGGAACAATGTGGGTGCAAATGTGGGAGCAAAAAGTGGGAGCAAAAGTGGGCGCAAAAGGTTGGAGCAAATGTGGGAGCAAAAAGTAGGAGCAAATATGGCAGCAAAATGTGGGTTCAAATTAGCGAGCAAATATCGGAGCAATATATGGGAGCAAAAGTGGGAGCTAAAAGAGGGAGCAAAAAAGTGGGAGCAAATATGGCAACAAATACGGCAGCAAAAGTGAATACACAATTCAAGGTAGTTTTAAGTGCAAAGAAAATATGGAAGCAAATATGAGAGCAAAAGTGGTGTTTTACTAAAACAACTAGAAATAACAAACATAGTAATAAATTAACGTAACCTAACCTAACCTTACTTCAACTAACCTAACCTTACTTGACCTAACTTCGCCTAACCTATCTAACGTAACCTATCATAACTTCATTTAACCTAACTTCACCTAACCTCACCCATGACCTCAGGGTTACCACCAACTATACTGGCCTCTACACCGCGAGATGGTCAAATTATGAAGCAACACAAAATTAAAGTATCCTGTATTGTAACAGATTGGCTGAGAACCATAGTTGGGATTGGCACCCAGGACCTCAGGACTTTTGTTTTGATCATTATGGAAATGTTATTCCATTCACATTTTACCGCTTTGTTGGTTATAGTTTGTTTAATAGTAGCAACTGACTTATGAAATTCATTTGCATACTGCAAGGTCAGAACAGTTTTGGAGAAGGAATGATGTAGTGTTGGCGTTTTATGTCGGCTTATTGTGATGGCTTATGTTGCTGGCTTATTTCGGTGGCTTATGTTTGGTGGCTTAATTTGGTGGCTTATTTTTGGTGACTTATTTTGAGGGGCTTATTGTAAGCAAAATTTAACGAATTTTAGAGTACATTAAGGTTAGTGACTAGGGGTAGGAATGAGAGAGAGCTACCTAATTTTACCTCACGTCGCCAGCATAATAACTACTGGCATGTTTGCTATCTTGGTGTTTTGTTCTTGTAGTTGAACGTCAGGATTTTCTTCAGTGTGAACGGTTAGGCTCTTTCCGCTTGTCTCTCCCTTATTGTATTTTCCTTCATCTTCCACTCTAGCAATTTTCTAGCTTCACAGCGTGTCCCATACACGGTGCTGGAAATGGATACCTAATATAGTTTCTGGTGCAATGTGCAGCCATTGATGAAGGCTACATATTTGCATTACATTTAAATATTGCACCATAAGTTGCATCTGTCTGTTCGTGTCAGAAGTGATTGCATGTTTACATGTGCATGGTAGGCTGGGAAAGCATTGGCGAACCCCATACTGTTTTATATCTTCCTACTTGTGTGTGTATTGTGAGATGGCTAGCATAGAGCAGTTGATGGCTGTGGTCAACACAAATTAGGCATTCTAAAAACACAGCATGTGGAGGAGGGAAGGGGAGGAGGGATGAGATGAAAGAGGGAAGGAGGTTGATTGAACCTCAGAAACACTGTGTAAATGAGAATTTATTATCTACCTAACATCTAATGTTAACACTGAATGTGTTATCTAGCTATCATCTAATGTTAACACAGATAAGACATACATATGAACGCTCTATAACCTCTACAGAAGTTAATTAATCACCAATAGTGTTTTAAAAAGATGGTATATTGGCTTTCACGGCCAGTGAATTAAAAATCAGCAATTATTCTAGATTTGTGCCGTGTCTTGTGTGGGGTTTCGCCTAGGACACCAAGCTGGCTCATCGGCGGGCTCTTGGTGTCCCCTCCCAGACCCCCACAGGAGTGACGAACTGCGCACCACCTCCTTTATAATAGGTGCAACTGCACCACTTGTCTGCGAGAACTAAAAGCTCAAGCAGCCTTAACCTTTTATGATACAGATAACTTAGTACTCATAGTGGGTCTTAGGTATTTAACAGAGGGTAATACTTCACAGGATCCAAATGATCAGTTGCCGTCTGATAACCTGCAGGACGAGGCTGGCGATATATTTGACAACGAAAGGATAGCAGTTAAGGAGGAACATGAACTTCAGGTTCATTACGTCTATATTACGTCTCTTATAATAATACGAATACCACGGAGAGGTCAATTATTATTTGACACAGTTCCTAACAGGCCATGGATATTTTTCGGAGATTTCTGCATCACATAGGCGTGGCTAATAGTCCTTTGTGTCATTATTGTAATGAAGAGGATGATGCGCTCCACACATTCTTTGTGTCAACACATAGAAGAGATCTGCAAGCTTCTATAGGGGTATTCACGCTGGACAAGGGGCACTGGGGAGCATTTCGTAAACACTGTGATCTTGGGGCAGAACGTGGCTGTTACAATTGTGATTGGCAGAGGTTTAAAACATTGAAATGGTAACGGTTAGGTTGACATTGGATTAGGTTGGGATTATTGAAATGTTTAGACCGTGGACTTTTGTGGCCGGTGCCTAGTTTATTACCTAGGTTGCCTGGATGGAGCCGCGTCGTGTATCGGTGAATGTTTCCCGACGTTTCGACTGTCATTGCAGCAGCCTTTATCACGGATACGAGTTCGTGTCTGTACTCAAACTTACCGCTGGTTGGCATATTGGCTTTCACGGCCTGCCAATTAATACTCAGCAATTTTTCTAGGTTTATGCCGTGTCTTGTGTGAGGTTTAGCACATGAACACCAAGCTGGCTCATCAGCGGGCTCTTAATGATTCGCGCCCGGACCCCCACAGGAGTAGCGAACTGTGTATCGTATCTTAAGATATTTCATTCCCGGCAAGCGGGGTTAGGGTGGTCCGTCGGCTAAACATGTAGGTTAAAAGATTGTAAGAAGAAGAAGAAGAAAGGGAGAGGGGAGATTAAGCTAAAGCACACGTAAAAAGAGGGGATGTAAAGGAAAGTAAATGGCGCAGAGATCACCGCGACCCAGGAAGCCCCTCAGGGAAAAGACTCTCACCACACCCCACCAGGGAGGAACCCCCCAAAAAGGCCTCGTTAATTGATTATTAAAGGTACAAACATAAAGACATTTGTGGGCAGAATACAACAAAAGAAATAATACAGCAAGGGTGCAAAATCTTAGCTCGGAAAGAGTTGTTCAGGAGTGTCCTTAAAATGTTCATATCTGGAATGTAGCAATATCAAATAAACACCTGAGCAAAAAAAAAAAAAAAAACTTTACGAGCCTCACAGTAGTCGCATATGATGTGTAACATCTGACATAGAAGAAACCTCACGTGAAATTGTTGATAGACCGGTATTTTATACTAGTATTGGCACAAATATTAATCTATTGTAAAAGGGAGTGTTTTACAGATATTATACTTTATAATCCGGAACCAGCACTAGCTTAAATAAAGAATACGATATGGATAAGCTAGATTAATAGACGCGACACCGCTCATAACTTTAAATTCCTTATAAATAGGCCAACGTGCGAGTAAATGCAATGTGCACAGCAGTAGATCATGAAAGGCTTGCCCAGTTCCCGGACGTTTAGATTCACAGACCAACACACAATTTCATATGGATTCTGTTAAAATGAGTCGGATCCACTTCCGTCTGATACATGTCTGTCCCATTTTTCAAAATCACTCCCACAAAAATATCCAGCAACCGAGTGGAAAGATATTCACACCAACAAGAACAGGGAAGAGAAGAAAACACAAAAGGGATAAAGAAATGGGCAATACAATTGCGAAAGTCAAGCACATAGAGAAGAGAACTGTCAACAAAGATTTTATAATGTTCAGTTGGTGAACGATGGGTTGCGGTATAAGGGGCACTGTGACGGTAATCGATGCACTGGGGAGCTCTTGTATTCGTAGACTCTGTGATCTTGGGGATACGGAGCAGAAGTTAGGGTGATGTGCTATGCGCCTAAAACTAGGGGCAGACAGCCCCGGGAACACCATGCGTAGCATGGAATTAGAAGGAAAGAGGGAGTAAGTTGGAGGCGGGAAAGGGGGCAAGATTGGGGGAGGGGGGTGAGGGGAGGGTGTGGCGGTCATGAAGGATATCCTGGGAAAGAGGAGGAGCTTCTGTGAAGAATGGAAGGGAAGTACGTTGGGCGCGGGTGAGGTATTTCAAATGAAGGGAGTAAATGTGTCTGAGAATAGTTGGGATGGTGAAGTAGGTTGCGAATGGGGCTAAAGGGGTGTCAAGTTTAAGGTCATAGGCGCTGCGAATGGCATGGCGGTCGAGGATGGGCAGCTTGAAATTGATGGGAGGTATGGCGGTAATCCAGGCAAGAGAGGCATAGAGAAGGATGGAACGGGTAAGAAAGTTATAGAGGTTGGTGATTTGGAGGGAATAAGGCCCCAGGTGTAGCCGTTGAGGGTACGGAGAACAGTTAGACGATGATAGACTCGACGGTATTGGGTGTTGAGGTGGTGTTGCCAGTGAAGGTCATTCTGAAAGCTAATGCCAAGATAGACGGCGGTGGTGAATTCAGAAATAGGAACATCGTGAAGGGAATGATGAACTTTGTTACGAGGACTTCAGATACGGGATTTAGAGTTGAAGACGACAAGTTGGGTCTTGCGGGCATTAACAGTAATGTGGGAGGAGAGGAGCCTAGATTCCAGGGTAAAAATATAGGTTTGGATGTGACGGGTAAGGGAAGGAGCAGAACGGGCTAGGGCGAGAATTGCGAGATCATCCACGAATTGGTACAGAAAGAGAGGGGGTGGGGGATGGGGAATATCGTAGATAAAGAGAAGATATAGGAGGGGGGATAGAGGTAACCCATGAGGGACACAAGCGCGGAGGGAAAACGTGTAAGAGGGGGGATGCGAATTCGGACTGAAGCAGTACGATGGTGGAGGAATTGGTAAATAAGACGAATAAGGGAAAGGGGTAGAGGGAGATGACGGAGTTTATACCTGAGGACGGGATGGTAAACGGTGTCAAAGGCGTTCTCTACATCTCAGCAAAGAAGGGCGGCGGTATGGCGAGGTTTCACAAATGCATGACGAGAAGAGGTGATCATGAGTCGAGCGATGGGAGTGTAAACCAGCTTGGGATTCGGGGAGAAGGGGGAGAGATTCTAAGTAGGAGCTGATATGTTTGGCGAGAATGAGTTCAAGTATTTTGGATAGGACCGGACGGAGGCTGATTAGGCGATAGGAAGGAAGGTTGGAGGAGGGGGGGGGGGGGTTTCTTAGGATTGAGGAAAAGTAAGATAGAGGCATAGCACCAATGGAAAGGGTAGAGTATGGTTGTATAAATAGATCTAAGGGCATGGAGAAGGACTGGCGGGGCTTCCTGGATGTGGCGATACGTTATGGTGTCAGCGCAAGAAGGAAGGAGGGAAGGGCTATGGGTGGGGTCATTAAGGTGGTGGAGAAGAGGGGAGTCGGGGTTAATGAATTTACGGTTGGGGACGGGGGAGAACACGCTATAACAAGTAGTTCCGTGAAGAACTATACAGCCTATTTTCATATATCCTACCTATGTTAACTGTCACTATCAACATACAAAACTTCAGTTTGATTGCTGTAATAGATTCGTAGATATTGAGAACCGACTAAATATTTCGGATGGTCGCCATGTTGGATTTTATATATGTAGGTCTTAGAGTTATGTACTGTTACATGAAGATTATTGTGTACGTGTAGCATTCAAACTTCAATCGCATGATTAGGACACAAGAAGTAACAAGGAGATTTAAAAATTTCTCACAGCTGCCATCTTGTGGTTATGGAAACAATTGAAATAAATTAGATGCCAGTGGATTAATATTCGTATAAGGATTTACTGTACCCAGTTTCACTGCACTCGGATGGTCAAATTTCGAGGAACGTCCATGTGAATATTTATAATTCGCGTCGCCGCCATGTTGGATTAGTGATCACCAGGTTATTTAAAGTCCTATAGGTGAACTTAAGTCTATAGCCCCTATGAACATAAAAAATCTGTTTAATTGCTATAATAGATTCATAGATATTCAGAGCCGTCTAAATATTTCGGATGGTCGCCATTTTGGATTGTTAAATGTAAAGACCATAGAGCCATATACTATTAAAGGAAAATTATTGCGTAGGTTCATTATTCAAACTTTCACTTCGGTCGCATGATTACTACACAAGAAATAAAAACTTAATTTTAAAATTCGCACAGCCGCCATCTTGAGGTTATGTAAACAATTGAACTAAATTAGATACCAGTGCATTACAATGTGCATAAACATTTCCTGTACCAGATTTCATTGTGTTTGGAACATAAATTCGCGAGAAAGGTATATTTAAATTTTCAAATTCGCTTGGCCGCCATGTTCGTTTTGTAGTTAACCGGTTTTTGAAAGCCTTATAGGTAAACTTCCAGTAGTTCCCTTTATCTCTGTACAAAGTTTCAGGGTTATACCGCTAATAGTTTCAGAGATATAGAATGCCGGTAAAATATTCCGCACATCCGTCATCTTGTGGTTATGTAAACTATTGAACGAAGTTAGATGTCTGTGCAATAAAATGTGTATAAACATATACTGTACCAAGTTTTATTGCGTTTGGTTGGTTAAATCGCGAGAAACGTCTATTTAAAAGTCGCAAATTCGCGTGGCCGCCATGTTGGTTTTGTAGTTACCAGTATTTCAATCGTCACATAGGTGAATTTCTAGTAGTTCCATTTATCACCGTTATAATTTCAGGGTAATATCAATAATAGTTTCCGAGATATTAAATGCTGGTGATATATTTCGCACAGCCGCCTTGTTGGATTGGTCAGACGTAACAAAATTTGAAGAGCACGGTCGATGTCGCCTGGAATAATGCTATGAACTTACCGAGTTTCATTGATATCGCTCCAGCCGTTTAGAAGTTATTAGGAGGGGCACACAAACACACACACACACACACGCACACACGGACAAAAGGTGATCTCATAAGCCTATTTTTTTCAAAATTGAAAATAGGCTAAAAAGGAGCGGCAACGAGGTCGGATTTGCAGGATCAGTGGTACGGACGACAGTGTGAGTACGGATGAGGTACGTGGGACGTTGAGGTTGGGTTTTAGAGAGACCACGAAAGGTGGGCGAAAGTTAGTAAAGGTCAGGATTTTGGGACAGTTTGGTACAGGCATTGCTCTTAAGACAGTTTAATGGCTTTGATGAAAGATTTTGCACGGTGGTGGTGGAGACGATGTTGGCGAAGATAATCGGGATCACGGGTGCGTACATAGGAGCGATAGTAATCATGAGCGAGGTGGGGGAGACGAAGGGCTTTTGGTTGTATTGGAGGTTTGGTTGGATGGAACGAGTGACGAGAGATATGGTGACGATCAGTGGTGAGATTAGCAGTTTCAGTAACAAAGGCATGATCGCTAGGAAGGGAAATAGGAGGGGTGGGATGTGTGAGATGTGAGGTGATGGTAGAGCGTTAAGCGGGCCAATCGGTTTGGGTAAAGCAGCGGGAAGGTGAGGTCGGGGTCGGGCAGTGGAAAGGGGGAATATATTGGGGATGGTGATAAGGGCCGGTATATGATCACGTCCAATGAAAGGACGATGGGAGTAACACAAAGCGTGGGAGACATCAGAAGAAGATCGGGAGTAGAGTTGGAGATGGGGCGAGTAGGGGTGAGGAAGGGGCGCTCACTCCGCGGATGCTGCGAAGAAGGGTGTGAAAAGCTTGATTATCAGCAGAAGAATAAGACTTAATATTATTATCGGTGACGAGAAGTTGTGATCAATATATGTGAGAAAATCATTAAAATTAGGGGTACGAGGCGGGAGATAGAGAGTAACTATGGTAAAGGTTTTGGACGGGGCAATGACTTCTAAAATCAAATACTTGGAGAAGTGGTGAGGGAAATTATAGTGATGCTGAGTGTCAGTAAGATTCCGATGGAGTCCATCAGCCACACTTCCTCGAGCTGCGAATTGTGGTAGGCAGTGTACGGAGGTGGGTGTAGCTGTTGGAAAGGAATAAGAAAGGTCTCATTAAGGACGACAGCATCTGGGGAGTGTTGTAGAATGGAGACGTCCCGTTGGGGGTCCGGGTGCGGTACACCAAGAGCCCGCTGATGAGCCAGATTCGTGTTCCTGGGCGAAACCTAAAAAAATTGATGAGTTTTAATTCACGGGCCGTGAAAGCCAATATACCATCTTTTTGGAAGCCTTTATAGCGAGGTGAAAGTCTCCTTGAGCTTTTATCTCTCGCAGTTGGAGGTGGACGTGCGCTTCATAAGAAGGGAGGTAGTGCGCAGTTCACTACTCTGGAGTTCTGTGCGTGGAACATCATGAGACCTCTGATGAGCCAGCATATTGTTCCTGGGCGAAACACCACACAAAACACAGCAAAAACCTAGAACAATTGCTGAGTTGAAACGTTGTTTGTCTGTCAGGCACTGCTTGATAGGCATCGACCTCAGGCTGCTCCCTGATCGGCCAGAGACCGTGCCAGTCATGAGCTTAGAGAACTCTTTATGTATTGCTAAGCCTGAATCTGTCTTCGCGATTGAAATTATTAGGATGCTTCAAGGTCTAGAAGTCTCTTTTATTATCCTGTTTTGATATCTAAGAATTTTAGAAACAGTTTCGGACATATCAAATTCTATGGCGTGTCTCGTGACGTCAGTATGTTCAACTATTCCAGATCTGTAGTTTATTTGTTTTTTGTCCAGAATGTACTCTGCTATCCTAATGTAAATGCGACATTTTGTATGCTCTACGTATATCTCTCCACAGGAACAAGGCGTTTTGTCAACTTCTGCGTCCTGGTTTTGGCTCCTTTATCTCGGTTTACTTACGCACCTCTTCCGTCAGCTTGTTCAGTGGTAGCCTAACCGTTGCCACGTTGTGTTCCCTTAGCAACTTGAAGATTCTATTCGTCACCCCCTATATATATGGCAGAAAGGATTTGTTGTGGGGTCGATCTTCGTTCTTTCAGCAGTTCTTCGACATTGTTCTTTATTCCGTATGACCCTATTTATCTGTCCTATACTGAATCCATTAGCTAGGAGCGTATTCCCAACTCGCTCTTTCTCTTTATTTATGCTATCCTTATCGCAAATGCGGTTGGCT
Organism: Meconema thalassinum; assembly: GCA_946902985.2. Classification (NCBI taxonomy): domain Eukaryota; kingdom Metazoa; phylum Arthropoda; class Insecta; order Orthoptera; family Tettigoniidae; genus Meconema; species Meconema thalassinum. Next base: position 36,677,032 of record OX336398.1, on the reverse strand, counting down.
CTGGTGAAGAGTTTCCTAGCTACCATGACCCTCTGCAACTGTGGATGGCTTGAGTTTGCATGTAGGTACCGATCTTTATGAGTGGCTTTCCTATACACCCTGTGTCCGAGCGTGTTGTCTGATCGTTTATAGACCAGAGCGTCTACTTAGGCCAGTTGATTATTTTCATCTACTTCCATTGTTAGGTTGATGCTCAGATGTCTGGAGCGTGATTTGGGGACGCTATGATGCGCTAAATATCGGTCTCAGAGGCACTTCGGTCTTGTGTATTTTAGGTAGGCTGTACAAAGTTGGAGTTTTTGAGTAGTGAGGTTTTAGAGATTTCTAGTTCTCTTCTGTAATTGATGACTCGTTAATAAGCCGCATCTTCTTTCTCTCTATTTCGTTTATGGGGTTCCTTGGGATTGCCTTATAACCTGGGTCTGATCTACGGGCTTGGCATGTTTGATGATCTGAGACGCTTCTCTTGTAATTAATTCTGCTTCGAAGGCAGGTAGATGACGGATCGCACCTTCCAGCCCGCAGGTAATATCTTCCATAGGAAGACGTCTCGGCGTGATGGCGATATTAAGTACATTGCTTCTGATGTAGGGTGTGGTAGTTTAGTACAGAGGAATGAATTGACAGCATCAAGATTAGGAAACATGAAGTGCTGCATTGAAAGCGTCTAAAGACTGATAACTAAAAAAAAAAAAGAACAACGATGTTGTATCCTTGTCAGTCATCAATTTAGCCGCTTCTGTGATATCTCCCCAATTATTCTTAAGAATAGACTCATTTTCATGAACATTGGCGAAGCAGTGTTGCAAAGAGTGGAGGAAAGAGCAATGACTCCAAAATCTCCGACAAGACACACCTGACTAATCTATAGGTGTGTCTTGTATAACTGTAAAATGTTCAGACTGTATGCTCAATATATTATTGACGAGTGGAAACGAAGTCAGTTACCGGAACTTCTTGAAGACAAGTTTTCAGATATTGGTATTGAAAGTTGTCCCATTTATATTTTTTCTTCTTAGATCTGTAAAATTCCATTGTTCTTCTTCCGTGATAATGTAGTGGACTTTAAACACTTAGTACTTATTATTTCAGGCTGATATGTCCAGATACATCGGATAATGCTGTTGGAAAGATTTACCGAATCGGTAAAACAGTAAGAAAATGTGCTAACAGTGCATTTAGTGGAATAAATACTACCAAACCAACATTTAAGTAAACCATTGCTAGTCATAGTGGTAAAAACGCTAATCCATGTAACGTAGCTGAATCCAAGTTTACTCGGAAAGGAATTTTGAAGACACACAAACCTGTACATAGAAGCGATAGGTCATTTTGATGTAACTTAAGTGAATCCAGGTTTAATCATATAGGACATTTGAAAATACATAAGCTCATCCATAGCGGCAAAAAGCCCTTTTCATGTAACGAATGTGAATCCAAGTTTTCCAACAGAACATGTTTGAAGACACACAAGCTTATCCATAGCAGAAAAGGGCCGCTTTCATGTACCTTATGTTAATCCAAGTTTACGGAGATAGGACATTTGAAAATACATAAGCTCATCCATAGCGGCAAGAAGCCCTTTTTATGTATCGTATGTGAATCCAAGTTTGTCACTAGAACTAGTTTGAAGATACACAAGCTCATTCATAGCGGCGAGAAGCAATTTTCTTGTAGCGTATGTGGATCCAAGTTTACCCGGAATGAAAGTTTGAAAAGACACATGTTTATCCATGGCGGCGATAAACCTTTTTCATGCAGCATATGTGAATCTAAGTTTACCCAGAGAACAAGTTTGAACATACACATGCTCGTCCATAGCGGCGATAAGCCATTTTCTTGCAGCGAATGTGAATGCAAGTTTAACCGAAAACATTTGAAGAAATACATGCTAGTCCATAGCGGCGAGAAGCCATTTTCATGTAGCGTAAGTAATTCCAAGTTTTCCAACACAGGATATTTGAAGACACAAATGCTGGTCCATAGCAGCGAGAAGCCCTTCTCCTGCAGCGTATGTGAATCCAAGTTTACTCTCAGGGCAAGTTTGAAGAGACACATGCTCGTCCATAGCGGCGAGAAGCCATTTTCTTGTAGCGTATGTGATTCCAAGTTTACTTCGACAAGAAGTTTGAAGAATCACAAGCCAGTCCATATTGGCGAGAAGGCATAGCATATGCAGAGCCAAATTTACCGTAAGGAAATCCTTAGTGGAACACATGCGAATCAATAGCGGTGAGAGGCTATATTCATATAGCGTATATGAATCTAAGTTTGTCCAGAGAGGACATTCAGCCGTGAGCCCTTGAGGATGTAGCACCTCCAGTGGTGGGGCTACACACACCCTGCTTCCTTTATGATCTCGTGCAGAAGGGAGGAGATATGATGAAAAGAAAAACTAGAGATCTGACCCTTTAAAGACACACATGTTAATCCGTAGTGGCGAGTAGCCGTACTCATGAAGGGTATGTGAATTCAAGTTTACATTTGAGAAAATTTGAATGAACAAATGCTAGCCCATAGCGGCGAAAAATTATAATCATGTAGCATAGGTGAATCCGAGTTCTTTCTGATTGTATCTTTGAAGAGGCACATGCTAATTAAGAGACACAATTCCTAAACAGAGGTAAGAAACCATTCGTATGTAGTAAACCCAAGGTCATATTACCAAAAATGTGAACATTTTATGACATTACTTATGTTGGCAAGAAGCTATATTAATGTAGTACTGGGAGATTCTCTTGCTGGCGTGTGACTTTCGGCCAGCTACCAGGGGCGCATGCCTCTTCCGGCAGCCAACCGAACTCGGGTCGCAAATTGCGCGCGTCTATAAACCGTAACTATAGTGCATAATGGTAAATTCGCCCCGCAAATCATGATTAACACTCCAATGGTAGCGCGGATCACGATAGTGATCCAGCAGTTTGAGTTTTTGTCGCACCAGTCTATTTGTTTGACCGTTGACCTTGAGTATCTCTGTACCTTCCTTGTGCCCCATCCCCTGTCTGACATGCAGTAGCCAGCTATCCTTGGCTGATGGTTGTCGCTTGTAAATCATTTATTGTTGTGGATCACAACTGTGATCCGTGGGACCACTTTCGTGACTTTTTTTATGACTTCGTTCGTTTTGTTATTGCAGTGTCTTATCTCAGTTCATGTGCATATATCAACTCCATTTTATGAGTTTATGTTAATTATTGGTTTATAAGTGCAAAATGGATGCCTATGAGAATACAAATCGATGGCTGAATGAACCGTGCAGTGAGGAAGGTTAAGTACTTGGTGTTGAGGATGAGGACGTGGTTGAAGAGGACCATGTAGAAGTACATCCAAATGTGGACAATGATGTTGATAGTGGTGATGACATTGTTTCTAGTGGTGATGAAGATCCCGTTGATGATTGTGTGCTATCTAATTATTATACTGGAAAAGACTGAGCAAAGTGGAGGAAGTCAGTTGTTGCGCCAAGATCGCGCACACATTCTCAGAACATTATTGTTCATTTGCCGGATCCTAAGAACAGAGCTAAAAATGCTAGCACACATTTGCAGTGTTTTGAACTATTTTTGGACGACATAATGACATACAAACTAGTTGAATATACAGTACAAATATATACATGGAAAAAATCAGGTCTAAGTTTCAGCGTGAAAAGGTCTCAAGAATTATAGATGAGTGTGAAATTAGATTACTTATAGGTATTTTGTATCTTGCCGGTGTATTGAAGTCTGGAAGATGAAGTATGTTAGATATGTGAGATAATAGTTCTGAAACAGGAGTGTAGGCTTTTTTTTAGTAACTATGAGTGCACAAAGATTTAAATTTCTCATGCGTTTCCTCCGGTTTAATAACATTCGTATTATACTTGAACGCAGGGAGGTGGACAAGCTTGCAGCCTTCAAAGAATTATTTCAGAACTTCGTACTGAACTGTAGGCGGAATTATTCTGCAAGTGAATACCTCACCGTTGATGAGCAATTGTAATCTTTCTTTGGGCGCTGCGTATTTCGCCAGTACATACTGAACCCATGTGCCATCAGGTCCATGGATGGTCGAATCCATGCATTTGAGAAAGAAATCAAAGAAGCGTACAGTTTCTAATGTAACTTAAAGAAAGATCCAGCTAGGAGGCCAGCATAAGGTTGTGCAACCAACGAGGACCAGGTGTTCGAGAGGATGATATCATCCCTCTTGACATTCAGAAGGGGGCGAGTCACGAGTATTAATAACCGAGTGGAAATTTCCCAGGATTAGACAAGGAGGCCTGAATCGGAATTCGAGCTGACGTTGCTGGAAAATGACAACACCGCTTATGCGCCAGAAGAGGAATAATTAAATTTAACCCGTTTACAAGTATAATAATGAGTAAACAAGTACAGTACAGTGAATCATTTTGAATGAGAGATTTTTTAGTAAAGAGAAACCATTTAATAATTGCGCAGAAAAAAACTGCTAACGCAAGACGACGTCATTGGGGAAGTACCAATGCCTGTATGGAGGGGAGAAAGCAAAAGAAATGCAACACCCACACATCTGAGGACGAGAAATTAATTAATATCTCCGAATTGCACGATCGATTCTTAGGTGAAATGAGAGTATTTGACATTGAGAAGACGAGCTTTCGGAAGGTATAATTTTTATATTTGTGGCACCATTATTTTAGAAGTTGGCCACAGAAAAGGCTAGAGTCTTATTTTTTTGTAGTGAAATAGTATAAAGCTTCGGGCTTCACCAAGCCAATCATGCAGTTATTGTCAGCCTGCGGGCATGACACTGTGTCACGATCATCATTGAATGCAGTTATTCTGACAACCCGTGAGGGTGTTACTACGCATGCAGTTCCGACAGCCCGTGAGGGGCATAATCACGCATCACGCAGTACAAGTCCGTCCAGGGGGACGTAACGATGGATCATCAGCACATCAGTATTCAGACAGCCGTGAGGGGCGTAACTCTGCGTCTCTTTGAAGACAGTTACCAGTACTCCTTGAGGGGAGAAACGCTGTGCTACACCGCAGAAGTAATATCCGATAGCCATAGGCGTCGCAGTATTAACGACTTGCTTGCCTCCATAAGGAGTGGTCAAGAAGAAATTTAAAGTATCGCCGTATTGAAATATTAGGAAAATCCTAGTTACAGGATTTAGGCCCGACTGTATACAAGTTATAGTGAAAGTTCGTAAATTATAGTCAGAGCAGGCTGCGAACGTCGGACTTAAAGGCGATAGGTCGTTAAATAGACGAACGAATAGATCATAACGTACGGAAGTACCTTACCAGAAAGATAAACTGTTATTTAAATTAAAGAACCCAAAAAGGGAAGAACAGAATAAGGTTCGGAACGGATATCAGAAACGTAGGAGTGCTAGAACCGATCAAATAAAGAAGCAAGGAGACTATAAACATTATCTCCAGAAAGCAGGCGAACTATTCTAAAAGTACTAGACTCGAGAAGTACTAGCTGCTATAAACTAAATCTATAGGTCATTGAGGAGACCTCGATCCAAATAGACTTTCGCTAGGATCGATAAACAGATCTACAAAGAAGCCGTTCAAGCTAGATAAATAGCCGGTCATCCAGGATAGGAGTAGAAGAATTTGGATTCCAGGGAACAGTAGATGTGTCGAGACTTTCGTATTCTGCAGGATAGGAAGCCGACATCGAATAAATTTCACCCTTGGAAACGGGAATTTAAGAAGGTCACGTGTGAGAGGCTCACTAAATACGGCCTAGTGATCAAGAATTGTGAAGTGAAAATTTATCAAGATTGTGTGTTAATAATATTTTTAGTGTTTATTATGTGTTCAAAAGGGACACATCAGTGTATAAAAATGTCGTCAATGTTAAGTGTCTTAAATATATGTCAAGAAGTGTTTATACATAAGATGAATTCCTTTAATATGGAGTAAAAAGTTCAAAGTGGGCCCAAAATGAAGCACCGCACAAGAATAAAGATCATGGGACGATCTTAATAACATGTGAGTACTGAATTTCATTCTATTTTGGTGTCAGAAATTGGTTGTGTACAAATCCACCGGAGTTTTTGAGTGAAAGGGATGTGTTTTAATAAATAAATACTGAATAAGCAAGAACGCGGTCTGAACAATAACAGAAATTTGAGAAATTATCAATAATTATGTAAAGAATAAATCCCGTAGAGGAAATAAGTGAATATTAATGTATTTAACGAATGTCATAAGAGCAAGCGAAATATCAATGAATATCATGAAAGATATTCAAATAAAGTAAAGTTGAAATGTGAAAGAAATTGCTTTTGAGCTTGGGTAAAGAATAAAAGATAATAATAATAACTAAGTATGGAAATATTAAATAAAGATCAAATAATTTGATGTTAACATAAGAGCGTTAAAGCCTTAATATATGTGTAAGATATGATGTTCAAGGGAATATTTTAAAAGGGAGCGATTTATCGGCAACGGAAAGATTAATATAAGAATTAAAATAATATGAATTGTTACTAATGAGATTTGTCAGTTCATGGGAAGACATTTCGGCTTAAAATAATGCATAGCGCATAAAGAGCGCCAATAATATTAAAATGTCACGCTAGGAACGCGTAGAGGTTAAAATACTTGGTAAATTACTTATGGAGGGTAGTTGATTGCAGTGAATTGATAATTGTATAAGTCCTCTATTTGTGACATAGTATCGCGAGGCATTGTGTATGTATAAAAAAGGGAGCTAATATATGGTATTATTGAGCGTATGTCATATGGGCCACGGCCGACTTTAAATCGCATTTTGTATAAGTCCTCTGTAAGGGAATGGTTCCCGAGGCATATGAAGAGATTCGAACGTAGAATCTTCTTATGATAAAAGCCCCTTTTATTCTTCGTCGTCGGATGTGTATTAATCTTCCCAATCAATGAGGACCCTCTCATAATTAATAAATGCCAAGGTTACGAAAGTGGTCTTTGAACCAAAGAATAGTTGTTTGAATGTATACGGTACAGTAAAAGCCCGGTCGCTCCCCAGAACTGAATATAATGTGAAGGTTTGTTTTGAAAGCCTTGGAAATAAGCTACTAACGTGGGTTAGACAGGGAGTCGCCGTCACCCTCCGTGTCATAAATCGCGCCCGAGTAGAAGGGTCTAGCTCTCTTAGAGCGAGAGGGGCCAGAAACCGTCTCGTAAGATGTTGTAAAGAGAAATGAATACACCAGGAGTGTTTAAAGTTGTTAACGACCCGGGCGTTGAACCGAGGTCCTTGTAGATTGATATTTTTCGTTTGCCTGTTCAGATCGTAGTTTCTTAGTTGATAATGGTCTTATAAATATAAGAGATAAATAACAATCCCTATTGTAATGATGTATGGACGTAGGATTCCACGCGTTAATTGAAGGCAACTAAGTTTCGGGAGTAACTATAGTTTTTTGACTGTGTCAAGTATCTTCACGCTCTGGAGTACACAATTGATTTCCTGATTACCTTAATATATTTGTGAATATAAAGAGAGATGATAACAACTGAATGTGTGGACATGCCCAAAATATTGAGTTAGATAATTAACATAAAATTTAAATGTAATTATAAATTTGGTTTTGAGAATTAAGAAATATAGAGGATAGTGTTTGAGGTGTACAAGAATGACACCATTATTATGTAAAGCATGGAGCCAAAAGAGCTCGGAGTTATATAAAACTTACTGTTAATGCTTTATGGAAGTAAGACTAAGTAGGAATGGTTGGTTTATGTGGAAACCATATGTTTTAAATACAATATTTGTTTTATTATATTTGTGATTCCTTGTTCATTTGGAACAAGTAGATGATTATGGGTCAGTAATTAAATTGTTAAAGTGTTTGTAGCGCCATTAATTTTATTAATTAAATGTGTTTAAATAGGAGTTGATTTTGTTGTTATTTTTGCAAGTGTATCCTCTAGTTGATCCAAAATATGTGAGTCACAGAGTGGGGGAACTTACCGCTGCCCCGAAAATTCCGAATTGAGCTACGCTGGTATACTGTGATTGGCATATTTCGTGCTAAAAGGGCACATGGGGGTCTTATAAGTAATGTGCTGGATTAATAACTAGAGGAACACTTAAGACGGTCATTTCATGTAAAGTAAAGTAATGAAAGGTGTAGCTACAACATAAAATCTTAACTGACCGCATGGGTCCCTAGAAACTCATACCGAGCAGCCCTGTATATTATTATCAACCCCCTAGCAAACATTTCATGGCGCCCAGTACGCAGGGCTTAGTTTTCCTAGAAAAAACCCGAGTTTTCTCGAAAAATCAAAATTTTCATTTTTTGAAAAAAAATGGTTTTTCGAAATTTTGAATTTTAAATACTTCCATAAAGGTTTATGAAATTGAATAAAAGTATCAAAAGGGTACGTTGTAAGTGAATACCCGTACCAAAGTAAAATTTTTAAAGAAATTGGGACACACTGATTCAGAGTATCATCCCTCAAGCATGTACTAGTGTGGTTGCATTAGTGGCCCACTGTATTCTCATAAGATGGTATTGAGTGAGGAATTGCAGGGGCTTTTGGAGGCGATAAAAGCCGATAGTAATGAAAAATTGGAGGCTATAAACAATACATTGGGTCTCCAAAAGGATGAAAATAACAAAGTGTTCGAATCCATAAATGAGAGTTTAAATAAGTTGGATAGCCAACAGACTGAAAATAACCAAAAGTTAGGATCCATAAATGAAAGCTTGGAGTCAATAAAAACTGATAGTGCTAATATGGGAACTAAATTAGTAGATATCGAAGTTAAAACTGATACCATGGGAACCAGATTAGAAGCTATCGAAGTTAAAAATAATACCATGGGAACTAAATTAGAAGCTATCGAAACTAACTGTGTAACAATGAACAATGAAGTGAAGGCTGAGATAGATAAAATAAATAACAAGTTCCAAGGTTTTGACACTACGTTTGGAGACAAGTTAAGTGAAATTAAAAAGGAAAATGAAGGATTTTATTCAGGATTGCAAGTCCAAATAAAGACTATGAACAAAAATATGGTAGATTCCCAAACTACATGTCAAGAAAATTTTAAAATTTTAGAAACTAGATTAATTGACATAGAAACAAAGGGTGATGATTGTGAAAAGAAACTTGTAACCCAGATCCAAGGTGTGCAGGAAAAATTAGAAGCTCAGATAAAATCTAACAGCGATATTTGTGAGGCTTCCCGGAATGAAATAAAACAAAGCGTGAATAAGCTAGGAGATAGATTTGAAGGGGTTGAGAAAAAAATGGGAGAACTTGAGGGAAAAGTCAATAAAGTTCAAACCGAAGTAACTGAGTTGAAAAATCAAAATCAAAAGGATGTTAAGGATATGAAAGAGCAGATTGATCTTTTTACCGGGCAGGTAGATGAGAACCTGAAGAAGTACGAAGCGGAAATAAATAAAAATTTAAGTGAATACGGAGAGCATCTTCAGAGAGAAAGAAAACAACGAAATGAAGAAAATGAAGAAAGTACCCATAAGATAAATGAAATAAGCAAGGGTATTAATGAGGTTCAGGAAACCATCGGAACATTAAAGGTTCATGTAGGAAAAACCAATAAGGAAGTAAATCAGGTCCAAGATGAAATGATGAAATTGTATAAGAGTCAAGAGAAAACTGAGGGAAAGCTTGAAGGAATTAAAGTAGATATGGTTAAAGGACGAAAAGAAGTGGAGAAGCAAATAAAGGAGATACGAGAAGGCCTGGATACCATAGGTGACGGGAAACCAGAAATTACAGACCAACAGGCTAAGATCATTAAGAAAGAGGTAGAAGACCAAATAAATGAGTTCAGGGATAGCTTCAGGGATGAGAAATTCCAACTCAAAAAGGTAGAGGAAGATATTAAAAGGAATCAAGAAAGAATTCAGAATGAATTAAGATCCCGATTAGAGAGGACTGAACATAAGAATAGTCAAATAGAAATTCAACTTATGGCTAATGAAGAAAGTGCCCGAAGGGAAAGGAAGTTAGAATTCGAGAATCAGGAGGAGTTTCCAAAGACAGGATGGGTAGATTCCCGTGAACAAGGCACAGATACGGAGAGGGACTTAGGAGGGGAGAGCCCTTATAAGAACCCAGGATATCCGATGGCGATGTCAACCCCGTACATGAATCAGATAAATGGCCAGATAATAAACATTATTAAATCCAATGAGGACAGACCAGTAAAGTTTACGGGTAATAACATGTCTATTACTCCAAAATACTGGCTAAAAGAAGTGGCAGAGTATCTCAACGAAATGAAGGTTCCTCAGGATCGGAGACTGAGAGCTATTGAAAAACTGTTGGCAGGTGATTGTCTCACCTGGTTCAGAAGCTTCAGATACACCTTTGATACGGTGGAAGGCTTTAGGGAAGCATTTTTAAAACGATATTGGGCAGCAGACGTCCAAGAGAATTTAAGGCTAGATCTGTACTCTAGGAAGTACAGCACCAATGCACCCACTAAATACTCGGAATTTTTCACCGCTCAGCTGTGTAAATTCCGCGAACTGGATATTGCTCCGGCGGAAAACGACCTGTGTGCCGCCATTGCAAGACAGCTTCCGTATGAGATTCAGAGGCTGTTAATCTCATCCAAAGCCAGAAGTGCTGTGGAAGTGGAAAGTGTATTACGTCAGTTAGATATGATGACTTCGCACGTAACTCCTCGGCATCAAAGACAAACTGAGCAAGTACACATGGCCAGCAGTCAGGAAACTGGAGAAAAACCAGCGACCAGGAATCAGTCCACCAGCACGGATACTCAAGGACTAGATCGAGAGTATGGGCACCAGGAGCCTAGAAGGATACAGCCATATTACAGGGGAGGATATCGAGGAAGAAATCCTAGAACTACGGGTTATAGGCAACAAGAAAGCCGACCCTATAACAATAACCATCAAAGGCCGGACAACAGAAAGAAATGGGAGAATTATCCCAGAAGGAATGTAAGGCCAGACGATAGGGATGATGAATATCGGGCCGAAATAGAAGAAAGATATCAGGAAAGTCTTCGTTATATGAACGAAAGACCAGATGAACCTGATAGGCAAAAAGTCCGTTGGAGTGAGGCAATCAAGAACCGGAAATCACCCGACCGACTAGACGGAGCTCAAAGCTTGGAATTACAAGCTCAGTTAAAGAATGAGGGAAAAGGGAGCCCTCAGGATAAAAAAAAACTCCAAATTTAAATTGTCAAAAGTGGAAACATACCAGGAGCTGGGAGGAGGTAGAAATTGTAAATTGGATAACCAGACCAGATGAACTAATTAACGAGGATGTGGAAGGAATCCCACCTGTTAAAAGAGAACTACCTATAATTATGCTTAGGATAGAAGGATTACTGGTCAGAGCATTGATTGATACTGGATCCACAATAAGTCTAATTACACAAACCCTTTTAAATGAATTGGAAACAAGGGGCCGAGTATTAAAGATTCCCACATCAAGTGTAAAGATTAAGGGAATTATCCCTGAAAAATCTTTGACATGTAAATTTCAGGTATACATTGATCTGATCATGGGTAACGCTGAAATTTCGCAGTGCTTTTTGCTGGTAAATCAATTACCGTATAATGTCATATTAGGTATTGATTTTATCCGTGAGAACAAGGTCATTATAGACCTAGCGCAAAACTGCATTAGAATTCAAAGAGAGGATGTGGATGAACAAAACATTAACCTACAGGAACAGGATGCGAAAATAGAAGAACAGGTATGGCATATGGAAGAAGTGAGTGAGGAAGATTATAAGGACATAGAAAAGATATTTGAAGTCCTTAACATAGAACTCGAAGATAATGTGGAAAATGAGTTCGAGACCAACCTGTCAGGAAAAATGGAGGAAGCTAAAGTCAGCCTCGAAATTAAGGAACAGTTAAAGAAATTATTATTGGATTATAGGGACGTATTTGATTCCAAGCCAGGGAAGATTGAAAATTTTAAATACGCGTTCCAGGTCAATGATTGGGCACCGTTCAAACAAAAACCATACCCGGTTGCGGAAAAACATTACCCACAAACTAAGAAAACACTGCAGGAGATGATGAATGCAGGTGTTATAGAAAAGATGGCGACACCATATGTTAGTCCATTAGTGATTGTGAGTAAACCGGATGGCTCAGTAAGGGTGTGTTTAGATGCCAGAAATTTAAATGCAAAAATCATACCAGAAAATGATTCGGCACCACCCATAAAAGAAATACTGAGGAAGTTCAAAGGCAAGAAGATTTTTACAAATATTGACATGACTTCTTCGTATCATCATCTCGAACTGGAAGAGAAAACCAGCTTGTTGACTGGATTCCAGTTCGACCAACAAACATACTGCTTTAGAAGATGTCCGTTTGGATTAAAGACTGCAGGATCTGCATTAATAAGAGCGCTTGATCGAAACCTGTCAGAGGAAGTGAAAGATTGCACTATCCGATACGTGGACGACATCTTGCTTACCTCGGAGAACATTGAGGAACATTTAGAAAATTTGAAGAAATTATTGGAAGACTTAAGAAGGGCAAATTTTAAAATAAATTTAAAGAAGTCGAATTTTTGTAAAAGGCAAGTGACATTTTTAGGGCATGTGATTGACAAGGATGGTGTTAAACCAAATCCATGCAAATTGGAATCGATAAGGGATTTTCCAAGGCCTTTGAAGGTAAAGAACGTTCGCCAGTTTTTGGGATTGATTGGGTTCTTCTCAGGACATTGTCCATCATACACCAAAACGGTTGCACCACTACAGGACCTTCTGAAGAAGGGGGGCAAGTGGAAATGGACGGAGGAAGCAGAAAAAGCATTTGTAGAGGCCAAGGAAATGCTTTTAAATTACGTGAAGCTAGGATATCCTGATTTTAATCAGAGATTTATTATTCAAACAGACGCATCCCAGATTGGAATAGGGGCAATGCTATATCAGGAGAACCCGGAAAACCCTGATAAGAAGAACTATCTAGCTTTCACAAGTAGGAGACTGAAACCACACGAGAAAAATTATACGATCAGCGAGATCGAGCTGTTAGCGATATTGCACGCATTGCAATATTGGCGGAAGATCGTATATGGGTTTCAGGTCATTCTAAGGACGGATCATAAAGCCTTAACCTTTTTGATGAAGACTGATTTATCCAGTCAAAGGTTGATGCGTTGGGCTTTATACATTCAACAATTTGATGTCAAGATAGAGTACTGCCCAGGAAAAGAAAATATAGTTCCAGACTACTTAAGTAGACAGCCAGAGTCCATAGAAGAGGAAGTAATGGCTATAGATTTGGAAGACAGGGATCAGCGTACTCTTAATGAGTTAAGAAGCATTAGTCAAATACAACGGGAGGATCCATGGATGAACATGCTCATATCTTTCCTTGAGGGAAGCTTGATAAGAGGAACACCAGCGTACACGGAAGCTGAGAAGATAGCACAAGACTACACGTTTTATAATGGGTTATTATATAAGTTTGTGGACTCTGACCATACAAAATTAAGGATTGTTGTACCTGCAATTTTGCAGAGGAAAATAGTATGGTTAGCCCATAGATCGTTCGGACATATGGGAGTCGACAAAACAGTCTCGATGCTGAAAGAAGCATTTGTATGGCCGAGACTGAGAGAAACTGTAAGGGACACGCTAAAGACATGTGATCTATGTCAAAGGATCAAACCTAATGCATTTCTGATGAGACAGAAGCCTATACCATTGTTGCCCGAAAGGCCCGGCCAAATCATATCTATTGATAATTTTGGACCTTTGCCAAAGGCGAGAAGAGGAAATCGACACATAATGGTGGCTATGGATGTCTTCACTAAAATGGTTGTCCTTGCTCCCATACAGAAGACTAGTACCAAACAGGTGTTAAACCGACTTAAAGAAAATGTGATACCGATTCTGGGGAAACCTGAGAATTTGTTGTCGGATCACGGCAGTTGTTTCACCAGTGTAGAGTTTAGACGAGAATTAGAAAGACTTGGAATACGTCAGATTTTGTCAAGTATTCGCCATCCTGAGGAAAATCCTGTAGAAAGAGTTATGAGAGAGACGGCCAAGTATTGTAGAATATACTGTGCCGAAGAAAATTGGAAGTGGATAGATATCTTGGATATTATCGAATTTTGTATAAATAATACAATCCATGAATCCACAGGAGAGATACCCATAACGTTACATCGGGATGAGCAACCAGAAAGACCTTGGAGTCTGGTAATTCCTAGGCCAGCAGACGCTCAGCCTGGAAGAGATGTACGTATTAGAAGAGCCTTTGAGCATCTAAAAGCCCAAGCCGACAGGAGGCAGAGAAGAAATAGGCATAAGAGGTATCATCGACCATTATTAGCAGGAGAAATGGTGTTAGTGAAAAGACCAGCCATTTCGGATCCAGGGAACCGTGTGTACAAGAAGTTCCAGAAAATGTACCACGGACCATATCAAATAATCAGAGATTTGAGGAATAACGCATATAGAATTCGGCACTGTGAAACGGATCACGAAGTGACCATGAATTCAGCAAATTTGAAATTATATTACCCTCCCGAAAATTTTGATGAAGAAAATGAACAAGCCCTGGTTTTGGAAACATTCAGGGATGAATCCGCTTTTGACATAAACAAGAATAAGGAAGAAATAGAAAATAGAGCTCAAGCATTCGAGTGCGAATGCGAATTGGAGAAATTATATTGGGAAATTAAAGAAATAATTGAATTTATTGAAGAAGAAAATTCCAATTTAAGAAAAGAAAATGATGAAATAAGGAAACGGGTAGGGATAGACCAAACCCGTAAGGAAGAATGAGGTTCTGGGGACTTAAAGTCCAGACAAATAAAGAAAGAAAGAAAGGGTAGGGACAGAGCATACCCGACCTACACAATTACCGGATACGACTTTAAAGAAGTAAAAACAACGGAAGGTACGGACAACGTTATGATGGCTTCTAAGAATAAAGACAGATATGATTAATTGAAATAAATTTCCTCAAAATTTTTCGAAAATTTATTTACCTAAGGAGGGGAGAGATGAACCCATGTGCCATCAGGTCCATGGATGGTCGAATCCATGCATTTGAGAAAGAAATCAAAGAAGCGTACAGTTTCTAATGTAACTTAAAGAAAGATCCAGCTAGGAGGCCAGCATAAGGTTGTGCAACCAACGAGGACCAGGTGTTCGAGAGGATGATATCATCCCTCTTGACATTCAGAAGGGGGCGAGTCACGAGTATTAATAACCGAGTGGAAATTTCCCAGGATTAGACAAGGAGGCCTGAATCGGAATTCGAGCTGACGTTGCTGGAAAATGACAACACCGCTTATGCGCCAGAAGAGGAATAATTAAATTTAACCCGTTTACAAGTATAATAATGAGTAAACAAGTACAGTACAGTGAATCATTTTGAATGAGAGATTTTTTAGTAAAGAGAAACCATTTAATAATTGCGCAGAAAAAAACTGCTAACGCAAGACGACGTCATTGGGGAAGTACCAATGCCTGTATGGAGGGGAGAAAGCAAAAGAAATGCAACACCCACACATCTGAGGACGAGAAATTAATTAATATCTCCGAATTGCACGATCGATTCTTAGGTGAAATGAGAGTATTTGACATTGAGAAGACGAGCTTTCGGAAGGTATAATTTTTATATTTGTGGCACCATTATTTTAGAAGTTGGCCACAGAAAAGGCTAGAGTCTTATTTTTTTGTAGTGAAATAGTATAAAGCTTCGGGCTTCACCAAGCCAATCATGCAGTTATTGTCAGCCTGCGGGCATGACACTGTGTCACGATCATCATTGAATGCAGTTATTCTGACAACCCGTGAGGGTATTACTACCCATGCAGTTCCGACAGCCCGTGAGGGGCATAATCACGCATCACGCAGTACAAGTCCGTCCAGGGGGACGTAACGCTGGATCATCAGCACATCAGTATTCAGACAGCCGTGAGGGGCGTAA
The DNA here is from genome assembly GCA_946902985.2 of Meconema thalassinum. NCBI lineage: Eukaryota > Metazoa > Arthropoda > Insecta > Orthoptera > Tettigoniidae > Meconema > Meconema thalassinum. The sequence continues at coordinate 36,661,128 of OX336398.1, read as the reverse complement.
CTCTGCGTCTCATCGAAGACAGTTACCAGTACTCCTTGAGGGGAGAAACGCTGTGCTACACCGCAGAAGTAATATCCGATAGCCATAGGCGTCGCAGTATTAACGACTTGCTTGCCTCCATAAGGAGTGGTCAAGAAGAAATTTAAAGTATCGCCGTATTGAAATATTAGGAAAATCCTAGTTACAGGATTTAGGCCCGACTGTATACAAGTTATAGTGAAAGTTCGTAAATTATAGTCAGAGCAGGCTGCGAACGTCGGACTTAAAGGCGATAGGTCGTTAAATAGACGAACGAATAGATCATAACGTACGGAAGTACCTTACCAGAAAGATAAACTGTTATTTAAATTAAAGAACCCAAAAAGGGAAGAACAGAATAAGGTTCGGAACGGATATCAGAAACGTAGGAGTGCTAGAACCGATCAAATAAAGAAGCAAGGAGACTATAAACATTATCTCCAGAAAGCAGGCGAACTATTCTAAAAGTACTAGACTCGAGAAGTACTAGCTGCTATAAACTAAATCTATAGGTCATTGAGGAGACCTCGATCCGAATAGACTTTCGCTAGGATCGATAAACAGATCTACAAAGAAGCCGTTCAAGCTAGATAAATAGCCGGTCATCCAGGATAGGAGTAGAAGAATTTGGATTCCAGGGAACAGTAGATGTGTCGAGACTTTCGTATTCTGCAGGATAGGAAGCCGACATCGAATAAATTTCACCCTTGGAAACGGGAATTTAAGAAGGTCACGTGTGATAGGCTCAGAAATACGGCCTAGTGATCAAGAATTGTGAAGTGAAAATTTATCAAGATTGTGTGTTAATAATATTTTTAGTGTTTATTATGTGTTCAAAAGGGACACATCAGTGTATAAAAATGTCGTCAATGTTAAGTGTCTTAAATATATGTCATGAAGTGTTTATACATAAGATGAATTCCTTTAATATGGAGTAAAAAGTTCAAAGTGGGCCCAAAATGAAGCACCGCACAAGAATAAAGATCATGGGACGATCTTAATAACATGTGAGTACTGAATTTCATTCTATTTTGGTGTCAGAAATTGGTTGTGTACAAATCCACCGGAGTTTTTGAGTAAAAGGGATGTGTTTTAATAAATAAATACTGAATAAGCAAGAACGCGGTCTGAACAATAACAGAAATTTGAGAAATTATCAATAATTATGTAAAGAATAAATCCCGTAGAGGAAATAAGTGAATATTAATGTATTTAACGAATGTCATAAGAGCAAGCGAAATATCAATGAATATCATGAAAGATATTCAAATAAAGTAAAGTTGAAATGTGAAAGAAATAGCTTTTGAGCTTGGGTAAAGAATAAAAGATAATAATAATAACTAAGTATGGAAATATTAAATAAAGATCAAATAATTTGATGTTAACATAAGAGCGTTAAAGCCTTAATATATGTGTAAGATATGATGTTCAAGGGAATATTTTAAAAGGGAGCGATTTATCGGCAACGGAAAGATTAATATAAGAATTAAAATAACATGAATTGTTACTAATGAGATTTGTCAGTTCATGGGAAGACATTTCGGCTTAAAATAATGCATAGCGCATAAAGAGCGCCAATAATATTAAAATGTCACGCTAGGAACGCGTAGAGGTTAAAATACTTGGTAAATTACTTATGGAGGGTAGTTGATTGCAGTGAATTGATAATTGTATAAGTCCTCTATTTGTGACGTAGTATCGCGAGGCATTGTGTATGTATAAAAAGGGAGCTAATATATGGTATTATTGAGCGTATGTCATATGGGCCACGGCCGACTTTAAATCGCATTTTGTATAAGTCCTCTGTAAGGGAATGGTTCCCGAGGCATATGAAGAGATTCGAACGTAGAATCTTCTTATGATAAAAGCCCCTTTTATTCTTCGTCGTCGGATGTGTATTAATCTTCCCAATCAATGAGGACCCTCTCATAATTAATAAATGCCAAGGTTACGAAAGTGGTCTTTGAACCAAAGAATAGTTGTTTGAATGTATACGGTACAGTAAAAGCCCGGTCTCTCCCCAGAACTGAATATAATGTGAAGGTTTGTTTTGAAAGCCTTGGAAATAAGCTACTAACGTGGGTTAGACAGGGAGTCGCCGTCACCCTCCGTGTCATAAATCGCGCCCGAGTAGAAGGGTCTAGCTCTCTTAGAGCGAGAGGGGCCAGAAACCGTCTCGTAAGATGTTGTAAAGAGAAATGAATACACCAGGAGTGTTTAAAGTTGTTAACGACCCGGGCGTTGAACCGAGGTCCTTGTAGATTGATATTTTTCGTTTGCCTGTTCAGATCGTAGTTTCTTAGTTGATAATGGTCTTATAAATATAAGAGATAAATAACAATCCCTATTGTAATGATGTATTGACGTAGGATTCCACGAGTTAATTGAAGGCAACTAAGTTTCGGGAGTAACTATAGTTTTTTGACTGTGTCAAGTATCTTCACGCTCTGGAGTACACAATTGATTTCCTGATTACCTTAATATATTTGTGAATATAAAGAGAGATGATAACAACTGAATGTGTGGACATGCCCAAAATATTGAGTTAGATAATTAACATGAAATTTAAATGTAATTATAAATTTGTTTTTGAGAATTAAGAAATATAGAGGATAGTGTTTGAGGTGTACAAGAATGACACCATTGTTATGTAAAGCATGGAGCCAAAAGAGCTCGGAGTTATATAAAACTTACTGTTAATGCTTTATGGAAGTAAGACTAAGTAGGAATGGTTGGTTTATGTGGAAACCATATGTTTTAAATACAATATTTGTTTTATTATATTTGTGATTCCTTGTTCATTTGGAACAAGTAGATGATTATGGGTCAGTAATTAAATTGTTAAAGTGTTTGTAGCGCCATTAATTTTATTAATTAAATGTGTTTAAATAGGAGTTGATTTTGTTGTTATTTTTGCAAGTGTATCCTCTAATTGATCCAAAATATGTGAGTCACAGAGTGGGGGAACTTACCGCTGCCCCGAAAATTCCGAATTGAGCTACGCTGGTATACTGTGATTGGCATATTTCGTGCTAAAAGGGCACAATACCTAGCAAACCGGCAAAGCACGGAATTATATTAATTGCACTCGTTAACTGTAAAAACATAGACTCTCACAACCTTGAAATATATGTAGGTGTTCAACCTGATGACCTTTTAAGCGGAGCAATGCGCCAAATGAAGTACTGAAACGTATTGTGGAACCAGTTCGAATAGAAATATCACGGCTGATAACTGGTTTACATCAATTCCTTTGATGCTTGAGATAGTAGAGGACAAGAAACTAACATACAAGGGAAGGCTAAGAAAATATAAACGGGAAATGCCAGAGGAATTCTTGCCCAACAAAACTCGAGAGGTAAAAAGTTCATTGTTTGGCTTTCATAAACAATGTACTCTAGTATCTTACGCCCCCATAGAGAATAAAGCAGTCCTAGTAGTGTCTTCAATGAATCATGATAATCGTATAGACGAATCTACAGGCTTTGACAGAAAATAGATTTTCACGTTATGCAATGAAACAAAATATGGTGTTGATATGTTGGATAAGGTGTGTGGACAATTTGATGTTTCGAGGAATTCTCGGACATGGCCTCTATCTTCTTCGACTGCCTGAATATTGGCGGCATCAATGCTCGAATACTTTTTTCTGCAAATATTCATTATGAAGTAGTGTCTCGCCAAAATTTCCTGCGAACCTTGCTTTGGATTTGATGAAACCTGAAATTCAAAGGGGAAACAACCTGGAAATGATTCCAACAGAAATTAAGTGTCGTAGAAAGTTGCTTTTGAAAATTGACGAAGATCCTGTCCCACCTCTTGCTAAAGCAAGCAAGATGGGCCGCTGCCACAGTTTCGGACGACAACGAAACAAGACTACCAGGAAAACCTGCCATGTATGCACCAACTGGGTGTGTACTGATCACCAGCGACCTGTATGTGAGACTTGCTGTGATACAAATAATGTATTGTAAGAAATTCCCTGAACACCGACTGCGAGTGATGTGTAACATTTCCTCTGAATTTCTTGTATCATTATATTTGTATATTAAATGCAAAACAGTGATCATACCTCTTGTTGCATATTCTCCTTATAAAAGATCACTTCGGAATATATCAATATAGACATACAATAAAATATACCTCCAAAAAGCATTATGGAAAGAATGTATTATACGAATATCAGACAAATCACACTGTCCTGTAATATTTCAGATATTTCTTGTATAAATGCATGCATATTATATTATATTGTACAGAAATATAGTTCTTTTCACAGATCATAATCATATTCATAGAATAAATAGCATCTAATAGCCTCAAATCACAAAGCAAGTATGGAGAACAATAGTGATCCGCGTGACCACTGGAGTGTTAAAGAACTTAACTTTTCGCAGGAGATGCTGAAAATGTTCGTCTTCAGCTGACAGACAGGCGTAGTACCGTGTAAATAAATTAGCGTTTACATGTTCTAATTCCCTTTTTTTGTGAGGGATATCTGCTCCCGTAAATTGTTCTCCAGCACTAGCAGAGTACGGGAAATTGATTTGTATACTTTGTATTTCAAAATACCCCACAATTAAACATGAAATAGCCTAAGGTCCGGGCTTTGAGTAATTACAGTTAACATGCCGGGTTGTACAGGAGTAGCTACATAATGTAACGCTGCAACATTCGAAAGATTTTAAAACCAAGTGTAGAGGAATGTTGGCTATTGTCATTCGTCAGCTGGGAATCTAGGCCGTATCTATATTTTGTGCATTTCGTCTGAGCCCACCCAATTATTCTGGCTGCCTGGAGTTGCTAGTCAATCTTTTAAGTACAGGCGACGACAGATACAGACCAGTAAGTGTGCTTGCTGCAACAGCTACGAACAGTTGAGAAGGGTGAGTTTTTATCCAGTCCCACACACGTATGGCTGCGAGGTTCACCACACAAAAAAGAATTTTCATTTGCTGTACTTTTATTAAGAACGAGTCTGCTAGTGTTACTCGCAGAGCATTTCTACAGGAATTTCTGGTTGTAAGGTGCCTTCAAAAACTGCAGTTTCGAAGGTTGTGATGATGTTCAAGTCTACGGCGTCCGTTTTAAATAAAAATATTAATCGAAGACGTCACGTTTGGACAGAAGGGAAATTAGAGAATATTACTGCTCGATTATTATGGTCAGCAAGAGTATCTTAGCTAAAATAAGCCAACGTGTCATATTCAACGGTTCAGAAGGCTGCATAACTATTTATCGATCGTACAAAATTACTCAGGTTCAAACTTTAAGTCCAAGAGACCAAGTGGCAAGATACAAGTACTGTAATTGGTTTTTCGAGTCCTTGCACGAAGGAATTTTAGATCCATAGTTAGTGTTTTTCAGTGACGATGCGTGGTTTTATTTTCCTGGACATGTGAACTCACAAAACAATCGAAACTGGTCACCTGCGAATCCAAGACTGATCCACCAAATCCCCCTGCAAGACCCAGAGATCGCTGTGTGGTGCGCTGTAACCACAGAAAGAATTATAGACCCAATTTCTTTTCCGTGAAACTATTAATTCTGCTCGATACATTCAGGTTATTTTGAATAATATCCTTGTCCGGTTAACAGTCAGGGAAAGATTATATGTTTATTTCAGCATACCGCATACTGCGCATAGTTTATTGGACGCAATAAGTGCTGTCTTTGGTGACAGGGTGATTAATGCTGGATTGTGGCCGCCTCGAAGTCCGGATTTAGAACTGTGTGATTTTTATTGGTGGGGACGCTCAAAAGACAAAGTGTATTGGTCTAATTCTCGTACGCAAGAGGAGCTGGAGAACAATATAAGGCAGCAGATATCCCTCATTACGGAAGGAAAATTACAACTTGTAAACGCTAATTTATTTTCACGATACAACGCCTGTCTGTCGGCTGTAGGAGAACATTTTTAACATCTTCTGTGAAAAGTTAAGTTCTTTAATCATCATGTACTGGTAAATTTACCGTTAATTAATGTACCATGTTACGGTTTTTACCTGCGCGCAATCTGCGGAACGAGTTCGGTTGGCTGCCGAACGGCATTCGTGCGCCTGGTAGCTGGCCGCCGGCCCCACTTCATCCAAATAATCGCACTGTATAAGCGAAAACAACTCAGCTCTAAGGATATATTTGAGGACATACGATCGAATCTTAGAGTCTAGAAACCATGTTACTGTAGCAATTGTGAAGCTCCATTAGCTAAGAGAGGACATTTAAATAATCACATTCTAATTAATTGTGGCAAGTTCATACTTTTGATTTGTAGTTGTTGTTGTTGGTGTTTTTGGAGTCTTCAGGTGTGATACAGCCCTCCGCACCTTTTTTTTCCATCAACCGTTCCATTTTTACATCCTACAACCATGACAATCTTTTAAACATATTCTAACTTTCGTGTATCCCATTAGTTTTTAAACTTCCTTCCTAAACTACGTTAGCAATTCCTGGGTGTCTTAGAATGTGTCCTGGCAACTTATCTCATGTCTTCATTGGTAGTCACCAGAAATATCTCCTCTCGCCTACATATTTAAATACCTTTCAATGTGTTGTTCACTTCCCATTTCATCTTCAATATTCCCCTGTAACAACGCATTTCAGGATTTTATATTCTCCGTTTTTATCCTGCTTCAAGAGTCCAAGTTTTACTTCCTTGGCGTGTCAACAGAATTTTATATTGCAGAAATGACGTCCTTGCCTCAGCCAAAAATTTTAATATCATCTCGCTTCGTTCATCACTGGTTATTTTGGTCCCCAGTATAAAAACTTACTCTAACCAACGTTATTCAAAGCACATTATAAGTTTACAAATACTACGAGCGTTCTTTTATTTTTACGTATTCTGCCTTCCAGGATCAGCCTGTTACTTGGGTACAGCATCCCTTGTTGTCACATTTCTCCTGTAACCAAATTGGTCTTCACCCAACTCCGTTTCTATCTGTCTTTCGATGCCCTTGTAAGCCATTCTAGTGAGGATCCTTGAAACATGAGTCATCAAGCTGATAGTGCAACAATCTTCCCATATGTCAACTCCTGTATTCTTTGGTATAGGGATTACAGCATTGATCTAAAAATAAGAGGGCACTTCACCTGTCCCATAAACCCTAGTGCTCTATCGAATTCAGTTATTAATAATAAATATCCTCCCTCATCGTCATCAATTTACACGTCCCTTTCCATCACATGAATCTCTATTTTATACCTTTAAGCAAACGCTCTATTTTGGTTTTATGTCTCTCTGCCTTTCTTCTCTTTTTGTTACAGGTTTTCCATCTGAAACCTTAATATTACAGCACTTGGTCTTCATTTGCCCACAAGTACTCCAATCAGCAAGCTGTAAATACTCTTCGATTTTTTAGATAATTTTTGATAATGACACATTTATTTTCGCAATTGTCTTATTTCGCTTCCTGCACTTGTTTACCTGACTTTTCAGACTTCTGTATTTTGCCTTCCATTTTTTTTATCTCCTGCAAGCGCCCTATGTTGTAGGATCGCATCCTGGCGCATTCGGCTGGCATTAGAGGGTGCGCAAATGCGAGAGTGCCGTGTCAGTAGAATAACTGGCACGTTAATGATCCCTTTCGGGGTAAAATTCTGGCAGCCCGGCGTCTCCATAAACCGCAGTAGTTAAAACGGAAGTAAAACCAATAACGTTGTTTTATCTTCTGCAATCTTGTTCTTCCTCGTTCCATCCAATAATTCTAGTGTATACTGAGTGATCCACAGCTATAGTTTTTTCTCTAACAATGTTTACGGCTGAGGATTTTGTTTCCCAAAAGTACCCGTTTTTCTGCATTCGAAGTTTTTTCAGGATTCTTCAATAGTCCTTCTCTTTTACTCCACTTAAACTTTCCAGATCCAGTCTCTTGTGTACGTGTGCTTTTCTCCCTCTCCACCTCGCCCTGAATCCTAGCAGAAATATATCTCAATGAAGAGGATAAATAATAAGTACGGAATTGGTTAGTACTGGCGAACCTGCGACGGTGACTTAATATACATATTAAAATTAGAAATGCAACAAAACTCGCCCAATCAGTTCATTGCGAATGTCTCATCTAATGTTAATTCTTAAAAGTCAGGGTTTCCAACAGACATTTGAAAAAGTACGCATAACAGTATGCGTAGAATGGAGTAAATTCGATATGTGAGTTTGCCAACATCCTTGGAATCTTCTGTATGCCGATCATGTCTGTTTTGGCAAGCACGCACGCCAAGGCCTAGAGCAGCAAACACAGATTTGGAATGACCACCTTGATCCGTACGGACAGAAATTAAACATTTCCAAACCTGAATATATTGAGTGTGGACAGCTATCCAATGGCTCTACATCTATTGTTGGAAAACAATTCAACAAGATCACTGGATTCCGATATTCGGGCTCTTACATAACATCAGAGGGAGACACAATGAGAGAAGTACGAATGCGATCAAACACAGCTTGGCCTAAATGGCGACAGGAGACAGGAGTTTTATGTGATCGTAAGATTCCTGTATGACCAACTGCAAGTCTTCCTGAATCGTTACTTGAGACGTATCATCAATCGAAGATGGCCGGATGTCATATCAAATGAAGATCTACGGGACAAAACCAACCAGCAGAAAAATAAATAAAGGGGAGAAAGTGGCGATGGATAGGTCACACCTTAAGGAAGCCTGCTGGAGCCATTCAGAAGATTGCACTCGATTGGAACCCACAAGGATCCCGAAAACGACGTCTGAAGAAGACCTAGAGGAGGACGATCGAGGAAGAATGCCTGGAAATGGGAAAGACATGAAGTGAGGTGAAGAATTTGGCCAATAACAGACCCCGTTGGAAGCATTTTCACGGAAGCCCTATGCAACAGGAATTAAGTCAAGTAAGTCAAGATTCCTGTACAGCTGAAATCAAAGGTATTCCGCACTGTGATCAGACCTGTAGCATTGTATGGAACTGAGGTTTGGCCAGTAACAACAGATGTGAGCAAGTGCTGCACTCCATGGAGATTAGGATGCTGTGCTGGTCCATTGGCCTAACAAGACTAGATCATGTCACCAATTACCATGTACAAGCCGGACGTTTGTTTTAGAGGATTTCCCTTGACTTTGAAGCTTGCGGGTGAGCCTGTACAGTCACTCTATCGCCCTATCTCTTCACAATTGTCACCACCGGTCTGATGTAATGGAATTCCAGACATGAGTATGTGGCGACACCACCGTGAAGAACAGTACAGTCCACCTTAATGTAATGTTTTGCGGAAGTACACGTTACATAGCTACGAACAGAACGCCATAATATTTGCCAATGACTGTACTTCAGCAGTTGCGTGAGATAGTATTGTCCGTCATCTGACCTCATGGGGCAGGTGACAACAACACAGGTACTGTAGTAACTCGCCTCCAGGCTTCCGTTATGATTTTTCACTCGTCTAAAACAAATTGGTATCGCACCGATCCCTGACAACTGCTGGAAGCTCGTCTGCGTTGGTACGGACATGTACTACAGAGTTGCGAGGACTCAGTGGCAAACTTAGCACTACAAATAGATGTAGTAGGCAAGCGACCACAAGGACGGCCCTAGAAGCGATGGCTTGACCAAATCAAGGAGGATATGAGAGCAGCCAATGTTGAGAAGAAGGACTGTACAGACCGTGCAAGATGGACGCAATTGTGCTGAAGAGCTGATCCTGTTCTGTCGGACAAAGGCTAGAAGAAAATGAAGAAGATGAGAAATTGTAAACATTGAGTGGGACACGCAAGAGAATCATGCACTCCACATTCCAGTGCCTGACACATCGCTTTCGGTCTAATGTCGACACATATCTTCTTCTTCTTCTTAGCGTCATCCCGTAGGAATGGGGTCCGCTTTTTGGATCAATGCACGCCATTTCTTGCGAGCTAATGCTTCGCGTGATTTCAAGTTTCTTGATCGTAAATCGGCGTTAATGGTGTCGAGCCACCGCAATGTTGGTCTCCCACGCTGTCTCTGGCCGTCGACCGTTAGATGGTAGGCCGAGCCGATGACTGAACTTTGTGGTGCACGGACAACGTGCCCATACCAACGGAGTCTCCATTCCTGCATTTTCTCATTGATTGGAGCCACGCCAGCTGTATGTCGAATCGTTGTGTTGGGGATATGGTCGAGCAGAGAAATGTCTAATGATCTTCTCAGCATCCGCATTTCCATGACATGAAGCGAGTGCTCAGCACTTCTAGGTGCTGGCCAACACTCGGTACCATATAATGCAACTGGTCTCACCATTGTGCGGTATATCTTTGATTTTAGGCGGATAGGCATCTTCATATCACAAAGAACACTGGTGACATCTCTGAATCGCATCCAAGTCGCATTGATTCGTGCACGCACATCTTCATTCACAGAGCTGTCCCCATTCAATCGTGAGCCTAGGTATCGGAATGCATTTATCTTGGTAAGAGGAGCTCCATTAATACCTATAGTTCCAGGGGATGGAATCGTTTCGAGGTATTCAGTCTTGTGGATGTTCAAACGAAGACCAAATCCTTGCAGACGATCATGCCATGTCTGCACTTGGGTTTCAAGATCCTTCCTGGAGTCTGCCGCAAGCATCACATCATCAGCGTATAGCAATGTCCATGGGACACACTTCTGCAGGTCTCGCGTTACGGAAATCATGACGATAACAAAGAGCAGGGGAGACAGAGCTGAGCCTTGATGAACCCCAACTGTCACAGAGAAGCTGTCAGTGAGTCCTGCAGGGCATCGCACGTGGCTTTTGGTGTTGTTGTACAGCATTTTTATCCAGTTTATATACATTTCTGCAACTTGATGATCTCGGAGAGCGTACCGAATCATCTGGTGTGGTACTCGATCAAATGCCTTCTCGAGGTCAAGGAAAGCAAGATGTAGTGGCCTCCTCTTCTCTCGGAATTTCTCCATCAGCTGGCGCACAGCAAAGATTGCGTCCACAGTGCCACATCCCTTGACAAACCCACATTGATTTGCTGAGAGCTGTACGATGTTCCTCAGCCTATTGTCTAGGATAGGTTCGAATATTTTCATAGTGTGGGAGAGAAGTCTAATTGGACGGTAATTGGTACATTCAGCTGGGTCACCCTTACCCTTAAAGATAGGTACTGTGATACTAGTTGACCAATCTGTAGGTATTTGGCCACAGAGAATAATTGAATTGAAGAACTCTGTCAGCCAGGTGGTCGCGTTGTCAGTAAGTTCCTCAATTTTCCAGATGTCTGCAGGAAGGTCATCTAGCCCTGGGGCCTTTCCATTTTTCATGCTACGAATGGCAACTTTGACTTCATCTTCAGTGATACAAGGTACTGGTCCAGCTGTAACAGAGATGTCTGGTATTTGTGGGTGAGGGAATTCAGTGTTGAATACTTCACTAAAATACTCTCGCCAACGGTGCAGAATCATCTTGCTATCGTGAAGTCGTCGACCATTCTTATCCTTCACACACATATAGTGTTCTATATCCTGATCTGCACTACACCGTGCTCGGGCTAGTCGGTAGATAATTTTGTCTCCGTCTTTAGTTGTCAGTTGATCCTATAAATGTTTGTAGTGATCTACTTTAGCCGACACATATGGAAACCTTTAATACAGTATATCAAAAAGTACTCACTGGATTTGCGAACTTGGCACATCACTGATCTTGTCACTCGATTCTTCGTTGTTCAAGATGGTGAAATTAATATAGTCGCATGAAAAAAAAACAGTGTTGCCACTGGTTCACCAGTAAATACGTATGTTGGGGGTGAAATGGATTGTGTTGTCTGAGCCCCTCAATACGACTTGAGAACCTGAAAACAGAATGACGATATCTTAAACGGTTCCGTAGATATTTGAGGAGGTCTTCTTAGCTGAATAATGATTGGCATTATTAACCATCTACTAAACGAAAAGAAGAAATCTTGTAAATATCACGATCATGAGCCACCGGACCTCCTTTTTACGTGGAATCCGAACCACAAGATATGGCATTACATTTCACCTTGAAAATCTCACACGCATTGACCGGTAAACGAACCCGGTTTACCTTGGTGAGAGGCTAATCGCTTCACCGCTGTGCCACCACGACCCTTAACAATCTAGAATTAATGACTCTTACTCTCAGCCATGGATGGCCACTGCACGGCTCGGGACCTAACTTAATTATGATTTCTCTCTCAACTGACTTTTAACTACCGTACATTCCTTGCAAACGGCGTTAGAAATGAGAAATTGTAACATTCAAGAAGAAAATACAACATTTTAAGAAACAGTTTGTAACGTAGATATACAGTGTGTCAGGGAATGTTCTCCGCAGCTCCTAGGCAATGCTACGTTAGGTGAGAGCCGGAGTTAAGTTGGCAGCGCGGTGTCAGACCTTTCGCTCACTCGCTGACAGCAAGGTACTAGCTTGTCTTCTCCAAGGTCGACAGGATATCAGAACACACGTGTGTGCTGTGCTGTGTTGAGGAAAGCGTCAGTGTGAATACAGTAAGGGAGCGTTTAGATTATAGGAATAGTGCAACAGGACACAGGCGGTAATGTTTACTACTGAAGAGAGAGCGTCTTTGGTGGAATACGTTTTTCGTGAATGCGATCGGTTTACAGAAAATGTAAAACTAAAATTTCAGGCGCGGTTTCCTAATTCAAAGTGTCCAAACCGGGATACCGGAATACAATATGTGTAGACGTGTTGAAGTTTGTCTTCGAACACAAGGACAACACTTCCAGCATCTGTTATGAATGGCTGTGGTGAGTACAAAGTTTACTGTTTGTTGTTTGTTTTGTTACAAGCAGCGGCAACCCTGCTGCCAACTTAACTCTGGCTCTCACCTAACGTAGCAGTGCCTAGGTACTGCGGAGAACATTCCTTGACACCATGTATTATCTGTGTTTTTGATTATTTTGGAATAGAAAAGTACACATCATCAGAGAGGAAATCTTCTATGAAATAATTAGACATGGCAACACCGGACACTATCATTGAAGAGAGATGGGAACTGTCAAATCCTTACCAAGCAACTAACATTATTTGTTCGTTTTTTTAAACTCTGTTTGCTGTTGCCTATTTGTTAATTCAGTGTTTGTACACTAATTTACTTATTTATTTGATTGTAAGTTACTGGGCGTTGATAAAAATATCAAACTGGGTTAATAATATCTATTCTGCAACATAGCGCTGGGTGTTACTCGAATTAGTTGAATTTAAACTCGGCAACGCAGCTCAGTGGTTCCAAGCTCCCCCCATATCCTTAAAGATCTATCTTTAGAAAGACAGAAGATCCAGGCTGGAATTGATATATGAACCAACATGGAATCGAAGGTGTATCTCCACCCCTGAAAATCATGGCATACACATAGTTTGAATTGATGGTGGGTGTGATTTTGCAAATCCAGCGCCGGAAAGATACCATACACGTGGTTTGACGTGTTTGATGAAAGTATTTTAGCAACTCCACTCCTGTAAATTCATGTGGTTTGAATTGTTTGATCGGAGCCATTTAGCGACTCCACCCCTGCGAATGATAGCGTACACGTGGATTAAAGTGTTAGATGGGTACCATTTAGCGAATCCACCCCTGCAAATCAAAGCATTCCCGCTCAGTTTTAAACATGATTTAGAAGATTCGGACGTCAGAAAATGTCGATTTGTGATATTTATACGCACACAACTATTTTGTTTGTCATCCGCATATCAATATCTTTAATTACTATGATAATTTATAAATATTTTGAAACTCTAAGGATTCTTCATCCACTTATAAATTTCATTGAAAAGGACAGGAAATGGTCAAATTTTTGTAAAATGACCTGGAATGCTTCCTAGGTTGCGCATTATTCTAGGGAATTAGGTTCAATATGTGTGATATTGCCGTGAATGTGCATTCTGCAATGTTTTTAAACAGTGTTTATGTTCTTAACTATTGCAATCATTTCTTTAAGATATCGCAGATCACCTCGCGGTGTAGCGGCTACCATTCTTAGCTGTCACCTCGGACATCCGGGTTCGATTCTTGCCTTGCCTTAGCCAAGGAATGTTTATTCTGGTGTGAGGACACACTAAGCCTCGTGAGAAGAGGAGGGTTCGATTCTCAGATCACTTATCCTGGAAGTGATTTTCCATTGTTTACCCACTCGTGCTCCAGGGAAATGTTGGGATGGTTTTAACTTAGGGCCACGGCAGCCTCCTTACTATTCCTATACCCAATTTACAAATACAAACACATGAACAGCCAGGACAATTACACAGGTCAATACACAAATTCCACAACCACACCCAAAACTACACGGGGCTGTACAGCCCCTAAAGAGCTACAAACACAGCTAAGATGTCGCATATAAAGAATTCCATTTATATTTAACTATTTATTACCTTAAGTCAACACATTGTACATTAACCCGCCATCGGTAGCGTTGTCCTCACTTATGCGAGAGGTTTCGTGTAAGGCGCTCCCTAACATCAGCTTGGTATATGATTTAGTGCTTATACGTGCTTTTCTTGGCATTTAAAATAAATGATACTAGTCTTTGGTTATTTATTAATATATCTAGGTAAGTATATACTTACATATTTGTATATATCCACAATAGTTTATTACCTAAAAATTAACTACTACAATTTTGACTCCTTAGTTATTTTTGTTCTTTTAGAAGGTAATTATAATTTTGTTTTATTAGACTCATTTTATGTTACCCCTTTATATACACATAAATCTACATAAATATTACTAAATATTATGTAAAGGAACAAAACAACTTGGCATTACATTGCTAAACAACAAATTTGATCATGATTTGTAAACAACAATATTTTCTATCATTGTCCTATTCACTCATTTCACTGTCTGAATACCGGGTGAGTTAGCCGTGGTCGTTACGGCGTGGCTGCAGGCAGTCGCTCACATCAGGGAGGTGAGGAGGTTCGAATCCCCCCGCCGGCAACCTTGAAGATATTTTTTCTGTGGTTTCCCATCTTCCTTCCAGGCAAATGCCAGGGTTGGTCCCTAACTATAGGCCACAGCCGATACCTTCCAATTCCTAGTCTTTACATTCACACTTACCTTCCCCAGACAACACTCCACACGCGACGGTACCTGTAGCTCACCCCATGGCTATCCGCTAGATGCAGCTACTAACTCCGGCGAATCGAATACTCCCGGCACTAAAAGCCATATGCTAAAAAAACTATCTGAATCGTTGGATTGCTCAGTATCAGTTTGATGGATGGAATGTTCTCTAGGAGCATCAGTTAGACATTCGGAAGCACAGTCTTGGACGTCAACATCTGTAAATACGTCGTCCTCTTCTTCAATTCAGCTCAAAAGAACAGATTCACTAAGCGTATCAGCCCTTAAAACTCCTCTTTGACACTTCTCAAAAAATATTACACCAGCACGGGACGCGCAAAAAATGTAACGCCAAAGGTATCGAGGCTAGAAGCCACCTAACATTGCTTGTGACACTGACTTACCACCTTCCTACATGTGACACGTGTGCGTGAATCATCGCATAACAAAGCAAAACATGTGACTCATACACCCATTTGAGAATACCTGGAGTTTGAAAAGGTTGAGTCTTAAAACAAAAAACTTTTCTTAATAAGGAATGTTTTTGTTAGGAGCAACCTAACAACGATACCGATGGCGGGTTAAAACCGAACATTGTGACCTTCCTCAGCGTGGTATAGGGTAAGTATGCAATAACATACACTTAATAGCATTTAGGCATAACAGAGGATTCTAAAAATATTTTTGTAAAATTTCTAAAACCAGATCTGTTACAAAATGAAAAACATGAAAAAGTCTTGATAATACAGCGTTGAGTTAAAGAGATCTAAGAAGATGAAATTAAACAGAGACAAACTCACAAAAATTGAACAGAAAAAGATATAAAAACTATAACACTTACGTGGATGTCAAAATAGAAATGCTGAATATGTTAGGTTATAAATGATGGTTGATAAGTATTTCCCAGGTAGAGAAATTTGCGTCGAGAGAATAAACAAACAATACCGGTATATATAGTCTTGTATATTTAAATTAAAGTGTTAGAATATTGAATCATGAGAGCAAAAACTTATTTTACTTACATTGTGGAGAGAACGTTGGAAATAGGTGTGACGAAGTTGCTATGAATTGGTAAGAAATGTATTGGTTATATAGTTGTCAGGAAACTAAATAACGTGATCGAAATGGATTGCCTGGATGGAAAGGATGATATGGACAGATATGAATAGAATGTTGCCTGGATACTAGTATCTAGTTACCTCCTATAGAGAGCATGTAAAGAATGAAGCTTGTTGGAAGTCCCGTTACCGTGCTGGCGTTGTATGCTAAATGAAAAGAATTTGGATAAGGCTTTTTGTGCTGACGTAATATGAGTATATTACAAGAAGTACACAGTATCAACCATCTTGTGTAGAATTCCTTACTCTAACTTGTTGTTAGAACTCCAAATAACTAAACATTATTGCTCAGCAGATATATTTGTATAAAATTATCAGTGGTATCTCAGACATGAAACTTTAGGGCAAATTAATTTCAACGTAAGAAAGAAATGTCTCAGAAAACGAGAACTCCTAATACTTAAAAAATGTAATAAAAATTTCCATAAAAATTCACCTATATTGAATATGTGCTGTACTTACACCAGTCTCTAAGCTGACAACTGGGATTGTGGAATGAACTTGCTAAATTATAGAAGAAAATTACGCTTAGTTTTAGCTGTCAAATGATTCACTATTATAAAGATATTAATTTCGGCTGCTATTAGTTTCAAATTTCACTTTATTATTAATTACCAATCCTAATCATTAATACCAACCTTACATCATTCATTGCTATGTTATTAGTACCTAAAAAATATGAATCTAGTTTTACCTTATGTGACCAAGAGTTAAAAATCCTGCTTCATTTACTGTTATTACGATTAGAACTTGTGTGTATTACTTGTTAACAATCCTTTTTATTTTATTATTATTATTATTTTATTTTAATTTATAATTTTAATTTCAATTTTTAATTTTCATTTTTATATTGTATTTTTATTTTGTATGTTAATGTATTTCCATGTATTATTTGGGTGTAAACAATTGTTTGCTACTGTAATTGGGGGGGGGGGGCACTGCACTGTTGTGGCAATAAATAAATAAATAAGAAGCATATATGGAAATAGGCTGTATAGTTATTCACGGAACTACTTGTTTTATCATATGTTGAGTGCATTTAAAATGGATACGACAGTGGGCGTGATTGGCTAGAGCCCAGGATGGGGTAAGTCAAATTGTGGACCTAAGGCCGCCATGTAGGGGTTTTTAGCTGAATACTCAGCCCCATACTGAGGGGGTAGGCGTAGTGGGTTTGGCACCTAGGTAACTGTAAATTTAAATCAGTTAATTATTTATCCCACTTTTCTGTTGGTGACCAGCTTGTTCAAGTCATAAAAATGTGTCTTATCTTGTGTCGTGGCTCGAGCGATTTGTAACAAAATGTGTTATTTTCTGTGTGTGTGCATGTTGAATGAACCAGCAATATTATTTCATTTTACAAGTAAACGTTCGGCGGATAATTGCATCCGGTAAATATAATTTCATTCAGGGTAATTTAGCCCCTGATTTTTGAAGAGGGTTGAAATTTGAGCATTGGCTGCGTCCGATGTGAGTTTGAGTACATGTTATTGTTTTCCCTGTAAAATTTATTCCGTCAGCGGAGTATTTTGTGCTGAAGTTGGAATCTCGTGAAGAATAATTGTGTATCGCCCAAGGTAAGATATTGTTTGATTCAGTATTGTGGGCATGACAAGATGTCATGATTGCCAACAATGTTTTTCAGAGTTTTCGGACGAGGGACTGGGTTCGAGTCTCGGCCGATGTTGGACCCGTCATCGTTTTTTATTTTTATTTTTTTATTTTTCCAGTGGTATTTGATTTCAGGCGTACACACAGATGCAGACCGTTTGAAGGAGAAGAAGAAATAGACCCCGCTTGCCTTACTAAGCTGACCTATTGCGTGATATCTGTGGCTATGGGGGCATTATCTTTACTTTTAAATGTTTTGTAAGGCTAGTTACTGTTTTCAAGCGATGTCCTTTGCGATTCAAAGCCGGGTAGTTGACAACCGCGCGCCTGTAAGGTTGCATTGTGCAGCGGGGAGGTTTATGATCCTCTAGCCTTGGCCGTCTTCAACTCCCGCCACCTCGGCTCTGGCGAGGTAATGAGCGGCCATGTTCCCAATGAGTAAATACAATGTAATATTCTTACCCGCTGGTTCATTGTTTATAAGTTTTTTATGCTTCTGGTTGTGTTTTTTCATTTTTGGATTCATGTCGATAGCGCCAGTGTGTTTGGGATGAGTGGTCGCAAGCTTTTTGGATCTGGACTCCATCTTCCGTTGCCGAGCGATTCAAGTATTTTTGTTTCTAAATGCTACGAGATTCTTTACCGGGTTTATCGAGCTGAAAAGCGTAATGTATATCCACCTAGGGGTGTGTTTAGCGATGTAACCAACCCCTAATCTTGTCTGATAATGCGATCAGATCAGATGACAACCAGATAAGACCAGATGTTTAAGATGCTACGTATGGATCATTTCACTAAATTTATATGCAAGAGTTTTTTGTTTTTATTTTTCATCGTAATGGGTCGATTTTGTCTATTTAATTTTATATGGTTGCCCTTATCAGATTAGTATGATTTCTTGGGAGGTATCCATTGTCCAGGGTCTGTGTTTCGAGGTTACCTTGTTTAGCTGAAACAAGTCAAGTGAGAAGGTTTTTATTGTTATAATTGTTATTATTATCAATCATGTAAATAATAATAATGAAATAATAATAATAATAATAATAATAATAATAACCGCTGGCACGAACGCCCGTGAAGGGCCTGGGCCTACCAAGCGACTGCTGCCCAGCCATTTGGCCTACAGATATTGGGATAACACGTGATCAGCCCATCGGATCCCCTCGGCGTTAATCTTCGTTTTTGAGATCGGGGCACTGCCTCACTGTCAGACAGCTACTCAATTGTCCTCACGAGGCTGAGTGCACCCCGTTCTAGCCCTCACGTCAGTAGTATAGGCATAGATATGGGACAGACAATTAAGTGTGGTCAAAAAATAATGGATAAAGTGACCTTTAAAATTCTATTTAAAAAATAATGGATAAAGTGACCATTAAAATTCTATTAAAAATAATGGATAAAGTGACCATTAAAATTCTATTTAAAAATAATGGATAAAGTGACCATTAAAATTCTATTAAAAATAATGGATAAAGTGACCGTTAAAATTCTATTTAAAAATAATGGATAAAGTAACCTTTAAAATTCTATTAAAAATAATGGATAAAGTGACCATTAAAATTCTATTTAAAGATAATGGATAAAGTGACCATTAAAATTATATTAAAAAATAATGGATAAAGTGACCTTAAACATCATTAAAAAATTATCGATCAAACATATGGTAATCTTAACCATTACAAATCTTCCAAACAATTATGGTTACAAGTAACCATAAAATTCAATCAATATTATGGTTGAAATTAACCATAAAAGGTAAACAATATTTCGTATTACTTTATGGCAGAACGTAACCATAAAAACAATTAAAATTATGGTTAAAAATAACCTCTAAATTGCCAGAATTTTTTCAAAATTCTGGTTAAAAGTAACCATTAAACTTAACAAAAAATTAACCATGATAATTATGGTTAAAGGTGACCATAAAACACAATTAAAAGAATTGCCAGATTTTTTTTTCAAAATTCTGGTTAAAAGTAACCATTAAACTTAACAAAAAATTAACCATGATAATTATGGTTAAAGGTAACCATAAAACACAATTAAAAGAATTGCCAGATTTTTTTCTAAATTCTGGTTAAAAGTAACCATTAAACTTAACAAAAAATTAACCAAGATAATTATGGTTGAAGGTAACCATAAAACACAATCAAAAGAATTGCCAGATTTTTTTCTAAATTCTGGTTAAAAGTAACCATTAAACTTAATAAAAAATTAACCAAGATAATTATGGTTAAAGGTAACCATAAAACAAAATCAAAAGTTATGGTTATTCTATCTATAAAAATCAGCCAGAAAAGTTATGGTTAACGTATCCATAAAATTACCAATGTTATGTTTAATAAAATATGGTTAAAAGTAACCATAAAAATGACTCTAATATATAAATTACAAAGTTATGCTTACCTCCACCTATAAAACGAAACACAAATTTATCCTACAGACACCTAAAATAATGGCTAAAATTACCAGTTAATTTTTAAAAGAATTAAGGATAGAATAATGGTTAAAACAAGGGTAAAATTATCAGTTACTTTTTTTAGAAATTAGGGATAGAATAATGGTTAAAATAATGACTAAAATTACCAATAACGTTTTAGAAATTAGGGAAAAAATAATGGTTAAAACAAGGCTATAAATTCTAGTGACATGTCTCTTCTTGGGGGCAGAAGAACCAGTGACTTTTTAAAGAATTATGGATAAAATTACAGTTAACAAAATTTTTGCAAAACTCCGACCGTTCGGAGAAACCCCCAGGGGTGTTTCGAAGCCAGCGCTGGTTTTTAATTTCTCCTCTTTGTTACCCCTGAGGATTTTTTCTTTGTTCTTTGTTCTCCTTCTCTCGCTCCTTGAGTGGCCACTCTTTTTTAATTTGCATCTCTCAGGCTCCCTTATGTGCCTGGAGAGCATATGCTCTTTAGTCCTCTCCTCTCCTCTCTCCATTAATGACTCAGTTATTTTTTTAAAGGAGTGAGTGGGATTCGAACCATAGAAGCAGGGCGCCTCCGCTTCTAAGTGAACAAGTCTCAACAAACCAGACACTTGAACCTCCTGAGCTACGAGGAAAGCGAATAATAAGCACATTTGCGACCTTATGAGCTACAATCTGTACTGATGTGGTGCAATTGCTTATGACAAGTACAGTGGGAAGAGCTTTTATTGTTTGCTAATAGATTGCGCTACACATACATACTACGTAGTTTCTTGCTTTGCTACTAGTACTTCCGGTGTAACAAGACTAACAGCTGGGTTCTAAGTAATATTTAATTTAGCACATCACTTCCATGCGAGCGAGCGGACGGTACTGAGAGAGAGTGATAGCAAGGTTATCTTATCGACTAAGAATGTATCAAGGCTAACGGAGTTTCCTGGTCAAGTTCACTGATAACTTATTTTTAACTTCTTCCTTCTTCTTCCGCACTCTGCTCAGCCGAAACTATTAGTTTCTCCAATTATTCTTCTAATTCCTCTAAGGCATTACCAATTTCCATGAAATCACTGTCATCACTAGCGCGTTTTAAGATTGTCAGTTGCAAATTTTGCAGCTTGCGGTAGTAATGGAAGACTATCTTTTTAATTCACTCAGGCTCCTTATTTACTTTGGTGGGTGTATTTGAAACACAACCCCCTTTCAAAATATTTGTCAGGCTGCAAGGTATTATATTATATTCAGGTTCCATTATTAACTGTTTTTTAAATCTTTAAATAAGAACATTCTGCAAACTTAAATTGCTCTTTTACCTAAACTAACTATTTTTTAATTCTTAGATTTTAAGTTCAATTGAACTTAAAAACTAAACTCTTACTAATTAATTACACAAGTTAATTAATTACTCAAATTAATTACTCTTATTTAAAGTTATTTAAAAGTTTTCAGTAACTATGCCATGTTTAGCGTCATAGGTTAAATTCTTTTTACCATACATAATTATATAAGCAAGCGTATTTTCAGGTATATTGGTAATAAATGTTGCGGCCAATTTCATACTGGTTTTCTGAAATTTCTACGCCGACTTATATTGATAACATAAATAGGATAAGATGTCATGAACTCTGTGGGGGTAATAACAACATCATATTTCAGCTCAGTTATACGCTTAAAGTCCCTAAAAGCATAATAGGCATTTAGATAAGTATTAGGAGGATTGATATTCCAAATTTCTTCTGGAAACATTTCATTTCTTCTGTTTTTCATGTAAATATTTTGAAGCTGAACTTGATCAAATTTGGAACTATTCATATCTTGGCTACCTTTTCTATTGGTTTGAAACACAACAAATATAAAATATGGCAGATCAAACTCCATTGAATTGTAGTAATTAGTAATATCTATTTCAAAATTCTTTTTACCACTTAGGCCTGAAATTTCTTGAGTTTGAAGATCAAAGAATGATATAGGTATTCGTGGTTCTTTTAGTATTTTTTCTCTCAGTTCAAATTCATAATTCGTTTCGTATTTAACACTAGGAATTTTTATCTCCATTGATTTTACGATAACTTTTCCTTCCTGCGGGAGAGTTCCAGCCATATTGCCCCCATCTGGATTCTTAGTCCACCATCTATACAAAGCATCGTTTGCATTTTGACTCCATGTAAATGTAACAGTTAAATCTCCTTCCCACATAATCTCTTTAAAATCCTTAAAAAAGCCACCAAGAAAACTTAAAGGGTACCTTAACTCATTTGATTTTTTCTGCAATTTACCATTATTAAGAAAATTACCTGAATATATCATTGTATCACTATAAGAGGCTGTTAAATTAAACAGAACCGTTGAAGATATATTTGGATGGTCAATTCGATAGATAGTGTGTCTTCGTTTTTTCACGGTTACAGTGCTCCAAAATTGAGTGGGGTAATTGTCAATTAGCTTTACATTTGACTTCCCTTCATAGTTAGTGTAATCAGTTCCATCAGCATGAGTTACATCGAAAGTAATATACAGGTGCGCATTATTATCAATCCAACCATCACCAACTTTAATATCTATTTCCACGTCCTTGTTTGGCAAATTTAAATTGTTTTTAGTCTTTTCATTTACAGGAAAAGACTGCCACTGGCAACTTTCTACTTTGTTCATTTATTATAAGAAAAATAATAGAAAATTAAATGAAAAGGAAATAATTAACTCATCTCTAAAATTACAGTAACTGTTGCGCTGTTGAAATCTATTACATCGTCATTCTCATTGGTCACAGTAATTTTTAAATTCTGAATTTTATCGAAAACTGGGCAAAATACAGGATAATTCGGCTCATAAATTATTGGAGCACTAAATTCTAGGGCTGGTTTAAATGATGCAATAATATTCGTTTCACGGTGAAAATGCTCAGAGTCTTTTACAAACATTCCATCCGCTAAATTGAAATGAACGCGGATGTTTTCGAACGGAATTATTTTAGGTAAGTTCCGAGCAAGTGTTTTGGTTTTTGGTTCTACAATTTGATTATTAAAACCTAAAACTGAACCAATACTTTCTTCTTGGTCAAAATATATTTTATAATCACTAATTATTTCCAATCTGTTTAGAATTTTTTTTGTTCAATACTAATCTTAGGTTCTTGACTTTGAATAGCTTTTTGTAAATTTTCTACATTATATTGACCTGGTGGAATAAACATTTCAGTTATCGTACTGCCCCCGTAAATTGAATTATATTGAGACCACGATGGCTGTATTGGCAAATATGAATAAAGTTATGGCTGTCATAGTTGTGACGTGGATATTCATGACGTAGGCACGGATGACGTAGACTTCATGCAAGTAGGCTGGTGGAGCTGAGATTCTTGGTGACGTCATGATTTTATTCGAGAAAGATCTTAGATTTACGACGCAGTCGCAGGAAACAAGGTATTGTGCTAAGGAAGAAGTTACGCTATTGGAGGAGAGACTCGAAATAATGAACGATAGTTTGGAAGGAAGACGGAGATTGCTGAAACTACGATATTTAATTACTTTTGGCATGCAGATTTGTGGAAATCTATTTTCAGTTATGGCATTGATTTGGAATTTTGAAGAAATTAATTTTGAGTTTTTGAAATTTGAAAATCCGTCAAGTATAGCCAAAGTTAAAACTTCTAGCAATGACGGAGGAACGAACTATGGAAGGGATGGATACGCCCCTTAAGAAGTTGATAAAAGGTCGTGCACAGGAGAGAGGAGCTCTCATATTCTCTCATATCTCTCATATCTCTCATAACCGCATATCTGATTTCTGATAACGCATATATATTTCAGATGTCATAGTCATTTTCGAGTGAATAAGTGAAGCAAGTTGTCTTTAGCGTGTGGTTAAAGCCCGGCGCATCGAACGAACACGGAGCAGTTCCATTTTACGCTGTTCGAAACTAGGTGAAGTTGAAACGCTCACATTAACGTTTTTACCAGATAAGATATAAAGAGTTAACTTCTGCCTTTATTATAATTCAATTGGGCAGTACAACATTGAGGTGTGTAGAAGATTTGAACAATTTCACAGTTATACTTGGAAATATATTGACACTTTAAGGCTGCAGACAAAAGTGATTTTCTCGCCACCTGAGAAGCACTTTTAAAATTCTACATTATACACTACGGCTGACACGTGCATCACAACCGTGATATTGGAGAATACGTTTGGTAATACAACGATACATTCTATTATGGAACATTATAATCTTGCAGTGCTTTCAATGATTATAACAGAAGTTGAGATGGAAGGCTAAGGCTTTAATGCAATTGGGACATATATCGATGGAGTGAAGTAACAGCATGGAACTTCGTTAATCGTCATTCTTCAAAAGCGAGCATGTAGTGAACATCCAACTACACTCATGCATCGTGAATCCATCGCTGAATTATATCAGATGACAGTGGAAATATCATCATACTCCACGATTATGAATATTTCTGCGGAAATAACTACAATAAACTTCATGGCGAATTACGACTGGAACTTCAGGGAACTTTCAAGAGAGGCCAGGGAGGACCCGGCTCACAAAGAAGAATTTTGCCAGAAGGATGTCTTTCGTATACATGGAGCAGTGCAATTTCCGGAGAAGGAAGCAGTTCGATTCTCCGAGGGCGCTGATTCCAGGTTCGAGGTCGGAGCACATCTTCACGCTGGTGAAATGGAACCAACAGCAGTTTTCTTTGAAAACTTTCCTCTAGAACTTCAATCAACAGATAAGGTAGTCGTGAACGTTTCTTGTATTATCTGAGTCATGTAGCGATATCTGAGCAACCATTTTCCCATATTTTTTGTCCTATCTTTTGCCCCATTTTCTTGATTAACATTTCTGTACTCAGTACACTTCGATGATTTGTGCCTTTTTCTACGATTTGTTGAGACAGTGTTATGTCATTGGCATAGTTAAATAATTTTGGATCAGTTGAGACTGATAATTTAGATTCTTTCAGTAATTTGCATATTTTTGTAGTCACGATTTGACTGTAAAGTTAAAGATTTGCTATGGCAGATTTGAATTCAGACAGCGTGTCATTTTATTAAAGTAATTCTTTTCAGTAAATTACTTTGACCAATTTTCTGTCATCCTCAAGAAAGAAGAATAATTAAATGATTTTAGAGCGTTAAAATCTAATACGTTATCGACGATCTTTGAAATACTAGTCGTCTTATGAACATGATTGCAACTTAGACATTTATCATTGCATTATAGACAATTTTATGAAATATGAACTTTGAATACGATTTATTGAATACACTATAGTAATGAACATTTGATAGGAATTTTTCCCAATTTTAGATTGGAACAATAATGTTTGCATTCCACTGTCTAATTGTATTCTATTCGACTATTTATGCAGTTTAGATGAACTTTGATTGAAGATAGTATTTTTATACTGCGTTACTTTGAAGATATTAATCTCAATTTTGATAGACCAGGGAGGAGTGTCTAATCGTATTTGCTATTAAATTTATTTGTGATTGGCAAATTTTTACTTCATATCGATTCATGAATGAAACCCACGAAGGTTAAATAATAACAGACATTAATACAATTGATGAATATAAGAATTTTTGAAGAGGAACAATGGATGTATAATCGTTAGTTCAGTGGACCTGTAAAAGTCGCTGATGAGTAATGCCCTTGAATAATGAAGGAGGTTCCCACAGTAATAAATGAAGTTGTTGAATTTACGAGTGGAGGTTTTTGTATGAAATTTGGAAGATTTTGATGCCATATATATGAAGATATATGATGAATTCTGGGCCTATTGTTGTGCAATTTTGTGCGTTTTGAGTGAAGTATTTTTCCGCTGAATGTATTGTCCTGGTTCTTTGAAAGTTATTCATGTGAAGATACTGTTAAAGTTAACAAGAGTGTTAAATAATTTGAGATGAAGATTTTGAATGGAGGTTACCGTCACAAATATTAATAATAATTATTAAACCTTATTAAACCTTGTGGTGTTTGAAGCCATATTTTCAGTGTTGCCTTAGTAAACAAGAGTTTAGTGCTTTTCAGTCGGTCAACACGAATGTACCCAAAAGAGATGGGTTATGCCCTAATCCTGAAATAAATTACATGAGATTAATAAAGGCGTGTTTTATTAATCTCATGTAATTTATTTCAGGATTAGGGCATAACCCATCTCTTTTGGGTACATTCGTGTTGACCGACTGAAAAGCACTAAACTCTTCCTTATTAAACCTGAATTTGACATTTAAATATAACTAACCTTCATTGGTCGATTATATCAACACAATTTGAGTAATTATCAACCGGATAAACGTGTGGTTTAATGTATTTCTTGTATAAATAATATAAACAATATTAATATTGTAAATAATTTTGTAAATATCTTTGATAACAATGTGTAATGAAAGGGATTAATAGAGGCGTGTATACATTTTTTTAATTGTCGTTTGACATTGTTATAAACAATTTATTATTGTTATAAATAATTAATGAACTTTTGTTATTAACATTTGGAGTTTTGTTTTTATACTCTAAACAACGCTAATTAAGCAAGTGGATTGAACAATTCATCATGATTTGCGAGTATTAAAGTATTCCACTGGTGTTTGAATGGAGCATTTAAAGGATTTGCGTGATAATATTTCAGTTGAGATGTGGACATTTAACGTGTTTTGAAAGGAGAGCTAAGCTCTGATATAACTCGCTTATGCTAGGGTTGAACGGACAGGTGAGTCCACTTTGACCATGCAGGTGCATTGCAGCTGTCCCGGACAACTGTATGATAGAGGCCAAGGACGTTTACATAATAGCCTTGTGGCTATAAATAAAATATGAAGTATATAAACACGCAAACCAATTGATATATGTGTCTCGTCCCAAATCCCGTTTCCATTCCAAGTGCATTATTAATTACGTTATTTTGAGCTTGAGAAAGCTGAAACATTGTATGTAGAGTATACAAGTCCGACAGGAGGACATAGTTATTTGGTCGATGGCTTCTGATTGCCACGTGGATTTTGTTGTTTTATTTTTGTTAAATTCATTCTTTTTGTGAAATAAATTATTGTGCAGTTTAAAGTTTCTCGTCTTCGTTTTGGTTCATTTTAAATATCATGGTGGAGGTTATTGTGAGGGCATACTTTAAGTGATCCAGTTGACAACCCAGTCCCCGAGATAAATTTAAGAGGTAAGTAAAGATAAGTATGAACCCCCGTATATTTTGGTGTGTTCCACAATAATTTCTTGTTAACTATTGTGCTCTAATCTCGATAGTATCTGTCAGTGCCATTTTCATTGATGTAGCTGTGCCGGTGCGTTTGATTATTGGCAATCCGATTGAGGGGGCGGATATCTGACAGCCTACTATCCTGATAACGGGGACAGTACCTGGTACTTTTTCATAGTGTACTTTATTGTTTTTTGTTGTAATATTTGGTGTTAGGAAGGTTGAGTAAAAACCTATTAATCCAACTTTTCTAAATTCATCTCGCAATGGAACATTTAACCTTTTCTCTAAAACCGAAGTTTTACCACTTAGTTCAAAAATTCTCTTCATTTATTAATTCATTCATTAATTAATAAAATAAACGAAAATGAGTAAACGAATTGTTGTAGATTGGGACCCACAAGTAAGACTTGTAGAAAAGCAAGTAAAGAACAAACATGGCAAATTATTACCGAATTCCATTCGTTGTGCTATAATAGGCCCCAGTAATTGTGGTAAAACAACCTTAATGATTGACAATTATACTTTGGCACCTGGATAGTTAAACTGGGAAAAAATAAACAACCTTTACATCTTCTCTAAAAGTTTAGATCAATCTAAGTATCAACAGTTTATGGAAAAATGTAATAAAATCGAAGAGAAGTTAGGAAAGTCCATTGCACAATTTATTCATGACGATGAAAGCATAATGCCCCTGGATAAATGTGAAGATAGGTCAGTTGTAATTTTCGACGATTTCATACTGGAAAACCAAGACATAGTTCGAGAATATTTTACACGAGGAAGACATAAAGGGTTTGACTGTTTTTACTTAGCTCAAACGTATTCAAAAATACCAAAACAATTAGTTCGTGATAACTTAAATTTCATAAACATATTTAGGCAAGATAATACCAATTTAAATCATATTTATCAAGAATTTGTAGGTGGCGATATGAAATTTGAAGACTTTAAGAATATTTGCAGCAAATGTTGGAATGAGGAGTTTGGTTTTATTACTATTGATATGAATCGCAAAGCTAACGATGGTAAATATAGGAATAAAATTAAAACGTTTCTAAATGTTGGGTAACTACTCCAGGGGTATTGGCAGGTTTTGGGTTGAGTATTCTAACACCAACATCGTTAGCGTACAACGTCAGCGTCAACGTACCACGTTAACGTTCAGCGTTAACGTACAACGTCAGCGTTAACGTTCAGCGTTAACGTCAGCGTACAACGTCAATGTCAGCGTCAACGTACAGCGTACAACGTACAGCATCAATGTCAGCGTCAAATGTCAAACGTCAATGTTAGCATCAAACGTTATTTTTTAAAATTTCACCTATAATAAAGATGTTTGCGATATACGATCATAAGGTAGTTAACAAGCAAGAAGGAATAGGAAGAAATTTGAAGAATTAAAAGACGAATTTCGAATATGGAAGAAGCAGCCTATAACGGAATACGAGAAGCATAAAAAGAAGATCAACCTGTTATCGATGCTGTTAATGTTTTAGGCAACAAGTTAAATGACATCGGTGAAAATGTTATTAAAGCTATAGAAGAAAATAGAGAAGTGGAGAAGCAATTAATTCCTTACAGAATTGACTATAAAGAAGACTTTCCTTCAGATTCCGAAGGTTCCTATTTCTTGGATGAATATGATGTCACTGATGAGCAAAAAGAAGCTTTAAAATCGGCAAGAAAGGTCAGAAAGAATTTAGAGTCGCAACTTCAGAAAGAAAAGGGGAGGAGTTTATTTCAAGAGGCCGATGAAGAGTATGATAAAAGTGAAGAAAATGTTAAGAGGAAAGGCATAACTGATTATTCTACGGTCCACTTAGGGGTAATAATTTCAAAATATTTACCTAGAATTAGTGACCCTAAATTTGGAATAAGGTATGATAAGAACTATCAGGGTTATTATATAGGTGACTCGAAAGTTGAATTCAGTAATGACGATATTATAATTAAGGGTAAGAATTTTAAAGCTACAAAGGGTTTAATGCTATTTTTAACCTTAATTGATATACCTAACGATGAAGAGTATACAGACGAAGACCGCAGCACATATAAGACTATTTTAAAAACTACAAATGCTATGTATCAAAACAATGACCCAAAGAGCACTAAACCTAAAAGTAGTGTTGGCAAAAAATATAATACGTTGATAAAGGATATATGGCTTTCAGAAAAAGTTAGTAGAAAAGAAAGAGCTGCATCTCTAACCACACCTCGTAAATCAGTATTTGGTTTTGTAAAAAAAAAATCAAAAGCACCGATTGAATATGTGTGGATGGATGATGTAAGGGAATTAATAGACAGATTAATGGTAATTCATGGCGAAGAAAATTCTGGAAACAACGTCTATCACAATGAAAAGGTTGGAATAACGAAGATGCTTACGAGTAAGTTTAATGACTTCATTGTTAATAATCCTAAAGGTATTCCATATCTAATTAGGTTTTTAAATAG
Organism: Meconema thalassinum; assembly: GCA_946902985.2. Classification (NCBI taxonomy): domain Eukaryota; kingdom Metazoa; phylum Arthropoda; class Insecta; order Orthoptera; family Tettigoniidae; genus Meconema; species Meconema thalassinum. The sequence goes on along the minus strand of OX336398.1, from coordinate 36,631,240 downwards.
CATTCCCCATACATTCTGGGAATCTGAAAAACATGAAAATGGATTAGTTAATTGGATGATTAATAAAATAGGTGAAAATAATATTGACTTAACACTCCCGGGATACAAATTTTGTGGTCCTGGTAATCCATTAGACAAGCAACTAGCCGAAGGTGTTCAGGGTTCTAACCCATTAGACGAAGAATGTAAATTACATGATATAGCATACCCCGACCATACAAAATTAGAGCACAGAAGTAGGGGAGTAGTGGTGCTTCTGCCCCCCTCCTACCATTACTCCCACTACTGTACATTCTCAGCCATGTTAAATAATGAATATCTCGCGACCCCATGGTCCGATTTTGACATGCGACATATCGTTGGACTCGAGCTGAAGTCCTCTTTCCAATGGACCACTCATTTTAACCCCTAAATAGAACCTACCCCTACTAGGGGGTGAAATTGTAATTTTTTAGTGAAAGTTTCTTTTCAAATGCGACATGTATAAGGTGCGCTGCTAAAATGAACATAAATGTTGTTGCTCATATAGCGCATGCGTTTTTCTGGCTGCCGCTATGGATAAACATTTTTGTTTTTGTTTTTTACGCATGCGCACTTGGGATTTTTGTAAGAGGGCGAGCTCTTTGAAAAAATGATTGATAAGAAGGGGTTTTGGTGGTGAGGAGAGAACCAGATAGTCGCCTACTTTCCTACGAAGTTTGCCGATATCTCTCGAACGCAAGGTCGGATTTGGACGTGTGACGTGTCAAATCGCTTGCCTCGAAGCCCTATACATGTTATTAATAGGTTAAAGTTTTGAGAATGAGGGAAAGAGGCTTTTTGGGGGTAAAACCGTGATTTTAGACTTTTTCCGATATTTCACGCATGCATGGTCGGATTTGGTCCTATGACGTGTCAAATGGCTTGTCTCGAAACCCTGTTTATTTTGGTAATAGGTTAAAGTTTTTAAGAATGAGGGAAACAGAATGTTTTGGGGTAAAACCGTGATTTTAAACTTTTTGCTATATTTCGCGAACCAATCATGCTAGAGGCGTGTACGACAGGTCCAAGGACTCGGGGTGACGTCCTCTTTGCTATGGACCATTCGCTATAATTTAAAAAAAATGGAAACTCGATTTTGGGGTAAACACGTGTTTTTTTGTGATTTTTGCTGATTTCTCATGAACCAATAACGCTAGAGACGTGTACGAGGTGTCCTAGGACTCGGGCTAACGCCCCCTTTCAAATGTGGTAGATATTTTTTCCAAAAAAAATCACAAAGGGCCTAATGCCATACATGTTGAATTTTTTTTCTTTACCTGTATAATGTTCATGAAACTTGGTGGTTGAGAGAGACGATACTCTTGGGTGGGTGTTTCAACGAACCTGTTGCTAACCACGGTGGCTGTGCTTAATAGAACAATCGCTATTTCGGCAGGTCGGTGTATGACAGAGCGAGGGTTCGTTTTCTGATATTTTACCTTTTACGTGTGAACAGTGATGAGAACTTGGTTCTATGTTGGTCGAAGCGAGTAGAGAAAACAAACTTGCAGACGAGCAGGAGGTGAATGTCATTTGAGCTTATTGGAAGGCGCTGATCTGACTTGACAACAGGTGCAATGGCAAAAATGACAATGACGCTTCAAGGTGAAATAATCTGACCATCGTAGTGGCAGAGAAGTGCGAAAGGCATGTGAACATGTGTGAAACCACATGCACGCTAAACAAGTTACATCCTGTCTTGCTTCGTACGTGACAAAATGCAAGTTCATGTGAAATATGATACAACACAGGCGTTTGCCTGGGACGTTAGCTGTCCACGTGCGCGATAACTGTTAACAAGTCACATCCTGTCTTGTTTCGTACGTGACAAAATGCAAGTTCAGGTGAAATATGATACAACACAGGTGTTCACTTTGGACGTTAGCTGTCCACGTGCACGATAACAGAATGTTCAAAGCGTGGGAATCGCTGAATCAGTAAAACGTATGATGCAACTTGTGGGAATGATGTCACAACCAATAGATAGGCAAGAGCTGCGAACAGCAGTAGTGGGAGGTGAAGGGAGGGAGAGGTGGAAAGAGAAAGAAATACGTGGAGCTGAGGACTGTACACATAGAGCTATAGGTGGTGTACAACATGTGTGAATAAATAAATTGAAAATTGCATAGGTTCACACAACATGTAATATATTTATCCAAGAATTAAACGTAGAGTTAAACCCTAACCATTTGACATAGAGTTTATTTCCTTTTTGTTTCAACACTTTTTCCACAAGATAATGCTTAGGAAATGCTGTTTTCTGAAGTTCATGGAGATAAAATCTACCTTTTATGGGTTGACGGTTGAGGTCCTCGAGTAAATAGGTGACTGGAGTGTCCAAGTTGACTCGACGAATTCGAAGTAGTTCAGTCCCCCACTGTGGCGTGTAGCCCTTATTGAAGGCAGACTTAAATTTGCTCACACGAACAAAATCTCCAATTTTCAGTCGGTGACGTTTAGGATCGGCTGTTTTTATCGCTGAATATTTATAGTCACGAGGCGTGGCTTGGTCCCAATCGTTCTATATTTGGTGTCATTATAACGTGACACTAGCTCTGGCAACATGTACAACCAGCGATACGTGCACTGAGCGGTAAACGCTTTCCACGTATGGGTTTTCAATGTTCAGTTGAACCGCTCGACCACACTGGCTTTGAGATTGCTGTACGTGGTGTAATGGTGAATATCCTTAGATTTGAGAAAACTAGAGAAATCCTTGTTGAAAAATTCTTCCCCTGGCCGGTATGTAGCAGCTGAGGTTGACGTTTGGAGTGTTGAATAATATGTTGAAAGGCCTTGGTAACTAGTGGACCAGACTTGCGACGCACAGGTTCAACAAAGGCCATTTTGGAATAGACATCAATGAGGTCAACATATAGCGTACACCGTCGTTAACTTCAGCATAGGGTATCATTTCAACCAAGTCAGCCTGCCAAAGTTCATCCACACCTCGTGAAATCACCTTGAGTCGTGGATAGTGACGCCTAGCTGGGCGATGCAACTCGTTAGCAATACCCATTTTAATGGGTGAGGGCTTAAACAATAATTTTGGCATTTCGAAGTTCTTGTTCAATTTCTTGAATTTCCCAATCGTGACCGGTATGGCCAGCTTGACGTGAAGCATGCAACAACTGTAGCCGCTGGACGAGCTTATTGGGATTGTGCCAGTAGGTAACATCCACAAGGGGTTTTAATGGTTTAAATGTCACTCCCGAAGCGGACGCTTTACGACGAGTACTTTGACTGGTGGGAAACATTTATGCAATGATGGTTTTATATTTTTGAGATATATTGGCATTCACTTGTTGAGCGGGATCGTACTGTCTTTTGTGGGCATGGGTATCCAATAAAATGGATTTATGTTTGTCAAGGTCCTCTGACGTGTAATCATGGGAAGAGGGGGTCCGAGAAAAGAGCAGCTTTAACAGTCCTGGGGTTAATTTATAGTTGATGTTTTAATGACAGATTTAGTACGAGCAAATTTAATGGATGAATCGCCAATTTTAAAACTATCATCCTCATAGCGAACACCATACGTGGTATCAGTGTTTCCAATAAATAGATCGGTGAAATAGGGTTCCAATGTTGATCCATAATATTTTATTAAAATGGTTTTCAGTTGAGCTTAATGTTGAGGGGTGGCCAAGAGTTGTGAAAACGGAGACGCCCTGGAAGGGCAAGGTGTTTCGACCCTGGCCAAGGATTTCTTTTTTCTCAAAATCTCTGCAAGGGGTGCGGCCTTTTCTTGAGGCGTAAACACTTGTTCCTCCTCATCCACAACCTCGCTAACACTACTCAAATCTTCCTGTATCTCTTCCTCTTCCTCAGGGTCCTCGTGCAGCGTCCGCGTGGCTTGTGAAACGGTGGGTAGTGTTTCAGATGGCTTGAAAGAGGGTTTCAACATGGCTTTTAGTGGAGGTGCTAAATGTTGTTGAATAAACAAAGCATGATTTGCACGTGATTGTTTCAATTGACGAAACTTTTGGCGAATAGTATTTTTTGCTCTAATAATATGCTTTTTAAATTGACTCTCTGCTAACGCCATGGTGTCTTGACAAATGACTTGACGGGGATGAGACAGGGCCTTAAATAGCAATAAAATGATCAAACCCTGAGCGATACCGTCCTTGGTTGTGTTCACTTTGTTTGTCAATCACTAAACAGGCATGACGGTGAGTGTTCCAGCACTTGGCACACAATTCTGTAAACATTTGAAAGGTCATATCCGGATTCACATGTTCATTATAAATGTGAAGACTGTTCCTCTCGTCCTGACGAAATAAAACAATGACATTGGCATTGTCACGAATCAACTGTTTGGACATTTTAGAATACGTTTGTCCAAGATAGAAGCAATCGATATGTTTGTGACGACCCATGCTGAAATAGCTTTGAATGATACCTTGACGTTCAGTGGATGCATCATCGAAAATCATGAGTGAATCAGGCTTTACCTCATCCGGTGAAATCACATTTTCTTGCATGGAAAATGTAAAATAACCCATATTCTCTTTTTGTAATCCAGACATGACTTGATCCAGAAACACTTAGAGGGGTTGGTAGAGAGATTTTGCAAAAATATAAATATTTTGAAAACGCAGACCATTGGGCGCTGTGATGAGCGTTAGCAAAAGATTAGTCTTTCCACAGCCGGAAGGCCCCACAATGATGCAGCGAATGGAAGATGGAAAGAGTAAGCCATGGCGTTGTTCACGTGATGTGGGACAGAGATCGGAAACCATGTCCCCCACGGGGAATGACTCTTGCTGCTTAATAATCTTCATTTCAACTAAGGCTTAGACAGGCTAGCAGGCTGTCTATATACAGGACACCGAGCCTTGTCATAGAAACAGTAGACTGGTACTACAGGTTGACGATGGATGTCTCTGGACGTGCGTTGATGGCCAAACCTAGGTCTGTCCCCATACATGATCCTAAACAAGAAACAGATCCTGCTAATAAACACTATGTGGATAGGTCAGTAGTGCCACGCACAAATCAGGGAGATTATGACTTTAAGGAAAAGCGGTTAACCCATGTAAAACATCCTCAAGTGTCTACAGACGTTACTACGAAAAAGTATGTGGATAACAAAGTGTATGAGATTTATGACAAAGTGCCCCAGCTTACAGTGAATGGCTATAGCGCTAATCACCATCGGATTATTCACGTGAAGACCCGCAAGACGAAGACGATGTCTGTACCAAGCGTTACGTGACCTATGAAATGAAAAGGCTTTATAAATTTATCCCATCTGTATTTTTAGTGTATCTGACAAATGAAAAACCTTTGATTGACAGAAACCATTTACCGCTAGTCCATGATCAGCACTTGACCTATGTGCTTGCTTCGGGTTTAAGCCACTATCGATTACACTATGATGGCACCATTCACATCAAATATGGCATACATGATGAGAAACATTTACAAATAAAGTTAATGGTCATAGGATGTTGGTCCATAACCATGAAATGGTCAATGCAGGTGACGAATTATCCTTTCATCTCATGTTGACAAGGGATGAAAAGCAAGCGGGAAAAACCATAAACGATTTCCCACTTTATGTGGAATTGGAATATACAGCCATGAAATAACCATCTGACGTTAGTTGTGATTTAAACTTTCTTGTGAAAGTTTGTTGGTCATTATCATCATGGTGAAACAAAGGTATGCGGTGAGAAAGACTAATAAAAGGACTTTGTCCTTGGCAAAGCCTGGGCTTACGACATTCGTGGACAAGCCCTTGCGAAAGAAAAAAAGAAAAAATAATGTATTGACCATAAGGAAAGCCTTTCGAGCAGCACAGAGACATGTTATTCCAAAACGTCGCCGACAGGGTTCAAACCAAGGGCGAGTGATTTCCTCCCCAAACGAGCGGGATATTTACCTGCATTATTTGCCGGTCTGGCTGCTCTAGGTTCACTTTTGGGCGGTGCCAGTGCAGAGGCGAAAACCATTAAAGCCGCGCAGCAGGGCAAGCAACAACTCAAAGAAAGTCAGCGACACAATGAAAGGATGGAAGCGATTGCCATGGGGGCTAGAAATGCCAATTTAAAACCAGCCTTTTATCAACAAGGATTTGGGATTTCACCATTTCGAAGTATTAAAAAAAATAACCTCAGCCATAGCAAGACATGCCCTGACGCATCAACAAGTGGAAAACTATGCTAAACAACTAAAGCTTTCTCATTTTCTAGGTGTGTTTATGCGAAACCAATTACCCCCACGACCCTGGAAACAGGAATGTGCTGTAGTCAATTTGGATGATCACCGAGGACCAGGAACGCATTATGTAGCTTATGTCAAATAGGGATCCATTGTATGGTACTTTGACAGTTTTGGGAATTTGCCTCCGCCCAAGGAACTAGTGACCTATTTGGGAAACATCATCAAGATATATTATAATGTGAAACGAGAGCAAACGCTTAACAGCCAACAGTGTGGATGTTTGTGTTTATTTTTTTTTATATAAGACGCAGCATAAGCAAAAACGCCACCAGTATGTCGGCAGAAAGTAAAACGTTTACACTGCATGGACGTGGACCTGAAGTCAGCCTAGACTTTTACCCGCCTATCAAATTGAGTGAAAAACCCTATGGTTTAGGACTTGTTTCTCTTGAAACGTACAATCGAATATACAACATACGTGAAAATGTGAACAACAAGTTTTACTATGATGAATCTGTGCTCACCTTGAACTCTGGTGGATACAGGATCGATGATATTTATGAACACATTTATGTGGTGTTGATCAATCAATATGGTTTAAAGTCATTTCTCGATGTAACGCGCAAGTTTGAACTTGTAGGAAATACCAACACTCATCGCTGCAGTATTTTCTCCACCTTTAACATTGACTTTAAAACACGCCCCGATTCCATTGGCCCATTACTAGGATTTAAACCACGTGTGTTGGAGCCCAACAAAAAACATGATTCGGACCATGAAGTGTACACCAATCAAGAACCATCGCATTCGCTTTATGACTTTATTGTGACATCGCCCAATGGGTATATTATTCGTGAAAATACTCCAGTGATGCTTTTTCATTCTGTGGCTGTCGATAGTATTAGTAATATAACATTACGACTGATCAATAGAGATCAACAACTCATTGATCTAGATTCTACCACACCAGTGACTTACAAGTTGGTGCTAAAGCTACAATGAAGTTTGTGTATAAAGCAACAACACCGTCTAGGAATGGTGTTTGTTGTTTGCCACGTGAATAAACGTTAACATCTCAAGACAAGCAGATTTTACAGCATTTGGGTTACCACGTCAACCCTCATAATGAATTCTATCCTAGAGATAGCGAACCGCATCGAGGAGCAACCAGGAGTGGTAAGAATTGATCTCCATTCCTATCAAGCTCAAACACCTGGTCTCAATAACAATGATGAAATTCAATTTGTTATCAACAACCAAGATATTTACACCCTACCGCATGAAAATGTCATTCAGATTGAAGGTCGGCTCACGAAAGCCGATGGCTCTTCACCCACCACATCCAAGTTGGCCAACCATGGTTTGGCCTTTCAGTTTTCTGAAGTGCGGTATGTCATTAACGATATCGTGGTGGATAGCACTCGAAATGTGGGCATTTCCAGTGTCATGAAACTATACCCCTCTTATAGTGAGGAAGAAGGTAAAACACTCTGCATGGCAGGTTGGTGTCCTGACTCGAGCAATGACTGGATGGTACACACTGATGGGACCTTTACTGGATATTTACCTCTTAAACTGATTTTAGACTTTGCCGAAGATCACCAGCGCATTGTGGTCAACGCAAGGCAAGTGCTTTATCTAGTGAGAGACAGGAGTGATAATAATGCACTCAAGGGAGCCGACAATGCCCCCATCGATTCAAAAATTCAACTACATCGCTTGCTATGGAAAGTGCCTCATGTGACCCTTGACGATAGCAAAAAACTGGACATACTCAAAATGGTAAAGAGAGATATGCCTCTACCCATGGAATTTAGAAGCTGGGCACTCCATGAGTATCCGCTATTGCCCACCACCAACACACACAGTTGGTCTGTAAAAACAGCTCGCTATACAGAGAGACCTCTCTACCTGACCGTGGGTTTTCAAACGAATCGCAAGTATCAACAAACCAAAGATGCCACGCAATTTGATCACCTGCAATTGAGAAATGCACGTCTTTTCCTCAACGGAGCTGTATTTCCCTATGAAGGACTGGATTTGGATTTTTCAAAAAATAAGTTTGGCCCCCTGTACGACTTCTTTTCTAAATTTCGATGGTCGTATTATCAAAAAGAGAACGGCCCCATGTAACTACCCCAAGCGTTTAAAGCAAGAGCACCACTGATTGTCTTTGACTGTTCTTACCTGGAAGAGTCTGTCAAGGCATTCAATATTGACATTCGACTAGATTTTGAAACGCATGACAATGTACCAGCCAATACCACGGCCTACTGTTTGATTATTCATCACAAACAAGTCAACTATTATCGACTGTCCAACCAAGTGACGAGTGTATAAATAACAGCTCAACCCACGTCAAGCCGCTCAGTCATGTCTTGCTTTAAAGCCTCAAAAGACGTTACATCCATGAATTTAAACTCTGAGGAACAACGTTTCAAGACTTTTGCCGCGTGGCCGGTGCCTTTCATAAACCCTCAAGCCTTGGCGGCCGCTGGATTCTACTATTTAAAAACAAGAGATGAAGTGAAATGTGCCTTTTGTCCCATCATCATAGACCAATGGCAGGAGGACGATGAACCCATGCAGGATCATCAGCGCTGGTCACCCACCTGCCCCTACCTGTGCAGAATGGAAGTGGGAAATATACCCTGTCATTCAAGCTATCCCTCACTTGTGTCCCTGGGTAATGAAAAAAAAAACAAGTTACGATACATGTGGACCGTATGGTATCCATGGTGCTTCGGTGAGCAGCTCACCATCAAAAACGCCTAGTTTAGAGACATTGGGACATCATCGGTGTTATGGACGTTACAAACACAAGAGACTATATTGTTGTATCAGTTGGTATTGTCCTTATCCCAAAATGACAAAAGCCTGTAAGACGTGTTATGATAATAAAATGATGTAATTCTTAAATTCTTATTTTTGCATGTCCCTCTGTCCTACCCTAACCTCAATTTGAAACTAGCATGGCAGGTAAGTCCATGTCATGATCACACTTTAGTGGTCGATCGTCAGTCAGTCGTCAGTTGAACTTGGTCCAGGCAAGCGACAACATGTTGCGCACACTCATTGTGGATTGCCAAGGGTTTAAAATTGGTGACAACAAATTTATATTTAAACAAGTGGCCATTATTGATTGTACCACGTTTTGGATATCGCAAGCTACGCATTTGCTATTTAAACCACCCCATGCTTTTGATTTGTTGTGTGAAAAAGACCGTAAACAAACCCAGTGGATTGAAAATTATAGGCAACTAGACTGGAATCAGGGAACCATTTCCTATAAATATTTGGACATGGTCATGAAAGCACACTTGTCCTCAGCCAATGTGGTATTTGTGAAAGGTAATGAAAAACGTCAATGGTTGCAACCATTTTTGGCGTCTTACTGCCAATGTATCGACCTCATGGAGTTGGGCTGCCCCTCCCTGCAAACGCTCATGGATACTTGTTCCTGTGGCAACATTACCCATACAGCCCTATCGCATGCGTGGCATCTCTTTCATTGGTTAACCACCCATGCCTGCTGGGAGTTGTTGAACAAAATTATAACTCAAGATTTACCCGTGAATGACGCCAGTGAGATTTCTATAAGCGACGTGTAAACATCTACAGCACGTGATACCATGGAGAAGGGCAATGCTACAGACAAAGCCATCGGCAAGTTCTTTGTGTGCAAAAAGAAACTAGACAGTTTTACCAAAGAGGAACTCTTGGCGCTCCCCAAGTCGTTCATTTATTATGTGGCCGCCAACGCAGTGAAAGAAATCTGGCAACATGTACCAAAATCATGGACTCAAGACCCTGTGTTGAGTGAATTGCAACCCTGTACGGATTACGATCACCATAAGCAAGTGGCCATGGCAAAAATACCGTCTATGCGTCAGTGTGCGACTTGCCAGCTAGTGAAACTGTATCACGGTCATAAAAGTCCATGTAAAGACTTTGTTGAATCATTCCACGGGTGTCATGGCGAGAAAAAGCAACAACAACAACAAACACAAACATCGTCCACAGAGGAGGAGGAAGACCAAACCTTTTTACCATCGATGGAAAAGGATATGCCAGACCTGTACTGGCAATGGCGTCATTGACAAAGTGATTCAATACTTACCTTTCGAAATCCATCTTCCAGGTTATCGTTTTTGCGGCCCTGGAACTCGTCTCGAAAAACGTTTACAACGTGGTGATGTACCCATTAATCTTTTGGATCAAGCATGCAAGGAACATGACCTTTCTTATCGCCATAGTCATCCTGGTTTAAGACATGTGGCAGATAAATTGTTATTGAAGAAAGCTAAACAACGTTTCACATCCTGTGATGCCTCAGTGGGTGAAAGGATGGCAGCCTGATTGTCATGAGTGCTATGAAAGGAAAGTTGATGATGCATGGACATGAACATTAAGGAGTGAGGAATTGGGATGTGTTTGTATTCTATTTTTCATTTATCAATTACCTTATGGTTATGAAATAAAAAACAAAGGTTTGCCAGAGCACGATGTTTTGTTATTTTTAATTTTAAGAAATCGTGATGTTGATGGCTGATTTCTCATTTTCACATTTCACACACTGCCATTTGTCATTTTGCAATTTACAGTTTTTGAAAACGTTCGTTTTAAGTTTTGCGTTTTTGATGATATGAATTTTTCCATTTTGCTGATGACACTTTTTAAACAATGTCCGTTTGAAGTTTTTTGAATTTTCAAATTTCACATATGGCCATTTCCAGTTATTAAAAATGTCCATTTTAAGTTTTACGTTTTTTTTTGGTGATATGGAAACATGGAATTTCCATTTTGCTGTTTTCACATTTTTCCATTTGGTGTATGTCGAAAGTTGAGATTTGACAATGATGTTGATGCAAGTGCTTGACCTTGATAATACTGCAATGTGTTAATGCGTGTTTGGAGAAACGTCGAGGTCTACGACTACTGCAGGTAAGACTGTTTTTACAAAAATAATATCTATTGTCTGCCCCATTTCAATGAAAAAAAAAAACAAAAACTAATGACAAAACAAAATAAGTATAAAAGTGACAATTTCCCACACACCCACCCTACCTCACCGTGTTTGCTCTGGTCATACATACACACCAGCTTTCTCTCTCTACTCCTACATTCACACCTGTCTTTGGGAACAAACACAACCACATTATTTATTCCCAAAAGCACATTCTCAACATGCACACTCTTCCCAAAAGAACTTTTTTAGTTTATCATTTACATTACGAAAAAAATATATAAAGTTACTAAAAATACTATTACTCATTAAATATTTACAATAAAAAACTTTGTACAGCTTAAAAAATCAAACTATTCACCAATCAAAAATAAAAATAAAAAAGGTTGGATAGAACTGTTTTAAAGAGCAAAAGGTCCAAGTGGGTTGCCACTATTTACAAAATCTACTATTTACAATGACAAAAAACCAATATTTACAAAATACTAAATCTACAAGTTACATAAAGCTATGTCCCATAAACGATTAAACAATGAAATCACACCTCCTCCTCCTTGCGATCATAACCCCAGGGCAGGCTGGTGAGCAGGTCATCAGCCCACACACGTTTGTTATCCATGGAGGCGAGGGTGCATTTTCTCTGTTCTACAAGATACAAATGATGGTTGCTGGATTGTATCCTGCACTGTGTATGAAACATAGCTTTGCGAGTGCGTAAAACCACTAGATAGTTATCAAAACGTAGCGATTTTACCACTGCCCTACCTACACCTTTTGCTCTTTTGGCTTCCTTACAGTCGAGTGTGCGGTAAGCATACATTTTTGAGGCCAAACCTACGAATTCCGTCATAATGGAATCACCGCATCCATCTTTTAAAACGCCCATTTCCTTCTTGTTTTATGGGCAGCTGAAACACGTTGTCAGCGCTATAGCAAGAAGTGTCGAACCAGTCACTATGCTGCCTCATGACGTCATAGGGGTTGCAGTGGCGAATGTGGTAAATGAATGAGTCCGTATCCATAAAAAGAGACGTTCTCAAAATGGCGTTTGGCAAATTCATAGTGAAATCGATACATGACCGATTTAGAAAAGTATAAAATGACTTGACCCAAGTAAATGGGTTTATCCATGGTCACGCTGGTCTTACTCATTTCAATTGTAGCCAAATCCTCATCGATAATTTTGATCGATTTGAAATTTGTCTTGGCAATGTACCGCCGGGCACCCCACCGCCCCTCCCAGACATTCACCAATTTAATGTCACGGTAATTGCGAACTTTCTCCATAGACTTGCCATAGATGCAGTTGTTCATTAATTTTAAAAAATTAATTTCATACTGCTGTGTTGCCATTTGTCGGTGCTCTGTGTTGAGTCTCATGTATGGCTCAAGCCATGCTTTTTGAGCAAAAGAAATACCCCTGTGGATTTTCTTTAACACCATGCCTTGGGCAAGGCATTGCACCAACATTTGGATATGTAGCACATACCGATTTTTGTTGAAAAGTGTGCCCATGAGTTTATCAATTTTCACTTTACTGTCAGGGGGGACCATTTGCTCAAGGCAGAATGGGAAATCGGCATGTTCATCATACAAGGATGAGGGATATTCAATATCCACTTCTAGCACATATCCACGGCCTGTTTCTTGGCTAGCCATGTTCACATCAAATTCTGACACTTGTTTGTCTGTCGGCCAAGCAAACTTCCCATAGGGCAAAGGCTGACTCATGGCGTAACCGTACAAATTATTCACGTCATAGTACATTAAGTACGATTCTGGTTTGTCCGGTGAATAATCAGGCATGTAGACATTGTTCGCTTCGGCATGGCGTTGGTTAAGCGACACAAAGCCGCCACGAATGCCCTTTTCAAAAATAGAACCATGTCTACATCAGTGAGTAAATCCAATTCCACTTGAGTGTATTTCAAAGCGGCATCGAACGAGAGCCCAGGACTCGTATAATAATGAGCCGAGTCAAGACCGTAAATGTGTTGACACAAGTTACGGAATTTTTCAAACACATCAGTGAGCAGCAATACATCCAGTGTTAGGTAATGCAAAGCATATTCACTTAGCGTGTTAATGCCAAACACTCGCCAAACTTGACATGCATGTGCATAGTCTTCATCGGAAACGGTACTGCGTGTTAGTTTAGAGTAAAATTTCTCTTGTGGTGGGAGTTTTCTTTGCTTTAACACGTCCCAGCTCTTGCAGAAATCATACGGGAATATACCTTTCCGAATGCACAATTGAAATTGCTCAGGATCATTAAAATGCATTCTAGTATTTTTTAATTCCTCCTCATTCAAGCCATTCACAAGACTGTCTAGCGAGGATGCCATAAACTTAAAGGAATCCAAAAATCGAATGCTAAAGTCGCCCAACCTCCATGTCAGGGCTGTAAAACGCTCATGGTTTTGGGGAATAATGGTAAACGAGCCCTTCTTGACATGGCCCAATTCACGAATCAAAAACTGAATGTCATAAATCGCCAGATTGTGGAAAAAGACACTGATGAAACGAGGAGCTGGAAAGTTCAAGTTGCATTTGCTGTGCGCAGCTCCACGAAACTCCCCTGTAAAATGCGAGTGGTCTCTGACTTTTTCCTCTCCCCTTAAAATAGGCTTTTCGCAAATATGGCATGTCGTGGCATGCTCATACTGCTGCTGTTGTTCTGGATATAGGCTCATGGGTACTGGGTGGTCCAGTAATTCCTGTACATGGTCGGCCAACTTGAAAAGTTCATCCAAGAACCATTTGGCACAATCTGGCCCCTCACGGTATTTGTAAACGGACTGTGTGGGGTCATAGGCACACACCACATTAAATCCTATGGCAAAGGGTTCATGTTTTTGAATGGGTGTGGTTGAGCTCATGGAGGGATCTGGTTCACATCCCGCCATGGGTGTAGTGAGAGCTTCAAAATCTGCGTATACCACATAGGGAACAGTGTCACGCTTGTGAATGTCCTTAAACTTTAACATAGCCTTGTCCCCTTGTGGCAATATCAATCTCACTGCTTCCTGAGAAACACAATGTACCCTATGACGTTCCATAAGCGTAGGGGTTTTAAAATATTGCAAGCATCGATCACAAATATGTTTTACACCAGCGTGCTTAGACACTTGTCTGCTTAGCAATCTACTCAAGCTTTTAATGAGGCAGTAGTGATTCACCTCCCACTCAGATAGAAATAAACGATGAATGTGGTGACGTTTCGGTTCTTTTGTAGCATAAAGAGGACCCACAATCTCATCACCATCAAGGCCATACACCATGAACGAAAAGTCCTGGTTATCTTTTTCAAACCTATGGATCTCGGTTAAGTCCATAGGGAACGACACTCGAGTTAAATTTAAAGTTTGTTTTAATTCATCAAACTTGGCCTTGTACTTTGCTGGTCTGTTAACATGACGATCTTGAGCTGGCTGCAAATACGCAGCCACAGCCCACAGAAAGGAATCATCATCAACATTTTCAATATTTTCAATAGCTTTTTCGAAGCTATGGCTAGCGGTGTTTTAATATAGCTAGACCCAGCATTCAACGGGTTGAATTGACAAATGTTGATTTGTAGGTAATGGATTTTATCTAACGCTAAACCACTGGGTCCTTGTTGCAGTTTATCAAATTTTGATAGCAAGGCATTGACCACGTGGGTTTGATACCACTCGTTCAGATTATGGGCTATCAAAAGCTCTTGCATTTTACTGCAAATATAGAATGTCTCTTTATGCTCTACGTCCTTCTTTTTATATATGAAATCGCACACCAGTTCTGTATTCACCTTTAAAGCCGTATGCAACCTTTGCGCTGTGCAAATTTCAATTTTGAAAATTTCAAAACAAGATTCTAAAAATTCTTTGGGAATCAAACTTTTTCTAACATTGACCACGCGGCCAGAGCACACACGCGATTTGAAACAAGACTCAAGGGGCTCCCAAGTTAATGTATCCGCAGCAGTAAAATACATTATTTTGAAAGAACACTCTCACGTGAGTTTTCAGCTGTAGACTGCTGGACAATGGCCTCAAACACACGCGTTCCTGGTTATCAACAGAGGTCAAGCGTTTTCCAACACTCTAAAAAGAAATAAAATAAACCACCATAAGTATATCCATTCCATATAGTTTATGCATTTCATAAACAAAACAAAATCAAACGGGTTATATTATATAATAAAACAAATCTCACCTTGACGTGTAATGCTTTGCTATATTCCCGTCTCACGGGCTAGTGTGGAAATGGTTTCCTTTTCTAGCTGTCTGTCTTTCTCTTTCTTTAATATATTTCCCACAGACACACGACAGGTAGGCTATACACGTTATCTGCAAACAAATAAATAAATAAAATCATTAATTACCTAATCAATAAATAATTGCATGTATTTATATAAAAATCAATAAATATATAAATGAATAAATATATACCTACCCCACAACAAGGTTAAGTATTTTCCACCAACACCAAAACTGTTAAACAAGACCAGGGGTTTCATGCAACGCAGTGTGTTCAAAGGTAGTCACCTAAGTGAGAGTGGAAATGATAACGACATGTCTTTATATATGTTACGTTGCATGTATAATCTTTTTTTTCCCACGCTTTGAACATTCTGTTATCGTGCACGTGGACAGCTAACGTCCAAAGTGAACACCTGTGTTGTATTATATTTCACCTGAACTTGCATTTTGTCACGTACGAAGCAAGACAGGATGTGACTTGTTAACAGTTATCGCGCACGTGGACAGCTAACGTCCCAGGCGAACACCTGTGTTGTATCATATTTCACATGAACTTGCATTTTGTCACGTACGAAGCAAGACAGGATGTAACTCGTTTAGCGTGCATGTGGTTTCACACATATTCACATGCCTTTCGCACTTCCCTGCCACCACGATGGTCAGATTATTTCACCTTGAAGCGTCATTGTCATTTTTTCCATTGCACCTGTTGTCAAGTCAGATCAGCACCTTCCAATACCCTCAAATGACATTCACCTCCTGCTCGTCTGCAAGTTTGCTTTCTCTACTCGCTTCGACCAACATAGAACCAAGTTCTCATCACCGTTTACACGTCAAAGGTAAAATATAAGAAACCGAACCCTCGCTCTGTCATACACCGACCCGCCGAAATAGCGATTGTTCTATTAAGCACAGCCACCGTGGTTAGCAACAGGTTCGTTGAAACACCCACCCAAGAGTATCGTCTCTCTCAACCACCACGCTTCATGAACATTATAAACAGTTAAAAGAAAATCGACATGTATGGCATTAGGCCCTTTGTTAATTTTTTTTTGGAAAAAATATCTACTACATTTGAAAGGGGGCGTTAGCCCGAGTCCTAGGACACCTCGTACACGTCTCTAGCGTTATTGGTTCATGAGAAATCAGCAAAAATCACAAAAAACACATGTTTACCCCAAAATCGAGTTTCCATTTTTTTATTATAACGAATGGTCCATAGCAAAGAGGACGTCACCCCGAGTCCTTGGACCTGTCGTACAGGCCTCTAGCATGATTGGTTCGCGAAATATAGCAAGAAGTTTAAAATCACGGTTTTACCCCAAAACATTCTGTTTCCCTCATTCTTAAAAACTTTAACCTATTACCAAAATAAACAAGGTTTCGAGACAAGCCATTTGACACGTCATAGGACCAAATCCGACCATGCATTCGTGAAATATCGGAAAAAGTCTAAAATCACGGTTTTACCCCCAAAAAGCCTGTTTCCCTCATTCTCAAAACTTCAACCTATTAATAACATGTATAGGGCTTCGAGACAAGCGATTTGACACGTCACACGTCCAAATCCGACCTTGCGTTCGAGAGATATCGGCAAACTTCGTAGGAAAGTAGGCGACTATCTGGTTCTCTCCTCACCACCAAAACCCCTTCTTATCAATCATTTTTTTCAAAGAGCTCGCCCTCTTACAAAATCCCAAGTGCGCATGCGTAAAAAGCAAAAACAAAAATGTACATCCATAGCGGCAGCCAGAAAAATGCATGCGCTATATGAGCAACAACGTTAAATTCATTTTAGACATGTCGCATTTGAAGAGAGACTTTCACTAAAAAATTACAATTTCACCCCCTAATAGGGGTAGGTTTTATTTAGGCGTTGAAATGAGTGGTCCATTGGAAAGAGGAAATTCAGCTCGAGTCCAACGATATGTCGCATGTCAAAATCGGACCATGGGGTCGCGAGATATTCATTATTTAACATGGCTGAGAATGTACTCTAGTGGGAGTAATGGTAGGAGGGGGGCAGAAGCACCACTACTCCCCTACTCACAGACATCAAGCAGATAAAGAATTACAAAAGGCTGCAAAAGAGAGAATATTCAGTAAAGATGCTAACTTGATTGAAAGACTAGCAGCTACAGCCGTTACTGGAATAATGTATGGAAAAAGAAAAATGGCAATGGGGTTAGATGAAAATGGTTGGGGCGTCTGAGTATAAATTTGTAAAATGTTTGTTTATATTTTTTTTTTCATTAAATAAATGAAAGGATTTAGTATTGATTACAACATTTCCCAAAAAGGGAAACTAAAACCCAAAGCTATTAAAATAAAACTCTCCAACGAAGATCTGAAAAAGCATGACTATCTAGATGAGTACTTGACAGATATACAAAAGAAGCAGAAAGCAAGAAAAATTCAAAAAGGTGGTTGCTTACTTATAAGTTTGTCCATTCCAATTGTAAAGAAAATATTCGAATATCTCAGTAGGAAGAAAGAAGGTTCTGGAATTAATGAACACCAAGGAGGATTTTTGCCATTAATATTAGCTGCATTGGGTGCCATTGGTTCGCTGGCAGGTGGCGCTGCAGCCATTACATGCGCTGTTCATAAAAAGCAAAAAGAAGATGCGGAATTGGCTGAACAAATTAGACATAATCAGGTGATCGAAAAAAAGACTGGACAAGGTTGTTTGGGAATAACTAAAATTTAAAAAAAAAAAAAGAGGAATTTCATCGATATTGAGTGATATACTTTCCAACTATAAGCACCCTTTAAGTAATTTCGATATACTTAAAATAATACACGAAATAAACATAAAGCATTTTCGAAATGTTTTTATGATTGATGAATTGCCTACAAAACCTACTGATTTTGAATCAGGAATTGTAAACTTGGATACGTCGGATCATGCAGGTACTCATTGGATTTGTTACTTTAAGAAGGGTAACCAAAAATTCATCTTTGACTTATTTAGTGGAGATGTTCCTGAAAAATTAGTAAATTATTTGGGAGGTAGCAACCTATTTTATAACGCTGAAAGAATTCAAAAGTTTGATGAATATATATGTGGTCATTTATGTGTCCTTGTTTTAAAGTTGTTTTCGAATTTGGGTTCCCATAATCCCGCTAATTTTAACGAAATTATAGATTTAATAAATGGACATATTTGGAAATAAAATTATAAACGGAGAGAGTAGTTCATTAAATATTAAGGCTATCACAAAAGATGATGTAGAAAAACGATTTTCAAGGCTAGTTACGGCTCTTAATAAACGCCTTAGTGAGCTTTTTTTTATGTTTCAAAAACATGGATTGATTTTCAAGGTAAAAGGATAGCGAATATTGAAGATCCAATCAACAATAATGATGTCGTTAATAAGCAATATCTCTTAGAAAAGCTCAAACCACTTACTACTGAAGGGGATTTTCCTAAAGATTACTACTTCACGAAAGAAGAAATAGAAAAATTGTTCTCGGAATATGCCACTACTTGTCTTGCACCAGTAGCAACATTAACAGAAAAGGTTGACAACATAGAAAGAAAGGTGTTTGATAGGATAATATTACAAAAGGACCTTTTTGCAGAGAAAGATAAAATTTAGCATATTTTTACATACAACGCAACGATTAGGAAAATTTTTGTTCGTATCGTAGATCCAGATAAAGTATTTACTTCATATAGTGATGACGCTATTAAAACAGTATTAGACGTTTATATTGCACGTTCCAAAGAAGAAAAAAATATTGTAGATACTAGTAAGCCCTTCAACGTTAAATCTGGTGATACTTTATACTTCAAAAATAAAATGGACAGCGTAATTTTTAAACTTCCAATAAATGTTAGTGTGACGAGGTTTGGTGAAGTAATACTTGATGCATATGAACCTCATCCTGATGAATCGGTCGAATAACACTAATGTTAAAATGTTTTAGTTTTTAATGGAGAAAATATCCATTAAATACAGTCTAATGTAACAGGTTTTTATACAACATCTCTATTGTTCCTTTAAGAAGATCAGGAGTAAATGGAATATTGAAATGGTTTCCCGAATAGCTAATTTTTATTTGTTCATTCATAAGCACATACAACCTTACGCTATTAGGATCATTATATTTTTCATAAACTATCTCACAATCGGGGTGCCGCCTGCATATTTTTTTGATTGCTTGATTCACCTGTTGTCTCTGCGCCCTTATTGCATAGTACCTGTACTTTTCGTTTGGTTCATGCTTATCTATAATAAGCAGACAATTAGTTTTAAGTGCAAGAGGTGTGGCTAATGGGGTAAGAGATTCGTTTTCTGCTTCCTTTATTTGAAGTTTCTGCATTAACCCAACTAGTTGGTTCTTATATTCTTCTTTAATTTTGTATTCTCCGTACGTTCGAATTGATGGAAGGACTTCTTTCGTTACCCATTTCTTAAATTTTTAGCTTCCTCTCTTTTAGATGATAAAATAAGCGAATACAACCCAGATTCATTAATAAATATGGTTTGAGGATGTGTATTTTTAACCCCGCCAAACGTCGGGGTTATTTAAGGTATCGAATGTACCTTTGTCTTCAATAGCAACGTGTTTTCGAATTGCTTTATCTGTATCCCTATACTCCAATATTAAAGCAATATCTTTAGCTTTAAACCATGGAACGGTATTTTCATCAATAGCAATAACCACTTGTTTGCTATTATAGACGAGTTTGCTGCACAGAAAATCGGTAATTGATTCCATTTATTATATATAAAATATAAATATAAATATAAAAAGTTAATTTCCTCAACAAAGGGTAGACCCTTGTTTCTTGTAAGTTTGCGTTTTTCAATGTTGGGTGTCTGAGTAAACCAATGCTTATTTTATAATTAATTTTAATTAATTAATTAATTAATAAATGAATAATCACATTTGGTGTTTAAAGTGCAAAACGTTTACTCAAACACTGCATCCTCACACCCTTTCGACAAAACATGGTCGAACTAGAATCGAAGGTTTATGTTCCGAGTGTGGGAGTAAGAAAAGCAGGTTTGAAAAAAAAGTTAATGAGAGTGTAGAAATAGGGGGTTCTACACAAATTAGAGAGCCACCCGTTAGCATTCGGGAGGAAATTATAAACGAAATTCATAAGCCCATGAGGAAGGAGGGTTACAACTCACGGTGTTGATGACATTTGGCAAGCGGATTTGGTAGAAATGGACTCTGGAAAAATAAAGGGGATATCGAAGCTTAATAAAGGCTACAAGTATTTGTTAACAGTCATTGATGTATTTTCAAAGTATGCCTGGGGTGTACCAGTCAATGATAAAACGGGTAAAAGTGTTGCTGAAGCGTTTGATGGTATTTTAAATAACAGAAAACCCGAAAATCTTCAAACAGACAACGGTAAAGAATTTTACAATAAAGAATTTTCAAAATTGATGAAAACATTTAATATCAATCATTATTCTACTTTTACAGAAGTGAAAGCTTCAGTTGTAGAACGATTCAATAGAACATTAAAAGAGAAAACGAGGAAACAGTTTGATATTCAAGGAAACTACTGCTGGGTTGGCATTTTACCAAAGTTAATTGATGGCTACAATAATACAACGCACACAACTATAAATATGAAGCCAAAGAACGTAAACAAAGCTAATGAAGAACATCTGTTGAAAACTGTTTACACTGTAAGCGTAGGAGCAGAAGAAAAAGCGAAATTTAAAGTTGGCGATCAAGTCAGAATTAGTAAACTAAAAGGTATATTCGAAATAGGATACACAGGAAATTGGTCGACTGAAATATTTGAAATAAAATATATCGTTTATTCCGACCCTATTACGTACAAATTGAAAGATGTAAATGCGGAAAAAATAAAGGGGAACTTTTATGAGCAAGAATTACAGAAAACAAAGTATCCAGAGGCATATATTGTTGAAAAAGTTTTAAGAAAGAAAGGAAATCGGGTATATGTCAAATGGTTGGGTTTTGATAATTCTCACAATAGCTGGGTTAATAAAGAAAATGTTATATTATAATATTTCTGTATATATAAATGGACGCCCGAGTAAAGCGAATAACTCTTTCTTTCTTCCTGTTTTACTACATCCTACTGAAGATGTAGAAGTATTTATAAATCAGTTGTCTGAGGATAGTATAGATTATATTTTTGAACTTAATGGTGATGATATAGATAGCTGTTACAATTTTCATAAAGCTACGAAGGAATTCTTAATTTTACGTTAATTTTGGTATTTGATTTTAATGGTTAGTAATCATTAAAACCATAAATTTTCTACTTAAAATTTGTCGGGGTGTTACAAAAATTTAAGAAATTTTTTAAGAGAATTCATGATTGTGCGCTTTGCAACAACCATAGACTTCTTTTGTGCCTTAATATATCATTTTCAGGCCTATCATTTTCTTTTTTTCCTTTCCACAACTTAGCACCTTGTTGTATTTGTCAGGCAATATAACCTTAAATTCACTATCAAGTTCTAGAAAAGTTTTATTTCCATATTTTGTATATATACCTTCTACATTCGTTATAAGGTATTCGTTCCCTATTTCTAACTCACTGAGCTTTTTAAACGTCTTTCGTTCGTTGATGCTGTTGAGCGTCTTGAGAAATTGATTTAGTTCCATTTATTACCTATAAAAAAAAGGCTTCGGTGGCGTAGTCGGTAGCATGCTGAACTGCTATGCCCAAGATAGCGGGTTCAAACCCGGCCGAAGTCGTCGGATTTTTTTAAGAGCGTTAAAAATCCTTCAGTATGCCTTCCTTCGGAGGGGAAGTAAAGCCGGCGGTCCCATGTCATAGATTTATGGCATGTAAAAGATCCTTTCACAGACTAAACTTGTGTAAAGCAAAATTTGTTAGGTTAGATTTCGTCAGAACGCTCTATCAAAGTTCCAACGTTCACCACTAGGTATCATTGATATCTGGTGGCGAAAGTTGGAACTACTTGAAATTGAACGGAACTTGTAGCTCGCCCTTTAGGGTGTCCGCTGGAAGCAGCTACAGACTCAGGCGAGCCGAACATGTCCTCGGACACTCCCGGCACTAAAAGCCATACGATAAATAAAACCTATAAAAAAATGTTTTAATTTTTTAAATATTTAATATAATTATTGTATTTCCTCTAGTTGAGCTACAGTATTTTTCAAACTCTTTATTACTTCCATAAACGAAGATGACCTTTTTGGACAGTCTATGCCAATCATTGAAAAATCAAATTTTTGATCTTTAACCAAAGAATTCGTGAATTCATTGTATTGATATACTTGTCTACCTTTAAAAAATACAGCATTCCGTTAATATATCTAAAGGCTGAATCCATTGCAGGCGGTAAACCTGGAAAACGCCTTGATAATATGCCATGTTGCTTGGTTTAAAGCTGCATTCGTCTATTTCCGAAAAGAAAGCGTCATTGTAAAAAAATATAAGTGTGGCCTGAGTAAGTGTTTAATAACGCATGAATTATTGTATCTGGTCTAATGTTCCACATGGACATGGCTTTTGGATAACCATTTACCAATATTAAGCTCGGATAATCCATCATGGAAAGGAAGGAAATAGCAGTGAAGCGAAATGGAAGGGAAAAGGTGAGAAAGAAGTCAAGAAAGGGAAGGGATGTAGAATATATTGGAATGGAGGAAAGAAGGCAATGAATGGTGTTGCAATAATATTGAGAGAAGACTTGGTACAGTATGTTGAGAAAGTAGACCAAATTAATGACAGAATGATGAAAATTAGACTAGGACTTGAGAGTGGAACAAAGGATTTTATACAGATTTACGCACCCCAGACAGGGAAGGTAGATGAATGTTTAGAGGTTTTCTTAGAAGAACTGGAAAAGTGTATAGAAGACAAAGAGGTTATAATAATGGGGGATATGAATGCACATGTGGGAACAGATAGGCAGGGAAAAGAAGAGATAATTGGCCCATTTAGCTATGGAAATCAGGATGAAGAAGGAGAAATGTTAATAGATTTCTGTAGAAGGAATGGATTAATTGTTGGAAATACATGGTTTAGGAAAAAGAACTCCCAAAAAATAACTAGGTATGGATCGGGAGACAGAAAGACAAAAACAATGATCGATCTTATCCTAGTGGAAAAGGATATACGTAGACAACTGGTAGATGTGACAGCTATGCCAAGAGGAGATTTTGAAGGAGACCATAAAGTGGTGATAGCCAAATTAAGGCTTGGGAAAATCACAAAGCTTGCGGAGAAAAGGGAAAGAAAAATAAAGGTGTGGAAGATAAAAGAGAGAGAGGCAATGGAAAAGTTCCTAGAAGACTTGAAAAAGGAAATTCCCAAAGACGAAGCAAAAAGAGTCGAACAGGAATGGGCATGTTTTAGAAATTGTTTTGCGAAGTGTGCAGTTAACACTTGTGGAAGACTATCAGGGAAGGAAAAGGAAAGGGAGACTCCTTGGTGGAACAACAGGGTAAAGGAAGCTGTTAAAGAAAAACAAATGGCATGGAGGACGTGGATAGGCAGTAAAAATGCAGAGAAATGGCAAAAATATAGAGAAGCAAAGAAGGCATGCCAAAAAATTGTACAAGAAGAAAAAAGGAAAAGTTGGGAAGGTTTCACGGAAACTTTGAAGGAGGATATCCAAGGAAGTAAAAAAGGTTCTATATGGATTGGTGAAAAACAGTGTAAAAGGTAGGGAAAACACAAAATTTGTAAAAACTGAAGCAGGACAGATATTGTATCAAAGAGATGATATATTAAAAAGATGGGAAGAATACTTTTCAAAGCTACTAAATGTTAAATACATCGAACTGGAAGATGAAAAAGAACAAGAAGAAACAATGGAAGAAGAAGAAGAAGAACAACAAGAAAAGGAGATCACTATGCTAGAAACAGAGGAAGCCATACAGAAGATGAAGAGCGGTAAAGCAGCAGGAGAGGATGAGGTGTCCGCGGAAATGATAAAAGCAGCGGGACCAATAGGTGTACAGTGGTTGTATAGATTATTTAGAATAATTTGGAAGAAGAAAGAGATTCCAGAAGAATGGGGAAAGGGATTAATTATCCCGATTTTTAAGAAAGGTGACAAAAAGGAATGCAATAACTACAGAGGGATCACTCTTATCGCTCATGTAGCTAAGATCTTTGAGAGAGTTCTGGAAGGCAGACTGAGGAGGAAGATAGAAGGAGAGTTGGAAGAAGAACAGTATGATTTTAGGAAAGACAGATCAACATTTGACCTAATCTTTGCATTAAGGCAAATGATGGAGAAAAGATGGGAATTTGGAAAAGACATGGTGATGACATTTATTGATATTGAGAAAGCGTACGACAGTGTGCCTCGACAGGTGGTTTGGAATGTATTAAGGAAAAGGAGAGTTAACGGAGCTGATGTCCAAATGTTAAAAGCTATGTACAAATATTGTGTGAGTAGCGTGAAGACCAGTATAGGAGAAACAGAATGGTTTAAAGTGGAAACAGGTCTCCGACAGGGAAGTGTATTGTCCCCCTTACTATTCATCATAGTCATGGATGAAATTCACAAGAATGTTAAACAGAGATTGGGACAAGAGGCAACAAAGGCCATGCTGTTTGCAGATGATAAAGTGATATGGGGCGAGGATGAAAAGGAAGTACAAAAACAACTAGATGTATGGAATCAAGAAATAGAGAAATATGGGATGAAAGTAAGCACAGAGAAGAGAAAGACAATGGTAATGTCAAGAGGAAGGAAGGAAGGAAGAGGAAAGATAGAATTGAATGGGAAAATTCTAGAAGTGGTTAAAAGTTTCAAGTACTTGGGAAGTGTGATCACAGAAGATGGAAGGATAACTGAGGAAATTGGAAAGAGAATACAACAAGCGAACCGTTTTTACCAGAGCATAAGGGGTATTGTGTGGAACCGAGATGTCCCAAAGAAATGTAAAAATGTATTATATTCAACCTACTACAGACCCATACTAACATATGCAGCTGGTGCGTGGACTACTACAAAAAGAGAGGAGAGTAGAATACAAGCCGCGGAGATGAAATTCCTAAGAGGTATAGAGGGCAAGACCAGAAGAGATAGAGTTAGAAATGAAGAGATTAGAAAAAGGACAGGAATCTTGAAGCTGCAGGACAGGATAGAAACAACAAAGTTAAAGTGGTATGGACATATGATGAGAATGGGAGAGGAGAGAGTACCAAAGAAAACTTTCTGTGAAAAGATGACAGGGAAGAGACCACGAGGAAGGCCCCGAAAGAGATGGTCAGATACAGTGTGGGGGTGTGTAGAGAAGAGAGGAGGAAAACCTGAAGTACTAAAAACAGGAGAGGAGTGGTGGAGAGACAGGAAACGTTGGAGGTACTTAATTCACAACCCGACCCAGGAAGCTGGAAACGGGAAACGAAGATGATGATGAATCCATCATGTAGATTTTGTTGGCAATAATCATAACGATCTCCCCAGAGGGTCTTTGATAAACGGCTGTAATAATTTTAAAATCTTGGGGTAAGACGGTTAACCAATCTGTAATATACTGGGTTCGTTTGTTTTTTAAGGCTGTTGAGTTATCAAGATCTAAAAGCCAAAACCATTTTTCATAAAAGACATACATTAACTGATTAACAATTAAAATAGTGTTAACATTCAAATCACATAAATTGGGCTCTGGCTTTGGTGTATCTGGAGTTGGTGTTTTATCTGGTACGTTAGGCTCTGTGGCTTTACCATATAAACTTTGAATAGCTAAAATGTCATCTTGATGTAGCTCTATTTGATTGTTAGCGTATGCATACATAATAGCATCTGGATTGTTTGAATGGGAAATACCTAAGGCATGGCCTATTTCATGTATCATAACAGAAAGTAAATTTGTTTGATATTGAGGAGTATTAGTATCGGTATCTAAATACCAAGATTCATCTTGATCGATATGAAAATTACCCAAATAGCATTAATTCACCTATTGAAATTCATATCGCTCTTCTTAGGCAGCTCTGATTCTTGATACGTAAACAAAGCACTATTTCCAGCATTACTCCAAGCACTGTTTACAGCTTCAAAAAGAGCAGCCATCTTCATCTTGTATAGTCCTTTTAGTTTGAGTTCCTTTGCTAGAACCCTTAGTTTTTGTACAGTTGCACCGGTTCGAATGAACCTTGGTATTTAGATACCGATACAAGTCCAAAAAAGAATACGCAAGGGTTATCAAGAAAAATCAAGGCATCAAGCTTGATATAGATAATATAACTCCTAATTCAGGTAAGCGAGCTGTTGCTAAAATATGCTTAAATTCTCTTTGGGGAAAGTTCGGTCAGAGGCAAAACTTGTCACAAACAGAGTTCATTAATGACCCTAAGAGGTGGTACAAATTGTTATTAGATGATAAGATAGAAATAACTAATGTGGTTTATATCAATGATGAAGTAATTGAGGTAACATACCACTACAATGTATTCTATATGGAAAACAGCACAAATACCAACATATTTATATCAGCATTCACCACTTCCAATGCGAGAATAAGGTTATACAACATGCTTGATAGATTAGGTAAGGCAGTAGTTTATTATGACACTGATAGTGTTGTTTACATAGATGATGAAACAAATACTGTAAAAAACCGGTTGTATGCTTGGTGAATGGAGTGACGAATTTGGCAAAGATGATCATGGTACTGAATGGATAAGCACAGGTCCTAAGAGTTATGCGTACGAAACATATAAAGACAAACAGGTTACCAAAATTAAAGGATTTACTCTCAACCACACGAATGCTAAAAAACTCAACATAAACACAATGAAAGAATTAATAGGAGGTTCTAAAGATAAAGTTGTTATAAGCAATAAGATGATAACAAGAGACAAGAAAACAAAAAGCCTAGTAAATAAAAATATTGCCAAAGAATTTAAAGTCGACTACGACAAGCGTAGGATTCTGGAAGAAGAAGACAACATAATTGATATTGGGGGTACTAAATATAATAGTGCACATAATATTTTATAGCTATTTATACCCTTGTTTAAATCATTATTCTTCCCTTAATTTCTAAAAAAAGTAACTGATAATTTTACCCTTGTTTTAACCATTATTCTATCCTTAATTCTTTTAAAAATTAACTGGTAATTTTAGCCATTATTTTAGGTGTCTGTCGGATAAATTTGCGTTTCGTTTTATAGGTGGAAGTAAGCATAACGTTGTCATTTATATATTAGAGTCATTTTTATGGTTACTTTTAACCATATTTTATTAAACATAACATTGGTAATTTTATGGATACGTTAACCATAACTTTTTACGGCTGATTTTTATAGATAGAATAACCATAACTTTTGATTGTGTTTTATGGTTACCTTTAACCATAATTATCTTGGTTAATTTTTTGTTAAGTTTAATGGTTACTTTTAACCAGAATTTAGAAACAAATCTGGCAATTCTTTTAATTGTGTTTTATGGTTACCTTTAACCATAATTGAATGAAAATGAAAATCCACAGCCTGCTTCCAGTCTCCGACCGGGTCAGGAATGGAATGAATGAAGCCCCCATCTAGCGACGAGGATATGAACTGTGCCGGCTGCCGAGGCCTGACGCACTCCTCTGGGGCAATGATTAAATGAATGACAGATGAAATGAAATGATAGTGGAGAGTGTTGCTGGAATGAAATGTTGACAGGGAAAACCGGAGTACCCGGAGAAAAACCTGTCTGCCTCCGTTTTGTCCAGCACAGATCTCACATGGAGTGACCGGGATTTGAACCACGGACCCAGCGGTGAGAGGCCGGCGTGCCGCCGCCTAAGCCACGGAGGCTTACCTTTAACCATAATTATCATGGTTAATTTTTTGTTAAGTTTAATGGTTACTTTTAACCAGAATTTTGAAAAAAAATCTGGCAATTCTATTAATTGTGTTTTATGGTCACCTTTAACCATAATTATCATGGTTAATTTTTTGTTAAGTTTAATGGTTACTTTTAACCAAAATTTTGAAAAATTCTGGCAATTTAGAGGTTATTTTTAACCATAATTTTAATTGTTTTTATGGTTACGTTCTGCCATAAAATAATGCGAAATATTGTTTACCTTTTATGGTTAATTTCAACCATAATATTGATTGAATTTTATGGTTACTTGTAACCATAATTGTTTGGAAGATTTGTAATGGTTAAGATAACCATATGTTTGATCGATAATTTTTTAATGATGTTTAAGGCCACTTTATCCATTATTTTTAATAGAATTTTAATGGTCACTTTATCCATTATTTTTAATAGAATTTTAATGGTTACTTTATCCATTATTTTTAATAGAATTTTAATGGTCACTTTATCCATTATTTTTAATAGAATTTTAATGGTCACTTTATCCATTATTTTTAAATAGAATTTTAACGGTCACTTTATCCATTATTTTTAATAGAATTTTAATGGTCACTTTATCCATTATTTTTAATAGAATTTTAATGGTTACTTTATCCATTATTTTTAATAGAATTTTAACGGTCACTTTATCCATTATTTTTAAATAGAATTTTAACGGTCACTTTATCCATTATTTTTAATAGAATTTTAATGGTCACTTTTGACCACGCTTAATTGTCTGTCCCATATCTGCGCCTATACTACACCTAAATCTATTTTCGATGTCAACAGAATGCTGTTCTGTAGAAATGCTTTCCTTGCCTGTGCTAATCTACATTTTATATTTTCCTTGCTTCGTCCATCGCTAAGTTAAGTTATGCAAATTTCCACTTTACAATACAAAATTATCTTTTTATATATCACTTGATGTCAATATACATTTTGAGACATGTTTCGGCCCTTTGAGCCGTCTTCAGTCAAAATCACTAAAAAATTCTCCTAAAATAGTCTAATGTTTGGTCTCTCATAAAAATTTGTAAAATATTTTTACATCGTCAAGATGATTAAAACACATGAATATAAAATGCTTAAAGAATTTAAAAAATTTAAAAATGTACAAAATTTCGAAACGTGGGCCACATTCTTATTGATCCATTTTCAAACAGGAGACCTGGAACAATAAAAAATTACCTAACAATCTACGGTTCCTGCTTGGAAACAGGAAGAGATGACTTTAGTTGGGTAAAAATCTTAACCCCATTGTACGACCATCTTGAAAAACGATCGTGTTTAAACTGTCAAGTAGAAACAGGTAATCGTCCATCGCTGTTTATTTTTCTTCCTGTAACAGAGGTCTCCTACTTCCTTTAGCTTTGGAAGAAACTCAACACACACAAACACTGGGTGGTGATGACAAAAGTGTCCATAGTCCCTAAAATTAATTAATGGCAACATAAAAATATAGAGGCTTATCTTGTAGCGGCTAGCATCCTTGATTATCACCCAGGAGCTCGAGGTTCGATTCACGGCTCTGCCAAGAAATTTAATTCTGGTCTGAGGACAGGAACGGGGTCCACTCAGCCTCGTGAGGCAAAACTGGGAACTGAGGAGAGGTAGGTTCTATTCCTAGATCTGGTTTACCCTGGTTTCCCACTTCTACTTCGGGCAAATACCGGGATGGTTCGTAACTTAGGTGCCGGTCTCGGTGTCGGTGGAAAATTTCAATTTTCTCTCTTTGATGTTTTTGGTTCTCGGCATATTGAAATATCATGGGAAGTTAATTTGGAGCAAATATGTTAATCTACTTCCGGGATAAGGGTTTTTGAAGATTGTCAACTTTGGCAAATATTTACAAAATCTTTATTTATCTACTTTTACAGGCATTTCTTACAACTTCCATTTTTATGCAAATAAGGTTCATTATCTCAGGAATTACTGCGCCATTCTACTTTGAATTTGCACAGCTTTTTTTAAATGCACACGTGTGTTAATATGACGTAGAGTAATGGCTGTAGTATTTATGTAACTTCAGAAAAATTGCATTGCTTCAAAAAAAATTACAAATATAGAGTTTGAAGCACTAGAAGCATGATTCTAATTTGGAATGCAAGCCATGAAATCTTCTTCAATTGTATTTAGTTTCAAACCTTTAACTTCAATAGTAAGGTCATAAATGTTCCATTTGTGTAATATTTTATTTGAAGAAAAAAAACGACTAATTGTTATGTTGGTATCAGTGAATGATAATACCATTTCAGTAACTGAAGTATTTTATCTTTTATGGGCAAATGTTGATAAATATTCGTAACAATTGATTCAGTAGTTTGTTTGGTAGCATCTTATTAACCCTTCCAGTATCATACTATTCTATGAGTGATCATTTTCCAAGGAAAATTGGTTACACGTGTTTATTTGTTTTTACTTTGTATATTGTTTATAAAGACATTTAAAGAGGGGAAAAATAGTAGATAGTAGAATCCGTTCTGTGAACCATGGAATTTACATCATGGAAAGCAGGCATACCTTGAAATACCACACTTCTATCTGAATTGACACTGCCCTCAGTTTCATTGTCACTTGATAAACTCTGAATCTCTTCAACACTGTCTTCAAATTCTCATTAATCACTATCCGACTTATCCAATTATCGTACGAGCCCCCCACTCACTGATCACATCGTACATCAGCCGATACTGTCAAATTCAAGTATATATCTAACCAACCCTGAAACATGTAGCCTAGATGAAATTATTCACGTAGACTTTTCCGGTTCCAAGTGAGTTCGTTAACTTTGTCTAATAGCCTACGTTCCTGCCAACTACCGTATTTATATGTAAACTTATGATTGCCTGCGGAATATTCCGTATGTGACCTGCAAGAGCGGGAATTACGTCGTGGAATATTCCGGGAAGGACACGGTAAGGGTTAAGAAAGTGGACTGTTTTGCTCAACTACGCAGTTAATGCCACCTTAAGGCCACGGCCACCTCCTTTCCAATTCTCAAATACACACAGCAAGACGTCCAGTGCAATAACACAGATTATCGGACAAAACTCCACACACACCCTAGTACACGGGGTTAAATGACCACGATGTCGCACAGCCCCTCAACAACAACATCAATAGAAAGCTTGTCAAACGGCTCGCGAATTTGCTTCAAGGAGATTGAAAAGTCGCCGGTGCTAAAGGCATTGCTTCATATCGAAATCCATTATACTTGGAAATACACGTGTTCGATCAGCTTGCATAGCTTTGTTTATGGTAACATTAACAAGCGATGAAATCATTATGCACAGCTAATTTCGCTTCCTGGCATTAAGGGCCGGGTTCACCAACGCAGCGTTAACAGGCCGTCACTAAATGCGTTGTTAACTTTAACATCGGCATTAAGCTCGTTGGCGTTTCACCAGCACATTCGCCGATTAGCATTAGCAAACAAAGTGCTATGTTTAAGGGCTGTACAAACGTCATTGAAAAATGACGATCGTTTATTCTTGTTTATTCTTTGGTGTTTTCAAGGAGGCCGTTAACTGAAAGCTTAAAAGTTACAAACTCCTTGGTTAAAAACAAACATGGCTAATGAGCAAAAGAGAAAAAAGAGCTGGAGAGTGTGAAATTTTCGTTGAATAAAAGAAACATAATTATCCACCCTTATCTACTCGGTGGATGAGTATCGTGAATTCTTTGAAAATAAAGAGGACTGTTGCTGTAACGTTTAGGTAGTCTTTTATTAAATTAACAAGGATGTTTTATAACGTAATGCAAAGAAATATGAGGACTGATGCTGTAACGTTTAGGTAGTCTTTTATTAAATTAAATTAACTAGGATGTTTTATAACGTAATGCATCACACGATATTACACATAAATGAGGAATGGTACATAGGCCTAGGATATCTTACTTATTAGATGGGAATTCCAGGTTAGGTTCTGTCATCTGAAGAACATTCAACACAGAAGGTTTTGACAACCGAAATCTCATGATAAATTATTTGTCGTCACATTCATTCAAGTAATTCCTTCGTTATTTATAAGTTAGTGGTCGAAGAAAATCTAGCATGTCTTCATAAAGATCGTCATCGTTCAGAATAAAGTTTAATGCACGACTATTCCGGCTTTGGATGCACGCCATTTTGGATTTGAATGCCACGTGAATCGCCCGTCAAGTCGGTAATTCCATG
Source organism: Meconema thalassinum (assembly GCA_946902985.2). NCBI lineage: Eukaryota > Metazoa > Arthropoda > Insecta > Orthoptera > Tettigoniidae > Meconema > Meconema thalassinum. The sequence continues at coordinate 36,598,867 of OX336398.1, read as the reverse complement.
TTGACAGAACAATTAGTTTTGACGGCTTGTTAGGGAAGCTAATGGATTGTTATAGTTCGGTAATCGTCCGTCAACGGCCTTAATTGGTTTGTTAACATTTGGACGAACCATGGTGAACCCGGCCCTAAGTTGTCAACAGGATCCGTGCTCTGTGACGGCGTTTGTAAGAAGAGGATCATGTTGACTAATTATTTATTTAATTAGGTTATTTTGTTTAGATTTATTTTATTTTATTTTGTTTACTTAGGCAACACTGAAAAATGGCACAAACCCCACAATGTTGTTTTATTTTGTTATGTTTAAATGTATTTAATTTTGTTTTATTATATTTCGTTTTATTTTGTTTTAAATTGTTTTATTTAATTTTTGTATTGTTTTTGTTTTGTTTTAATTTATTTTGTTTTTATTTGTTTTTTAATTTGTTTTGTTTTGTTTTGTTTCGTTTCGTTTCGTTTCGTTTCGTTTCGTTTCGTTTCGTTTCATTTCGTTTCGTTTCGTTTCGTTTTGTTATGTTTTGATTTTGCTTTCTTTACATTGTTTTATTTTATTTTGTATTGTTTTTTTTATTCCCCAGAAAACAAACATAAAATCAAAAATAAAAAACAAAAAGCACGAAGCAAAAAGAAAAATTAAAAAACAAAAGCAAAAGTAGAAATAAAACAAGAAACACAAAACCAAAACCAAGAAAGAAAGCAAAACGTAAGAAGTAGAAAACAACAAACACGAAAGATACGCGAGGCAAAGTCCTGTGAAACATTTTTCATAAAAATGATTCTTAATCACAAGTTTTGCAACTGGACGACTCAGTTGTGTTGTGCGTGACTCGGCTTGGAGAGAAGGGAAGACTATCTACAGGGGGAACCTGTATCCCTTTGGTCTGACAGCCGCGGGACTCGGCTTGGAGAGAAGGGAAGACTATCTACAGGGGGAACCTGTATCCCTTTGGTCCAACAGCCGCGTGACTCGGCTTGGAGAGAAGGGAAGACTATCAACAGGGGGAACCTGTATCCCTTTGGTCCGACAGCCGCGGGACTCGGCTTGGAGAGAAGGGAAGACTATCTACAGGGGGAACCTGTATCCCTTTGGTCCGACAGCCGCGGGACTCGGCTTGGAGAGAAGGGAAGACTATCTATAGGGGGGAACCTGTATCCCTTTGGTCCAACAGCCGCGTGACTCGGCTTGGAGAGAAGGGAAGACTATCTACTGGGGGAACCTGTATCCCTTTGGTCCGGCAGCCGCGTGACTCGGCTTAGAGAGAAGGGAAGACTATCTACAGGGGGGAACCTGTATCCCTTTGGTCCAACAGCCGCGTGACTCGGCTTGGAGAGAAGGGAAGACTATCTACAGGGGGAACCTGTATCCCTTTGGTCCGACAGCCGCGGGACTCGGCTTGGAGAGAAGGGAAGACTATCTACAGGGGGAACCTGTATCCCTTTGGTCCAACAGCCGCGGGACTCGGCTTGGAGAGAAGGGAAGACTATCTACAGGGGGAACCTGTATCCCTTTGGTCCGACAGCCGCGGGACTCGATTCTCAGCTGGGCCATGGGTCCTCAATGCGCCTCACTTTGCGACTGGGTCTTGTATTATCCTCATCACGACGCACAGGTCACCTACCGTTGTCAGTTTGAAAGACCATAACTAAATCTCTCCGGAGGCTACACGCCATTTATATTTATCGGACCACTATGATGATTGACGGTTAGCTATGTTTCATTCTACCACTTTCATAGGTCCATTATTTTTATTGAAGTATTAAATAATAAAATGAAGGAAGCTTGCAGTTTTGCGTGAGTTCATCTTGTGATCATGAGCCACGGAACCTCCTATTTACGAGAAATCCGAACCACAGGACACGACTTTTCACTTCCAAAATATCACGTGCTTTGACCGGAAATCGAACCCGGTCCATCTTGTTGAGAGGCAAATAGCGTGACCGCTGCGCCACCACGCCACATAAAGAAACAAGATGTTCAGTAAATAACCTATAGCCTACTTTCTATTAAACGCATGTGTATTGTTATAACACTTTGTCCTTTTCAAGGAGTATAATTGAATGTTGGTTGTAGTAGCTTGTTGAAATACAACGTGCTATACGGATATTAAACATGAATAAGAGGTGCCCTTTGGTAGTGCTACCTCGGTAAAAAAAACAATTCAATTCGGTTTCACCGTGTTTGAATTTATATGGAGAATCGATTTGCACACATACATGGCCACCATATGCAAACTATTGGACTTATGACCTTGTAGCTTGGTCGAAGAACGCTTCTCACTTAAAGGTATGATGTTGCGAAATGTGGTAGAGATCAGATGATTAGGTTGGGCGTAATTGGATTTTAGCTTTTTACATTTGGGTGGTCACCATTACGTTTCCACAAAGATGGCGGCGATATAAAACATGACACGGAGGTGCCCTTTGCTAGTGCTACCTCTTACCAAATTCCGTTCAATTCAGTTTTACCGTGTTTGAATTGATAGGGGGAATCGATTTGTACACATACATGGCCACCATATGCAAACTATTGGACTGACGACCTTGTAGCTTGATCAAAGAACGCTTCTCACATAAAGGTATGATGTTGCAAAATGTGGTAGAGATCAGATGATTAAGTTGGTCGTAATTGGATTTTGGCTTTTTACATTTGGGTGGCCACCATTACGTTTCCGTAAAGATGGCGGCGATATAAAACATGACACGGAGGTGCCCTTTACAAGTGCTGCCTATGTACCAAATTTAGTTCAATTCGGTTTCACCGTGTTTGAAAAGATAGGGTAAATCGAGTTGCACACATACATGGCCACCATCCGCAAATGATTATGCTGATGACCTTGTAGTTTGGTCGAAACTTTTTTTTTTATATAAGGGCATAATGTTGCAAAATTTGGTAGAGATCAGATGATTAGATTGGTCGTAATTTGATTCAAGACTTAAACATTTGGATGGCTGCCATTGCGTTTTCGTCAAGATGGCGGCAATATAATACATGGCACTGGAGTACCCATTGCTAGTGCTACCTCTGTACCAAATTTTGTTGAATTCTGTTTCACCGTGTTTGAATTGATAAGGGTAATCGATTTGCACACATACATGGCCGCCAACTGAAAACTATTGGGCTTGTGACCTTGTAGTTTGGTAAAAAGACGCTCGCCATATGGCTACATGTAGTTACAAAATTTGGTAGATATCGGATGGTTATGTTAGTCGTAATTTGATTTAAGCTTTGAACATTTGGGTGGCCGCCATTACGTTTCCGTCAAGATAGCGGCAATATAAAACAAGACATTGAGGTGCCCTTTGCAAGTGCTACCTTTGTACCAAATTTTGTTCAATTCGTTTTTACCGTGTTCGAATAGATAGGGGGAATCGATTTGCACACATACATGGCCGCCATCCGCAATGTAAAAGGCTGATGACCTTGCAGTTTACTCAAAAGATTTTTCATACATAAAGGTATAATGTTACAAAATTTGGTAGAGATCAGATGATAATATTGGTCGTAATTTGATTTAAGCTTTTAACATTTGGGTGGCCGCCATTACATTTTCGTCAAGATGGCGGCGATATAAAACACCTCCCTGAGGTGCCCTTTACTAGTGCTACCTTTGCACCAAAGTTCGTTCAATTCGGTTTCACCGTGTTTGAATTGATAAGGGTAATCGATTTGCACACATACATGGCCGCCATCTGAAAACTATTGGACTGATTACTTTTTAGTTTAGTCAAAAGACGCTCGCCATAAGACTATATGTAGTTGCAAAATTTGGTAGATATCGGATGATTAGGTTAGTCGTAATTTTATTTAAGCTTTGAACATTTGGGTGGCCGCCATTACGTTTCCGTCAAGATGGCGGCGATATAAAACATGACACTGAGGTGCCCTTTGCTTGTTCTACCTCTGTACCAAATTTCGTTCAATTCGGTTTCACCGTGTTCGAATTGATAGGGGGGAGGACAGACATTCAGAGTACACACACTCACACACACACACTCACACACACACAGACACAAATTTTTTGGCCCTGTAATAAATCAATACTAAGAGAAGACTACTTTAAAGGTAGTTTGGTTAATTGCACATCATTTCATATATTTACAAGTTTTTAGTTAATTTAAATTAGCACTATTTGTTAGGATATCCATTTTTTGACAATGTTAAACTAGTTTTTAAGGTGTAATATTTTTCACGCTGAGGATGGAATCATTGATATTCCGAAACATGTGCGTCGTGTAATATTTCATTAAACAACTTCCCTTAGTATTGAACAAGCGGATTTTCAATTGATCAATTCTATCAATCAATACGGATACATCTTTTTTATAAATGGTTAATGTGTGCCCATAATGCAACGAGCCTATTACCATTATAGGCGAGTTGCAAACGACTGTTTATGTTCGACGATAATTATAACTTTATTATATGTTTGAACAGAAACATTCTGTCGAGATTCCGTTGAGTTGAGATTAGTTGAATTGCTGCTGGCTACCATCCCATAAGCTATGGTATCATGCGCATGCGCTGGCTGGATCAAAGTAGTTTGATGCTTTTCAGTCGGTCAACACGATTGCACCCAAATGAGATAAGTTATTCCCTACTCCTGAATAAAATGTACATGATATTAATAAATACTCTTGGATGACCAGTTTCGATCGTCAAGCGATCATCATCTGATCCATTACACTTAGGCTACAAAGGTTTTATGTCTGAGAGTATGATTGCAATATGTACACTTCTTTAGTCGCGGTATTAGTTGAGAGAGTTCAACTCGTCAATATTTGTTAGTTATAGTCCATGTGATGTTTTGTTAAAATATTGAAAGTGGTGATTGTCCTCCAAACTTGTTTGTTTAGAGTGAATATGTGATTGTAGTTAAATGGTTAATTCAGGTTTTATTGCACAGGCTACAGTCTTGCGTGTCCTGGTGAGAGCAGTTGTCTTCGTCACTATCTACACTCAACTGGGGAAAGTGCCCGTGTATCATGGTCTCTTACATACCTGGGTATTTCCCCTCTCGCTTAACTAAGTTTCTGTGCAACCATTGTAATCAATAGCTTAAGACCCACCAATTCCGATTATCAAGCCAAGGGTGGTTTAAGCTATCTTAAAGGACGTGATCTGTTATTTATTATTACATCATTGTTGCCCTTATGGACAGTGCTTGAACTTAAGTATCTCATGATGTCACAATTTTCACTTCTTCTCTTCCCAAAATCTCTTCATCCTTTGACTGTGCTCCTATTTCCTTTGTTCCGTCCACAATGTTCCTATCTTCTTCCTTTCACTTACTAAAAATTTGGCGTTCTTAATTTTGTTTCTGAAATTTTCTCTGTCTTCTATCATTTGCTTGTTGATCCCTAATTGCTTTAAATCGTCTTCTATTTCATGATACCAATTTGTTTTCCTTTTTGAACTGTTTACTACATCGAAGATTTTCTTTGTAAGTCGTTTATTGTTCATTCTCTGTATGTGCCCGTAGAAAGTTAGTCTGCGTTTTCTAATAATATCTGTGAGTCTGTCTGTGTGTTCATATAGCTCTTTGGTAGGTCTTTTTATCCATATCCCATCTCTGTGTACTGCTCCAAATATTTTTCTCAGAATTTTACGTTCAATTTTTTCTGTTTCTGTGATGCCAGATGCTCCAATTGTGGTCGTTTCTGGCGCAAACAATGCTTCTGGTAATACAACTGTTTTGTAGTGTCTACGTTTGGCCTGTCTTGATATGCTTTTCTTATTATAATGTGACCATGTAAGTTTGTATGCTTTCTGGAGTTTTTCCGTTCGTTCTATGTTAGACATCTTGTTTGATCCTCCTATTTGTATATATTCTCCTAAGTACTTAAATTTTTCAACTCTTTGTATGGATCCATATATGGTATGCATGGTTTGTACATTGTTGGTGTGTCGTTCCATGTATTGGGTCTTCTCATAAGGTATCTGTAAACCTGTTTTAGCAGCTATTTCATGTAATCGTTCCAGTGCTTCCTTTGCCTCCTGTGTGTTATTGCTGAGTAAGGCTACGTCATCTGCAAATGCTAGACATTTTATGATTGTTTTTGTTTCACGGGTTCTTCCTAGCTGTATTCCTTTAACTTGTTCCTCCCACTGCTTAACAATTTTGTCTAAGATCATGTTGAACAAGATTGGTGAGAGGCCGTCTCCTTGTTTGACATCTGTGCGTATATGAAAGGGTTCTGAAATTTCTTCCATGAACTTAACTTTAGAGGTGGTGTCCGAGAGCGTTAGTTGTATAAGTGCCCTGGTTTTTTTGTCAATGCCATATTCTTCCAGTACTGCAAATAGCGTTTGTCTATCACTGCTGTCGTATGCTTTTTTAAAGTCCACAAAGGTAACTACAGTGTTTTTTGTCTGTCTGACTTTCAGTAGTGTTCTCAAGTTCCAGATCTGTTCGATGCATGATCTCCCTTTTCTGAAGCCTGCCTGGTATTCTCCTATTTGTGGATCTGCTTGTGGTTCTAGTCTGTTCAATAACACTTTAGAGAATATTTTGTAAGCGACTGGCACTAGAGAAATCCCTCTGTAATTATTTGGATCTGACTTATCACCCTTTTTATGTAATGAGTGGATCAATGCACATTTCCATTCCTCTGGCATTTTCTCTGTGATCCAAATGTCTGTGATGATCTTATGAATTGTTTTGGTGATGTTTTTATCTTGAAGCTTCCATACTTCAGCAATAATGCCATCTTCTCCTGCCGCTCTGTTATTTTTCATTTGTTGTATGATCTCCTCTATCTCCTCTATTGTAGGTGGAGTAGAATCGGGATTGGATGTGGTTTTTTGGATGGTCAATTTCTCCGTGGGTTCTGTACAATTGAGAAGATTATTTAAGTATTGTTTGAGAATTGTACAGTTATTTATTATAATTAAGTATTATAATATTATACTGTATGAGTGGCTTAAAAGAGCCGAGCCGTCTCTGTCACATGGCAAGATGGCAGCTGACCTCTTGTGCCTGTCCTATATTTCAGTAGTTTTAGTGTGTTGTTTGCGATATAGCCTGCTGATATAAATAATAAAGACTTTGTATGAAATGATTTATACTGAAGATGTACTGCGGTGAAGAAATCGTTTATTTCAAGACATTATTTTCTAACACGTTGTATCAAAGTCAGTTAATAACACTAAGGTGCTAAGGACAAGTTTGGCTCTGGGCTAGAGCGTTAGTCTCTCATGCGGTTGACTGGAGTTCGAATACTACTAGATTAAACTTTTGTTTTAGTTGAATTCTTTCACAAATGATGTGCACGAGCTCATTACACAGATACTGAAAAAATGCCATTTAGCTCAAAGGAAAGGCTAATGTATACACTAGTTTATTAATAATCACAGCCCCAGCATCGCACTTAACCGGAAGACATTAGAATAACGAGAATATAAGTACAATATACACGTTTTCATCAACCACAGTCTTCTCAAAGCCTCTGTATGGTGCTGCCCTCTTTTGGGTTACGTGGTTTATTGTTCCAAACAATGGCAATTTTGTAATAGTTCAACTAGCCACGACCGCAGTCCGATTACCTTCAAGCACTGTCAGCTGGATCCCATCCCTCCTGGTTGCTTTAAACTGCCTGCTCATTCAACACTCAGAGGCGTACCAGATTTTATATTACTTCATTGCTACGTTGCAGCGCCAACCCACTGTGATCGCCGCTGATTTTTAAAGGGGAAGATACCCAAAACGAAGGATTCTTAAGTTTGGAGGCTTAATATCTAGATTAACGGACGTGAATGCATTACAATAAGTTAGTAGTTTAGTTATTAAATCATCATAAGGTATATAATATTGATTTTGACACTTACTGGCTAATTATCAATATAAAAGAAAACAAACAATACATGGTGGTAGAGGTGATTGTTTTAGGGGTGAGGACAAAGAGTTATAAGTACACCCATACATTTAGAAGAAAGAAGGCTATATGTTCTTTGCTGAACATCTTGTTTATTACTCTATTCGCAATATTTTGGGAAATAAATGTATCTTAGTTGGCAAAGTATTAAAATTACGGCAATACATAAAACAATCAGAACAGAATCCTTCAGTGCTTGGTGACTTAGCATGAACCAGAGTTGCATTGATCTTTCTTCTGGGCCTCTTTGTCTTCTTCCTTGATCGGGTCTCCTTACTGAGCTGACTTGATGCACTCTTTGTCCTCTTCCTTGATCGGGTCTCCTTGCTGAGCTGACTTGATGCACTAATCTATTGTCAAAGATTACACCTTCTAGGCGTGTATGTCGCTATATAGCTTATTCTTTATATGCGATATCTTAGGTGTGTTTGTTGCTCTGTAGGGGCTGTACATCCCCGTGTAGTTTTGGGTGTCTTTGTGTAATAACCTGTGTAATTGTGATAGCTGTACATGTGTGCGTATTTGTAAATTGGGGATAGGAATGGTAAGGAGGCGGCCGTGGCCCAAAGTTAAGAACCATCCCAGCATTTCCCTGGAGCAGGAGTGGGTAAACAATGGAAAATAACTTCCAGGATAACTCATCTGGGAATCGAACCCGGACGTCCGAGGTTACAGATAAGAATGATAGCCGCTACACCGCGAGGTGATCTGCGATATCTTAAAGAAACAGAAATGATTAACTTATATTTAATTTGTCAATAGCTAAGAGCATAAACACTGCTCACAAACATTGCAGAATGGACATTTAGGGCAATATCACAAATATTGAACCCAAATCTCTAGAATAATGCGCAACCTTGGAAGCATTCCAGGTCATTTTACAAGAATTATGACCATTTTCTTGCCTTTTTCAAATAAATTTATTAGTGGATGAAGAATCCTTAGAGTTTCAAAATATGTATTAATCATCATAGTAATGAAGGAGATAGCCGGATGAGAAACCAAATAGTTGTGTGTGTTTAAATATCACAAATTGATATATTCTGACGTCCGGATCTTCTGAATCATGTTAAAAATTGAGCGTGTATGCTCTGATTTGCAGGGGTGGAGTCGCTAAATGGCACCCATCAAACAATTCAAACCACGTATATACTATCTTTCACAGCGGTGGAGTTGCTAAATCGCAACCATCAAAAATCAAACCGAGAAATACTGAAGATTGATAGGAACGATGGTAAGAATATGGCTGGTAAAGGATTTCGGAAAGATATTTCACATAAATCGCTAAATCCATAAATATAAATAAGCAGATACCGTGAATTTAGAGAATAATTATTCGAAATGTACGGTATATGTATATCTCTCAAAAAAAAAACAAAAAAAAAAGATTCGTCCCTCGATTCATTCTCTGTTGATTCATATATCAATTCTAGCCGGGATCACGATAAACAGCAATCTTCTGTCTTTCTAAAGATAGAACGTTAAGGATATGGCGGGAGCTCGGAACTACTTAGCTGCGTTGCCAAGTTTATAATCAGCTAATTCGAGTAACACCCAGCGCTATGTTGCAGAATCCTGCCTGTATTATTCAGTTAATGTCCCATTCCGGTTTTGTATCGAAAATAAGGTCCTGTTAACACCAACCTACACATATGGGGTACCTACAGGTTCCGCATAACCCCATGTGTGCCCGAAACGCACTCACTTCCTCTTTAAATGCCTCACAATTAAATAAATACCTTAAACAAGTAGTTCCGTGAAGAACTAAATAGCCTATTTTCATATATTCTACTAATATTAATTGCCTCTATCAACATACAACTTGTCAGTTTGATTGCTGTAATAGATTCGTAGATATTGAGAACCGTCTAAATATTTTGGATGGTCACTATGTTGTATTTCTATATTATAGGCTTCAAATTTATGTACTATTGCATGAAGATTATTGTGTAGGTGTTTTATTCAAGCTTCTATCGCATGATTAGGACACAAGAAATAAAAGTGGGATTTTAAAATTTCGCTCAGCCGACGTCTTGTGGTTATGAAAATAGTTTAAATGAATTAGATGCCAGTCGATAAAAATTTGTATGAGCATATACCGTATCAAGTTTCACTGCGCTCGGATGGTTAAAACGCAAGAAACGTCCTTTTGTATATTTAAGTTTCGCGTCGCCGCCATGTTGGATTTGTGCTCGCCAGGTTTTTGTACGTCCCGTAGGTGAACTTATGCTTATAGCCTCTATACACTTACAAAATTTCAGTTTGAGTGCTGTAGTAGATTAATAGATATTGAGAACCGTTTAAGTATTTCGGATGGTCGCCATGTTGGATTTTAATATATGTAGGCCATAGAGTTGTGTACTCTTAGATGATGATTAATGTGTACGTTCGTTATGCAAACGTTGATTTCGATCGCAAGATTAGAACACAAGAAATAAAAACTTAATTTTCGAAATTTGCACAGCCACCATCTTGAGGTTACGTAAACAATGGAACAAAATTAGATACCAGTGCATTAAAATGTGTATAAACATTTGCTGTACGAAGTTTCATTGCGTTTGGATCATTAAATGGCGAGAAAAGTCTATTTAAAACTTTCAACTACGCTTGGCCGCCATGTTCGTTTTGTAGTTAACCGGCATTTGAATGTCTCTTAGATGAACTTCCAGTAGTGCCCTTTATTTATCTCCGTACCAAATTTCATGGTGATACCGGTAATAGTTTCAGAGATATAGAATGCCGGTGAAATAATTCGCACAGCCGCCTCTTGAGGTTATATGAACAATTAAACGAAGTTAGATGTCGGTGCTTTACAATGTGTATATACATATACTGTATCAAGTTTCATTGTGTTTGGTTGGTTAAATAGCGAGAAACGTCTATTTAAAAGTCGCAAATTCGCTTGGCCGCCATGTTGATTTTGTAGTTACCAGGTTTTCAAAAGTCACATAGGTGAACTTCCAGTTGTACCCTTTATCACCGTACAAAATTCCTGGGTGACATCGGTAATTGTTTCTGAGATATTGAATGCTGGTGAAATATTTCGCACAGCCGCCATGTTGGATTGGTGAGACGTAACAAAATTTGAAGGGCACGGTCGGGGTCGCCCGGAATAGAGCTATGAACTTACCATGTTTCATTGAAATCGCTATAGCCGTTTATAAGTTATTAAGGGGACACACAAATATCCTCACACACACACACACACGCACACACAGACACACACACGGACAAAAGGTGATCTCATAAGCCTATTTTTTTTTCATAAATGAAAATAGGCTAAAAATGTACATTTATAATGTGTGCACCGTAACCTGGCGAGCCTGCCGCTAGAGCGCAGAGCAGCGCGGCGGCGGCAGCCATCTGGCGGGAGCGCGGCGTACTGCTTCTCTACTACCCCCATAAACCTACATTCACGCTGCGAAAGCTCACACGGGCCCACTAGTACATATTATTAACCCATGAGTTATATAGTTTGATATTTTTATCAACGCCCAGTACATTCAAATAAGTAATGTTATTTGCATGGTAAGTATTTGGCAGTACCCATCTTTTTTCAATGCTCGTGTCCGGTGTTGCCATGTCTAATTACTTCATAGAAGATTTCCTCTCTGATGATGTCTACTTTTCCATTTTAAAAAATATCAAAAACACAGGTAATATCTCCAAGTTATAAACTGTTTCTTAAAATATTTTTTTCTTCTTCTTGAATGTTACAATTTCTCATTCCTAACGCCGTGTGCAAGGAATGTACGGTAGTAGAAAGTAACCAGAGAGAAAAATCATAGTTAAGTTCGGTGCCGAGCCGTGCAGTGGCCATCCAGGGCTGAGAGACAATAAGAGTCATTCATTCTAGATTGTTAAGGTGCGTGGTGGCACAGTGGTGAAGCCGTTAGCCTCTCACCAAGGCAGACCGGATTCGACTCTCGGTCAATGTATGTGAAATTTTCGAAGTGAAATGTCATGTCATGTCGTTCGGATTCTACGTAAAAAGAAGGTCTCGTGGCTCATGATTGTGTGATTTACAAGTTTTCTTCCTTACGACTTCTACCGCTTAAGATACCGTCATTCTGTTTTCAAGTTCTTAAGTCGCATTAAGGGACTCATACAACACAAGCCAAACGTATTTACCGAAAAACCGGTAGCAACTTTGTTATTTTAAAACCACTATGCTCATTTCACTCACTGGAAGAACTATGAATCGAATAACAAGATCAGTGATGTGCTTATTTCGCAATTCCGATGAGTACTTTTTGATATATTAAAGGTTTCCACGTGTGTCGACATTAAACCGAAAGCGATGTGTCAGCCACGGGATTGTTGAGTGCATGACTGACTTGCGTGACCCACTCCTTGTTGACAAACTCACATCTTCTTCTTCTTCTAGCCTTTCCACAGAGCAGGGTTGGCTCTTCTGCACAATTGCCTCCATCATGCACGGTCTGCAGCGTCCTTCTTCTCAACAATGGCTGCTCTCATGTCCTCCTGGATTTGGTCAAGCCACCGCTTCTTGGGCCGTCCTTTTGGTCGCTTGCCTACTACATCTAGTTGTAGTGCTATGATTGTCACTGTGTCCTCGCAACTCCGTATTGCATGTCCGTACCAACGCAGGCGAGCTTCCAGCATCTTGTCAGAGATCGTTGTGACACCAAGGATTTTAGACGAGTGAAAAATCAAAATGGAAGTATGGAAGCGAGTTACTACAGTACCTTAAATGTTGTCACCTGCCCCATGAGGTCAGATGACGGACAATACTATCTCACGCTACTGCTGATGTACAGTCATTGGCATATATAATGGTGTTCTGTTCGTACCAACGTAACGCGTACTTTCGCATCACATTACTTCAACGTGGACTGCACTGTTCTTCACGGTAGTGTCGTCACGTGCTCAAGTCTGGAATTCCATTACATCAGACCGTCGGTGACAACTGAGCAGCGAGAGGGCGACAGAGTGACTGTGTACAGACTCACCCACAAGCTTCAAGGTCAAGGGCAATCGTCTAAAACAAACGTCCGGCTTGTACATGGTAATTGGTGACATGATCCAGTCTTGTTAGGCCAATGGACCAGCGCAGCATCCTCATCTCCATGGAGTGTAGTACTTGCTCAAATCTGTTGGTTACTGGCCAACACTTAGTTCCACACAATGCTACAGGTCGCACCACAGTGCGGTATACTTTTGGTGACATGATCTAGTCTTGTTAGGCTAATGGACCAGCGCAGCATCCTCATCTCCATGGAGTGAAGCACTTGCTCACATCTGTTGGTTACTGGCCAACACTTAGTTCCACACAATGCTACAGGTCGCACTACAGTGCGGTATAATTTTGGTGACAGGATCTAGTCTTGTTAGGCCAATGGACCAGCGCAGCATCCTCATCTCCATGGAGAGCAGCAATTGCTCACATCTGTTGGTTACTGGCCAACACTTAGTTCCACACAATGCTACAGGTCGCACCACAGTGCGGTATACTTTTGGTGACATGATCTAGTCTTGTTAGGCCAATGGACCAGCGCAGCATCCTCATCTCCATGGAGAGCAGCAATTGCTCACATCTGTTGGTTACTGGCCAACACTTAGTTCCACACAATGCTACAGGTCGCACCACAGTGCGGTATACTTTTGGTGACATGATTCAGTCTTGTTAGGCCAATGGACCAGCGCAGTATCCTCATCTCCATGGAGAGCAGCAATTGCTCACATCTGTTGCTAACTGGCCAACACTTAGTTCCACACAATGCTACAGGTCACACCACAGTGCGGTATACTTTTGGTGACATGATCTAGTCTTGTTAGGCCATTGGACCAGCGCAGCATCCTCATCTCCATGGAGAGAAGCACTTGCTCACATCTGTTGGTCACCGGCCAACACTTAGTTCCACACAATGCTACAGGTCGCACCACAGTGCGGTATACTTTTGGTGACATGATCTAGTCTTGTTGGGCCAATGGACCAGCGCAGCATCCTCATCTCCATGGAGAGAAGCACTTGCTCACATCTGTTAGTTACTGGCCAACACTCAGTTCCATACAATGCTGCAGGTCTGATGACAGTGCGGTATACTTTTGGTTTAGGCTGTACAGGAATCTTGACTCACTTGACTTAATTCCTGTTGCTCCTCTCGGAGAATAGAGCTTCCGTGAAACGCTTCCATCGGGTCCTGTTGTTGGCCAACTTTGTTATCTCACTCCATGTCCTTCCCATTCCCAGGCATTCTTCCTCGATCATCCCCTTCCAGGTCTTCTTCGACGACCCCCTTTTCGGGACCCTTGTGGGTTCCAATCGAGTGCAGTCTTCGGAATGGCTCCAGCAGGCGTCCTTTGGGCGTGAACTATCCATCGCCACTTTCTCTCCTTCATTTTTTTATCCATTTTCCGCTGGTTGGTTTCCTCCCATAGATCTTCATTTGATATGACACCCGGCCGTCTTCGATTGATGATACGCCTCAAGCAAAGATTCAGGAAGACTTGCAGTTGGTCGTACAGAAATCCTACGAACACATGAAACTCCTGTCACCTATCGCCATTTAGGTCAAGCTTTATTTGATCGCATTCGCACTTCTCTCAATGTGTCTCCATATGATGCTATGCATGCGCCCAAAATATCGGAACCCAATGATCTTGTTGAGTTGTTTTCTAACAATAGATGTAGAGCCAACGGTTTGATATCCACACTGCATGTATTCAGTTTTGGTTTTGTTTAATTTCCGTCCATATGCTTCAAGGTGGTCATTCCGAATTAGTTTAGCGTGTCGCGCTTGCAAACAAGACATCATCTGCGTACATAAGACTCCATAGATGAAGACAAACTCACCAACCGAATTTATTCCATTCTATGCATACTGTGATGTGTACTTTTTCAAAATGTCTGATGGATAAGAAATAACATTAGATGAGACGTTCGCAATGAACTAACCGGGCGAGTTTTGTTGCATTTCTGATTGTAATATGTATATTAGGTCACTGTCGCAGGTCGGCCGGAACTAAACAATTCCGTACTTATTATTTATCATCTTCATTGGGGCGTTTTCAGACATTTCTGCTAGGATTCAGGGCGAGGTGGAGAGGGAGAAAGCCACACGTTCACAAGATACTGGATTTTGAAAATTGAAGGGGAGTATAAGAGTATGGACTATTAAAGAAACCTGAACAAACTTCAAATGTAGTGGAACGGGTAATTTTGAAAAACGAAATAAGAAAATCCACAGGTGAAACATTGGTAGAGAGGAAACAATAGGTATAGGGCTGCGGATCACTCTGGATACTCGAATTATTGGACGAAACGAGGAAGCACAAAAATACAGAAGATAACAAGTAGTTCCGTGAAGAACTAAAGCCTATTTTCATATACCTTACTTGTGGTAATTGCCACTATCAACATACAAAATTTCAGTTGGATTGCTGTAATAGATTCGTAAATATTGAGAACCGACTAAATATTGCGGATGGACGCCTTGTTGGATTTTTATATATATGTGGGTCTTAGAGTTGTGTACTGTTACATGAACATTATTGTGTACGTGTAGTATTCAAACTTCAATCGCATGATTCGGACACAAGAAGTAAAAACGAGACTTTAAAATTTCGCACATCTTGTGGTTAAGGAAACAATTGCAATATATTAGATGCTAGTGGATTAACATTTGTATAAGGATTTACTGTACCAAGTGTTCATAGCCACTATGAACATTAACAAAAATAGTTTGATTGCTGTAATAGATTCGTAGATATTGAGTTCCGTCTAAATATTTCGGATAGTCACCTTGTTGGATTGTTATATGTATGGGCCATAGAGTCATGTACCATTAAAGGAAAATAATTGCGTAGGTTCTTTATTCAAAATTTCACTTCGATCGCATAATTACGACACAAGAAATAAAACCTAATTTTAAAATTCGCACAGCCGCCATCTTGAGGTTATTTAACAATTGAACTAAATTAAATACCAGTGCATTACAATTTTATATAACATTTGCTGTACCAAGCAATGAAGATAATTAGAGTAAAATTTGAAGTTGAACTAAATATTCAATTCTGAGATTTGCTATTGACGTTGTCATCATAGCCGATTCACCAGGAGTTTTGAATGAGTTTTTGAATGGTAGAGACCTCGCCTTAAGAACGTAAATCATGATTAAAATCAACAAACGTAACCAAAATTATGGAATGCAGCCGAAAGAAATCAGAAACCCATATTGACGTCAAATTGGCAAGTGAAAAGCTAAATTAAGTAGGAGACTTTTGCTACTTAGGAAGCAAAGTAACCAGTGATGGACGAAGAAAAGAGGATATGAAAATTAGGTTGGCTGAGGCAAGGAAGCTATTTCTGCCGTAAAAAATTATGTTGACACCAAATATAGATTTATGTAACGGAAAGTCATTTTGGAATTTTTCCTGGGGCGCTGCACGCTAAGGAAGTAAAACTTACTCGTGAGACAGAACAAATGTGGAGAATATAAGATCCTGAATTGCGCTGTTCCAAGAGACTACTGAAGTTAAAATGGGTAGTAGAACAACACATTGAAAGGTGTTTAAATGTGTAGGCGAGTGGAGAACTTTCTGGCGACTACCGATGAGGACATGAGATGAGTTGGCAGTACACTTTATATGACACCCAGGAATAGCCAACTCAGTTAAGGAAGGAAGTGTCGAGGTTAAAAACTATAAGGATAAACGAAGGTTAGAGTATGTTTAAACGTTTACCACGGTTGCAGGATGTAGAAATGGAACAATTGACGTAAGACATAAAGGTACGGAGGGCTGTATCAATCAGGTTAAAAAAGACAACAACAAAACTAAAAATCAGAAGTATGAACTTGCCACGATGAATTAGAATGTGATTATTTAAAGTCCTCTCTTAGCAAATGAAGCCTAACAAATGCTACAGAAATATGGTTTCTAGACTCAATAGAATCGATAGTATGTCCTCAAATATCTTCTTAGATCTGAGTTGTTTTGAATGAAGTGGGGCCACCGGCTGCTACCAGGCGCACGAATGACTTTCGCCAGCCAACCGCACTCCTTCCGCAGATTGCGCGCAGATGAAAACCGTGACATGCTACATTAATTAATTATATATTTACTAGTAACTGATGATTAAAGAACTTACCTTCTCACAGAAGATGTTGAAAATGTTCTCCATCAGCTGACAGACAGGCGTTGAATCGTGTAAATAAATTAGCGTGTACACGTTGTAATTCTCCTTCCGTAATGAGGGATATCTGCTGCCGTATATTGTTCTCCAGCTCCTCTAGGGTACAAGGATTAGACCGATACACTTTGTCTGTTAAAATATTACAGTGTTAAATCGCGGCTTCGAGGCGGCCACAATCCAGCACTAATCAGTCTGTTACCAAAGACAGCACCTATTGCGTCCAATGAACTATGCGCAGAATGCGGTATGCTGGAAAAGGCCATTTAATCTTTCACTGTCTGTTAACCGGACAAAGATATTATTCCAAATAACCTGAACGTATCGAGCAGAATTAATAGTTTCACAGAAAAGAAATTGGGCCTATAATTCTTTTTGTGGTTACTGCACACCAAACACCGATTTTTGGGTCAAGCAGGGTGATTTGTTGGATCAGTGTTGGGTTCGCAAGTGACCAGCATTGATAGTTTTATAAGATCACTCATCCACGTAAATAAAACCACGCCTCGTCACTTCAGAACACTATGTATGGATCTAAAATTCCTTCGTGCACGGAATGGAAAAACCAATTACAGTAGTTTTCTCTTGTCACTGGGTCTCTTTGACTTCGGATTGAACCTGAGTGATTTTGAACGGCCGATAATTAGTTTTGCGGCTCCCTGGGTCGTTGAATATGACACGTTGGCTTGATTTTGCTAAGATTTTCTTGCTGAACATAATAATCGAGCAGTAATGTATTCTTATTTATTTAGCGTATGGCATTACACATGAAACACAAAAAACACAATAATAACAAAAAATAATAATAATAGAAAGTGCATACAAGCACAGATATCGACCTTTAACCTTATGTCCAGACTATTGATCCAGTCCAGGCTCGATGGTGAAGCCCTGAAAAAGTCGATTGGGTCACCTAGGTATGCTCTTATTTTGCAGTCTCTAATTTCCATTCTGTCCAAACGTGACGTCTCCGTTTAATATTTTTATTTAAAACTGACACCTTAGACTTGAATTTCGTCACAACCTTCCAAACTGCAGTCTTCGAAGGCACCTTACCACCTGAAATTCCGGTTGAAATTCTCTGCGAGTAACACTAGCAGACTCGTTCTAAATCAAAGTACAGTAAATGAAAACTCTTTATTATATGGTGAACCTTGCAGCCGTACCTGTGTGCGGCTAGGTAAAAACCAACCATTCCCAACCGTTCGTAGCTGTTGCTGCAAGCACTCCTACTCGTCTGCATCTGTCGTTGCCTGAACTTAAAAGATTGGCTTGTCACTCCAGGCAGTCAGAATAATTGGGTGGGCTCAGAAGAAGTGCACAAAATATAAATAAGGCCTAGATTCCCAGCTGACGAATGACAATAGCCAACATTCCTCAACACTTGAATTTAAAATCTTTTGAATGTTACAGCGTTACATTATGTAGCTACTCCTGTACCACCCAACGTGTTTACTGTAAATATTCAAGGCACGGACCTTAGGCTGTTTTATGCTTAATTGCGGGGTGTATTAAAATTCAAATTGTGCAAATCAATTTCCCTTATTTTAGTGGAACTGGAGAACAATATACAGCAATAGATATCCCTCAAAACAGGGGGGGATTAGAACGTGTAAAGGCCAAATTATACGATACAACGCCTGTCTGTCAGCTCAAGAAGAACATTTTCAGCATCTCCTGCGAAAAAGTAAGTTCCTTAATCATCATTTGCTGGGTGAAATTACCACTAATTAATGTACTATGTTACGGTTTTTTCCAGCGCACAATTTGAGACCCGAGTTCAGTTGGCTGGCAGAAGGCGTGCGCCCCTGGTAGCTGGCGAAATGCCCCACACCAACAAAGGAATCTCCCTGTACTACATTAATATCGCTTTTTGCCACCATAAGTAGTCATAAAATGTTCACATTGAAGGTAATATGACCTTGGGTTTACTTCTCGCCTCTGTTGTTATTATTTATTTATCGTATGGCTTTTAATAACGGGAGTGACCGAGGACATGTTCGGCTCGCCTAAGTCTGTAGCTGCTTCCAGCGGACACCCTAAAGGGTGAGCTACAAGTTCCGTTCAATTTCAAGTAGTTCCAACTTTCGCCACCAGATATCAATGATACCTAGTGGTGAACGTTGGAACTTTGTTAGAGCGTTCTGACGAAATCCAACCAAACAATTTTGCTTAGTCTGTGAAAGGATCTTTTACATGCCATATATCTATGACATGGGACCGCCGGCTTTACTTCCCCTCCGGAGGAAGGCATACTGAAAGATTTTTAACGCTCTCAAAAAATTCGACGACTTCGGCCGGGTTTGAACCCACTATCTTGGGCATAGCAGTTCAGCATGCTACCAACTACGCCACCGAAGCTGCTACCTCTGTTGTTTAGGAAGTGTTTCTGAATTAGCATGTGCCTCTAAAAAGATACACTCTGGGAGAACGTGGATTCACTTTTTACACTTTTTTGCCGCTATATGTTTTGTCAAATTTTATCTCACAGTAAACTTGGATTCACATATCCTATAAGAATATGTCTATTCGCCACTAGGGATTAACAAGTGTGTCTTTAAATGTCCTCTCCTGATAAACTGGGATTGAAATACGCTACATGAATATGGCCTTTCACCGCTATGAATTCGCATGTGTTCCACAAGTGTTTTCCAATGGTTAATTTGACTTCTCACAGCTATGCACTGTCATGTGTTTCTTCAAACTTCGTCTCTGGGTAAACTTGGATTCACATACACTGCATGAAAAGGCCTTCTCGCTGCTATGGACGAGCATGTGTGTTTTCAAATTTCCTCTTGTGGTAAATTTGGATTCACATTCGCTACATGAGAATGGCTTCTCGCCGCTATGGACAAGAATGTGTGTCTTCAAACTCGTTCTATGGGCAAACTTGGATTCACAAACGCTGCATGAAAAGGGCTTCTCACCGCTATGGACGAACATGTGTGATTTCAAATATCCTCTCTTGATGAACTTGGATCCACATACGCTGCATAAGAAGGGCTTCTCGCTATTATGAACGAGCATGTGTGACTTCAATATTCCTCTCGAGGTAAACTTGGATTCACATACGCTGCATGAAAATGGCTTCTCGCCGCTGTGGACGAACATGTGTGTCTTCAAACCTCTTCTCGTGGTAAACTTTGATTCACATACGCTGCATGAAAAGGGCTTTTCCCTGCTATGGACGAGCATGTGTGTTTTCATATTTGCTCTCATGGTAAACTTGGATTCACATTGGCTACAGGAGAATGGCTTCTCGCCGCTATGGACGAGCATGTGCGTCCTCAAACTCGTTCCGTGGGCAAACTTGGATTTACATACGCTGCATGAAAAGGGCCTCTCACCGGTATGGACGAACATGTGTGATTTCAAATCTCCTCTCCTGGTAAAACTGGATTCACATACGCTACATGAAAAGGGCTTCTTGCCGCTATGGATGAGCATGTGTGTCCTCAAACTCCCTCCGTGGGCAAATTTGAATTCACATACGCTGCATGGAAAGGGCTTCTTACCGGTATGGAAGAACATGTGTGATTTCAAATTTTCTCTCCAGGTAAACTTGGACTCACATACGCTACATGAAAAGGGCTTCTCGCCGCTATGGATGAGCGTGTGTCTCTTCACATGTCCAATCGTGTTAAACTTGGATTTACATACACTACATGGATATGCCCTTTTACCGGTATGATTAGCAATGGTTGACTTCAATTTTTTTTTGGTAGTACATATTCCACTAGATGCACTGTTAGCATATTTTCTTACACTATTACCTATTCGGTAAATCTTCCTAACAGCATGATCCGATGTATCTGGACATATCAGCCTGAAATAATTAGTACTAACAGTTTAAAGTTCGCTACATCATCACGGAAGAATAATAATAGAATTTTAGAGATCTAAGCAGTAAAAATATAATTGGGATTACTTTCTTTAATACCATTACCAGACAACTTGTCTTCAAGAATACCGCTAACTGACCTTGTTTCCAGTCATCAATAGTATGTTGAACATACAGTCTGAACATTTTACAATTTTACAAGACACACCACCATAATCTACAGATTTTGGATTCATAGCTCTGACAGCTTGAATGTATTTGGATCGTATCTTAGCCACAAAAATCTTCCGATGAAAAGTCGTTAGATTTTCTACATGTCGGGTGACGCGAAGGACAGGGTGCTTGCAGTTCGACAATGTTCATGAAAATGAGTATTCTTAAGAATAATTCGGTGAGATTTCACAGAGGCGGCTAAATTGATGAGTGACAAGGATACATTATCGTTGTTGTTTTTGTTTTGGTTGTCAGTCTTTAGACGCTTTCAATGTAGCACTTCGTTGTCTCCTAATCTTGATGCTATCAATTCATTGCTCTGGACAAAACTGCCACACCCTACATCCGAAGCAATTTTCTTAATTGCGCCATCACGCTGAGACGTATTACTACGGAAAATATTACCTGCGGGCTAGAAGATTCTATCCGTCATCTACCAGCCTTCGAAGCTGAATAAATTAGAAAAGAGGCCTCTCAGGACATCAAACTTGCTGGAGCCGTAGATCAGACCCAGCTTATAAGGCGATCCCAAGGAACCCCCTAAACAAAATAGAGAAGACGAAGACGGGGCTATTTAACGAGTCATCAATTAAAGAAGAGAACTAGAAATCCCTAGAACCTCGCTACTCAAAAACTTAGACGTTCTATGGCGTACCAAAAATACAAAAGACCGATGTGCTTCTGAGACCAATATATAGCGTCATAGCGTCCCCAACTCACGCTCTTGCTAAATATCTGAATTAGGTCCTGGATCCTTTATTCCCTCCGCCACCCTCTCACGTCATAAATTCCCAACACTTCGTAGATATCATAGCGAGTATCAACTTGAGTTACGGCTATCTACTGGCAAGCCTCAATGTGGTGTCCTTATTTACCAAGGTCCCTGTACGTGACGCCACACAGATAATAAGGTAAAAGCTTACAGCGGTAGAAGGCTCAAAGGACATAGTTGACGTAGTTGAACACTGCGTCTTCATTAGGCAAATGTTTCAACATATGGAGGGAGAAGCCATGTGAAGAAGCTGTAAAGGAGAGCCCATCGAAACTTGAGTGTTCGATTAGATACGAAAACGAGATTTTTTGATATGGGAACATGGACGCAACTCACTTCAGGACTTCACGTTCTCCAGACATTAGAACATCAACTTAACATTGGAAGTAGATGAAAATATTCCACTGGCCTTAGTAGACGTTCTGTTCTATAAACGAACAGACAACACGTTTGTACACAGGGTATATAGAAAAGGCACTCTTACACATCGGTACCTACATACTGTACCCGTTCGTCCTGGGGATGCGATGACCCATCTGCTATAACATCGCATTCCTGGAGTTCCGGGACAGAGCGGAGTTGAATGAACCTCTAGTCAAATAAGGAATGTGTCGGAAATTCAGCTGAGTTATCGAAAAAGCAGTGGGTATCACGAGACAAAGTATCTCTAGGGTCGTTACGGGCTTAAGTTTAATAAAAATAATGCGAATATTAATGGGCGCCATCAACTGAATTCCTAGCAAACCACTTCCTTTCCGGATAAGCCTTACTCAAGACAAGGAAAGAAAAAGGAACATCACACCATCATCAGATCACAACTAAGATAAAAACAAATTTATTTTACTTTGATAGTCAGACAGACATTTTAAATATAACTCCTACCTGAGAGTATGGTCGAATGCCAAAGTTAAATTGTCATTGTCCAAAAATCGAACCATCTCTTTTCTAATCCAAAAAAAAAAATTTCATCCACATAACAAGAAAAATCTCTAAAGTTCTCTTGGGTTCTCAGGATCACTGTAGCACTATGTCTTTCGTCACTGATATTTGTGAAACCTGAGACCTAATTTCTCTTTAATTTAACATCATCAATGTGGATTTGAAAAAGTTATTAATCTGTCTAAACATACACATTATATAATCACATATATTAAACATCGCGTAATTTATGGTTTGCATGGCATAATTTAAATGTTGAACATGTTAGTCAAATGCTCCTAAACATTGAATAATTAATTTACACTATTTACATTGTCATTCATAATTACTTATCTGTGAATTACAGAAAATGCATGGCTCATTGGTCATCGTTATCGTCATCATCAAAATTAAATATTTCTCACATTAATTCTCACTTCAAAATTCTACATATTCCTGTCAGAATCATTAATTCATCACCATTTAATCATTTAAATTCTCAACTCAAGTTGCAATTCCTTCAAATTATCTCTCAATTAAATTTATTTAATTCCATGTAAATTCATTAATCATCAACTTCTTTAATTAATTATCACCTTCTAATTCAGTTATTCATCATCATTACAATCGTCTATTAATTTATTTCAATCAGTTTATTTTATCCAATCTTTAATTCATCCATCTATTTAATTCATTGATTTATTCCAAAATTTAATTTATCAACTTATTTAAATTTCAATCTTCTGGTTATTTAGTTTTTTATTATTTCATCTAGTCATTCTGATTTTTATTTCATTAGGTCAGATCGTTAATATGCTTAAATCTCAGATTATTATTTCGTTAATTATTATTTTCAGAAAATCTTGTATTATGAACTTCATTTATTTGTTTAATTTCCTAACAAATTGTTTAATATGGTTTATAGAACGTTGTCTTACAGTTTTATTACTTCCAAGTTATATCTCGTATTTAATTTATCATGCCAAAAAATATCATTGTCTCCACGACATCACGTTGGATCAAACTATCCATAACGACATTACATTTCCTCAATACTTCAAATATCACATTTGAATACAACAATTATTCCACAAACCCCATAAATATTCAGCACATACAGCATGAATCTCAACAATTACGCTAGACTGGGTACGACGACCTCATGTCTGCCTCAAAATACATTAGCAACGTTGCAACTATCACATGGCAACTTCCACAAAATGCCTATCACAAACTCCACTTAACCATGTTGCATGATCTACAAAAAATATATAACTGGCTTCAAATTATCAACGCACACAATCTCCAATAACTGTAATTACTCTGATCACATCTAGACAACTTCTTAAACAATTGGAAAAAATATATTACCTCAGTAATTTAAGATCTGCTTTCAAATAGCATAAATTCTCTCACAATTTTCATAATTCACATCACAGAAAAACACCAATGTGCTATAATCTCTCATATCAAAATCTGCAATACTGATCTGCCTTAAAATAATTCTGACCATTAATGATTAATCTTACAAGATTCAGTTATTTTAATCCTTCTCAAAGGTATCAAACACAATTATAAAACTCATCAAAAGCATCAGCTATAACAGCTGTTAAACTGAAATTACTCTCAAAAGAGTATAGCAACAAAATATTGGATTGGCAAACAAGAATTACTAAACGTAATCCTGCTGACATTTATCGTTACTTTATTTAACAAAATTTCGACTGATATGTGACTAGTAGTTCCTTGTTTGATTCACTTACAATCTCGTGTACACTCGGATGATAAAAATGAGTCCCTCAATGGCGAGTAAGATGTGTAACCACCGTACAGTCGTATAAATACGAAAGACCTCGCCCCGTCGACTTGGATGATAGTGCCCTGAACGATGGGTAAGATGAGTAGCCACCATACAATCGTATAAATACGAAAGACCCCATCTCGTAGACTATATGAGTGAATGTACCAGATAGGAATCAACAAGTTTCTAGTTGTCATATAAAAGCGATGTTCATTCACTAAAGTGAATAACTTCTTAATATCTCCAAACAATCCAATGGAAAAATCCCTACTGATGAATAATACACACTCGCTAGTATGCAATGAACTGACGAAGTAATTTTAGATAATCAATTGCAGATCACGAGTTCGAAATACTCGTTACACAAAAAAAACTATTTATGAAAAATATCCTAGCTGGAAAAATGTCTAAAAGACCAAACATCTGCTTAATAAAGCCAACCAATGGTGATAACTTCGTATAATGATGCCTGCCATATCATATGGTCACGCCATATTCTAGCAAATTCGAAGCATATAAAGTCAAATCATGTCTAAATAATCGTATCACTCCTATTAGAAAAATATACATGTGTGCCCAGTATTCATGAAAATAATCGTATCAGGTAGTTATAACTCTTACAGTACCTTTCATAATCAGCTGTTATTAAATTTCCAAGATCGTCGATTTTCCCTACATAATGAATCTCTCGAAAGATCGGCGTGGATATCATGTCATCCATGAAATGACGATTGCCTTCGAAATCCCAAGTGAATCAGCTGGTGGACCTCCTCTCGTCAGGAATCGAATCCATCGCTCTGCGGTGCCATCTTGTCTCTATCTGCGTCTACTCTGACATGTTGAACTTCGGATTACCCATAGCGGATATTGTCCAACTCCTCTCGAAAAAGTTCATGGAAACAGCGGACCCCCTATTCCTCTTCTAAGTTACGCCACTGTTCCATTAAATGTTCAGTTTGAGTATTGAATGATCAATCTCTAATAACTGCTAAGTCTCACTTTCGTAAAATAAAATTTTACATGAGAGTGTCCAAGTTTACGAAACACCCTGTAGTTGTCTGTATTTGGTAATTCATGAAACTGCATAAGAAATAAATTTCATTAATGCACGATCTAATGTTCATCAGTGCCTATGCTAACGACATTCCGTTTGCTTGAAATTGTTAAAGTAACTTTGAATGCGTTATGGAAAAGCATAGTCATAAAGTTGTTCAGAAGAACTATGTTCAAACTGCGTTGAAATGTAGCTTGTAATAAAGTCTCCAACTACTTGCAGTGCTGTTCTAACATATCCCGGCCGTCTGTGATTGCTTGCTCGGCAAGTCCCCCTGGATCAATGACCTGCTTGGCGTTCGCTGCTCGGCGATGCTGAAACTGTCGCCTACACTCTGCCGTGACAGTTTCGGTATGCTACGCGACCTTCACCGTGCGTCTGGCTTGCGCTATAGAGCTCGATCCTACTTGCTCGACTGACAGAGCTCCACTGAATGTGCTGGCACTGTCTTCTCACTTATCTGCCTGGCGCAGACACGTGGTGTTCACCCCCACCACTGTGCTCTCGCGTCACGATCATAGTCTCGAACCCACATCATCTCGGCTATTCCGTTATAAAATAACTTAGGGGTTATCTGACTTCCTTAAAATTATTTCCATATATAATGCATGTTATATATCCTCTTCTAAGATGTTTAATTACCATATTCCATATATATCTCAATAAAGCTTCACATTTCTATCCATAATTCCATCTTCTTACAGATGTCAGTGCCTCCTTGATTCTAGACCTCCTACGTCATCTGGACATTCTTCTTGACGCGATCGGTGCGCTTTCTTTTCCTAACTCTTCCCAAAACCTCAACTACGGCTTAATGTCTGCTGGCGTAGCCGATAGCCTAAACTAGGTATCGGGTACATCTCTCCCGTACATCTCCTTTTTTTTATCAGGATTGAGAAAAAAAAATACACTCTCAGGCATTCTATATATAATACATGTACACGATAGCTCTACAATTCCCTTACTCAGCATGATGGTATTTCCTGATGCTAGCTGCATTAAAAGTTCCTACAACTTCATCAGTATCCATTCTGACAATCTTGTAGCTATTATTCTGGTATGTTTGTTCAATACGGAACGGACTAGCGTACAATGGAGCAAATTTATGGTAGATCTTCAGCTGAAGGTTCGAAGTGACTGGCTTCCTAATCAGCACCTCATCATTTTCTTGAAATGGCTCGTGGAACCTCCTTCCTGCCTGTCTCCTGGCTCTCTTCTCCGCCTGTCTTCTGAGCCTCTCTCCTGCCATCTCGACTCTTCTTTCTTGTGTGGGTTGAGGATCTACTGGTGCCCTCACGACTCGGTCCCATGGTCTATCCGGTTTCAATCCATGATGAAGCATGAACGGAATCTGTCCTGTGCTTTCATGTACTGTGGAATTCAAGCATTGGCTAATGATGGGTATCACTTCCATCCATCTATGGTGTTGCCTTGACACATATAAGCGACACATCTTACTGATCTCCGGCATAATTCTTTCGGCTGGATTTCCCTCTGGATACCGTACAGAATTAAACACATGCCTTATTCCTAAACGTTCCATAGCAGTAGAAAATTCCATACTAGTAAATTGCGATCCATGGTCACTCAACAAAACTTCAGGTTTCCCCATGCTCGGAATAACTGTTTTCTCAAGTCTGTTTATCACGTACTTGGATGTAGCTTTCTGTATAGGGCATAGAGATACGTATTTCGAAAATACGTCAACCGTTACCAAAACGAACTGATTTCCTTTCGTCGAACGAGGAATCGGACCGAAAATGTCCGTCGCGAAAAGTTCTCTTGGCTTGCTGGGTAATATTGATCTAGGAACCTCTTTCATTAACTTAGATGAGTATTTACTTCGCTGACAACTGTCACAGGTCTTTATGACGTCGCGAATCGTTTGTCCCATTTGTCTCCAAACGAAAGTTTCTTGAGCGAGAGCCAAAGTCTTGTTTACACCTACATGAGCTGCAGTTCGGTGTATCATCCAAATAACTGGTTTGACAAGCTTGGGTGGGATCACTACTCTAAGTTTAGTATGATCCTGGTCGATATATTGGCATATAACACCTCCCATAATATGATATTTTCTAGCCTCTATCTCAGTTCTTTGAAAATCCGGATCAGCGTTGTCCATCCTGCGTGTCAAAAAACGGTAAATTCTTCGCAAAGGTGCATATCTCTTCTGAGTTTGCGCTAACAACTTCAACTTTTCTAGAGTACCATTATCCTCTTGAATCAAATTTATGTGGTTGACAATTACTTCCTCACAAGGGTTTCTGCTCAACACATCTGCTAACAGATTTAACTTCCCAGGTCTATGTACAACAGTTGGGTTAAATTGCTGTAAGAACAGAGCCCATCTGGTGATGCGGTCACTCGCTAAGTCTGTCTTCATAATAAATTGGAGGGCTTTATGATCTGTGATCACTGTTATGTCATGTCCAAACAACACCTTCTTCCACGTTTTAAGAGCATGAACCACTGCTAATGCCTCTAACTCTGTTGCATAGTAATTCTTCTCACAATTCCTAAGCTTGCGAATGGTGAAAGCCAAATACCTATGTTTCTTGTCATCATCCAACTGATATAGGATCCCACTAATACCTATTTTGGATGCGTCTGTCTCTACAAAAAATCTTCTTGCAAAATCATGATACTCAAGCTTGATATTTTGGATCAACATTTTCTTGGCCGCTAAAAACGCTTGATTGCATCTATCGTCCCATTTCTATCGATTTCCCTTTCTTAGTAAATCCTGCAGAGGTGCCATCGTCTCAGTATATTCAGGACAATGTGTTGAAAAGAACTGACACATGCCTAAAAACTGCCGTACCTCTTTAATCTTTCGTGGGGTTGGAAACTCTGAAATTGCCATGATCTTCTTTGGATTGGGCCTATAACCATCTCCATCGATTCTATGTCCAAGAAATTCAATTTCTTCATGAAAGAACTGACATTTATTGAAATTCACCTTGAAGTTCGTCCTCCTAAGATCTTCAAAAAGCATTTGAAGGTGCCTGATATGTTCTTCCGCTGTCTCAGACGCTATAATCAGGTCATCAATATAGCTTACCACATGCTCCTTAACTGCATCTGACAAATTTTCATCTAGTGCTCGGATCATCACCGGACCACTATTTTTCACTCCAAAAGGTAATCTATTGAATACATATGTTTTATGGTCAAACAAGAACCCTGTGTATTGTTTGCAGTCTTCTGCTAGCTCAACATGATAATAAGAACTAGTCAGATCGATTGTCGAAAAGAAACTCTTTCCTCTGAATCTGCATAACAATTCACGAATAACAGGTGGTCTGTCATGTTCAGGAAGAACTCTTTCATTAAGGGCTCTAGCATCTAGACATATCCTCAGCTTACCATTAGGTTTCTTGACAACAGCTAAAGGATTCAAATAAGCAGTTGGCATTTTCTTAATTATTCCATCTTTCTCCGTATCGCTTATCATTATGCTAACTTCCTCCTTCCATTTATCCGGAATAGGATATAAATTTTTATGGTATGGTTTGTCATCCATCAACTTGATGCTATAAGTAAAATTTTCTATGAGACCTGGTTTGTCATTGAATATGTCCTCATATTCTGAAATTACTTGATCAAACTGCCCCTTAATTTCTGGATTTATTTTACTTGTCATGCCAATTTTATCTTCTATAGACCTTTCAACGCTGCATACAATCTCATCCAATATATCCTCTCTAAAGAATGTCATCTCCGATTCCTGATTTTCCATGACCCCTTCTTGAAAGTACATGCGCCTACTCTGCATATCTATGATCAGGCCACTCTCACTTAAGAAATCCACTCCTAGGATCATGTCAAAATGTAGTTGACCCACTACTAGGAACATCTGTTCAAAACTTCTGGTTCCAATCCCAACATCTAAAAGTACCTGACTTTTACATTTCATACTCCTGTCTGGGATCACCCCTTGAATTTTGCTAACAACAGTTTGAAACATAGTAATTCCTCCTAATAATTTCAATTCATCCAGGCAACCTATGGATATCAAGCTCACCATAGCCCCTGTGTCTACAAGTGTCTTTATTTCTTTTCCCATGACTTCCACACTAATAACTGGCAATTCATGTCTATTTTCCCGATGTACTATATCTTCCTCCTCGATTAAATCCTCGTCCTTGACCTGATACGTTTCCACAATGATGATCGATTCCCAATGATTAGCATTTTTCTCTAGAGTTAATTTGACGTTTTTTTTTCCTTCGCCACTCGTGCTTGCTCGATTGACATCTCTCACTGTCTCCTCGAGTGGTGCACTAGGCTGTCTATATTCTTGCCTCGACCTCTCATGTCCACGATTATCTCGTCTGTCGTTAGGATCGTTTCTTCGGCCATCCTGTCTGTCGTTCCCATTATACTGTTGACCTTGGCTCCAGTTATTTCTGCCCCGATATCTATTGTTATATCGATTCCTGTCTTGATATCTGGAATTCTGGTTATAATTTCTATATCGGCTATCTCTTGCTTCTTGATCGTATGGCCTCTCATATGGTCCTCTATATCGATCATTTCCTCGAGCGTTACGGATGTTTCCTCGATTCCCTTCGTTCCGTCGGTTTTCCCAGGAATCTCTTCTGTCCGTTTGAGCTGCATTGTCTACGACTACCGCATTCACCTCTTGCGTGTTTCTATTGTCGTTTCTGGTATTTCTAGGCGTAACTTGAGCGCTTGTATAGTCCAATCGCCGTAAAATGTCGTCATAGTGCTCAAGTGTGTTGGCTCCCGACGCTATTAGTGATCGCTGTACCTCAATCGGTAACTGTCTCGCTATAGCTTGCAAAAGCTCTTCTTCTGGCAATGGAGGAATCAGAAACTGTAATTTAGCCAGCTGTGACGTGAAATAATTGGCATAATGCGTCGGATGTGACGTAGAATAGCGCTTTGAGTACATTTCCGCTCTTACGTTAAGTTGATCCTCAGCACTCCAAAATCTCCTCAAGAAAGCTATGGCAAATTGCTCCATGTTCGCAAAATTGCTTCTGAACGCTCTAAACCAAGTAAGCGCAGACCCATCTAAGGCGCGTTCGACTATCCTTAGCTCTCTTTCTTTGGCTACCCTATGTTCCGCCATGTAGTCTCGAATATCTCGCAGAAATTCGACTGGTGTGACTCCTGTATTTCCCGAAAACTTCCTCGGCTTGTCATCCAGATTCCTAATAATGGTGACTGGACCTGAGTATCGTTCGCTTGGACCCAACGTACTCCTATTCGAACTTAGATTATCCTGAGGGGTTGAACTGGCCCTTTCGAATGTCACATTCGGTTGCATTTGACGGTCTTCTCCCATGCTTGCTTCTTGATTACTCATACTGCGGTCTATCGCTGTCTGATTTATCAATGTTTCCCCTGATGTTATATTCTGACTGGTGAAACTGTTAAACATGGATTCTAGTCTAGTTATCCTGTCTTCTGCTAATTTCTTGACCTGAGTCTTCAACTCATCTAGCGACGTAACATCCTGCGTTTTGTTACTCTCGTCTAAATCGTTTTTCAACTTGTCAATTTTGCCTTCGCACGTATTCTTTACTAACGCGACTTGTTCCTTTAACAGATCAACATCTGTTCTAAATAGAGTTGAATCTATCTTCATCGCTTCCTTGTTCTCCGTAAACCTCGCTTCTAAGTTTGCCATACCTGCGATTAATTTTTCATCTAACCCTTCACGTTTCTCTTTTGCTTCGGCATCGACCTCACTATACCGTTCTTCCACAATTGCTACGACTCTATTTTTGAACAAAGCTAAGTTTTCATTAACCTTTTGCTCTATATCGTCATCCATCTTCCTAATATCTTTCTGCAATTGATTTTCTAATGATTTTAAATTAGAATTGACCTCTCCTAAGACTTCCTCTTTAATGGTCCCAATTACTGTCTTTAAATCTTTAATCTCATTACCTAGATTCGTTTCTAGACCTTTGATTTTAGTCTCGAAAGATACTTCGGTAGACCACTCTTGAATTTTGCCTACATCTGCCACTAAACCATCGATGTCGAATCTCAACTTCGATACATCTGATTTAATGTCTTTCTGTATGGACATAACGTCAGTTCTTAAAGTAAAAATATTTTCTTCTCCTCTACTTTCTAATTCAATAATATTTTTTCTTAACATTTGAACATTTTCCTCTCCTTTCATGTTTACTGCAATTATGTCTAATTGTAAAGTCTTTAGCATTACATTATTCTTTAAAGTTAAGCTATTCTCTAATCTAGTTAACTTGTTTTCTAATTCAGTGTTAGTTTCTTCACTACGAGCTTGTAATTTCTCTTCCAATGATTTAAAATTATCCTTCAAGTTAGCTTCACTATTTGACTGTAATCTTGTTTCTAATAACATCAATTCATCTTTACTATTTGACTGTAATAATTTTAAACTTTCTCCACTACTAGTTTGTAATGCTTGCACATTTTCTTTGCATTTAGCTTCTAATCTAGCTTCTGAATTATTAATTTGTTCTTTAACTTCCGTTTCCATTTTAGAAATAGTTTCTGAAATACCAGACATACCCGTCTGTAACTCTCCTAACACCTTAGCTAAATCTTCTGGCAACATATTATATTTTCAATATACGTTTTATACAGAGACGTTAGACAACAACACATCACAATGTCTCAATTCCTGCATTCACTTGGGTATAGGAAAAATGTCTTATAACTAACATGATATAATACTAATACGATTAACATGAACACTGGAATGGGCACACAAGTACATTGTCTGACTAAGCTTAATAAATTTTGTAACACACTTAAATGAACTTGAGATCAATCTCTCAGTAATCTAAATCTGATGTGATTCCATAGAATAAACAAAATCGAAGCCCCACTAGTTGGATAAAGCCAATTCTCCCTCTCTCTCTGTACCCGTTCGTCCTGGGGATGCGATGACCCATCTGCTATAACATCGCATTCCTGGAGTTCCGGGACAGAGCGGAGTTAAATGAACCTCTAGTCAAATAAGGAATGTGTCGGAAATTCAGCTGAGTTATCGAAAAAGCAGTGGGTATCACGAGACAAAGTATCTCTAGGGTCGTTACGGGCTTAAGTTTAATAAAAAATAATGCGAATATTAATAGGCGCCATCAACTGAATTCCTAGCAAACCACTTCCTTTCCGGATAAGCCTTACTCAAGACAAGGAAAGAAAAAGGAACATCACACCATCATCAGATCACAACTAAGATAAAAACAAATTTATTTTACTTTGATAGTCAGACAGACATTTTAAATATAACTCCTACCTGAGAGTATGGTCAAATGCCAAAGTTAAATTGTCATTGTCCAAAAATCGAACCATCTCTTTTCTAATCCAAAAAAAATATTTCATCCACATAACAAGAAAAATCTCTAAAGTTCTCTTGGGTTCTCAGGATCACTGTAGCACTATGTCTTTCGTCACTGACATTTGTGAAACCTGAGACCTAATTTCTCTTTAATTTAACATCATCAATGTGGATTTGAAAAAGTTATTAATCTGTCTAAACATACACATATTATAATCACATATATTAAACATCACGTAATTTATGGTTTGCATGGCATAATTTAAATGTTGAACATGTTAGTCAAATG
Source organism: Meconema thalassinum (assembly GCA_946902985.2). Taxonomy (NCBI): domain Eukaryota; kingdom Metazoa; phylum Arthropoda; class Insecta; order Orthoptera; family Tettigoniidae; genus Meconema; species Meconema thalassinum. Next base: position 36,565,648 of record OX336398.1, on the reverse strand, counting down.
CTCCTAAACATTGAATAATTAATTTACACTATTTACATTGTCATTCATAATTACTTATCTGTGAATTACAGAAAATTCTTGGCTCATTGGTCATCGTTATCGTCATCATCAAAATTAAATATTTCTCACATTAATTCTCACTTCAAAATTCTACATATTCCTGTCAGAATCATTAATTCATCACCATTTAATCATTTAAATTCTCAACTCAAGTTGCAATTCCTTCAAATTATCTCTCAATTAAATTTATTTAACTCCATGTAAATTCATTAATCATCAACTTCTTTAATTAATTATCACCTTCTAATTCAGTTATTCATCATCATTACAATCGTCTATTAATTTATTTCAATCAGTTTATTTTATCCAATCTTTAATTCATCCATCTATTTAATTCATTGATTTATTCCAAAATTTAATTTATCAACTTATTTAAATTTCAATCTTCTGGTTATTTAGTTTTTTATTATTTCATCTAGTCATTCTGATTTTTATTTCATTAGGTCAGATCGTTAATATGCTTAAATCTCAGATTATTATTTCGTTAATTATTATTTTCAGAAAATCTTGTATTATCAACTTCATTTATTTGTTTAATTTCCTAACAAATTGTTTAATATGGTTTATAGAACGTTGTCTTACAGTTTTATTACTTCCAAGTTATATCTCGTATTTAATTTATCATGCCAAAAATATCATTGTCTCCACGACATCACGTTGGATCAAACTATCCATAACGACATTACATTTCCTCAATACTTCAAAGATCACATTTGAATACAACAATTATTCCACAAACTCCATAAATATTCAGCACATACAGCATGAATCTCAACAATTACGCTAGACTGGGTACGACGACCTCATGTCTGCCTCAAAATACATTAGCAACGTTGCAACTATCACATGGCAACTTCCACAAAATGCCTATCACAAACTCCACTTAACCATGTTGCATGATCTACAAAAAATATATAACTGGCTTCAATTTATCAACGCACACAATCTCCAATAACTGTAATTACTCTGATCACATCTAGACAACTTCTTAAACAATTGGAAAAAATATATTACCTCAGTAATTTAAGATCTGCTTTCAAATAGCATAAATTCTCTCACAATTTTCATAATTCACATCACAGAAAAACACCAATGTGCTATAATCTCTCATATCAAAATCTGCAATACTGATCTGCCTTAAAATAATTCTGACCATTAATGATTAATCTTACAAGATTCAATTACTTTAAATCCTTCTCAAAGGAATCAAACACAATTATAAAACTCATCAAAAGCATCAGCTATAACAGCTGTTAAACTGAAATTATTCTCAAAAGAGTATAGCAACAAAATATTGGATTGGCAAACAAGAATTACTAAACGTAATCCTGCTGACATTTATCGTTACTTTATTTAACAAAATTTCGACTGATATGTGACTAGTAGTTCCTTGTTTGATTCACTTACAATCTCGTGTACACTCGGATGATAAAAATGAGTCCCTCAATGGCGAGTAAGATGTGTAACCACCGTACAGTCGTATAAATACGAAAGACCTCGCCCCGTCGACTTGGATGATAGTGCCCCGAACGATGGGCAAGATGAGTAGCCACCATACAATCGTATAAATACGAAAGACCCCATCTCGTAGACTATATGAGTGAATGTACCAGATAGGAATCAACAAGTTTCTAGTTGTCATATAAAAGCGATGTTCATTCACTAAAGTGAATAACTTCTTAATATCTCCAAACAATCCAATGGAAAAAATCCCTACTGATGAATAATACACACTCGCTAGTATGCAATGAACTGACGAAGTAATTTTAGATAATCAATTGCAGATCACGAGTTCGAAATACTCGTTACACAAAAAAAAACTATTTATGAAAAATATCCTAGCTGGAAAAATGTCTAAAAGACCAAACATCTGCTTAATAAAGCCAACCAATGGTGAGAATTTCGTATAATGATGCCTGCCATATCATATGGTCACGCCATATTCTAGCAAATTCGAAGCATATAAAGTCAAATCATGTCTAAATAATCGTATCACCCCTATTAGAAAAATATACATGTGTGCCCAGTATTCATGAAAATAATCGTATCAGGTAGTTATAACTCTTACAGTACCTTTCATAATCAGCTGTTATTAAATTTCCAAGATCGTCGATTTTCCCTACATAATGAATCTCTCGAAAGATCGGCGTGGATATCATTCCATCCATGAAATGACGATTGCCTTCGAAATCCCAAGTGAATCAGCTGGTGGACCTCCTCTCGTCAGGAATCGAATCCATCGCTCTGCGGTGCCATCTTGTCTCTATCTGCGTCTACTCTGACATGTTGAACTTCGGATTACCCATAGCGGATATTGTCCAACTCCTCTCGAAAAAGTTCATGGAAACAGCGGACCCCCTATTCCTCTTCTAAGTTACGCCACTGTTCCATTAAATGTTCAGTTTGAGTATTGAAAGATCAATCTCTAATAACTGCTAAGTCTCACTTTCGTAAAATAAAATTTTACATGAGAGTGTCCAAGTTTACGAAACACCCTGTAGTTGTCTGTATTTGGTAATTCATGAAACTGCATAAGAAATAAATTTCATTAATGCACGATCTAATGTTCATCAGTGCCTATGCTAACGACATTCCGTTTGCTTGAAATTGTTAAAGTAACTTTGAATGCGTTATGGAAAAGCATAGTCATAAAGTTGTTCAGAAGAACTATGTTCAAACTGCGTTGAAATGTAGCTTGTAATAAAGTCTCCAACTACTTGCAGTGCTGTTCTAACATATCCCGGCCGTCTGTGATTGCTTGCTCGGCAAGTCCCCCTGGATCAATGACCTGCTTGGCGTTCGCTGCTCGGCGATGCTGAAACTGTCGCCTACACTCTGCCGTGACAGTTTCGGTATGCTACGCGACCTTCACCGTGCGTCTGGCTTGCGCTATAGAGCTCGATCCTACTTGCTCGACTGACAGAGCTCCACTGAATGTGCTGGCACTGTCTTCTCACTTATCTGCCTGGCGCAGACACGTGGTGTTCACCCCCACCACTGTGCTCTCGCGTCACGATCATAGTCTCGAACCCACATCATCTCGGCTATTCCGTTATAAAATAACTTAGGGGTTATCTGACTTCCTTAAAATTATTTCCATATATAATGCATGTTATATATCCTCTTCTAAGATGTTTAATTACCATATTCCATATATATCTCAATAAAGCTTCACATTTCTATCCATAATTCCATCTTCTTACAGATGTCAGTGCCTCCTTGATTCTAGACCTCCTACGTCATCTGGACATTCTTCTTGACGCGATCGGTGCGCTTTCTTTTCCTAACTCTTCCCAAAACCTCAACTACGGCTTAATGTCTGCTGGCGTAGCCGATAGCCTAAACTAGGTATCGGGTACATCTCTCCCGTACATCTCCTTTTTTTTATCAGGATTGAGAAAAAAAAATACACTCTCAGGCATTCTATATATAATACATGTACACGATAGCTCTACAATTCCCTTACTCAGCATGATGGTATTTCCTGATGCTAGCTGCATTAAAAGTTCCTACAACTTCATCAGTATCCATTCTGACAATCTTGTAGCTATTATTCTGGTATGTTTGTTCAATACGGAACGGACTAGCGTACAATGGAGCAAATTTATGGTAGATCTTCAGCTGAAGGTTCGAAGTGACTGGCTTCCTAATCAGCACCTCATCATTTTCTTGAAATGGCTCGTGGAACCTCCTTCCTGCCTGTCTCCTGGCTCTCTTCTCCGCCTGTCTTCTGAGCCTCTCTCCTGCCATCTCGACTCTTCTTTCTTGTGTGGGTTGAGGATCTACTGGTGCCCTCACGACTCGGTCCCATGGTCTATCCGGTTTCAATCCATGATGAAGCATGAACGGAATCTGTCCTGTGCTTTCATGTACTGTGGAATTCAAGCATTGGCTAATGATGGGTATCACTTCCATCCATCTATGGTGTTGCCTTGACACATATAAGCGACACATCTTACTGATCTCCGGCATAATTCTTTCGGCTGGATTTCCCTCTGGATACCGTACAGAATTAAACACATGCCTTATTCCTAAACGTTCCATAGCAGTAGAAAATTCCATACTAGTAAATTGCGATCCATGGTCACTCAACAAAACTTCAGGTTTCCCCATGCTCGGAATAACTGTTTTCTCAAGTCTGTTTATCACGTACTTGGATGTAGCTTTCTGTATAGGGCATAGAGATACGTATTTCGAAAATACGTCAACCGTTACCAAAACGAACTGATTTCCTTTCGTCGAACGAGGAATCGGACCGAAAATGTCCGTCGCGAAAAGTTCTCTTGGCTTGCTGGGTAATATTGATCTAGGAACCTCTTTCATTAACTTAGATGAGTATTTACTTCGCTGACAACTGTCACAGGTCTTTATGACGTCGCGAATCGTTTGTCCCATTTGTCTCCAAACGAAAGTTTCTTGAGCGAGAGCCAAAGTCTTGTTTACACCTACATGAGCTGCAGTTCGGTGTATCATCCAAATAACTGGTTTGACAAGCTTGGGTGGGATCACTACTCTAAGTTTAGTATGATCCTGGTCGATATATTGGCATATAACACCTCCCATAATATGATATTTTCTAGCCTCTATCTCAGTTCTTTGAAAATCCGGATCAGCGTTGTCCATCCTGCGTGTCAAAAAACGGTAAATTCTTCGCAAAGGTGCATATCTCTTCTGAGTTTGCGCTAACAACTTCAACTTTTCTAGAGTACCATTATCCTCTTGAATCAAATTTATGTGGTTGACAATTACTTCCTCACAAGGGTTTCTGCTCAACACATCTGCTAACAGATTTAACTTCCCAGGTCTATGTACAACAGTTGGGTTAAATTGCTGTAAGAACAGAGCCCATCTGGTGATGCGGTCACTCGCTAAGTCTGTCTTCATAATAAATTGGAGGGCTTTATGATCTGTGATCACTGTTATGTCATGTCCAAACAACACCTTCTTCCACGTTTTAAGAGCATGAACCACTGCTAATGCCTCTAACTCTGTTGCATAGTAATTCTTCTCACAATTCCTAAGCTTGCGAATGGTGAAAGCCAAATACCTATGTTTCTTGTCATCATCCAACTGATATAGGATCCCACTAATACCTATTTTGGATGCGTCTGTCTCTACAAAAAATCTTCTTGCAAAATCATGATACTCAAGCTTGATATTTTGGATCAACATTTTCTTGGCCGCTAAAAACGCTTGATTGCATCTATCGTCCCATTTCTATCGATTTCCCTTTCTTAGTAAATCCTGCAGAGGTGCCATCGTCTCAGTATATTCAGGACAATGTGTTGAAAAGAACTGACACATGCCTAAAAACTGCCGTACCTCTTTAATCTTTCGTGGGGTTGGAAACTCTGAAATTGCCATGATCTTCTTTGGATTGGGCCTATAACCATCTCCATCGATTCTATGTCCAAGAAATTCAATTTCTTCATGAAAGAACTGACATTTATTGAAATTCACCTTGAAGTTCGTCCTCCTAAGATCTTCAAAAAGCATTTGAAGGTGCCTGATATGTTCTTCCGCTGTCTCAGACGCTATAATCAGGTCATCAATATAGCTTACCACATGCTCCTTAACTGCATCTGACAAATTTTCATCTAGTGCTCGGATCATCACCGGACCACTATTTTTCACTCCAAAAGGTAATCTATTGAATACATATGTTTTATGGTCAAACAAGAACCCTGTGTATTGTTTGCAGTCTTCTGCTAGCTCAACATGATAATAAGAACTAGTCAGATCGATTGTCGAAAAGAAACTCTTTCCTCTGAATCTGCATAACAATTCACGAATAACAGGTGGTCTGTCATGTTCAGGAAGAACTCTTTCATTAAGGGCTCTAGCATCTAGACATATCCTCAGCTTACCATTAGGTTTCTTGACAACAGCTAAAGGATTCAAATAAGCAGTTGGCATTTTCTTAATTATTCCATCTTTCTCCATATCGCTTATCATTATGCTAACTTCCTCCTTCCATTTATCCGGAATAGGATATAAATTTTTATGGTATGGTTTGTCATCCATCAACTTGATGCTATAAGTAAAATTTTCTATGAGACCTGGTTTGTCATTGAATATGTCCTCATATTCTGAAATTACTTGATCAAACTGCCCCTTAATTTCTGGATTTATTTTACTTGTCATGCCAATTTTATCTTCTATAGACCTTTCAACGCTGCATACAATCTCATCCAATATATCCTCTCTAAAGAATGTCATCTCCGATTCCTGATTTTCCATGACCCCTTCTTGAAAGTACATGCGCCTACTCTGCATATCTATGATCAGGCCACTCTCACTTAAGAAATCCACTCCTAGGATCATGTCAAAATGTAGTTGACCCACTACTAGGAACATCTGTTCAAAACTTCTGGTTCCAATCCCAACATCTAAAAGTACCTGACTTTTACATTTCATACTCCTGTCTGGGATCACCCCTTGAATTTTGCTAACAACAGTTTGAAACATAGTAATTCCTCCTAATAATTTCAATTCATCCAGGCAACCTATGGATATCAAGCTCACCATAGCCCCTGTGTCTACAAGTGTCTTTATTTCTTTTCCCATGACTTCCACACTAATAACTGGCAATTCATGTCTATTTTCCCGATGTACTATATCTTCCTCCTCGATTAAATCCTCGTCCTTGACCTGATACGTTTCCACAATGATGATCGATTCCCAATGATTAGCATTTTTCTCTAGAGTTAATTTGACGTTTTTTTTTCCTTCGCCACTCGTGCTTGCTCGATTGACATCTCTCACTGTCTCCTCGAGTGGTGCACTAGGCTGTCTATATTCTTGCCTCGACCTCTCATGTCCACGATTATCTCGTCTGTCGTTAGGATCGTTTCTTCGGCCATCCTGTCTGTCGTTCCCATTATACTGTTGACCTTGGCTCCAGTTATTTCTGCCCCGATATCTATTGTTATATCGATTCCTGTCTTGATATCTGGAATTCTGGTTATAATTTCTATATCGGCTATCTCTTGCTTCTTGATCGTATGGCCTCTCATATGGTCCTCTATATCGATCATTTCCTCGAGCGTTACGGATGTTTCCTCGATTCCCTTCGTTCCGTCGGTTTTCCCAGGAATCTCTTCTGTCCGTTTGAGCTGCATTGTCTACGACTACCGCATTCACCTCTTGCGTGTTTCTATTGTCGTTTCTGGTATTTCTAGGCGTAACTTGAGCGCTTGTATAGTCCAATCGCCGTAAAATGTCGTCATAGTGCTCAAGTGTGTTGGCTCCCGACGCTATTAGTGATCGCTGTACCTCAATCGGTAACTGTCTCGCTATAGCTTGCAAAAGCTCTTCTTCTGGCAATGGAGGAATCAGAAACTGTAATTTAGCCAGCTGTGACGTGAAATAATTGGCATAATGCGTCGGATGTGACGTAGAATAGCGCTTTGAGTACATTTCCGCTCTTACGTTAAGTTGATCCTCAGCACTCCAAAATCTCCTCAAGAAAGCTATGGCAAATTGCTCCATGTTCGCAAAATTGCTTCTGAACGCTCTAAACCAAGTAAGCGCAGACCCATCTAAGGCGCGTTCGACTATCCTTAGCTCTCTTTCTTTGGCTACCCTATGTTCCGCCATGTAGTCTCGAATATCTCGCAGAAATTCGACTGGTGTGACTCCTGTATTTCCCGAAAACTTCCTCGGCTTGTCATCCAGATTCCTAATAATGGTGACTGGACCTGAGTATCGTTCGCTTGGACCCAACGTACTCCTATTCGAACTTAGATTATCCTGAGGGGTTGAACTGGCCCTTTCGAATGTCACATTCGGTTGCATTTGACGGTCTTCTCCCATGCTTGCTTCTTGATTACTCATACTGCGGTCTATCGCTGTCTGATTTATCAATGTTTCCCCTGATGTTATATTCTGACTGGTGAAACTGTTAAACATGGATTCTAGTCTAGTTATCCTGTCTTCTGCTAATTTCTTGACCTGAGTCTTCAACTCATCTAGCGACGTAACATCCTGCGTTTTGTTACTCTCGTCTAAATCGTTTTTCAACTTGTCAATTTTGCCTTCGCACGTATTCTTTACTAACGCGACTTGTTCCTTTAACAGATCAACATCTGTTCTAAATAGAGTTGAATCTATCTTCATCGCTTCCTTGTTCTCCGTAAACCTCGCTTCTAAGTTTGCCATACCTGCGATTAATTTTTCATCTAACCCTTCACGTTTCTCTTTTGCTTCGGCATCGACCTCACTATACCGTTCTTCCACAATTGCTACGACTCTATTTTTGAACAAAGCTAAGTTTTCATTAACCTTTTGCTCTATATCGTCATCCATCTTCCTAATATCTTTCTGCAATTGATTTTCTAATGATTTTAAATTAGAATTGACCTCTCCTAAGACTTCCTCTTTAATGGTCCCAATTACTGTCTTTAAATCTTTAATCTCATTACCTAGATTCGTTTCTAGACCTTTGATTTTAGTCTCGAAAGATACTTCGGTAGACCACTCTTGAATTTTGCCTACATCTGCCACTAAACCATCGATGTCGAATCTCAACTTCGATACATCTGATTTAATGTCTTTCTGTATGGACATAACGTCAGTTCTTAAAGTAAAAATATTTTCTTCTCCTCTACTTTCTAATTCAATAATATTTTTTCTTAACATTTGAACATTTTCCTCTCCTTTCATGTTTACTGCAATTATGTCTAATTGTAAAGTCTTTAGCATTACATTATTCTTTAAAGTTAAGCTATTCTCTAATCTAGTTAACTTGTTTTCTAATTCAGTGTTAGTTTCTTCACTACGAGCTTGTAATTTCTCTTCCAATGATTTAAAATTATCCTTCAAGTTAGCTTCACTATTTGACTGTAATCTTGTTTCTAATAACATCAATTCATCTTTACTATTTGACTGTAATAATTTTAAACTTTCTCCACTACTAGTTTGTAATGCTTGCACATTTTCTTTGCATTTAGCTTCTAATCTAGCTTCTGAATTATTAATTTGTTCTTTAACTTCCGTTTCCATTTTAGAAATAGTTTCTGAAATACCAGACATACCCGTCTGTAACTCTCCTAACACCTTAGCTAAATCTTCTGGCAACATATTATATTTTCAATATACGTTTTATACAGAGACGTTAGACAACAACACATCACAATGTCTCAATTCCTGCATTCACTTGGGTATAGGAAAAATGTCTTATAACTAACATGATATAATACTAATACGATTAACATGAACACTGGAATGGGCACACAAGTACATTGTCTGACTAAGCTTAATAAATTTTGTAACACACTTAAATGAACTTGAGATCAATCTCTCAGTAATCTAAATCTGATGTGATTCCATAGAATAAACAAAATCGAAGCCCCACTAGTTGGATAAAGCCAATTCTCCCTCTCTCTCTGTACCCGTTCGTCCTGGGGATGCGATGACCCATCTGCTATAACATCGCATTCCTGGAGTTCCGGGACAGAGCGGAGTTAAATGAACCTCTAGTCAAATAAGGAATGTGTCGGAAATTCAGCTGAGTTATCGAAAAAGCAGTGGGTATCACGAGACAAAGTATCTCTAGGGTCGTTACGGGCTTAAGTTTAATAAAAATAATGCGAATATTAATAGGCGCCATCAACTGAATTCCTAGCAAACCACTTCCTTTCCGGATAAGCCTTACTCAAGACAAGGAAAGAAAAAGGAACATCACACCATCATCAGATCACAACTAAGATAAAAACAAATTTATTTTACTTTGATAGTCAGACAGACATTTTAAATATAACTCCTACCTGAGAGTATGGTCAAATGCCAAAGTTAAATTGTCATTGTCCAAAAATCGAACCATCTCTTTTCTAATCCAAAAAAAATATTTCATCCACATAACAAGAAAAATCTCTAAAGTTCTCTTGGGTTCTCAGGATCACTGTAGCACTATGTCTTTCGTCACTGACATTTGTGAAACCTGAGACCTAATTTCTCTTTAATTTGACATCATCAATGTGGATTTGAAAAAGTTATTAATCTGTCTAAACATACACATATTATAATCACATATATTAAACATCACGTAATTTATGGTTTGCATGGCATAATTTAAATGTTGAACATGTTAGTCAAATGCTCCTAAACATTGAATAATTAATTTACACTATTTACATTGTCATTCATAATTACTTATCTGTGAATTACAGAAAATTCTTGGCTCATTGGTCATCGTTATCGTCATCATCAAAATTAAATATTTCTCACATTAATTCTCACTTCAAAATTCTACATATTCCTGTCAGAATCATTAATTCATCACCATTTAATCATTTAAATTCTCAACTCAAGTTGCAATTCCTTCAAATTATCTCTCAATTAAATTTATTTAACTCCATGTAAATTCATTAATCATCAACTTCTTTAATTAATTATCACCTTCTAATTCAGTTATTCATCATCATTACAATCGTCTATTAATTTATTTCAATCAGTTTATTTTATCCAATCTTTAATTCATCCATCTATTTAATTCATTGATTTATTCCAAAATTTAATTTATCAACTTATTTAAATTTCAATCTTCTGGTTATTTAGTTTTTTATTATTTCATCTAGTCATTCTGATTTTTATTTCATTAGGTCAGATCGTTAATATGCTTAAATCTCAGATTATTATTTCGTTAATTATTATTTTCAGAAAATCTTGTATTATCAACTTCATTTATTTGTTTAATTTCCTAACAAATTGTTTAATATGGTTTATAGAACGTTGTCTTACAGTTTTATTACTTCCAAGTTATATCTCGTATTTAATTTATCATGCCAAAAATATCATTGTCTCCACGACATCACGTTGGATCAAACTATCCATAACGACATTACATTTCCTCAATACTTCAAAGATCACATTTGAATACAACAATTATTCCACAAACTCCATAAATATTCAGCACATACAGCATGAATCTCAACAATTACGCTAGACTGGGTACGACGACCTCATGTCTGCCTCAAAATACATTAGCAACGTTGCAACTATCACATGGCAACTTCCACAAAATGCCTATCACAAACTCCACTTAACCATGTTGCATGATCTACAAAAAATATATAACTGGCTTCAATTTATCAACGCACACAATCTCCAATAACTGTAATTACTCTGATCACATCTAGACAACTTCTTAAACAATTGGAAAAAATATATTACCTCAGTAATTTAAGATCTGCTTTCAAATAGCATAAATTCTCTCACAATTTTCATAATTCACATCACAGAAAAACACCAATGTGCTATAATCTCTCATATCAAAATCTGCAATACTGATCTGCCTTAAAATAATTCTGACCATTAATGATTAATCTTACAAGATTCAATTACTTTAAATCCTTCTCAAAGGAATCAAACACAATTATAAAACTCATCAAAAGCATCAGCTATAACAGCTGTTAAACTGAAATTATTCTCAAAAGAGTATAGCAACAAAATATTGGATTGGCAAACAAGAATTACTAAACGTAATCCTGCTGACATTTATCGTTACTTTATTTAACAAAATTTCGACTGATATGTGACTAGTAGTTCCTTGTTTGATTCACTTACAATCTCGTGTACACTCGGATGATAAAAATGAGTCCCTCAATGGCGAGTAAGATGTGTAACCACCGTACAGTCGTATAAATACGAAAGACCTCGCCCCGTCGACTTGGATGATAGTGCCCTGAACGATGGGCAAGATGAGTAGCCACCATACAATCGTATAAATACGAAAGACCCCATCTCGTAGACTATATGAGTGAATGTACCAGATAGGAATCAACAAGTTTCTAGTTGTCATATAAAAGCGATGTTCATTCACTAAAGTGAATAACTTCTTAATATCTCCAAACAATCCAATGGAAAAAATCCCTACTGATGAATAATACACACTCGCTAGTATGCAATGAACTGACGAAGTAATTTTAGATAATCAATTGCAGATCACGAGTTCGAAATACTCGTTACACAAAAAAAAAAATATTTATGAAAAATATCCTAGCTGGAAAAATGTCTAAAAGACCAAACATCTGCTTAATAAAGCCAACCAATGGTGAGAATTTCGTATAATGATGCCTGCCATATCATATGGTCACGCCATATTCTAGCAAATTCGAAGCATATAAAGTCAAATCATGTCTAAATAATCGTATCACCCCTATTAGAAAAATATACATGTGTGCCCAGTATTCATGAAAATAATCGTATCAGGTAGTTATAACTCTTACAGTACCTTTCATAATCAGCTGTTATTAAATTTCCAAGATCGTCGATTTTCCCTACATAATGAATCTCTCGAAAGATCGGCGTGGATATCATTCCATCCATGAAATGACGATTGCCTTCGAAATCCCAAGTGAATCAGCTGGTGGACCTCCTCTCGTCAGGAATCGAATCCATCGCTCTGCGGTGCCATCTTGTCTCTATCTGCGTCTACTCTGACATGTTGAACTTCGGATTACCCATAGCGGATATTGTCCAACTCCTCTCGAAAAAGTTCATGGAAACAGCGGACCCCCTATTCCTCTTCTAAGTTACGCCACTGTTCCATTAAATGTTCAGTTTGAGTATTGAAAGATCAATCTCTAATAACTGCTAAGTCTCACTTTCGTAAAATAAAATTTTACATGAGAGTGTCCAAGTTTACGAAACACCCTGTAGTTGTCTGTATTTGGTAATTCATGAAACTGCATAAGAAATAAATTTCATTAATGCACGATCTAATGTTCATCAGTGCCTATGCTAACGACATTCCGTTTGCTTGAAATTGTTAAAGTAACTTTGAATGCGTTATGGAAAAGCATAGTCATAAAGTTGTTCAGAAGAACTATGTTCAAACTGCGTTGAAATGTAGCTTGTAATAAAGTCTCCAACTACTTGCAGTGCTGTTCTAACATATCCCGGCCGTCTGTGATTGCTTGCTCGGCAAGTCCCCCTGGATCAATGACCTGCTTGGCGTTCGCTGCTCGGCGATGCTGAAACTGTCGCCTACACTCTGCCGTGACAGTTTCGGTATGCTACGCGACCTTCACCGTGCGTCTGGCTTGCGCTATAGAGCTCGATCCTACTTGCTCGACTGACAGAGCTCCACTGAATGTGCTGGCACTGTCTTCTCACTTATCTGCCTGGCGCAGACACGTGGTGTTCACCCCCACCACTGTGCTCTCGCGTCACGATCATAGTCTCGAACCCACATCATCTCGGCTATTCCGTTATAAAATAACTTAGGGGTTATCTGACTTCCTTAAAATTATTTCCATATATAATGCATGTTATATATCCTCTTCTAAGATGTTTAATTACCATATTCCATATATATCTCAATAAAGCTTCACATTTCTATCCATAATTCCATCTTCTTACAGATGTCAGTGCCTCCTTGATTCTAGACCTCCTACGTCATCTGGACATTCTTCTTGACGCGATCGGTGCGCTTTCTTTTCCTAACTCTTCCCAAAACCTCAACTACGGCTTAATGTCTGCTGGCGTAGCCGATAGCCTAAACTAGGTATCGGGTACATCTCTCCCGTACATCTCCTTTTTTTTTATCAGGATTGAGAAAAAAAAATACACTCTCAGGCATTCTATATATAATACATGTACACGATAGCTCTACAATTCCCTTACTCAGCATGATGGTATTTCCTGATGCTAGCTGCATTAAAAGTTCCTACAACTTCATCAGTATCCATTCTGACAATCTTGTAGCTATTATTCTGGTATGTTTGTTCAATACGGAACGGACTAGCGTACAATGGAGCAAATTTATGGTAGATCTTCAGCTGAAGGTTCGAAGTGACTGGCTTCCTAATCAGCACCTCATCATTTTCTTGAAATGGCTCGTGGAACCTCCTTCCTGCCTGTCTCCTGGCTCTCTTCTCCGCCTGTCTTCTGAGCCTCTCTCCTGCCATCTCGACTCTTCTTTCTTGTGTGGGTTGAGGATCTACTGGTGCCCTCACGACTCGGTCCCATGGTCTATCCGGTTTCAATCCATGATGAAGCATGAACGGAATCTGTCCTGTGCTTTCATGTACTGTGGAATTCAAGCATTGGCTAATGATGGGTATCACTTCCATCCATCTATGGTGTTGCCTTGACACATATAAGCGACACATCTTACTGATCTCCGGCATAATTCTTTCGGCTGGATTTCCCTCTGGATACCGTACAGAATTAAACACATGCCTTATTCCTAAACGTTCCATAGCAGTAGAAAATTCCATACTAGTAAATTGCGATCCATGGTCACTCAACAAAACTTCAGGTTTCCCCATGCTCGGAATAACTGTTTTCTCAAGTCTGTTTATCACGTACTTGGATGTAGCTTTCTGTATAGGGCATAGAGATACGTATTTCGAAAATACGTCAACCGTTACCAAAACGAACTGATTTCCTTTCGTCGAACGAGGAATCGGACCGAAAATGTCCGTCGCGAAAAGTTCTCTTGGCTTGCTGGGTAATATTGATCTAGGAACCTCTTTCATTAACTTAGATGAGTATTTACTTCGCTGACAACTGTCACAGGTCTTTATGACGTCGCGAATCGTTTGTCCCATTTGTCTCCAAACGAAAGTTTCTTGAGCGAGAGCCAAAGTCTTGTTTACACCTACATGAGCTGCAGTTCGGTGTATCATCCAAATAACTGGTTTGACAAGCTTGGGTGGGATCACTACTCTAAGTTTAGTATGATCCTGGTCGATATATTGGCATATAACACCTCCCATAATATGATATTTTCTAGCCTCTATCTCAGTTCTTTGAAAATCCGGATCAGCGTTGTCCATCCTGCGTGTCAAAAAACGGTAAATTCTTCGCAAAGGTGCATATCTCTTCTGAGTTTGCGCTAACAACTTCAACTTTTCTAGAGTACCATTATCCTCTTGAATCAAATTTATGTGGTTGACAATTACTTCCTCACAAGGGTTTCTGCTCAACACATCTGCTAACAGATTTAACTTCCCAGGTCTATGTACAACAGTTGGGTTAAATTGCTGTAAGAACAGAGCCCATCTGGTGATGCGGTCACTCGCTAAGTCTGTCTTCATAATAAATTGGAGGGCTTTATGATCTGTGATCACTGTTATGTCATGTCCAAACAACACCTTCTTCCACGTTTTAAGAGCATGAACCACTGCTAATGCCTCTAACTCTGTTGCATAGTAATTCTTCTCACAATTCCTAAGCTTGCGAATGGTGAAAGCCAAATACCTATGTTTCTTGTCATCATCCAACTGATATAGGATCCCACTAATACCTATTTTGGATGCGTCTGTCTCTACAAAAAATCTTCTTGCAAAATCATGATACTCAAGCTTGATATTTTGGATCAACATTTTCTTGGCCGCTAAAAACGCTTGATTGCATCTATCGTCCCATTTCTATCGATTTCCCTTTCTTAGTAAATCCTGCAGAGGTGCCATCGTCTCAGTATATTCAGGACAATGTGTTGAAAAGAACTGACACATGCCTAAAAACTGCCGTACCTCTTTAATCTTTCGTGGGGTTGGAAACTCTGAAATTGCCATGATCTTCTTTGGATTGGGCCTATAACCATCTCCATCGATTCTATGTCCAAGAAATTCAATTTCTTCATGAAAGAACTGACATTTATTGAAATTCACCTTGAAGTTCGTCCTCCTAAGATCTTCAAAAAGCATTTGAAGGTGCCTGATATGTTCTTCCGCTGTCTCAGACGCTATAATCAGGTCATCAATATAGCTTACCACATGCTCCTTAACTGCATCTGACAAATTTTCATCTAGTGCTCGGATCATCACCGGACCACTATTTTTCACTCCAAAAGGTAATCTATTGAATACATATGTTTTATGGTCAAACAAGAACCCTGTGTATTGTTTGCAGTCTTCTGCTAGCTCAACATGATAATAAGAACTAGTCAGATCGATTGTCGAAAAGAAACTCTTTCCTCTGAATCTGCATAACAATTCACGAATAACAGGTGGTCTGTCATGTTCAGGAAGAACTCTTTCATTAAGGGCTCTAGCATCTAGACATATCCTCAGCTTACCATTAGGTTTCTTGACAACAGCTAAAGGATTCAAATAAGCAGTTGGCATTTTCTTAATTATTCCATCTTTCTCCATATCGCTTATCATTATGCTAACTTCCTCCTTCCATTTATCCGGAATAGGATATAAATTTTTATGGTATGGTTTGTCATCCATCAACTTGATGCTATAAGTAAAATTTTCTATGAGACCTGGTTTGTCATTGAATATGTCCTCATATTCTGAAATTACTTGATCAAACTGCCCCTTAATTTCTGGATTTATTTTACTTGTCATGCCAATTTTATCTTCTATAGACCTTTCAACGCTGCATACAATCTCATCCAATATATCCTCTCTAAAGAATGTCATCTCCGATTCCTGATTTTCCATGACCCCTTCTTGAAAGTACATGCGCCTACTCTGCATATCTATGATCAGGCCACTCTCACTTAAGAAATCCACTCCTAGGATCATGTCAAAATGTAGTTGACCCACTACTAGGAACATCTGTTCAAAACTTCTGGTTCCAATCCCAACATCTAAAAGTACCTGACTTTTACATTTCATACTCCTGTCTGGGATCACCCCTTGAATTTTGCTAACAACAGTTTGAAACATAGTAATTCCTCCTAATAATTTCAATTCATCCAGGCAACCTATGGATATCAAGCTCACCATAGCCCCTGTGTCTACAAGTGTCTTTATTTCTTTTCCCATGACTTCCACACTAATAACTGGCAATTCATGTCTATTTTCCCGATGTACTATATCTTCCTCCTCGATTAAATCCTCGTCCTTGACCTGATACGTTTCCACAATGATGATCGATTCCCAATGATTAGCATTTTTCTCTAGAGTTAATTTGACGTTTTTTTTTCCTTCGCCACTCGTGCTTGCTCGATTGACATCTCTCACTGTCTCCTCGAGTGGTGCACTAGGCTGTCT